>CM025789.1:40454430-41165526 GCA_014635995.1 Sarcophaga peregrina
CGCTTTCGCTTTATCGCTTTATCGCTTTCTCGCTTTCTCGCTTATCGCTTTATCGCTTTCTCTCGCTTTATCGCTTTCTCGCTTTATCGCTTTCTCGCTTTCTCGCTTTATCGCTTTCTCGCTTCTCGCTTTTTCGCTTTCTCGTTTCTAACTTTCTCGCTTTATCGTTTCTCGCTTTATCGTTTCTCGCTTTCTCGCTTTATCGCTTTTTCGCTTTCTCGCTTCTAACTTTCTCGCTTTATCGCTTTATCGCTTTCTCGCTTTCTCGCTTTATCGCTTTTTCGCTTATCGCTTTCTCGCTTTATCGCTTTCTCTCGCTTTATCGCTTTCTCGCTTTCTCGCTTTATCGCTTCTCGCTTTCTCGCTTTATCGCTTTCTCGCTTTCCTCGCTTTCTCGCTTTCTCGCTTCTCGCTTTATCGCTTAATCGCTTTCTCGCTTTTCGCTTTATCGCTTTGCAGCTTTCTCGCTTTATCGCTTTATCGCTTTTTCGCTTTCTCGTTTCTAACTTTCTCGCTTTATCGCTTTCTCGCTTTCTCGCTTTCTCGCTTTTTCGCTTTCTCGCTTTATCGCTTTCTTCTCGCTTTTTCGCCTTTCTCGCTTTATCGCTTTTCTCGCTTTATCGTTTTCTCGCTTTCTCGCTTTATCGCTTTCTCGCTTTCTCTCTTTATCGCTTTCGCGCTTCTTGCTTTTTCGCTTTCTCGCTTTATCGCTTTCTCGCTTTCTCGCTTTATCGCTTCTCGCTTTCTCGCTTTGTCGGTTTCTCGCTTTATCGCTTTCTCGCTTTATCGCTTTCTCGCTTTATCGCTTAATCGCTTTGTCGCTTTCCAGTTTATCGCTTTGCAGCTTTCTCGCTTTATCGCTTTCTCGCTTTTTCGCTTTCTCGTTTCTAACTTTCTCGCTTTATCGCTTTCTCGCTTTCTCGCTTCTTGCTTTTTCGCTTTCTCGCTTTATCGCTTCTCGCTTTGTCGCTTTCTCGCTTCTAACTTTCTCGCTTTATCGCTTTCTCGCTTTATCGCTTTCTCGCTTTATCGCTTTCTCGCTTCTTGCTTTTTCGCTTTCTCGCTTTATCGCTTCTCGCTTTCTCGCTTTATCGCTTTCTCGCTTTATCGCTTTCTGGCTTTATCGCTTTCTCGTTTCTCGCTTTCTCGCTTTCTCGCTTTATCGCTTTATCGCCTTCTCGCTTTCTCGCTTTCTCGCTTAATCGCTTTCTCGCTCTATCGCTTTCTCGCTTTATCGCTTTCTCGTTTCTCGCTTTATCGCTTTCTCGCTTCTCGCTTTATCGCTTCTCGCTTTCTCGCTTTTTCGCTTCTCGCTTTTCGCTTTATCGCTTCTCGCTTTATCGCTTCTCGCTTTATCGCTTTCTCGCTTTATCGCTTTCTCGCTTATCGCTTCTCGCTTTATCGCTTCTCGCTTTATCGCTTTCTCGCTTCTTGCTTTTTCGCTTTCTCGCTTTATCGCTTTCTCGTTTTATCGCATTCCCTTTTTATCGCTTTCTCGCTTTATCGCTTTCTCGCTTTATCGCTTTCTCGCTTTATCGCTTTCTCGCTTTCTCGTTTCTCGCTTTATCGCTTTCTCGTTTCTCGCTTCTCGCTTTATCGCTTTATCGCTTTTTCGCTTTATCGCTTCTCGCTTTATCGCTTTATCGCTTCTCGCTTTATCGCTTCTCGCTTTCTCGCTTTCTTGCTTTCTCGCTTTCTCGCTTTATCGCTTCTCGCTTTATCGCTTTCTCGCTTTATCGCTTTCTCGCAACTCAATTTCTAGCTTACATAAAACATTGTAAATTTAAAACAAATAAAAATTTTTAACTTACATTATAAAATTTCGTCGGTTTTTTTAACAGTGAACAGCAAAAGTTTTATTTTAATATATATTTAACAATATATTTTAACAATTTCATAAATTTTAGCCAATAGTTTAAAATAGTTTATTTAACTTATTTCTTTTCTTTTATTATAAAACAAAAAACTTTTTAATGTTTTTCATGAAACAAGAGAAAAATAAGGAAAAGTTTCAGATGAGTCCATAGGTACATCCCAGAAGAAACCTGTGTTAATTTAAAATTCAAAAGTTTAATATGTGAAATATATTTGCCTTGTATTTATTAGAATATGCTTTAAAGTCAAGCACTCCATTAAAACCATTTAGAATTGAATGTACATGTTTTGTTTAGTGTTTTCTGATCAAGTTTTTCAGTTGACTTTTGTTTGAGGTTTAGCGAAGTCACATCGGGAGTTTATGCAAGAGTGTTAAGCCTGTGGGGACTTTTTATGTCAAAATATATTGGAGTACACTTTTGATGTTCACTGTATGTATGTATATTATAAACGTTTACACAAATGCCTTGTTTTATTACATATTGGAAGTAATAAAATAAGGTTAAAACAAATGCATCATCATTTAATATAAATTTTAAAATTTAATAGAAATTATAACATATTTACACAAACATATTTTGTAAGAAATTCATCACAATTTTTTCCAGAGTAAATCAACAAAACAACTTTGGGCATATTAATTAAATAGTTTGTATTTAAAAAACAGATTGAATAGATTAAGTTAAATTAAATTAATGAATAAATATCATATTTAAATAGAAAATTTAAAAATGTATACATAGGCAACAATAGGGCATGCAAATTACAATAATTTTAATGCAGTTTATGGCCACAAAAATAAATCAGATTTCTGTGAATTTTGTTTTTGCAATGCCTTACAATAATAAAACGTATGTAGTCGTTTTATTTAAATTTTTTTTAATAAATTTAAACGTAGCCATCAACTATACAATTGAATTTTGTAAATTACGCTGTTAATACAAGCATATGTGCACATATGTACTATTTTTTTTTTTTTTTTGAAATGTTTGTTATCAAAAACCTTTGCAAACTTCACTTGAGTTTAATAGTCTGTAAATATTTTAAAGCATTTTTATAGCCATTAGCAGTGCTATTAACTGGAGATGATAAAATTAAGTATTACAAGCAGTGATGCCAACTTAGCCCTTTTCGGGCTAGATTTAGCCCTTTTTGAAGTACCTTTAACGCGAAAAAAAATTTTTAGCCCTAAACTAAAAAACGCGCAATTTTAGCGCTTTTCAGTATTTTTGTTTAGCCCTTTCAGCCCCTTTTTGATTTAACTCTGTACAGCTACATGTATGTTCTGTTTCTCTGGCAATGTTGAATTGTAAGCCAATTTAGCAGAATTTTTTTCTTCTATTTCTTGATTTCTTCTTTGACATTTACGTAGAATTACCAAAAGTACCGGGAAATACAAGCTTTGCTGAAAGTTTAAAATTGTGTTTACATAATAATTAGGAAAAGAAATGTCAGGTTGCGCTATCGTTATATACTGCAATTCATTCACCATTCACTTCCATAGAACACTTGACAGAGACAAGTCTTAATACCATATATAACGTGATTTATGAATGAAGAAGAGGATGACCAAGAAGTACAAATCGTATTTAAGAATGACCAAATTTAAAAGACTGTAATGTAAATTCTATTTGAAACTAATCTTGTATCTTAATTATATTGAATGTAAAATGATCTCAAGAGCACTAATATCTATTCATAAACTGTTTTGTTTAAAAATTGTGGCGTCTTTATCTGAAAAGACTTTTTTAATTTTAGCCCCCTTTTTGCGCTTTTTTGAAAAAAATGAAATTGTGTTGTACTAAAAACGTAATTTTTTTCAATTTAGCCCTTTTTAGCCCGTTTTTCATTTTTTTTCACGCGTTTGGTGCCCTAAGAGTTGGCATCACTGATTACAAGAGATAAAAATAAAAATATGATTCGCCTGTGAATGTTGTACCCTACGTGGATTATGAAAATGTTTTCACTCATATTTTTTTACTCTCTTCTGAAATCGTTTAATCACATCATTTTATTTCATAGGTTATGTTAAGTTAAATTGATAGCTTGATTTAGATTTACAGCTTACTTAAGCTAATAACATTTATATCTTCATGCTGCTGGCAGGCATTTCTCAGTCATAGTTACAAATATAATTGGTCGTTACAAGCCTTCAGTCAGGATTATTGACCTAGTTCCTTACACCCCTTATGTTGCGTGTGTTAATTTTATACATAAGTGGCAAAGTTTAAATTAGACTCCGAACGACAGATTTTTTTTGAGAAACTTTTCATAGCAATTTTATTTACTCTCAGAGTTTTTGCCAGAAATCTGCTGAGAGGAAATCGGCGAAGAAATACTTTTTGTATTTTTGTTTTGATGTCTGGCCTGGCGCTCGAACCCTAGCTTTACGTTTAATAAACCAATACACTATCAACTAGACTACGGCGACTTCTCTCAGTCATACTTAGCCATGTCAAAATATGTCAATAAGTTCTGAGGGCTTAAGGATTTTTTTTCTCAGGCTACCATGTTCTGAAAAATAATAAGAAAGATGTTTTGTAATCTCCTTCATCCTGCTTTCAACAGCTTCTGGAATATCGTTGTGAGGTATTTCCAGTCTATAGGCATGTGTATCCAAGGAGACTATGTTGTAGTTGCTATTACATGCATACATTTGTACATAATTGGTCGTTATAACCCTTCAGTCAGGATTACGACCTAGCTTCTCACACCACTTGTGTTGTGTGTGTTATTTTCACACATGAATGGCGGAACTTATATACGAAACTTCCTCATGGCAATTTTTGATTTAAGGAAAGAAGGAATTTTCTTTCATATTTCGTTTCATTAGAAATGTGAGACCAGGGGAATAAATCGTGACCTGACGTCTTATTAACTAACATACTATCTACTAGCCTACGAAGACTTTTATTAGCTATTACCTTTTAAAAATGCGCGTCTGTTAGTTTAAAGGCAGATTTTGTTCTGCATATATCCATATTGGACAAGTTTTATCTGGCCTCTATACAAGTCGCTGCAAATAAGTGTGTGATCAATTATTTGCCCTCTGTAGGGCATGGTCAACTTCGTGTATGAATTCATTTGCATATTCTGTTATAGCAAACATCGAAAGTGTGTCAGCTTTATTGTTACCCTCAGGGCTTCTGTTTCCAAGAATTTATATCTTATCCAGAGATGTCCGGCATTCTAGAGGCAATCTTAGATTTTTTGTACTCATTTTCTAGGGATCTAATGTTCGCTCTACTGTTGTTAAATAAGCGAATATCTCCAAGTACGCTGGGAGGATCCATGGAATTTCATTTCACTGAATACCCAAGGTTTTAGGTTATTGCCGAGAAATTCTTTCCGTTTTGATTTTTCCAATTAATTTGTAATTGGTGGTGGACTTAAAAATAATTTGGTGTTTATCTAAAAATAATTTGAATTTGGCTGAAGCTAAATGAAGAAGGACTTGGGTTCCTGTAATTTTTAAACTATTAGTTTAACAACCGTCACCATAAAAATTTGCCAAAAATTTTAGTCATTGACAGTAACTTCTGCAGTGCATTGTATTGAAAATCACAAAGTCATTTTATAAGGGGAAAAAACAGAAAGAAAGAGCATAACTGGTTAGCATTGGAATGTTCTTTTATTTGTGACAAATGACGTCACAAATTTCTTTCAGTTAACATAACTCCCATAGCTATAGAGTAACTCTTTGTCCAGAAGAATTCTAGTAAACCCATACAGTACCGATGGATGTAGGTGGATATTGAAGCAAAATTCGTTTGGGTCCGATCAAAAGCTTTTGATTCTGCTCTGAAAGATTTGAATGCAAGCAATTGGTAATAATGGAACTTTAATCTTCAGAGGCATGGGTAGTTAATTAAGGTTAAGCAGAAGTAATACAGAAATAATTTAAGCTGACTTTTTATAAGGTTGTTGTGTTTGAAGAACCTTAGAAGCTATTAAGAAAAATTATCATAAAAAGTGTGTAAAATACTCGTAAGGTTGTATAAAATTTTATTTGTTTAAAATTTAAAAAAATCTACAATCTAAGATATTCGATTAAATCAGAAATTAAAATACCACATTTGATTGCAAATTAAGGTTACATATAAACATTATGAAACTAAACTACCAGTTAATAAATGCAACAGATATGAAGTATTTCATAGTTTCCCAATTTGCTTGCAACACAAATTTCAATTCCATGCCACTTTTATGCCACTTACAACAGTTTTGAATTTAAACCAAATATTTCAGTTTTTATTTGTTTACAACTTTTTTTGTTTGTTTTTTTTTTGGTTTTAACTTTTATAATGGTTTTCTTGTTAATTTTTATTAGCAAACTCAATGCAATACAACACCGATACAAAACGCGTATTTAAACGGAAGTTTAACAAATTCATGAATAAAAAAACATAAAAATTTATTAAAAAAAATAAAAATTTCCACTTTGGCAGGATATTTAATATTGCTATACACAAACAATGTTTTTTAATCTATGTAGTTATAGTTTCCTGGTAATTCAAATAAAATTACTATTCCTACTATTGGATGCAGTTTTTTAAAATTTTTTCATTGACAAATAAATAAATTATTGTGTGTAATGAACGCAACGTACGAAATCGAAATGGGAATGTACAAATTTCGAAACACAATACGTGTGGTTAGAATCACACCAAATTTTTAAGTTCTAAAACAATTCCATTCTGTACACCGTCAACCTAATACACACTTGTATTCTTTATATCTTCGAGGTACTTTTAAATATGATGATGATCAGTAATGGCCAGGCTCTCAAGGGCATTAAGAACAAAACTATGAATACATAATATCGTTACGTAATGACAAAATGGTATATTAATACACCATCCATTAGAATAATACAGGATGTAGCAGTTGCCATAGAGGCGCCTACACAGTAACCTGGAATCAAAAAATAACATTCTATATGGTGTCGGGGGATTGACGTCAAGGGATTATATGCGTAAACAATTTTGCAATTTTATTTTTGTTGTTAAATGGAAAATATAATTAATGATTCTGACACATAAGTCAGGCTGCATTAAACCGATGACATACATTATGTTGGATTTGAGGATGGCTGTGATTTGTAGCTTATTCGTATACACCTGGAACTAATGAAGCTCCCATTTGAATAAGGGTAACAGATTCAGATCAAACGATTTCGGTGGCCCGCGTGATGATTTCAAATTGCTTATGTATGACATCCATTGTATCATGAATTGTGTTGCTCATAACGCCACTTTGTTGGAACCTGGTATACAAATAATAAAACTCGTAAACATCGTATTGGAGGATGCGCTATGGATTGGCATATTCCTAGTAACTCGGAAGATGAAAAATATATGTACTACAGTGTCCCGTTTTTCAAGATTAAGTAAGCATACAGATGCCCTGACCTTCGAACTGTCAAAGGATCGGACAGTCTGTAAAATTTATGGTACAAAACTGTCATCCTAGGACTAGAACAGAACTATCAGCTGCCTAGCCGGAAAAGGTTGCTGAAAGCGACTAGACTAAAAGCAAACAAAGCAAAGAAATAAAAGTAATAAGGAAATCTAATCCTTATGCTCCTTAAACGATCCATAAGGAATTAAAAATATTATAATATTAATAAAAATTATTTGTTAAAAGTTCAAAATGATTGAAATTTCCTGTTTTTAATATGCCTCAACGCATGCTTTAAATTAAACTGAACAATATTTATAAAAGTCTACAAAGTACAGTGGGCTCTCAATGTAAATATATACACAAATTTAGAGATCAGAACGTAGACGACTGATCTGAAATAATAAAATCCTAGTGTGTTACACTACATCGATCAGTCACTTTGCTTTTAATAATTATTCTATAATTATAGAATTTAATTACAAACAAGTTTTGTTCCATAAATTACGCTGTGTTTTATTTAACAAGGAATTTTTGGTTAGGTTAGGTCACACGGAGTCCATTGGACGCTTTGTGATCGTCCAAGAAAGCGAGAAGAAAACAAAAAAAGTAAGATGATGTAGATAAAGACAATATGTGATGATACAAGATAAAGGCTTAAATGAAATGATAAAGCACTGCTAAAACTGCAAATTCTCATTATAAACCTCAGGAGAGCTCAAATGCCAGTTCCCAACTGAAAATTTAAATAACCAAAAAAGTTCATGCCTAAGTTTTTAAAGTTCATTATATCAAAGGAAGTGTATTATATTTTCCGTAAAAAAGTCGCCGTAGTATACTGGGTAGTGTGTCGGCTTATTCGTCGTAAGGCCACGGTTCTAACCCTAGGTCAGACATCGAAACGAAAATATGAAAAAATATTTCTTCGGTGACTTCCTCTTAGCATATTTCTGAAAAGAACTCTGAGAGTAAAAATGCTTGCTTTGAAAACTTTCTCAGAAATCTTTCCGTTCGGAGTCGACTTTAAACTGTAGGTCCCACCACTCATGTATAATGTAAACGCACATAACATAAGTGCTGTGAAAAGCTAGGGCGTAATCCTGACTGAAGAGTTGTAATGACCAATTATGTATGTATATAATAGTCCGTTCAAGATCCAACCCAAACCGAGGTCTATAATCTAACCCCGCAATACCCTTTAAGAAACCAAGTCATCAGTCTTATTCGGTATTTATCCAACCTCCACCAAGTTCTACGAGATAGAAAATATTTCCTGACACTTAACATTCCATTCGCCCTAACGCCTTTGCTCCACCCAAGCACCAAGTCACTAAAAATAGCTTTCGAATCAGAACGTTGTAGAAAATCTAGGAGCATGAATGCTATAGAAGTAGAGCTGTTAAAGTTTGGTCCACCTGTACCAGCAGAGCTTGCCACACCGGTTATACAAAGAGTTTACTTTGTGTACTTGTTATTACCGCTGCTTAAGAAAGACTGTCTTAGGATATAAGCTTGCCAAATGCTAACGAAGAATATGAAAATGATTAGATGGGACGTTGTAAGAAAGACTGGTTTACGCTCTGTATAATCGTATAAACTGCTAATACTATAAAGAATTCTATAGGCTATAACATACGCTCTTAACCTGCTATTTTATGACTTTTTGTCACCAGTTTTACGAGAAGTTGCCTGAAAACGCAACAAACATTGGCTCTATGGCGCATGGCGACTCACCAAATTTAACTGGTCAAATTGGCATACGTGCTTTTTTTCAGCAATACATCAAAATTAAACCTTCATTGTATTGTTATTGTGAAGACGAAGAGAACAGATATGATTTATGCAAGGTAGGTAATAAGAATCAAAAATATTTTAAAATGCTTCTAATTTACGTTGGGCTATACGTATGAGTCGTTTTTCCCAACGCAACAACAAAAAAGGCGAGCTTGTTCCACTATTTGATGTATGGCCAGGCGACATAATAGCACCTGCTGTAGGAAATGGCATCCATGTTGCCAGAGATGTATTTTTTTCGTTATTTTAATTGCTTGCGTCGAACAGTATTAGCCGCCAAACCAAACGGTGTCTCTTGGCCAGTAGCATTAAATCTAATGATCTTAAATGGATCCCAGCGTTCGTAGTCAGATATCTGAAACGCTTGTTTCTCTTTTATATTCTAAGAGATTCAACAGCTTATAAAGACATACATTGTAGAACCATTAAAAACAAGAATAATTTGATCTTTAAATCTATGTTGAATGAATTTAATTTAAATTGCTTTTATAATTCTTAGCAAAATAACATTTAGTCATTAATAAAAATATTTAATTATACTTGTAAACACAATTTTATGAAATTCATTTTCATACAATATTACACGTAAACGAATGGTGAGTGATTCTGTATTTCTGTATGTCTGTGTTCTTTTCTTTTCTTTGAAAACTTAACGTTTCTTACAGTGCACACCAGTGCTTAGCTTAGTAAGAAAATTCACATTTTATTTATAAAATTCCGTATTTTCTACGTACATAGTATGAAGTATTATACGATGTTTCATTTGTTTATTATTAAACAAACACGACTTAAACAGAAAACATTACAAAGAAAAAGAAGTACATGCAAAGCAATAAGCTGAGCTGATTAAAGAAGAAATCGTAAAGAAATAAAAAAAACAGCTTTTGCAGTTCGTATTAAGAAAAGCTTATGAAAGCCAAAGAAAAACTTAAAATATCGTATTAAAATTGACATTTTTAAACATTTTTTTTTAAATTTTATTAAGCTTGAGTAAAACAACAGCACAACAACAAAATAATAATAAATGAGTGAGTACTCTCACCGTTGATATTCAGATTGAAATTAAGTACGTTATTTAAACTTACAGAGATGCCAGATGAGACGACATGTATAATTGGAAATTTGCAAAATCTCCAAAAGAAAGTTGTTGTTGAATACCGACTGGGAATATCGCCATTGGATCTACTTGAAATATAAAAGATCCAACAACAACTGCCCTTCATACCACCAAGAAAAGTCCTACGTAAGATCTTCGGTCCAGTGCGTATTAGTGATGATTTTCGTAACCGATCCAACAACGAGCTGTATGAGCTCCTCACCAGCTGCGTTTTAACGTCCAGTGGGTGGGCTGCGGAAGTCGGCGAAGAGGACGACCTTGTTTGCGTTGGAAGTGCCAAATCGAGGTCATCGATTGGTGTAACCAACTTGCGTAGCCGCGAAAGAAGCACAGATGCTTGGAAGAATGTATTAAGGCAGACCGAAATCCGTTAATCGAGTTGTTAACGGCCAATTAAGTACGTAAGTATATGTTGTATTCTCTAAATTTCTTTATTGTATTGCGAGGGCTATTAAATTAACTCTTAATTTAACGAGTCAAACGCGAAAAAAAATCAAAAATGTGAGTAAAGCAAACATATCGTCGATCTGATTTATAGAGCCTTACACAAGTGTTTCTAAAAATAAGTTGCCGACTATTTTAATTTGTTATTTAAATCTGGCATCACTGTACGGTTGTAAACTGTGAGTAGCGATTAAATAAAAATCAAGAGCGTATTTTGCAATGCGATGATGTATTTGTTGTAGTTTTTAGTGTCGTTATTAAACTTTATCGTGGTGCTAAACGGTCCAGTAATTGAAGAGCAACGGATTGTATGGTCGGGTCAGAAATAAAATTTTTAATTTTTGTTTATTTTTTCCACATTTATCAGTCAGTCATCATTCAGAACGCTTTTTGAACAGTCGGAATTATTAGTTTTTGTATTTAATATTTAAAACATTAATGATTGTACGATATTATTTTTATAAATAAACAAAATAATAATTATAGAATGAAATAATAATGATAATTAATGACCAAAAGAAGAAAATATAAATAAAATTATTATCGATTAATTTAAAAAGAAAAGATTACAAAACAATAAATTTGTTAAAGTGATTATAGTTGTGAATGTCTGTCGTTTAGTATGCGTTTTATAAAATCCAGTTTCTAGTCAATTAAAATATAAGATATTAATTATTAAAAACATTTATTATATATTTATTAACATTATTATGTTGTAATAATATAAAATTTTAATATTTTAGTGCCATTGTTAAAAACAATATTTTGAAGAAATTGAAAAAAAAAATATTTTTATTAGAAAACATCTAAATAAATACGTACTTATGTGATATAACAATAACAATAAATATTGTTTATTTATAAAAGAAAAACCAAAAATTATTGCATTTTAATGAAGTAAGCAAATGAATAAAAAAATTTAGAAAAAAAAGTACACAAATTATAAACAACCAGTCTTTATTTAAATGATTGCTTGGCTAGTCCATAACCACTGTTGTTAATTGTTTAAAACAAATTAAAAATAAAATAATAAATACTCTCACATACATACACATATATTTTCTGTATACGAAAAAAGAAAAAAAAAACAGACAAAACCATACCAAACAAGGCCTGTTAAATAGACAAACGACACCTCTGCCAAAAAGTCGACCGGATTTAGTGAAACCACCTTTAAATCAAAAAAAAAAGAAGAAAATAAAAAAAAAAATTAAAACAATTCCATTTCATTTGTTACCAAATAATAAAAAAAAAAATCCCACCAAACAAATTAACAACAATAAAAAAAAAAACATAAATATCAACAATCAAGTCATCTTCATCGCCAACTAGTCATAGCAGCAGCAACATCAGGAACAACATCAATAATAATCACTAGCCAGAAACCTACATTTGCATTTATCCCAGTCATGGCACAATATTCCCACCTTTTGCCAGTTCTTTTACTTTTTACGCTCTGTAAACCGGTAAGTATTTAATAATTTATTGAAATAATGTTCAAAAAAAAAAAAAATTTATAACAATAATCTGACATATACTACAATACAATATTATTCACATACATACGTACATACATACATATGTATTAATCGTTTATTTTTGATTGTTTGTTTATTTGTATTACTGCCGTAGATTACACCACAAACCAATTATCACCTGATATTTACTTATTAATTTTCAATTTTCACCTGCTTTGTAATACTGTAGTCTTGAAATATTAAAACAATTTAAACAATTTACATTTAATAAAAACAAAAACAAAATAAAAAACAAAAAAATTTTTTAAGTATTGCCGGTATAAATAAAACTAAATAAAGTAAGTTGTTAGACTGCCTCATAAAAATTTATTTTTTTTGGTCGACATTTAAATATTTTAAGTTGTTTATGGAATAGTACCAGACCCGTGTATCGCCATTCAAAATGAAAGCATTTCTGTTTCCCCGTCATCAATACTACACTTGCACCTATATATAAATATGTACATAATCGGTTATTACAACCGTTTAGTTAGAATTACGATCTAGCTTCTTGTGTGTGTGTGTGTTAATTTTATATATATGCGTTAGACGCCGAACCCACGCAGTTTCAAGTCGACTTCGAGCGACTGATTCGTGAGAAACTTTTTCATGGCAATTTTTATTTACTCCCAAAGTATTTGTCAGAAATCTAGAGAGTAGAAGTTGTCGAAGTAATATTTTTTCATATTTCATTTCATTCGTGATATATGCAGTGGTGTTGTGCTAATTTTATTTTTACCGGAACGCGTATATGTTCTCTTCTCTAATATATAAAAATGAATGCCACTTTTCGTTGTCATTTTATAACTCAAGAACGGGCTCACCTATCCAAGCCAAATGTTTAGGCTTTGTTCGGACTATTTAGTAGATGGTTAATGTGAAGTTTACCACTCCCACTTTTACGCCCACATTTTCTATTTATCTAAAATCACCATCGATTTGACTAATTTTTCTTTCAAATGTTTGTATTTATCCATTTAAAGTTTTCATCAAAAGAAAATTTTACTCCGCCCACTTTTACGCGCACTTTTTTTGATTTACCTAAAATCAGAAAACGGCTCCATCGAATTGACTACCCAAATAGCTATTGGAGGTGTTCTGTTTATAAAATTGGACCAAAAGGGGCGAAAAACGGCTAAATTGATTGCATAGTCAATCACGCCTGAACGCCTGGACCGATTTTCTTGAAATTTGGGATATGTGATCAATCTTTTGTCGTTGCAGGTTATAGGCAATAAATCTTTTCAAAATTTTGAAACAAAGTGGAAAAAATGGGACAAAGGAAGAAAAAATTGACAAAATTTAGTACTTTATGCATAAATGCTGTATTTTATCTGTTTCAAAGGTATTTTTTACGATTTAGTTTGGTTAAATTTCCCAAATAGTTATTGGATGTGTTCCGTTTTATAAAATTGGACCAAAATGGGTCCAAAAAGGGGGAAAGGTGCGAAAAACGGGCAAATTGAATGCATTTATATTTAGAAATTAGAGTATTCAAAAAACTGGGTTATTTGATAAACCGGTTTTCGAATAATTTGAAAAAGTGCATTTTTTAAGAATCCGGTTTCGAAACCGGATTTTCATTTATTCTTATTTTTATAAACCGTGCAACGCCGGGTACAAACTACTAGTATAATTATATAGACAGGGCCGATCCTGGGTGAGCGATCGCTTTGTGTGGTCTCATGTCCCAAATTTAACGTCCGTAGTGTTTTTCAATGATAATCCTGGCAGTGGCGTTTTTTTTAGTTCTGGAACGCGTTCCCGTCCAAAAAGGAAGTACCGGAATGGCATTCCGGAGCGTTCCGGCTCGACAACACCACTGGATGTATGGATTGGGGTTTGAATAGTAACCTCATGTCTAATAACCCAAGACACTATCCCACAATCAACTTAATCGTATAGCTTTATATCTTTCGTTCGATGTACATTGTAACAGACTTTCGCATTACAATACAATCCAATTTCTTCTTTACGACAGAATAAGAATCACAGTTTGGTTTTTATCTGAGTAATGAGATAATCTTTGAAAAATGTCTTGCCCAAACAAAATACGAATTCAATAATCAATCCAATATTAAGTAAAATATGACTTGACGTCTTCATAAAGTCAATTTTATAATTTAGGATTTGTTTATGGGTTCAGCTACCACTGGATTAACTAGCTGAACTTGGTTGAATAAAATTGTAGTGACGCTCTTAAGAAAATGACTTGAACTCGATCACCTTAATTCTATTTATTTATTTGCATCTTTACTTTCCATAAAACAGAATCTTACTATGAAATATTGCCAAAGGCTTTAAATTCTCAATTTGAAATCAGAATATGTTTCGATCAATATTAACAAGACTAGCCACAAATACAACATCTCGAACAAAACGACATATTACGTAATATTTCCTAGGCAACTTTCACCCAGCAGACTTCTGGCAAAAACTTGGATATCGAACTGCAAGTCCCACCATACATAACATACAAAACTGGTCATGACAACCCTTCAGTCAGGATTAGCACCTAACACCACTTATGTTGTGTGCGTTAATTTTATGAATGAATGGCAAAACCTACAGTTTACGACAAATTTTTGATAAGCTTTTCTTGGCAATTATATTTACTCTTAGGCTTCTTGTTAGAAATCTGCTGAGAGGAAATCGCTGAAGAAATATTTTTTTCCATATTTCGTTTTGATACCTGACCTAGGATACGAACCCGGGCTTTCCGTCTAATAACCCAACACACTACCTACTAGACTACGGCGACTTCAGTTGTAAGAAGCTAGGCCGTAATCCTGACCAAAGAGTTGTATTGTATGTACCCGTCATACTTGTGGATAAAATTAACACTCACCACATGAGTGGTGTGAGAAGCTAGATTGGGATCCTGATTAAATGTAGTGGTCCATTAAGTGAGTTATTGATGTTCTAAATATGACATTTCCAACATTTTGACATTCCATAAAACATAAACATTTTAATTATGCCCTCCAACAAAGTGAAGCTTTTGTGTTTGCCGGTGTAATGATCTCTGTGTACTGAGTTGTTTTATTGGGGGTAGTGTTGTCATCCTGTAGAAGTTGTTATCCTCTTTGTAGAGAGAATCAAAGCCCAAAATTGTTTCTTATCTAGAATTAATTTCGTCACTGATTGATCCCTGATTTCGCTTGTTGCTCAAACACAATTCTTTGCATATTTTGATGTTTGTGATACAATTTGCAAATAAAATTCAAATTTTGTTGCATTTCTTTACTGTACGATTCAATTATGTTTTTTTAAATTCTTAATAAATATAATAAAATCAGTCGTACTGGACCTGTGTTTATGAATTATTAATTATTGGACTGTTTGACCCTTTTGTGTTTCGCTTGTCTTCATATGATTTACGAACTGTTTTGAATATTTCATGGGCCTAATGAAAAGACGTGAAGTGTTAATTAAAAAGTTTCTCATAAATCTGCATAAATTACAAGAGAATTCTTTTGATTTAATTTTTTATACGTTTAACCTTGTTTCCTCTCTTAATGCTTTAAAATTAACAAGAAACTCAAGTAATAATTTATTCGTTTTAAAATTTCATTCATTCATTCATTCATTTATTTTTTGTTTTTGCTACACTTTTAATTCAAATTTAGATGACAATTTTTTTTTACAAATTCAAATTAATCGACCAAATGACACAGTGATTTGTCACGTTTTTTATAATGAAACTTTATTTTTATAGAAATTATTTCGATTAATCAGTTCAACTGGCCAGTTTTGACTGTAGGGTGTTTGTTGCCTTTATATTTTGTACCTCTGTTTCTGTAATTTTTACCTACATTTAGTGTTTGATGGCGATTTGACAATAAAATAAAATAAAATGCGTTGTCTTTTCTTTTAAACTAATAATTTTAAATAATTTAAATTTATTTTCATTGGTAAACGCTAAAAACAACAAAGGAAAGAAAAAGAAAAAAATGTTTTTATGAATGAATGAGTTATGAAATGCTAATGCGTTATGAATGACCATGTAAATGTATTAATCGTATGTCGCGTTCATCAGCATTTGAGACTCCGCTTTATTTGTTTATGAATGAAATATTTCTACAAGAAAATTCCAGACAGATTAAGAAGCTTATGCTATGCTCATATTAAATACACCCACGGAAAATATTTACACAATTGCGATAAAGAATTTCGTACAAAAATTATATGATTTATGAGTCGTATGAGATGAAACGAATCGTCTTTAATATAAAGTGGTTTCCCGTTTTTAGCACAGCTAACGAGATTATCCGAAATGAAATTGAGGGTTATTATCAACCATAATACACTTCCAAATTAAAAAGTTTTATTCTTTAAATTGAAAACTCTGGGCTTTCTATTATACTATAAGACTGGATGCCTAATCTTATCTAATGCCCTTAGAGGCCTTAATTTAATTTCAGAAGCAATTCTAACAATTCTATCTAATGGTGGAGGAGTGCTTGTCTATAAATATAAAAATTACGGTGTCCATATCCCGTCCAAATGAAGTATACCGGAAGCCCTTAATATCTAAACCTTCTGGCAGTGTAAAAAAAAAAGATTCAAAAGTAAGACACCACTAAGTCCAATACAACGAACAGTGTGGGCAATATCTTTCGCTATATTTATACATCATATATTTTTGATCTGGCAACTATTCTGTGACAAAATTCAGTATATTAATTCCACTGAAGGTAATGAATCGATTTACGATTGAGCAACTTTGGGAATTATTGGCGCAAGGAGAAAATACTACACGCTGTAATTGATTTACCCAAAAAGATTATATTTTTGGATGAAGCTTATTTTTATCTGGGTGTGTACGTTAATAAGCAAAATTGCAGAGTTAAGGGCTCTGTTTGGTGGAGTGCAACTTAATTGACGTATAGTTCTTTTTTTTTGAAAATGACGGCAACTCAACCATTACTGTTAACAAATGCACTTATCGCACCATGAAAACAAATTTTTGTATCCACACTTCTTCGGTATTGATGTGAACAGCATTTAGTTTCAATTGGACGTTTAGATTAGGTCGCAGTGGTAGCTTTGATATTACAAAGCTCACTTGAGCACGTATAGTGGCCCGTTGTGATGCCACAGGAGAACGTTGTTGAAAGAAGCTGGTCAGCAAAAGGCCTGCACAGCAAAAGCACGACTACCCCGCACTTGAAAACTATCCAGAAAGTTTGATAAACAAAGCTATATCCTTAATATAAATAGATGAAAGCTCCGTCAAGCTGACAAGGAATTGGGAGCCACCTGTACCTACACTTAGCAAGAGACGGTCACTGACAAAGTAAGTGGACAACAGTCTCCTCTTCCTCTGCGGATCTGCATCCACGACTGCAGTCGTTAAATGGAAGTCTCAACTTGGTCTCAAATAGGACGGTGATACTTGTCATATATCTTATGGTACAATCGATTTATTGCGTAGGACTATTTTCTGTAGGACAACGGTAAAAAAAAAACTGTTATGCCGATAAACTAAAGGCAGTTGATCATTTGAAATATTCTTGATGTCGTTGTCGAGATAAGACCCCATGCACTCGACGAAATACACAAAAGTTGTGAGGTCAGCTGCGACAGTCATGTGGTTGAAGTAATATTCCATTTCTAACTGGTACAATCGTACTTCACAACAAACAGAAATAAATTTGGCAAAACCAGTTCAAACCAGTTTTATTTTTTGAATTTTTAAATTTAAACTTATAAATTACCCACCCTATAGAATTTTTTTTTCTTTATCTAAAAATATAAATTTCTCTTTATCTAGGAATATAAATAATTTTTATATTTATCCTTGGATAGATGAACAGTGAGTTTTAACAAGCACAATATAGATGTAGTGTGTACCTGAATGTGAGAAACCTCCATCTAACAATATTTGAAAGAGTAAAATCGGCTCTAACAATACACTACCGTCTATGACTAGTCTTCGTGAAAATTTTGAAAAGAAAGCGCCTTTCTGCACATGTACAGAGTAGAAAAGGAACTTATTTTATAATTATTTCATTCGAAATGGAATCTATCATCTATAAAACTGAAAATTATGTAAAAACCTTACATTTATGGGTATGGGTAACAGAACATCAATTCAAAAATCTTGTTTTTTTTTATTAATTTTTGAAACATATATTCCATTTTTAAGAGGTTTCCAAGGACTTTAAGCCAGTTCTGGTGAAACAATTAAAACAAATTCATTGCTTTATTAAATTACAATAACAATACAACAACAATAACATGTTTAAACTAAAAATATTGTAATTTAAATACCATACGCTTACTCTTATTGAAAGAATTCAGTTGAAAAATAAATTTTTAAAATTAAAATTTTAAATCTCGTTTTACTACTTTCGGATAAAAAAAAATTTTGTTGTAGCCATCAGCAGTACCAGTGATCCAGCCAACATCAGCAATATACAATATATAGTGTTATCGATAAATAACGATTTTCTTTACTTTAAGAGCAAGAGAAATTTAAATTTACTTGAAATATTTCATCAAAAATTAATTATGCTTAAAGGAATTACTAAAGAAATATATCAAGAGCATATGCACAATATACATTACATACATATGTACATTTGTGTACAGATATGTAAGGGTATTAACGCATTTTCGATGTTTACTAAACGCTGATTACAAAATTCATTATCACGTGCATCATACAATGACAAACAAATCAAAAAAATTTAAAAAATATTCATACGTAACTACGTTTTAATACCGGTTTTTAAAATGCATATAGCGATTGCATATAGATAGTGTTTCCCAAACTGTTATTCGCTTTTATTATAACGTTAAAAAAAAAATATATGGAAATGCCGAAAAAAATTTAATCGTTAATATTATCAGAAAAATTAATTAAATGTCATGATTCATTATAAATCTAACAAAAAAATTATAAATTTTTTCTATGGAAAAGAATTTCCCACATTTAAAATTAATTGAAAACTTTCGTTCACACGTCAATTATTGACATGCATATCATTAGTAGCAGAGTGAAAAATTTTATTTATTTTAATCTGATAATATTGATTGTATTGTGACTACAAATATTACATTCATAGGCAGAATTATTTGAGCATTGTTGTTACAAAATATTACATTTTTTTCCACTTTATAATCTTGTATTTGAATTTTCATTTTGTTTAGCTCTGAATCTATTACACAAAGCGCCTATCAATTTATTTCTGTACCCTCTAATGTTCCCATTAAAAGTTCTTGAAAATTTAGAATTTTTCTGTTAACAGGTATCGAGAAATTTTTAATTTTTTACAATATATCGTACAGAAAGGGATATCGTTGATACATACATATATGCATTGTTTGATTTTATCCCCCACCTGATCTACGTACATTCATATAATGTTAGCTACGAAATTTGTGTTAAGAAAGGCTGTTAATGGGGTTAAAATAATGAGAAAGTTTGGAAAATTGGAATAGAAAATCGTAACAAAAAAGTGCTCTACATAAATCAGGTAAAATTCGATCAAATTAAATTATCAAGTCATCAACAAGTGAATGCAAGGCATCGACCAAACCTAAAAGTCATCGAAAAATAAAATTCAATGCGCCAATTTTGCTGGATTTGTATACCGAATATTTCTTGCTCACATCTAGAAAATAATTTCTAAGAGATCGAACGTAATTAGAGATCGAAGGTAATAAGCTGGTAGGCCCTACAAAAGTCATCAATTACAGAGCCATAAGCCTTCTTCATATCGCACATACGGTATACAAAAGTGTATTGTGTGTACGACTGAAGCCAATCGTTGAAACACTGATTAGACCTTATCGGTGCGGTTTCAGACCTTGAAAGTTCACCATATTACGTTAAATCGAGCAGAAGGCTCATGAAAAAGAAGTCGACACACAGCCATAAGGAATTGTGTTTTTCCGCAATGTCTGTGCTCGATATTCCTGCAAAGCTGAACAGCTGTAGCTCTGTCAAGGTAGGAATAGAATTCATTAAATCTGAGAACAGCCGGAGTCCATAACAATAGCACTATGTTTTTGAAAATTGTTCAATTGCTTGTGAAAATAATTGTATACCAGTCATGTTGCTACTGCTTGGACGGGAGTCTATTAAGACGTCCTGTAGTCATTTGTGATTTAGTAAACTAATAACGATATGGCTCTACAAGAACCACCTTGTCACTGGTGATCTACTTTATTCAGTAACCAGACTAAATGCTTTCTGGATAAGAAGAACAAACGATTATCTGCGTAGATTGTAGATGAAAGTATGAGATTTAATTTCAGATTCTATTCTGTACTCTCGTTTAAACATTCAGCAGTAATTTTAAATGCGAGTTAAAACGGAAGTTCTATCGGAAAAATTGAACACGACTTTTTTAAACACCAACAGAGGAAAGAAAATACAGTATTCCCTCGATTTACGTCGTAGAATGTACCAGAAAAAGGCGACGTAAATCAAATGACGACGCAAATCGAAGTTTAAGGGAACAAAATTTTTGACGACGTTAGTTGAAACAACGTAAATCGAGGAAATTGCTTAGATCGATTTGCATCAAAACTGTTTCTAAACCTACACCTCTCAATCGTTGAATTCATTACTTTATCATATTCTATGCTTTGATGTTTTATAAATTCGATATTATTACCAATGAATTTTGAAATTGCCTCAGTCTTCGTGAATGATAATGACGGTATGTACTCTTAATACTCTAGCGTTTGTGAGGAGCTTTCCAATGTTTTGATGAGTTGTTAATAATCAGTGGTCAGTTTTAAGTTGTTATTAAAGAAGTTTTCTAAAGTTTGCGGACAACAGTTCTTTACACGTCCTAAAGAATTTTCTTTTCTTAGGGGTTAACATGACAGTATACGAATGTGGATACATAGAATCACTGTAACTAATCCCCACTAGTACTAGCCTGCAGATATCATTAGGATAGCTTATCTAAATAATATAAATTATTTGATCTACTACGTGTATCTTATGGAGAATGTGTAGTAAGGAGTGCGCACGAAAAAAATGAGCCTTTTTTAAGCTTATAACTTTAATCAGAATTGAAGAAAATGAATACCGTTACGTTGTTTTTGTTAGTCATCTGATTCAAAATCCACGTGCTAAATTTCGTAGCAAAATTATTTTTTTGAAAATGGACGTAAAAAAATGGAAAATGTCGTAAAAAAATAATTAAAATTTTCAATGAAAAACCGCGCTGCTTACAAAAAACAATTGGAACCTTTGAGTATTGACAGAAAGCGTGGAAGTGGAAGAGAAAAAGGATTTGCCGATCAAAATAATACGGATTTTTCTAAAACACCCTAAAATGTCTGGATGAAAAGTGGATCAAAAAATTGGATGCTCTGAGACCTATGTCAGATAAAAATTTTATACACAAAAGAATTCAAATATTATTTACTTTAATTGAAATATAAAACGAAAAAAATCCGCCACTTGGTTTTATTTCTATAACGAAAAGTGTAAGTGCATTTTTTTTTGTGCGCACTCCTTATATCGTTGTAAATTGTCAAATACGATTTAAATATTTAACGATTAGACACATAATAAATAATTATAAAAATGTAAAAACATAGTAAAGAAAAATGTTAAAACATTTTGTGAATGGCTGTCATAAAACAATTTGTTGCTTAAATTGTTAATTGTATTTAAATTGCCGATAAATTTATTAATAGGCATTCAAATGTGCAAACATAGATTATATAGTCTAGTGTAACTGAATATAATCCATACGATTTGTCACGTTATTATTGAAAATCATGTTTTCAAATCATCATTTTACTTTGTAGTTATTTGTCATTGAAGAAGAGTTATTCTACAATAATAATAACATTGCTAATGAGTATTATTTATCGATTTTCTAATATGACGTACATATGTACATACAGCAGCGAGTATTAAATATACAATGTTATCGAATGTCAAACAATTTCTGGTTGCAAAGAATTTAAGGGAATAGATTTGCAAATATTTCAAAAATTTTTTTTTCATTAATTTTATTAGAATTTTTATTTTTTAATTTTTTTTTATTACATAAATCCAATGATTATAATAGTTTTTCCAATAAAAAGGGTTTTTTCCGATTACAATATTAGGAAATTACACTTTTTTTTTAATAATTTTGCTATGGGGACGTAAGGTTTACATGTGTGAAATAACTTAGGGAGTCTCTTAAGTTGGGGTTGGCGTATAAGCTGCATCGAGTTATTAAATGAACTGGCAGACGTTGGCATGAGCACAGCATTTTTTGAATTCACAATATATATAATGAATACGTTAAATTGTTCAATTTAAATATTTTGAAATTAATTAGAAGTTGTATGGGGTTCTCGTGGTAGTATGACGGCAGTTGTAGTTGTTTTAATAATTTCTCATGAAGGGGATTTTTCTTTAGCAAAACTTTTAATTTCAATTTCAAGTAAATTTAATTAATAAGATAAATTATATACATACATATGTACATATATACAATACATATAATAATATTTTAATACTCGTGGGTAGCAATAGTGTTTTACCCCCCTTATCTGATAGGAATACATAAGTTTTTTAAGTTGAAATAACATGTCTTATTAAAATGTCTATTACGAATCGTATGTTGATTTATTGTTTTATTATATTTTCAATTTTATTTGTGGTAATAAAAATACAAAAAAAAAACGAAAAGAAAATCAAAAAACAAAACAAAACAAAATTTTAAAAACGTGAGGTTTAACATTTGCACTTGTACTTGGGTTTATTAAACTAAACAAATATTTTTTTTTAAAAATTTTTTTTTATAATATTTTTCTCCTCTTCTGTTTGTATATTGAATGATGTACATACAAAAACAATTTTTTTTTCTAAAATTATTCTTGCATATATTTTTTTTGGTGTTTATTTTTCGGTTTTAGAAACAATAGCCATTTAATGTGAACAAAAGAAAAAAAAAACAAAAAATTTGCGTGCTTTCCTGCTTTTATTTCGACCACTAAAGTACGCCTAGCGAATGTTAAATTAATTGAAAAATTTTTACATTTTTCAACTGATAATTATACATATCACCTCTATAATTTAAGCATTTAAGCGGGAATACTTAAAAAAATAATATTTATATTGTATAACTTACTTAACAATGATTAAAAAACAACACTTTTTAAGTTCAATGTCAAGCAATTTATCATTAAGAACATCATTAAGTGCTTCCCTATTTTTAAATTTAAATAAAAGAAAGATAGTTAGTATCGTTATAATGTTTTAATCCTTTGAAAGACCTATTAATACCTTCTTGTGTTATATATAACATCGTACAAATGCCCGCCACAGCTACTCTGGGTGGACCTTATATGAAATGTTTAATTTTCCATAACACTACATACCTAATTGGTCCCTTCAGTCAGCTTTACGACCTTCCTTATCACACCTTTTATGTTGTGTGAGTTAATTTTATACATGAGTGGCGAGACCTGCAGTTTAAAGTCGTCTCCGAACGACAGATTTTTCAGAAGCTTTTCATGGCAATTTTTATTTACACTCAGAGTTTTTGCCAGAAATCTGCTGAGAGGAAGTTGCCGAAGAAATATTTTCATGTTTTCATTTTGATGTCTGACCTAGGATTTGAACTCGGGCCTTAAGTATAATAAGCCAACAGACTACTGCGGCCTTCCCATAAACCTAGCACCTAAAATCTGGCTGAAAGCCTTAATGAATTTGGTTGGGTTAGCTTTAAGGATGGCTGTCAAAAAATCTAACGCGCCCAAATCACGTGAGATAACCATGCACCCAAATCGCTTGTACAATATATCCAATGGGGCATCAGGTACATATATTCATTCAATTCAGCACAAAATAATTTAGTAATCTATCAATGGATGGCAGTAATGGTTTGATCAACCTTGTTTTTTTAATACTATACATAGCGAGGACTTTGCTTATTTGTAGTCGACTGAGAGAAAGAAAAATCTTAAATATTCCCTTCCAATGTGTTATTTTCCATTAACTTTGTATCACGATATTTTATTTAAATGGTATTTAAGTGTAGTATTGCGCGCCTTCTTTTAGTTTCATTGATTTGAAGTTTTTTTAACTCATCTCGAAGATTCGATGGATAATGCCGCCGCAGTCTAGTAGGCAGAGTGTTGGCTCATTAAACGTGAGGCCGCGGTTCAAGCATCAGGTTAGACATTTACAGCGAAACGAAATTTGCAAAAAAAAAAAATATTTTTCGGCGATTTTCTCTCAGCAGACTTCTAGCTAAAATTCTGAGAGTAAATAAAAAATTGTTATGAAAAATGTGCCGTTCGGAGTCGACTTTAAACAGTAGGTCCTGCCGCTCATGTATAATATAACATAAGTTAGGTGGCAGAAGCTAGGCCGTAATCTTGCCAAAAGAGCTGTAATGACCAATTATGTTTGTATGTACATATATACCGATGACGCCGGTTGTCTAACAACCATAGTTAACAGTGACTGCTTTGGGATCTTATGTACTGTCCTAAATTGAACAATTTTGTTTGTTCACCCACCCAATCATCCTGAAATGACCTTCATCGCTGCATATAAGTTTTCTCTTAAAAGTCTTTGAGTACACAAGCGTTTCTGTTTATGGTTAACGATGATGACATGACAAAACAGTTTGAAGATATGATAACTAATGTAGCTTTAACAGATGTAGCTTTAACAAGATGGTCTGTATCAATTTTGAAACTTCGGAATTCCTCGTTTCCAGTCTCTATCATATGTGCTGTTAATTTAAATTGTTAATAGCGTAGTGTTGTCATTGAAAGTGAGTTGGGAATTTAAATAATTTTTCAATTTTTTTTTGTTTAAATGCTCGGGAAATGCAGGGGGAAAAATGTATATTCAAAATCTAAAATCGTAACAATATTAACGATAACTAATAATGTTTTATCTACGATTTAAATTTATATAGAATTTTAAAAACTTTGTTTTATTAAATAAATAAAAATTTAAAATACTCTTATTCTCATCTGATCCAATTAGTGTTCTTAGAATTTTTGTATTGTTTATTAACTTTTTTAGAAATTCGATATACTACATATGTACAATGCGTTATAAATTTTTAAAACTTTACACACTTATTCTTTTGTTTTTTTTTTTTTTGATTGTTAATTTGAAAATTTCATTAAAAGCAAAATATATAATTTATTATGATTATTTTAACCAATTATTAATAAAACAAAAAATGAATTGAAAATGTTTGGCACGTGTTTTCGTTGATTTTATTTTGTTGATGATAAACATATGCAAACAAAAGTTAGATTCCGGATGATAATAATTTAAACATTGTTTTGTTTTGTTTTTTTTTTATTATTATTTCAATTATATATTCAAATTTTTCAAATTTTTTTTTTTAATTTATTAACAACAGAAAATTTAAGGGTCAGAAACCGCATCTTCTAACACGAGTCAAATCAAATGATTTGTTAAATGCTATAACGCATATCGCATTTGAATATTTCGATCTAGACATGTTTGGCTAGTGCATATACGATTATTGTATTTGGAATTGATTAATACTAACGGTAAAATGCTAAAATGCTCTTAAATAATTCTAAAAACGTTTTGAATATCAGTGAATTAATTAATAATAAATTGCGATTTAAATTTTTAAAATATTGTCAAATTCATATGGTATCGATCGAACGTGTAAACTTTTTGTCAGATCGAAGAAAAGTCGTTCAGAAAAAATCCAAAACATTGCTGTGCTGCAATGTTTATTTTCCCAGGATTCACAAGGGTTTTAATCTTATTTGACTTACAACCATAGCTGCCGGATTTAACGATTTATCGTCATTTTGACGATTTTGAGCTCCAAAAATTTCATTTTGACGACATGACGATTTATGCGCTTATTTTGACGATTTTTAGAAATTAAAAATTCACGTCGTTTTCTTTACTTTATTACTTTAAAAGCCTCCTTAAACTTTGTTTTGCAGTAAGGGAGTAAGTATTATATTTTCAAGTTATTTTCGAATACCTGTCATGATTTTTATTTTTTTTTAATCTAAAAAATTTCAACTCCTTAATAACATCGTAGCAGAGCATTAATTATCATATGCCGTTGCAGATAATTTTAAGAATCCGATTATAGCTTCTAATATTGCCATCGAAAGAATAAAGGTAACTGCCATTATTTCTTTTCATATCACCAATACTCAGGGTATGGATGACATTGTGTTTGGAACAAGGAAAATATATTATAGGAACTAGCTGAGAATAATTTTATATCATAATTAACAGAAAGTGTCTCTGCAGGAAGGAAGTTCCATATACGAATAGTCCGTTTAACAAAAGAGCTTTGTCTGGCCGAGAAAGAGAAAGACGACGATTACCTTGGAATAAATGATTTTCATAAACAAGTCCCCTCGAGCAATATCCGTTGTAGTAGCAATAGGACAATGAAACACAAACTACATCGCAACAATGGTCCAATGAATCAATGAATTTGGATTTAGACGAGCTACTTACGACATCTCCTGTAAACGGTCGAGAAGCCTCAAAATAGACCATTCTTGGTCAAGGCAATGAATTTTCATGCCCATAACGTCAAGATCTTTTGACTCCCTAATATTTATACCACACATGGGTATAGGTGATGCAATATTATTGTTGCTTCACATTGGCTTTATATGTTTTTGTTTTTAAAATCTTTCAATTTATTTATTTAGTTTTTCCTGATGGTTTTTTTACGATTTCAATGAACGTCTTTGACGATTTCGACGAATTTTTCTCAAATATTTGACGATTTGAAGCTTTATGCTTACAACTCTTACTAAGTAGATCGTACATAAAATTCATACATCATTGGTCATTACAAAGCTCAGTTGGAACTATAACCTATGTGTTGAGTGTGTTAATTTTATCCGAAAGTACAGGATCTACAGTTTAAATTTAACTTTGAACGACAGATTTTTGAGAAACTTTACTTGAAACCTACTGAAAGGAAATCGCCAAAGAACTTTTTCTTCACAATTCATTTGTTTTGGAGGTATCCCACCTGGGGTCATGACTAATAAGTCAACTTATTACCTACTAGACGAATGGCTAATTCTGTGATAGTAGTAAATGTCCACTAGTCGAGATATTTGTGTGATGCACAGATTTTTCTTCCAGGGGGCGCAACTGCTTTGTGGTCACCTTTTATCATGGAATTAATATAGAGTAGGTAGTGTAAGGGAAATAAAATGTTTTTCAAGGCAGTTTACCTGTAACCAGATTAACTTTAATGATGTGCTTGACTTTAAAAAATCTTATGGTTAACAAGACATCAAAAACGAATAGGATCCTCTTAAGGTTTTAAAGAACAGGTAGTCAATTTAATAATTATATTTGGACTGACATAGCTTAAAGCTTTTTGTTGATTTATAATGAATCGGTTGAATATTTTAGGTGCCATGTTTAAGAGTAAAAAACTTTCGTTTGCAGTTCCCTAGTGGGTAGTGTGCTAGTTTATTAGCGTGAGGATCATGGGTTGTATTCTCACCAGGAACTCTGGCTTGTTACAATACACCGAGCATAAGATCTACTATATTTAGCTTGTAAAAATTTTGATATAATTTGGAATTGTATTATAAATAATGCACTTAGGCCACATGGGGCTCATTGTGATACCACAGTTTTCATCAATTATCCCCTAGTCCTGGAATCATTTAGAGCTTTCTATGAAGCAATAGCAGATCACCGAGACTATTGTTGTAGTTGACACCAAGATGTCTTTTTCTCCTTAATAAATAACTTTCAACTAAGGTGCACTAATAATGTTCAGTTGATTCGATCACATGCCGTGTAAGAAATATGAAATGAAAACAATTGCGAAATACTTTCATAATCTTCAATAAGTTTTAATTTCTTAAATAATTTTCAATCACTTGAAATGAAAACTTTTGCCCTTTTTTAATGTCTGGCACTTGTCACACTTGTCTTTTATATAGGTCAGTGTGGCAATAGGATACACCCAATCAATGCCACTGTTAAAAAGGAGATACAATTTCTTTAAACTTTATTTTTAGCAGTAAAAGGGAACAAAAAAGAAAAGAAAAACAAAATCCAGAAATAACAAAAACTTGTTTCCAATAATGTGTGTGTCTGTCTGTCTGTCGGCCTGTCTCATCTGTTTATAATTTTGGCTTTTAAAGTTTTTAGTGTGTTGAATTTATCAGTTTTGCTTTGCCTATTGGCTGTTGTTCTCTGATATTTCTTTCTTGGTTTCTTATGTGGATTCAAAATTATTTTGAAACAATTAATGACGGAATGAAAAGCAAGAAAACATCTGTACAAATTTTAATTATTGATTTTATTGCTATTGTTAATATTTTCATTATTTATTTAGCATCTGTTAATAATTTTGTGGTTCAAAGCTTACTGCAGTATAAAAAAAAAAAACAAAAAAAGAAAAGTAAAAATTAAAAATAAATTTTTGAAATTTAATCGCATCCATATCTTATAATTTTATTTTAAACTCCAATTTAAAATTAAATTTAAAAAATTTTTTGTTTTTTAGATAGTCTGTCCTTATGGCCATTTGCCATATGATAGACGTGATCATGCACCTTACGTAGATTCCAGTGAACATAGTACACAACAACTAGGCCAGGCCACAAGTACAATAGGAAGTCGTTTGAGAAGGCCCTCCACATACACAGAAAACAATGCCAACTATCGCCATCAAGACCAGCAAGTCGAAGCGCCGCAATTAGTTGGTCCACCACCAGTTCAGAATCGAGCAAACCCAACGACCTATCATAACTACAGAGATGAGATAACTACAGATACGGCAGTCAATAAGAATATACTTAAAACATTTGTTATTAATTCCGCTCCGGGTTTGCATCTGTTTGATGTAAGTTTTAATTCTTCTATTTATCCATTCATTCATTTGCTTATGTTAAGCTGTACATTAAAATTTTTTGAAATTGTTTGTAGAATGTCAATCGACCTCATTTCAATTCATACACTGATCAAATGATTGGTAATCAACCAGATCCATACTCATCTGCATCTAGTCACACATCTAGCGATAAGGAGTTCTTTAAAGTTCAAAGAAGTCCGAATGGAAAATTGAGTCTAGTCTATAACGACGATTACATAAAGAAAACGGGTACGGATTCTACATCACTAAGTGATAGTTCAAGTGATAGCAATGAAAATATCAACTGTAAGTATTTCTTTCTTCTTCTTCTTTTTCATCTTCATGATGACAACGAATGCAATTTTAAAAATGAGTATTCAAATCCAATTTGCAGCCGATAATAGAGACAGCTTCGAAAATCATTTTCATACTCCTTTTTCCGGTGGACTTTCTTTGACCAAAGTAAGTGAAACATTGCATACGTATGGCTTTCATAAGTTAAATTTAAAATATTATTTATCGCATAAGGTACTGGGATTGCGCGATCCATTATTCCATTGTTTGATGGAATGATGATAATTGTTTGTTCCATCAATTTCTCATCTACTAGTGAAAATGATTATTTTTTTATGTTTTTTGAGTGTAATTTTCCAAAAAGTGTTTCAAGTTCGTATTCCCAAAATGAATGACGAAATGCGAAAAGGCACTTCGGACTGAGCTTAAAGGCTTTTTAAAGATTTCAACCGACAACTGTGCTACTCGATCTGAATATTAAAACCATGGTAATGATGATTGAGAGAAAAAATCATAGCGGAAAATGAAGCTTTCCTCTTCCTATAAAACTTTTCATCTAAACGATAAATTAATCATAGTATTAGCAGCATGGAAATTTGCAATTTGATCTAGGCGAAGACTCGATTTGAATTGATTAATTGTTGAGAACTATTCGTATCGCAGCTCCAATGCGCGAAAGAAATTTTGCTTCGTTTTTCTAGTAGAAGCAAGAGATTTTGCTTATTCATCTTAAGTATGAGAAAAAAACATTTTGGCTTTAATATTCGCAGCTAATTTCAACCTTACGGAAGTGCTCTGTATGGCAATGGCTAGTGCATTATTTTATGATGTCGATGTTAAAAAGATTCTTATGGATGTCAATAAGTTTTCTGAAACAGATGGCGGTATTTCAATAACGATTTTGCAGTTGTACATTAGCTAACCTTTACACCATATCGTGTCAGCACTTTTCGATCTTGTTGGATGGGTGCTACTGAAACGTTAATCCTCAAAAACAGTGAAACTAATAAGGTTATGGAACTCATTCTAATACCTTGATCATCGCCAGTCCGTGGGGTTTTCATAAGTGCGATCCTGTTTGTGAATTGCCTACTCTTTTGCAGATAACAGTAATATTTGTCGTTTACATTCCTATGATCGTAGAATAAGCCTTTTGAAAATTTAAAAATTGTATCGGAAAGCTTTAATTAGAATAACTCACTGACATTTAACCTACAGTTTATCTCTGAATGGGGTCATATGAATAGTGGCGATACTACTGAGCGAAAGTGTCGATGGTGTTTACTACTTCACATAGGCGACAAACCCATTACGTTATCTACAACTCTGGCTGCCGTAACTATTAAAAAACTAGGAGCTCTTGATGTTATGCAAATAAATTCTTTACTTGATTTGATGTTCATACTATTTAGTTTTCATCTATCTGATCGAAAATGGGCTGAATTCATGGAAATTGATTTTGAGACATTTTAATTGTGTTAGGGAAAGAGCGAAATTACCGGCAGTATTCCATTCTACTGTTTCATTTCAATGCAATATGCTTTGGGAGAGCAAAAGGTACATTTCTGTAAAGTAAATCACATCCATTCGATGGGCTTGTGGATTGCACAATACATTACGGAGAGAATCAATTTTTTAGTCGTACTCTGCGTACATGAAACTCCATCCTTTGAGAGGTTTTTCTTCCTTCGTGAAACTCTTTGCTGATAGTTTTAATGTAAATAGATTCAAATCTAACGTTCATGGAAACTACTCTTTCTTTTTTCCTTTCCATAGCCTATTATGCTAGTTCCATCAATTTATATGTACTGCATGAGTAGGGGGCACATCTCCTTTGTTTTTGTTTATGTATATGAGATTTGGTAAGATGGAGGCCCCCTTTAAAGATAGAGCTCCCTCTTAGGCCAGCATTTAAGCTCTTTATAACACCACAATTAATTTTACTCGGAGGTCAGACATTCCCAGGAGAAAAGCTATGTGAAACCAAAAACAAATCTTGCTTTTGCAGCTGTCTTTATGTAAGAGATCTCCATCAAAGATATTGGAAACTACTAAAACTATTCCATTCTACTGTTTCATTTCAATGCAATATGCTTTGGGAGAGCAAAAGGTACATTTCTGTAAAGTAGATCACATCCATTCGATGGGCTTGTGGATTGCACAATACATTACGGAGAGAATCAATTTTTTAGTCGTACTCTGCGTACATGAAACTCCATCCTTTGAGAGGTTTTTCTTCCTTCGTGAAACTCTTTGCTGATAGTTTTAATGTAAATAGATTCAAATCTAACGTTCATGGAAACTACTCTTTCTTTTTTCCTTTCCATAGCCTATTATGCTAGTTCCATCAATTTATATGTACTGCATGAGTAGGGGGCACATCTCCTTTGTTTTTGTTTATGTATATGAGATTTGGTAAGATGGAGGCCCCTTTAAAGATAGAGCTCCCTCTTAGGCCAGCATTTAAGCTCTTTATAATACCACAATTAATTTTACTCGGAGGTCAGACATTCCCAGGAGAAAAGCTATGTGAAACCAAAAATAAATCTTGCATTTGCAGCTGTCTTTATGTAAGAGATCTCCATCAAAGATATTGGAAACTAAGAAGTCTTTTTATCACAAGAGCAAGACACTGGCACATGAGGTGAAGGACAGTTTCGTCTTAATGGTGGTCGTATGAAGAAAAAAATAAACCCCGGGCACTGAGTCATACTAAAAATTGCAATTGCTTCTACCGCAATGTTACATACCCAATACGACATGTCGAATTGTTTAAAATTTTTTCACTATACACTCGCTTAAGGATTTTAAACGCCGAACGTTGCGACGTATAAGCATAAGTAGTGGAGAGGATTTAATATTCTGCGGAATCCGAAAAACGTTTCTATATTGTAAATTATTTTCTTTTGAAAATTCGAAAATTTCGTTGACATAAATCCGTTACTTGAGAGCTCTTTTAGGTTTCAATTGTAAGCCATGACGTATTTAATATTGACTCCAGACTGTTAAAAGCCAAATGCACAGTTTCACGTAGTAAACTACAATTTATTCAGTAACACCTTTGCGATAAATAAATGTGAATAGGCTATGACAACAAATTATAGATTTAGATATGTAGTTTAGTTTAGTTTTTTTTACTTACAATATGAATTTTAAAATATTTAAATTTCTTTCTCATTAAAGGGTAAAGTGGAAACCTCAACTCAGGATCATATTCGCAAAAAGGAGACCGGTAAGTTTAACGTCTGCATTCGATTACAATTGCAATGAAATGAATATTAAATGATGATGAAACTTGAACTTTATAGGTCCTGCTTATATTGTGGATAGCAAAGATTGTGTAGAAGGCGATGCTAAATCTGATAAGCCATTTTGCACTCGCCTGCGCAACTATCCCGAAAATCTAGAGGAGATTATAAAAACAAAATTCAATAATTTGGAATCATTCTTTGGTGAGGATATATTATTGCCACAGAATATAAGTCAACGCATGAACAACGAGCCAATTGAAGAGTTTCTATGCCGTAGTCGTACTCGGGTAATTTATCCAGAGGCTGGTTTAAACAAGGACTACGATTGGGTGTTCATTATTAACACAAAGAAATATAAACAGGGTGTACGTATAGAGGAGTGCATGTAAGTAAATATTGTAAATAAAATTGTTTTTTTTTGTTCTTTTTTAATTAAATTTTAATTCGTTTATTTTTTCTTAATATTTTATAGTAACGAGGGCTCTGACTGTGGTGAAAATACTGGTCTAACGCTACCCAATCGTTATAAGGCAACGTGCAAACAAAATTATATTTATCGCTCATTGGTGGCCTATGCTAATGAGACCATTATCAAGGATCAGTTTAAAATGCCATCCTGTTGCAAGTGTGTACTGACTGTATCTTGAGTCGAAAAACCTATCTCAGAGAGCCTTGTGTGAAAGTGTACTAAAAATGTGATTTTATGTAAGTCAACTATAATTTTATATTTCGGGAGGGGTATATAAAAAGAAAATATTTTCTGGTTTGAAACCCCAATTATATATATTGTACAGTGGCTCTAAATAGTAAATTTTGTCCTATGAATTGATTATTTTATTTTTCAGTTTTTTCTTTTACCGTAACTACAACTATAGTCTACTTAAAAAATATAGGGTAGGCCATTTAAAAGTTTAAATTTAAAAACGTAATAAAACAAAACCGATTTGAAATTTTGCCAATTGCATTGTTTTGGTTGTAAAGTACAATTGCTCCGCAATTTTTTCGTGCTGTTTATCGAGCTTATGGGGTTGTATTTCAAAAGTGACATCATGAATGTTGGACTTCAATGTTTATTGTTAGGCATATCACTTTTCGTTAACGGCGCCCCGCAGAAAATAGTCCAACTGTGTCAAATAGCAGCTTTGGCGCCCAGTTGATATTACCATCTCGTCTAATTAAACGGCCATTAAATGTTTCATGCAATTAAATCGATTGTGGCATGAGGTATGTGACGTTCACATCGGTATCAATTAAAAAAATCGGTTATCTTGATGCGATAGATGTCTCCATTGACTTCATTAGTTGCGCCAACCTCGTTTTCAAGGAAATATGAGCCAATGATGCCTCCGCTTCACTTGCTGCATCAAACAGTTACTCGCGATGTGTGCATTGGCTCATTCTGTAAGACCACATGTGGCGTTTTGCACCCCAACTACAGGCAAATTTGTATTTTAACTTACCTTCCAAGATGAAAATGAGCTTCAATCGAAAAGATAATTTTTTTTTTTTGGCAAAATCGATATAATTGTGCACTTCCTCGTTGGCCCAATAAATTCCAATGTTGTTCAAGCCTAAATCGGTTCATTTATTTGTGCAAGAATAGAATAACATAAGTATTGCCAGATTTGAAATAATCATTGATTCAAATTTTAACCGATAGATCGACCGCCTTATACGAAGGCCCTTTTTGTAGTTTGTGTGAAAATAATCAAAAACTTATAATTGATTTGTTTACAGAATATTGGGCATATGATATTAGCTGTAACCCACTGTATACATACATACATACATATGTACATATATAATAAAACTTTGTAATAAAAACTAAATTTAATTTCATTTGTTTTAGCAACCCAAACTCCAATAGGATGGATGGCATGCCAAACTGTCCATTAATTTTAATATTAGTTTTAAGAATAATTTAATTATACTTTAAATTATAAATATTTAATTAAAAAAAAAAAAAAAAAATTGGACATAATGCTTAGCTGTGTTACAAATAATTGATAACAATTTTTAACATTCTTATTTAAACCTCATGATAATAATTTAATTCCCAATGAAAAGTTTTAAGTAAATGAAATAAAAATTAAAAAACAAATAAAGTTTCTATTAAATGTTACGTACGATATGTTAGTTCTTTTTTTTGTATCAATTTAAATAAATTAATTTAAAATTAACATTTTGTTATATTTTGCATTTTGTAAGTAAATGAAAATGAAAGGAAAAAGTGATAAACTTTTTCAAAAAAAATGCTTCTGTTATTACAAATTATTTTGAAATTCTAGTTTTTAGTTATAATTTTAAATTGTATTGTAAAATTTCGTGTTAATATTCATGTTGCCTATAGTTTTTATTCATTAAGAGTGTATTGTTGAATTGAATAAGGAATATTTGTATTTGTTTTAATTTTAATTTAATTTTATAATTATTATACAATACATACATACATAAGTATATTTGTATGTATATAATAAATTAATAAATTTAAATTTCATTAATATAAAAACGACTTGAACTTCTTTTTTCTATTTCTCCTGAGACAATAAATCTAATCAAACTAAACTCGTTATTCCAACATTTAAAGCACCTTCACCAAACTATTTCTTTGTAAATAGCTTGAAAAGCGTTCTCCTATAGGTTGTCTAACATTAAGGGCCATTACTATAACTTACCGTTAACTAAAGGGAGCATTTTAACGGAGAGATAAATTGTTTTTCATTATTACGAGAACCCAATATGATAGAAGAGAGCGTTAAGATAAAGGGAAGATCCTTTAACATTTAAAGGTCAATTTATGTTTGAACTTGCTATATCATATACTATTTTCCATTTGGCAAATTTCAAATTTAAAAAAATTAGCATATACAACAACCACTGCCTTAAAAACAAACTACTTTAATTAAGCTGTTTTATCGACTTTGCTCCGGCACTGCCATATTTTTGAAAAAGTTAATTTTGTTTTATTTGTAAGTTGTAATAACCAAAATAAGTTAAAAGAAACTTTGCCGTTCACTTTAGCTAAAGCTACCTTTAACTAACTCTAACTTTAACGGTAAGTTGTAATAACGGCCTTAAGGGTCATTATTATAATTTGCCGTTAACTAAAGGGAGGATTTTAACGGAGATATAAATTGTTTTTCATTATTACGTAAAGCTAAAGGGAAGATTATCCTACCTTTAACATTTAAAGGTCACTTTATGTTTGATCTTGCCTTATCATATACCATTTTCGATTTGGCAATTACAAATTTAAACAAAATGAGCATATACAAGAACCACTACGTTAAAAAAAACTTAATTAATTGAGCAGTTTTATCGACTTTGCTCCATTTTTGAAGAAGTTAATTTTGTTTTATCTGTAAATTGTAATAACCAAAATAAATTGAAAGTAACTTTGCCGTTCACTTTAGCTAAAGGTACCACTTTAACTAACGCCAACTTTAACGGGAAGTTGTAATAATGGAATTAAGTACAGGATAAGACAATAATAAGTTCGGAAAACAACCCTTTAGTCAAGATTACAACCAAGTTTCTCATACCACCTATTTCTCATACCACCGATATACAGTGGTGGCTTTATAATTACAAATGACTAAGCAACATATATGTTTGCTAATTTATTTTCAAAACTTTGTAACTCATTTTAAATTGTGTACCTATGCACCTGGAGGATGTCTTACACAAGTTTTTCCATCAGATTGGAACAATTAAACATAGATTCGTCACTCCAGAGAACTCTGTCCCATTAACGTTGAACTATTTTAAGCATTTCCGTTCCAAACTGTAACCGATTTTTAATATTTTATTGTTTTTAAGACATGCAATTTTTTCTGCGCAATGCACCCTCGAAGTGCCGACTCCTATAAACGTCTTCTTATTGTCCGTGTGCATTTTTCTGATGTTAAAATTGTCCGGTTTCAGCCTTTATTCCAGGAGAAGACAAAAAAGCGTTTCTCTTCCTGACCCTTCAAACAATTCTGTCTTCTGCTTGAGTGGTTTTCTCTGATTCTAGGCTTCCTGCCTAGGGTTCCAAATAATTGTCAAAAGAGATCTTAAGGACAAAAACCCTCGAAATAAAGATGAATTGATTCAGCTGGTTTAACAAATCTGGCACAAACTATCAGTACAAACACGCCGACGTTTGATACAAAGGGCTATTCGACAGAATTTTAAAGAATATGCCCATTAAATGTGAACTTATTAAGATATTTTTAAGCTATTTGTAAGAATATTTGTTGTTTCTAATTATATGACCAACCTGAAATTGGTATTTTTTGTTTTTACCTATTTTTTTTAAATGATATTGATGTTGTGAATTTTTTTTATTTTAAACTTAAAGATAACATATTGTATTGTCTTTTTTAACTCTTGGTTTTAAAGTGAGTAAAAAAATTTTGAAAATAAATTAACAAATATACATGTCGTTTCTAATTATAAGACCACCACTGTATATTTTATTTATTTATTTTATTCGACTCCGATTGACAGAGAGTGGTGTCAAAAATATTAAAAAAAGGAAACAGACACAACCGTACATTTCTTTCTTATCAGTTTAAAATTAAAGATTCTTATAACACAAAAAAAAAAAAACAACAACTCGTACAACTTTTTTTCTATTTCTACAACCTTAAATCATATAAAAATAAAAATAAAATAAACACACAAAACTTTAGCATTCCATAAACCAACAACATTACCAAGTGAAGCGTGGAAGCCAAATTTTGTATGGAAAAAATTGATCAAGGAGCTACATAAAGATACTACTATAGTCAATAGTGATCGGGAACGCCCCGAAGGTGGAGGCATTTGAAAAGCACCCTCCTCTATATTTTCTCGAGGTTAGAATTTTATTTTTTATTAGAATTTTATATTCTTTTAGCAACACTTTTGTCCACTTTTTTACATAAAATATATAAATGTTATTACGAAAAAAAAATCAGTTCAATGACGAATTAAAATTAATCGTTTCTACGCATGTCTTACAGATAACAGAATTGTATTTAAAACCAATAAAAGTTCACTTTCCATATTAGGACCATGCTACGAAAGAACTATGACCACACAACAAAAATTCCTATACAAAACAGCATATATCGAATGAAAGCTATTGTGTGTGAGAGAGAGAGAGAACAGGCTTAAGTTGCCCGACCACACATCAAACCGCTCTGTGTGATCGTTTTAAAAGTCTGCGCAATACTATAAAGAATAAAACGTACACTCTTTACCTTTATATAGAGATCTAGAGAATAAAACATGGACCCTTTAAATGATATTTTAGGACTTTGAAACAATTTTTGCCACCGCTTTACCTGGAAACGTTTCACAAACATTTGTTTTCCCATATGTGTAGGTAATACAATTTATTTTACTTTGTTGTCCAGTGCAACACAGTTTTCACGTTCTTCAAACTTATCTTAGCCTGTTTGTGTGAGTATTATTTACCATCAGAATCACAAAAAATATGCGTTTGATGATAGATCAATAATTTGATAAATGACATTTTTTTTTAGTTTGAAAAATTAATTGCAGTTGTATTGTTATTGTAATTTAATTACGCAATATATTTGGTTTAATTGTTTCCCCAGAACTGGATTGTAGTTCTTAGAAATCTTAACCATTCCCGTACACAATTTAATCATTTTATAGGTCATAGATTCCTTTTCGAAAGAAAGAATTATAAAATGAGTTCCTTTTCTACTTTATACCTGTGTAGAAAGAGGTTTCCTTTTTTTAAATTTTCACGAAAACAGTAGCATATGTTTAGAGCCTATTAGTAACACAATATATAAATAGTAATTGCTGTCATTTCATATGCAACATCCAAAGATGATAATTTCCAGAAGTGAATATATATATACAGTGAGCGTCAAAAGGGACAGTACATAAAAAAAAATATAAAATAAATTACCATTACTTTTATTTTAAAATTGTTTGAAATTTGAAATTTATAGAGAAATCTTTTTGGGGCGCTCTCCTAATATAGTAAAAGTTGAGTTTGATGGTTGTTAGAATTTTGTTCCTAGTATATAGTGATTTTTTTTTGCTGGAAACATCAGGCTAGGATTTGAACTATACTAAGCCAATACACTACCTACTAGACTACGGGGACTTCTTTGGGGTAAAATAAATCGATAATTTAACTCAATTATATAAGAGGCGTATTTGAAATGTTTCCAAAGAAAAATCAAATAAAAGGAATATAAAATTTTTTATATAATTTATTTGTAAAATTATTAAATATCGCTAACATCGTCCACACTTCCCATAACAAGATTGGAAGTGTTTTCGTAATAATTCAAAACGGCTAACATTACATACGACAACCTTCTCCAATTTTTTGCCCTTTTTTTATCCCTCAGACAAACATTGAATTTATATATACTATTATAGATTATTTGTAAAGAATTATTGCTATTTTTACACTATTATTTTCCACGACCATTTGCCGCTTCGTTTCCAGCTTGTGGACTTTTGATGACAGACGTCTTTCGTCTTCTTCGTAAGCTTTGCACATTCCAGTTTGCTTGGAAGTGTACACTTCTGTGTACAAATCCCGATGCGCTTTGATATCATCTGGGTTTTTGTTTTCGTCCCTCAAACTATTCCTTGGTGGAGGGGGTAGTAGTAGCATCTCAGGCGATGGAGACCTCGACGAGTCATTCTCATCGAAGACTGGTGAGGGTGACATCGGCAGTTGTCTTTCCCTTTGTGAACTACGTAACTGAACCTGTCTGTCTGATAAAACCCACTGGGTTTTCTTCGTCGTCATCGAAAAATACTGATCTATTTATTTTTTTTTTAGTTATTTTAGTCAATAAATGTATTCTATACTTAAATATTAAAGGTTCTTATAACAGAAAAACACAACAACAACAACACACGTACAACTAAATTTCTATTTTTGCATATTAAATCCTTCAAAAAATAAAATAAACAAAAACATAATATTGCATAAGTCAACGATATTAGTTCACGGTACTTCTACATCATGCACTCGCTGATCATAGGAACCATGAACTTAGACTCGACACGAACATACAATCAAAGAGCTACCAACCCAAGTACAGTTTCATACACTTGCTATCATTATCACAAACCACAACAATTAAATCCATTGCCAATATAACACACTATTCTAACTAAATTCATCATGGACAAACATACTAACTAACCGAACATTACCGACTGTAGCGTAGACATGAGTCAAATTTTGTATGTAAAAATTGATCCAGAAAGTACATAAACACACTACTTCTGTTCTCGAATAAAAGCTTGATACAATTTTTTAAACAATTTGATAGTAGTACAATCAACTGAGCCAATCCTCAATCAGTCTGAATACACTTTTATACAGTTTATCTGTAGACATAATTCAATTGAACATTAAAAGTTAAGGTGCGCAGTTGATGCAAAATATTTTTCGACATACAGATCATCAACATATTTCATCTAATTTTATTTCCTGTAGGGGCAGGCAGTTCTTGGTCGACAAATGGAACCTTTTACACTTTGTTTAGTTGTACTGTTCTTACGTATCCCTAAATTGTATCTGCATTTAATATAATATGATGTACATTAAATTATAAATACTATTTAATATCCTCATTTTATGTTTTTAAGTGTTGTAAACCTTTAAATAACAATTCTTTATATTCTATAGAAATTTCTTTAAACATCTGTTTTGCTCTTAACATTACTTGTTAAATCATCAGGTATTGAGGATATTCTTAAGTGGCATTTAAAAATGTTTATTTATAGTAAAAGTCAAACCAACTTAACCGAGTTTCTAAATGTCATTTCCATGCAAATGTTAACCTTGCCCTTCCTGCAATAGTGCCTATTGTTTTCATTTTTAACAAAATCCAAGTGAATATGAAAATTCTTGATTAACATCGATTACAGCTGGAATTCGCAAATCAATATATTAATTTCTTAAAGATGTTAGCACTTAAGGAAGTAATTCGTTGTAGTCAAGTAGGTAGTGTGTTGGCTTATTAGACAAAAGGCCCGAGTTCAAATCTCAGGTCAGACATCAAAACGAAAACATGAAAATATTTCTTCGGCGACTTCCTCAAAGCAGATTTCTGGCAAAAACTCTGAGAGTAAATAAAAATTGCCATGAAAAGCTTCTCTAAAATCTGTCGTTCGGAATCGACTTTAAACTGTAGGTCCCGCCACTCATGTATAAAATTAATGCACACAACGTAAGTGGTGTAAGAAGCTAGGATGTTTTACAGTCCACATCCATTAACCTAAACTAACCTAGCACTTAAGGAATAGTATTTATGCATGCCTAAGTGTCTAAGGTATAATGTCGAAAAAATAATAAGTTTGGAATACGATGATAAAGTTTTTTTTTTCATTTTACTTACTTTATGATCGAATCTTTAAGCATCATATCGATGTCTTTACTATTTTTTACGCCATTGTATGTTCGGGATAAAACAATAATAGTAAGGGGGCATATGTTCTGCGAAAACATGAAATTTGTTGCAACAAGTTCCTTTATTCTTAAATTTTAACTGTCCATTATAAAGTTTATAAGCTTTAATTATTTTTTATGCATCCTATTATTAATCAACTAAACAGATCTGCTGTGGCATGTTGCTCTGTGAATCACTTTGCCCGACTTTCCTAGAAAGTTCGTAATTGATGGAATTTTCTCTAAAATTTCGATCTACTATCCTTGTGGGTCTTATATAAAATTTATCGATTAAGAAAATGAGAACGTTTCCCAAAATATGTTTTTATTAAAAAGATTAATAAGCGCTTTAAGAATGATTTTAAAAGAAAAATTGACTAAAACACATCGTCAAATGCAATCTGACTTGCTCACGATGTATGTATGTATGTATTCTACTTGCTTTCCACTTAATTAGATTATAATGCCATTGTATAAAGTTCATTAAAACTAACGCTGTTGAAATTTAAATAAAAATCAATAATAATTTTAAGTCAATCGATAAAATCACTCTTCAATAACGTGTTTTTTTTTATTATTTGTTTAGTTGTGGTGGCGGTCAACTAAGTGGAATTCATGTAATTTGAAATATTTACTCAATTTTAATATTTTACTCGTGTATTAACTTGAGTCAAATTTAAATCCAACAATGTACACTGTAAGAAAGGAAAAACTAAAACGAAATATTTGTGTGGAAAAATGTGTGAACGTGAAAGAAAACTGTTTTGTGCTCAGATTTTTTTTCACACTACAAATGGGAGACAGCGTGTTTTGTGGTAATTACCTTAGGAAGAGAAATACATTACAACGAACACAATAATAAGTGTTGTGAGTACAGTTTTACATCATGAACTCGATTAACAAGCTTTTGTGTGAAATAATAAAGACTAATAATATAAATTGAAAAAAATTTAAGATTATTTTTAAGTGGACACACAGAACAACAGTCCTAAACCTTCTCTTTGTTATAACAACTCAAAAAGCCATTCTGCCTTTCCATGTAAACTTGTCTGGTATCTGTTAAAAATTCAGTTTATATTTAAGTTTTATAGGAATTTTTTTATATTCGATATTAAAACTTTAAATAATCGATAATTTTAGGCTTTTTCTTAATATTTTTTTGCAATAATCAACATATCTTTCATAGCTTAGGTTAGGTTAGCGGATAGTTTGCATAGTTAAGTTCACTCGGTGTCTTATTATATGGTCCATTATGGTGCCCAGTGTGCAAACTCCCTTAAAATTATCCGTTAGTAGCTTGTTTCAGCCATCTAATGGAAACGGCTAGTTTCCTTATTGGCACATTCGCCATCATGCCCAGATTTCAGACCAGAGATCAGCAATTATTCCCATTTTTGCTACTCTTAAGTACTCATAAAATTTTGAGTATAAGTGTGACTAACAATATTATAATATTAAAATTTAACTACTCTGATTCATTCATACTCACTATAATGTTGAGTTATAAGTACAGGTTGCTATTAGTTATTTTTGCATTTAAAAAAAAAATAAAAAAAATACAGAAGCCAACAAAAGTTAGAGCAGCAAGCAAAGCAAACACACAATCATTTAGTGAGTACTTTAGTGATCATACTCGAATCATGCTTATTTTGCTATTCGTGTATATGTTGAGCTGTAGAGAGTCGAAATCAACAACATCGTACGTGTTGTTAAGTATGAATATGATGAGTATTTCAAACTTTACATATGAGTAAATTATGAGTGACAAGCATACTCACATAAAAGTTGTTGTACGGATTCCGTTTATTCCACATCTGCAGTAAACCTGCAAGTGGGGCAGACCTGCAGTGTCTCGTTAGATTCCTTTTAGAACGCGAACCGTTTTCTTTTCGAAGCAAAATAGTTTCCTGGTGGTCAACAGTTTTGAGTTCCATGGTGCTTTTGCGGATATATGCCCTCTATTGTCGCCATCTTTTCCGAGTATAAACGGATAATTTTCATCGCATTACAAGGATTACTAAATTGGTTTTTCACGCGAATAGGTAATCTTAATCCAACTACAGGATTCAATATTACTGTGGCATCGATAAATTTCAAAAAAAAAAAATTAAATTTATTTTATGTGTGAGTTGAAATAACTTTAGCTGAAGTCAGCTTTAAAGTCACCTTTAACTAAATTCAACTTTAACGACAAGTTGTAATAACGGCCCTAAGAATTATTATCAGGAAGAATTCCATGAAAAATGTTTTCCAATTTAAGAGCTTAAAGGTTATATCGACTTCATTTGTGGTAGCTGAAATCAAAGTGTATCTATAAGAGAAGTAAGTTGTTAAAGCAGGCATAGATGTATGAAATATAAATTGAGTGTCTGTATTTGTCTGATTTGTCTGTCTATCTGTGTGTGTGTCTAAATATCATACAACTTGTTGGCACTCTCTAAATACGTCATTCATTCATTCATACATTTATTACAGCGTTACAGTGGCAATCAGAGTCAGAGTCAGAGTCGAAGACATTATAGCTGTTGTGTGTTGCTGTTTTACCAATATTGGTAAACGTTATATCGTTACCAAGAATGCAGGGCATGCCAAAACTAAAATGTGAATCCATACCAATGGTATAGAATAGAATACAATAAAATTCTCTTCACGAATACTAGAACACAGGCACTAATACATACAGAGTGTGTGTGTGCATGGCAGTGTAGCATGGAATTTATAAAAGGCTCGTGTTGGTAAATGAACAGTTTCAATATACCGGCATTCTTGTGGCAAGCGAGGCCGTTGTTGCAAGGACTTAAACTATCGCTATTTCATTTTTGTTACTCAATAGTTTACTTACTTAGTTTACAAGTCAACTGTAGTTTTCCTTTAAATATTATATTTTTTTTCTGTTGTTGTTGTTTTTTTTTGTTGTTCGCCTTATACTTGGCTTATTTAGTAACGTGCTACCAAGAAACAAATAAAATATAAACAATCATCTGGATATTGTTAAATGGAAAATAAACAGTTTTATGGAGGATATTTGTTTTGTTTTATTTAAGAAATTTACAATAATTTTTAAAAGTAAATAAAAAATTATTTTTCCATACGAATACAATAAAATATTTACCTCAATATGATAAATAATAGTCCTTAGCAATTATCGATAATTTAAAAAAAAAAAAATTTTAAACAAAAAAAGTGAAAGGAAAAAAAGAAAACAAAGTTTTTCTCAATGACACAGTTTGAGGCAATGGTTAGAAATCCATACAGGACACTTGGTGGCCATTAACTTGTATGGCAATGCCTGTCCTTTACTACAAAATATACAAATATTGTGGTGTTTCATGTGCAGTGCATAGAATAAATAAATGTGAATAAAAATTTTCGAATAATAAAAAATAATAAAAAATTAAAAATAAAATTATAAAACATGGATAGAACGTATAACACAAATAGTGTGTGGACAACAAATAATGGATTTATTATAGAAAATCGTCGACCCAATACACCGGGTAAGTACAACGTATAATGAAATGTTGTTGCAAAAATTTCCATTTAACCATTAAAACGCTGAAAACATTTAAAAATAGTAAAACGAAAACATTAATTTGCCACGTAATATAATACTTAGCTATCAATTAGACAGACATGTCTGTCCGTCCCTAACCTTACGAAACTTTATTGCTTTTTTGTAAACGAATGACGTTTGTGGCTTAAAACATGCAAATTTTTAATCCAATCAACAAGTTAGATATCGTGGAGCATTTCAGTCGAATTGGCTATACCCTCCGTAATTCTTAAAGAAAAGAAAAAAAAACATTGATTTTTAAATGCAATGTAATTGCCCTAGCTACTTAAAGATCCTTAAAGACAATAATGTTTCGAGTTGGCAGTCTTGTAAACTATTTCACTGTAAAAAGTTATTAAGTTATTAAGCCCTCCAACCAGCATTACGAGCTAGCTAGTCTCATCACTTATGTTGTGTGTGTTAATTTTATACATGGATGGCGGGATATACAATTTAAAATTGAATCCGAACAGCGGATTTTTGAGAATATTTTTGGTGAGAATTTTATTTATTCTTAGAGCATTTGCCAGACATCTGTTGATAGGAAATCGCCGTAGAAATATTTATTGGAGATATCCAATCTGGAGTTTGAATCGTGGCCTCACGTCTAATAAGCCAACACATTACCTACTAGACTACAGCGACTTCTTTAGGACAAACATCTTTTTGTTAATGTTTCTTAAGAGCATCAAAATTCATTTCTTTATAAGATGATTTCGTTGCTTCTGTTATGACTGCTGCCTAGTATCTGATTGTCAGATTTCCACGACAAGCGTCTAAGATGCATAACGGTGTAAAACTCAACTAATTTGGGAAGGAAGAAGGCAGGCAATGTTTTGTAAAAAGTTTTAAAATTTATTGAAATCAAATTGATGGCCTTGCTTTTGCTGCATTTCAGGTGAACAGAACGACAAGACGTTCATTCATTCGTTAGCTTCCGAATCCCAGTGTTCTGAACCCCATAGTCTAATAGATATTTCAATCCTCGATTCAAACACCAAGTCAGACATCTCTAATAAAACGAAATATGAAAAATATTTCTTCGGCGACTTCCTCTTAGCAGATATTTGGCAAAAATACTGGGGGGGTCGCCGTGGTCTAGTAGGTAGTGTGCTGGCTTATTAGACGTAAAGCAAGGGTTCGAGTCCCATGCCAGACATCAAAAATAAAAAAAAATACGAAAACTATTTTTTCGGCGATTTCTTATCGTTCTCTTCATGTTTCTCAAAAGTCGTTCGGAGTCGACTTTAAACTGTAGGTCCTGTCACTTCTGTATAAAATTAACACACACAACATAAGTGGTGTGAGAAACTGCGGGCGTCTTGAGGACGATTGCTGTAGACTGTGTAATGGTGAAATTATAGCACTGACCATTTCATAGTCACCAGTAGCAACTCGTTTCCTTACCGTTCGTATCTCCCCTCTTTCCACCTTTCCTAAACCTGCACAATGCACTGCATGAGTAGGGGTCATCTCCTGAGTGCAGGTTTAATTAAATAAAAAAAATAAAAATTGCCACGAAAAGTTTCTCAAAAATCTCTCATTATTAGTTGACTTTAAACTGTAGCTCCCGTATCTATGAAGCCAAATTAGCAGTTGAGCTTCTTTAAGTTTTCCTTTAACTATGTCATCCGTTATCAGTCGATTATCGCATCAGATATAAGTTTCAGCAATTTATCCACAATCAAAATCCTCATTAATGGTGAAGGTACTTCACATTGACTGCGCCGATCCTTATGAATGCGTTCCTCATTCGCTAGTTTTAAGATTGTGCTCATTATGTATGGATTCCTAAATTAAAAAGTTTAGTCGGTAATTTGTTGGCTTATTAGACGTGAGGCCTAGGTTCAAAAACGAAATGTTAAAAAATATTTCTTCGCCAACTTTCTCTATTGAGAAGTTGAGTCGTAATCCTGACTGAAGAGTTGAATTGACTAATTGTGTATGTAGGAACTGGAGGTACAAAATGACATGTTTTCCTAATTTTCAGTCAAAAATCATATTCAGCGATGAAAAATATTTCTGACTAAATAGAATTTGAGGTTCAAAAGCATCTAAGGTGTTCCGAAAAAATCCTTGTTTGGTATGCATTTTGGCATGGTGGCGTAATCGGTTCACATATCACGGAATATGACATTACCTAGGCCATCACTGTCAACATCTTTCTCTTGGTCTGATAAGACAATCTGGACTCCAACGACACAGTACATTCCATCTTGGATATTCTCCACGAGCAATTAGAAGAACTGGTGATAAGAACTGGCCATCGAAATCGTGCGATTCAATACCGTCAGAATGTTTATTGTACTAGTTTCTTAATAAACTAATGTGTGCGGTTAAGTCTCATACCACAGTGGTATCAAAGCCAGCATAACACATGGAATCGCTCAAATTCAGCGTGTTTTGGGAGCCAGAATCATTGGACATTGTACATTTGGAATACGCTTCAGCCTGAAAAGCCGTGAGGGCATTTAAACAATATAATAACCTAGGGACTGTAGTCTAGTTGGTATTGTGTTGGCATATAAGACGTGAGGCCTCAATTCTAAACTCTTTTATTTTCAATAAGTCAGTGAACTTATTCAACACGTGTTTTATTTTTAAATCCTGAAACGACAAAATCACTTTAAAATTTCAAAATTCATATCCGACAAAGGACGTAAATTATGTTTTATTCGTATATGAATAATTTAAATTACATACTTACAGACATACTTACAGACCATATTATATATACGGTAATCATATTAGTTTTAATATCTAATTAAACTATAAAATATTTATTAATAAATTCTGTTTGATCAAATTGTTAATAATTTTATTTAAAACACGCTATTCTACACTGTCCTAAGGGCATAAATAAAAAGTACAATGAACTTTTTGAAATTACATACGCTTATGGATTATTGTTGCGCCTTTTCATAGAATTTTATTGCATTTTCAAAATGATTTTATTGTGAAAATAAAATGAATTTCTTTTGTTTCGTTTGACAATTTAATGTTAAACTGCAGCATGAAGCATTAATAATGCCTATAAGCACACACACAAATGTACGCATACGTACGTACATATGTACACACTCCCGCATTCAGTCTCATGCATATACAGTGGACAGCAAAAGTCTTAGTACTGCAATATATTTAGACAAAAAAAAAAAAACGTCCCACCGAGAGTATTTAGGAAATCGCTAAAAGTCAACCGAAAAACTTACTCATAGTGCCACCAGTAAACATTAGAGTGGTTTTATTTTATAGGGCAAAAAAACAAATGTCGGAATTTTTTTTGGGGGCACCCCCCGTAAAGTGTTTTTGTCAGATTTTAGGATTGCCAAAGTTTGAGCACAATTTGAAGATGTTAACCCATGCCACTAGGCCCAATTTCAAAAACTCGATTTTTTTGCAGTTTTGGGAATTCAGCGATCCTTATCTCCTGGAATGGCTAAAGCTATTTGCCCGGGTTATACATCAAATTAAAGGCAATACTGTTTATAAGATTTTATATGCTACACAATATATGCGCAACTAGTCATGAAATTGAAAAAATAGAGACAATGTCTCTAAAAACGTGGCAAGCTACCCCTGAGAGTGAAGATGGGTTATTTGTATTATTATTGGTTATTATGGGCAAATACTTATACTGTAGAATTCCATTTTAGACCCACATACTGTATCACTGGAGACCGCAACCAGGTAAAACCTCACTAGTTTCAAAATGCATTGTTTTATTTTAAGTAGAAATCCAGGCGTTCAGAGTTTGTTACTAAAAAAAGAAAAGCATTGCAAGGTGGCTCTTGCTTTACGATTTTGCTTCTTATTCAATTGAAAATATTAACTACAAAAGACATTTTTATTTTATTTAGGTCGGTATCTACTATTTCAATTTTTTCCGGACATTAGGTTCACTATCTCGAATTCAGTACTATTTACCTATTTTTTATTTCATATAAAATATTATAAGCAGTATTGACTTCAACTTGATGTATAACACGGATAAATATATTAAACCATTCTCAAGATATGGGTCGGCAAAGTTTCCAAAAGAAATCGAGATTTTCAAAACTTTAAGACCCCTGTATCACGAGTTAACATCGTGCTTATACTTTGGCAATTCAAAAATCTGGCAGAAAGAAATATTTTATAGGGGTGCCCCAAGAAAAATCCGACATCAATTTTAAATATTTTAAAACCACCCTGGTAAATACTAAACAAAACTTGTACATTCAATTCCAAATGTGCTAAATGGAGTGCTTGACCTTAAAGGATACTCTACTAAATACAAGAGATAATCTCTTCATATATTAGGTCTTTGAATTTTAAATTTACTCAATGTTCTCCTTAGGAATACGCGGAGTCTTTGAAACTTTTCCTTATTTTTCTCTTGTTTTATGAAAAACATTAAAAAATTGTTTGTTTTATAATAAACCAAAAATGAATTAATAAAATAAATATAAAAACTACAATTTAATTTAATAATTTTATACAAACTTTTGTATAAAATTAATGAAATTATTAAAATATATTGGGGTACTAAAACTTTTCCTATACACTGTATATGTACATAAGAAGAGTAGTGTACTATGTGTACACATGAGTAGTGTACTTGTGGCCATAATGTTGGATGAGCCTGGAAAAAATGTAATGGAAATAGTGTAACGTTAACCAGGCTCGTGGCTAATATAAACAAACGTATACAAAGAGACAACGCAACAACAAAAAAATAAAAAAATAAATATAATGACAGGATAGTGACATGTGGAAAACAACGCTTTATCAAGATGTAAAAAAATTAATGGTTGACAGTCGATTAGACTGAACGAATAACGTACAGGTTAACGGACGACCACTTGTCCTTTACTGTTAAATAAAAACTAACTTTGGCCATTCATTACTAGCAAAGCTATTGAATTTGTCTGTTGGTTTATGTTCATGCCTGATTTCTGATTACTGACATGGTGCGTGTGTAGGCCTGTCATGCTCGTGTTAAAGTTTGCAAATGTCCATGCTGCCAGCTATGTAAAATAATGTAATCTTTCTAACACAATATTTCTGGAAGATAAAGGTTTTATTTTTAAAAAAAGAAAAATCATTTGAAAGGATTCCTTGACTATTTAGTTAGCATTTAGCAAATTAACGATTTATAAATTGTTTTCCTGCATCCCATAAAATTTTTCGACGTCAAATATCTGGTTTTCATCCAATAGACTTAATTATTGAACAAACCAAATCACTTTGCTTATCGCCGAACATTCCAACTATTGAAGATCATCACTATTCTATGAGCTTCATATGGTGGATTATAGGACTGCTTGTGATAGCACAGATCGGGAAGTATTTGCAATGTGTACGACATTGAGGTATGGTCCCTGAATATCCCGAAGAGATTGATTATGTCGACGGTCTCTTTCTAATTTCTAAATATATCGTGTCTGTCGATAATGCGTTAACAATTTTTCCTACTCAGGCTGCATAATTAGTTTATCAGTCGATGCTGCTGAATACGGCCTCTGAAATACTCATGACGATTACTTGGAAATCATAATCAGAGATCAGAAAATATAATTTCGAATTCAATGTCGAACCGATTTATGTTTTCTATAAAAAAAAAAATCATTGAATCTTAGCCTCATTCCTGTATGTACTTTCTGTTCCCAAAACAGGACTATTGGACAATGTTATGGAAACAGCCTCAATGGCAACAATAGCATAGACTTTATGCTCGGTGTAGTGCAACAGGCTAGAGACTCCAGTGAGAATTGAACCGCCGACCCTTACGCTTCTGTCGCCATTGATGACATTAGTTCCACTATAGGAAGCGAAACAATTATCAACATTGTTTACAGTATGGAACATTAGAAAATACACAGCAGTAGTATGTTAAGGATTCATTTAAACTTAAACGGATGACATCATTGAGTCATTACCATATGAAAATCCAGCTGAAAATGTACTTAGCATTGAAGATATTACATGACGGTAGAATGTCTACAATACAATAAATTTGTTGGCAATGAAATTTCGGAGAAATAAATTCATTCCATGAAATTCAAAACTACTTAAGTCGTAGTCCAGACAAGCCGTAGTCAAGTATTTAAAGTTTGTAGACTGTGTTCTATGGAGCCATGTTAATGGAAAAGTTTGTTCAGTCAGGATTACGGCCGACCACTCATGTTGTGTGCATTAATTTTATACATGAGCGGCGGTACCTACAGTTTAACGTCGACTCCGAATGACAGATTTTTGAGGAAACTTTTTCATGGCAGATTTTATTTACTCTCAGAGTTTTTGCCAGAAATATGCTGAGAGAAAATTGCCAAGGAAATATCCTTTTCATATTTCATTTTGATGCCTGACCTAGGATACGAATCCGGGCTTTACGTTTAATATGCCAACAGTTTAGAAATTGCAAAGCTTGCTAATTTTAGCAAGCAATCTTACAAATTGTGTATGCTTCACTTATGTGAATATGACCTTGATAAGAGTAATTTTAAAAATTGAACTCTTTTAATATTCTGATCACATTTATTAACGAATTTGTCTACGAGTATGTCGACAAGTTCCTGGTAAGCTGGTCAATAAATACAAGAGTAAAGAGACAAAAGAGAGATGGAAATGGGCCACCGATTTTTTAAAATATAACGGTCCTATACGTTTTCCTTTAAACAATTGATGTAGGCAAACATGCATGCCTACATGCATATTGAAATTATTTTGATTATTTATTTATTTGTTGTTGTTGTTTTTGGAAAAAATTTGTTTATTACCAATAATAAAAAAAACGCAATAATTATACATATGAAGTACAAATAACACCAGTAATGGTTGATAAAAAAAAAACACAAAATTATAACAAAGTAATGTTTTCCACATTAATAGTCGTAATCGATTTTTTTTTTATATTCAGACAACCTTAGCATTCAATCGACACTCTCTGGTCAAATTTCTTCAAGAGCTCATAGTGCTACTGCCGGTGACAATGTTGTCAATCAAAACAATAATGGCGCCAAATCACCACCTGCTTTACATCACTATCCAAACAATAACTTAATAGGGGTGGAATCCAGGTGAGTAATATTCGGTAGTTAGGTTGTACGGTAGTTAGGTTGACAAAATACCAAAATACCTCCTTTCTAATTGTATTTTAATTGTGATTTTTGTATTCAGGAAAATATGTATGTACGTATTAGAGATCAGCAACGAGTATTCAAAGCGATGAGTAGATTCGAGTCATACATATAATTTCATACTCAAAGTTGGAAGTACTCGTCGTATTCATACTTAACAATACGCATGATACTATTGACTTCGACTCGTCTCTACGTTTTTCGGCAAAGGCATCACAAATGTTGGCCTTCAAATGCCCAATTGTCTCTGGTTTGTCGGCATAACACTTTTATTTAACGGCGCCCTACAGAAAATAGCTCAACGGTATCCAGCGCAGCTTCATGGCGGAAGATTGACATCGACTAATTAAATAAAATTAATTGAAGTCGCCGTGGTCTAGTGGGTAGTGTGTTGGCTTATTAGACGAAAGACCCGGGTTCGAATCCCAGGTCAGACAACAAAACGAAAAGTATTTCTTCGGCGACTTCCTCTCAGCAGATTTCTGGCAAAGACTCTGAAAGTATAAATTGCCATGAAAAGCTTCTCAAAAATCTGTCGTTCGGAATCGACTTTAAACTGCAAGGTCCCGCCATTCATGTATGAAATTAACGAACACAACATAAGTGGTGTGAGAAGCTAGGTCGTAATCCTGACTGAAGGGTTGTAATGACAACAAAATAAGTATGATTCGCGTACGAACACTATATACTCACGTGTATACTTTGGTTGTTGTCTTTGTCTGTCCTTTCTTCTTTCTTTGTATATGCGACAACAACAAAGGCTGTTAATTTTAATGAATGATTTGAGCCACTCGAATCACTTATAAGTATTATAAGTATTTTTCTAATTTTATGAATCAGAATGAGTTGGAGTATGAATCAAACATATTTCGAATGTTGTGAGTTTGATGTCAACGTTGTACTCATACTCATTGCTAAATCAATGTTGTAGCGAGTACGAACGAATCAGAGTAGTTGAATTTCAATTCTGTTGATTCACTCATACTCAAAATTGCATGAGTGCTTATGACTAGTGGAAAAACGATTCATTGCTGATCTATGGTACATATGTTTACATTTATTACAAATATCAAATTGATCAAAATACTTTTTCTCATTTTATTTTGAAGAGTTGAACTCAAACGGCATAATTAATTTAAATTTCCTTTCATATTTTCTTTATTCTACAGATTTCGCCGAAAATACTATAACAAGACTTTATTTATTTTGCTCATAGTGTTGATACTTTTATTACTAATAACCGTTATAGTTTTAGGTGTTTTATTAGGTAAGTAAATTTCGATCAAATCAAGTTTTATTCCATTAAAATCCATCAAACTCTATTGTGTTTTAGGTAAGAACTCAATCAGTACAATATGCCGTTCCAATGAATGTGTACGAACAGCGGCAAGCCTTATTTACTCAATGGACGAAGAGACTGATCCCTGTGAGGACTTTTATCAATTTACATGTGGTCGTTGGGCTGATGAGCATCCTCGACCAGATTCGGTTACTTCGAACGATTGGTTCCGTGAACGGCAAGCGCGTATTATGCGTCAAATAAGAGAATTTTTAAGGCAAAATATCAGTGATGCAGAACCAGAAGCGGTGGGTAAAGTGAAACTAATGTTTAAGGCCTGTATGGATATTCAAACTTTAGAGGAGAGGGAAATGGATCCTTTAGTCCATTTTCTCAATGAATTTCAATTGCCTCTCATACCCAGTGGCTTAAATTTAACGCTGAGTACGGAGCATGCTCAGAAGTTTACAAAAGAGAAAAAGTTCAATTGGTTGAATTCGATGGTTTTGATTAAGAAATCCCTTGGCATGGATTTAATAATCGGTTTTGATATCCTTCAAGATCCATTAAATCGCACCATTAATCGTATTGCTTTGGGAACACCGGAAACTGATTCAGCACTGCCATTGTAAGTGTCTAGCACTTGAACAAGATTTTTTCTCTCTTCTTTCATTCACTTTTTAATTCATTTTAGCAACAACGATGATGTCCATAAAATTTTGTATAAAGTGCGAAAAAAATTCATACTTGGCGATGATGATGATGACGATGATGAGAATGATATCGAGAGTCGAGAAGATGAGGAGGAAGAAACAGCCAAACAAACTTCTAGTGGACTAAAGGCATACGTCTCATATGTCAAGAAAGTACTTGAAATTTATATAACATACCTGGACCCCGATGCCAATCTCGATGATATTGAAGATAGTATCGGTGAAATGACTCTTAATGCTGTAAAGTTTGCCCGTAAAGTATACAAGGTGCTGTAGTGGTAACTCTCTCCCTCTCTCTCTTGAATTAAATCTCACTTTAACAAGTCCCTTTTATCTAACAGCTCAAGAATGAAGCTGAAAATTCTACGAAGACAACTTCAAATGATCCATTGGAGGATATTGTCTACATAACAGTGAACGAGTTACAAAATCTAACGGATAAGTTAATTGCCCCCAAGAGTTTACCCATATGGGAGAATTATTTACAATTGATGATGGCCAATACCATTAATGTCAACTACAATGGCAGTGGGAAATTTAATACCAGCGATATAAAAATTATCACGAGTAATGCTGATATCCAGTATTTACAAGCCATTTCGGAATATTTGCTTGATGTGCCTGCTGCAGATTTGGAATTCTATTTGTGGTTGAGTGCTGTGGAAGAGTTAATCCTTCATACCACTAGTGAAATGCGTCTGCTACATGCTGAATATATGCGTTTGGTCATTGGCACCGAAGGCAGTTCGCCGCGCTCATTGTATTGCGCCCATGGCATTAATAGTCTCATGGGCATGGCAGTCTCATATGCATTGGCAGATGACGACTTCACACGCCACAAATTGCCAAACGTTGAACGTATGCTAAACGATATACGACGATCGTTTAACAATTTGGTGCGTTCAACAACGTGGATGGATGAGCCAACGAAATCCGAGACTTTGAAAAAGTCAGCGGAAATGAAAAGTTTCATTGGCTATCCCGAATGGATTACCAATGCCACCGCTCTAGACGACTACTATGATGGAGTCAAAGTAAATGCATCCACCCATCTCGAGAATATGGTTGGTGTATTGCGTTGGCAAACGGACATCAAATTAAATAATTTCAAGGTGCCAGAACCATTTGGGTGGGCCACATCTCCATCCAATGTGAATGCATTTCATACGTTTCAGGCGAATGCCATAAGTAAGTATAGAAATAAATGTGTTTGTGTAGCATATAAATTTGGTAACATTAAGGGTATTCATTCCCATTTCCCTGTATGTTGTTTCTTGTATTACCATTTGATGATAACATATCACTTTGATTGGTGAATGTGACTGTTTCATCGCCTTAATCGTATGGCGGTTTTTATTGCATTTTTTTAACGATTTTTCATTTTTTATTTTGTTTTTGTTATTCATTGTGATATATTTTTATATCCCTTAATGCGGCCGCCCTTATTTATTATAGCCATACCCATTGCTATTTTGCAATATCCATTCTATGATTTGGGTCTAGAGTAAGTAATTGTGGAAAATTTATTGTATCGGCTTTTTTATTGACGTCATTGCACATGCACATGCACATGCACATATATTTCGCATTGTTTAAACTTTCGATATTATTCTGTTTACAGTGCACTACAAAAGTAATTAATAGAGCATATAAAATGTATGAGAATTTTAAATGAAAATATCGTCGGGTTCTAACAAAGTATTTTCTTTCTGTGTACTCACAGAAGATATTTGGATTTAAGACAGCATAATTCCGCATTATTCCAATACCCATCTTGTTCAAGCTAGATTGATCATATTACTTGTGATTTATTTTGTCTGTTTTGCCAAATCATCAAGGACAGATTAGCAAAGCCGTATTGGATTTCCTACACGAGTGATTTGAAATCCTGGTGATCTCATTTAGAGAACGCGTGAACTTAATAATCTCACATAGAAGTGATGTGAATAGGGCTCGAAATCGTGCGATTGGCCCCTTTTCAATTTTGCCTTGTGTGGGTTTCTTAGTTGCAGATGTATGCAAATAATCCCCAAAACACACAGCACTATGGTCCATGCCATCGGTCAAATTCAATCTAATTTACGAGCCCGGTTTATGGAAATTAGTAGTGAGTACGTTTGTAATGTTCAACAAGATAACCATGGTTGAGCGACAATGAACCACAATAAATGGTGGCTAAGACAAGTAGTCTAGTAGGTAGTGTGTTGGCTCATAAGAAGAAAGGCCCAAGTTTAAAACCCAGGCATCAAATCGAAAATATGAAAATATTTCTTCGGCGACTGCCTGCCAAAAGATTTCCTCTCAAGAAAATGTTTCTCAAAAAACTATCGTTCAAAGTCGACTTTAAACTGTAGGCTCCACCACTCATTCATAAAATTAATACCCAGAACGAAGGTGGTGTGAGAAACTAGGTCGTAGTCCTGACTGAAGGTTTGTAGTGACCAATAATATGTGTATGTAGGAACTGGAGGTTAACGACCCTAAAAAATGGTATGTTTTCCTGACTGAATGGAATTTGGGACGATAGCAATTCACATGAAATCCAAGGGCGTCCAATGTATGCCAAAAGAGTCGTTGTGTGGCGTGGATTTTGGTATGGGGGCGTAATTGGTTCATATATCATTGAAAACTACATTAGCGGAGCCATCACTTTCAACAAATTAGGTCTGACAGGACGATCTAGACACTAACGACATGCCACGTTGAGTATTCTCCATGAGCGATTTGAAAGCATGGATATCCCACTGCACGCTAACGATAAAGCTGCTGCCATGTTGTGTATTCTCCATAAGCGGTTTGAAAGCATGGATATCCGACTGGACGCCAACGACAAAGCTCATGACACGTTGGGTGTTCTCCATGAGGGATTTGAAAGCATAGACCTGCCACTTCGGAGTCATGAGAACTGGTCACCGCAATCATGCCATTTGATTCTATTAAAATTTTATTGTGTGGATTTCCAACTAAACAAGATGTTATCAAAGCCAAAATCACCCATCCCATTGGTCATATTCAGCCTGATTTAGGAGCCAGAGTTATGGAAAATTAGACTTTTCGAAGGCGCTTCACCCAGAAAAGTCGTGGATGACCTTTAAACGATATAAGATTACATAGGGCGTTTTCGAAGCTATCTCATACTTTAAGAGAAGGACAACATACTTAACTTTCAAATGGGACTGGGAAAGACTTGAATCAATGTAGGGGAATTCTACACTTAATAAAACACTAATTGTAGCACCATAAAAATGATTCTCATTATTTTACAAAATAAAAAGCGCTATAATAGCAAAAAAAATTTAAAACGCACCGTACTCTAGCAACATCCTACTTTAAAAAGTTGATATACACTGATATTTAATTTTAAAATCAATTTTTTGTTTTGTTGTCATTTAGGGCTCTCAATTATGGTTCTATTGGCACCATACTCGGCCACGAATTAACACATGGCTTCGATGATAGTGGACGCATGTTCGATAAAAATGGTAATTTGGTGCAATGGTGGTCAAACGACACGATTAGTGAATACATCAATCGTACCGAATGTTTTATCGATCAATACAGTCATTATTATTTGCCCGATATTGAAGAATATGTAGGTAGAGACAACACTGTAATATTCTAGAAAAATATTCTAAAGTTATCGAACATGTTTGTATTCTTTTCAGATCGATGGCGAATTAACGTTGGGCGAAAATATTGCCGATAATGGTGGTATGCGTGAAGCGTTTCATGCCTATCGTCTGTATGTTAGTGAATATGGTCGCGAGAAAATGAAACTGCCTGGTTTGGAGCATTTCACCCATGAACAGCTATTTTTTATATCCTTCGGCAATTTGTGGTGTGAATCGTATACACCAGCTGCTTCACGTTATGCACTAGAAGATTCACACTGTCCTGGAAAAATACGACTGCGTGGTGTTTTAACAAATTCCCACGAATTCGCCAAAACATTTAAATGTCCACGGGGTTCGGGTATGAATCCCGATGAACCCAAATGTCGTATTTGGTAAATGTTAGAGTGTGTATGTGATTTTATGACCGGATAATTACCGAAATGCATCGATATTGTATAATAATTGGTTGTGTATTCTACTCGTAGATAAAAAAAAACAAATCAAAAGTGATTTAAATTTGATAAAACAAAGTGATGTACATACGTAAATATTATAAGAATTATAAAATGAAATGCAACAACATATTTATTTGAAAGTATTTTAACATAAGTTATCAAATAAAATCTTTGTACTTAAAAATAATGACACAAGCAAACATTATTTACTGATTGGAACTTAGCTTACAAACACCAACTACTTCATAAGCTTTATAGGTTTTGATCCGGGTCTTATTGGTAATACTTTCGCACAGGTAGTGATGACGTGTTGTAGATAATTTGTTGAACGATCCAAATCTGCTTTGGACATGGTTTTAAGGTGTCTTATCAATTCCTTGTTAGAATAGTATCTTCTAGGTTCAGATGTTGATGAGTACTAAAAAATAGAAGCTGTTGCTCTTACGTATACTTTTAATGATTACTGTCATCTAGAGGTCAATATTGGTAGTTTTTTATGTCTACTGCATGATATTTAATTTCTAATAATACCTGTAGAAATGCTTTTTTATTTACACACGAGAGGATATACAAATTATATAAAAAGAGTTGTAAAAACAATCGAGTGATCTTTAAATCTTAAGAGGTTATGTCTGTTCAAGATTCATTTTCGTCTGCAGTAAACCTCTTTAACGGCTTTTGGAAAGGCATGGGGCAGTGCTCTGCTGGATTCCATGGCACTGTAATGTGTGTAGAGGCCAATGAAATAGCTTATGTACTGGTAAGTGATAGTGTTACGAAAAGCATGGATGTAGTTAGTTAAAATTCACTTGGAACTTGTTGATCTAGTGATCAGACAGAAATTGGACATCATTTGTTGGGATTGTGGAATCTGCAAGTTATTACCGTACATACGGAACTAATCTAAAACGTTATGATTACTGCATCGAGATAAGTTTTTAAGCGCACTTAAGGCACTGCAGCTAGTGATCATACATTTTACATGCATACTACAGATCAGCAATGAATCGTTTTTGCGCTACTCATAAGCACTCATGCAATTTTCAGTATGAGTGAATCAACAGAATTAAAATTCAACTGCTCTGATTTAGTCGTACTCAGTACAATATTGATTTATAAGTATAAGTAGCAATGAGTATGAGTACAACGTTGACATCAAACTCACAACATTCGAAATATGTTTGATTCATACGCCCACTCATTCTGATTCATAAATTTAGAAAAATACTTGTAATAATTATAAGTGATTCAAGTGATTCGAATCATTCATAAAAATTTACAGCCTTTGTTGTTGTTGCATATACAAACAAAGAAGAAAGGAAAGACAAAGACAACAAAGCAAAGCATACACACACTCTTCTTGTGAGTATATAGCGTTCGTACGCGAATCATACTTATTTTGTGCTTCGTGTAAATGTTAAGTAGAGACGAGCCGAAGTCAATAACATTATGCGTATTGTTAAGTATGAACACGACGAGTGGTTCCAACTTTGAGTATGAGTAGTATGAGTACCATATTAAAGTAAGTATGAATGCATATAAGTATCAGAAATTATAAGTATGATTTGCATCTACTCATCGTTTTGAATACTCGTTGCTGATCTCTGATGCATACATACGGAAAAGACACGAAGGCACGAATATAATATTACGAATTAAAGCTGCTCTGTTCCCTTCTCTTACCTACATTCCCGCCTCTCATACTATATCCTCTATTTCCTTCCTTCCCTAAGGACATTGTACAATGGGTCAATTTGACCACTTGTCTTAACCGACAACTGCACGTCCTTTAACCTAACCTAACGCAGCTCTGTAACAAACGTAGTTTATTTTTGCGGCTAGTATATGTAGTTTGACACAAGAGTTAATGTCAACAAACCGCCATTGTAAAATAACGGTCTCCCAAGTACCAAAAAAAACTGCTCTGGCAACATAAATTCTATTTACTACAGTGAGTGCTGTTGATCTTAAATTCATCCTCATAAAGATAATTCAATTAATGAATCAAACTCATCTTTTTTAGCCAAACAGGCTAAGGTTTGTTTGAAGAATTCCAAATTACTTTTGATGTTCACTATCTCTGTGTTGTACAAATCGTATGTGTCTCTTCTTCTGCACAACAACAATACAATGAAGTTTGAAGGTATAAATTTGATATGTTGCTGTGCTCTAAGAAACATAAATATTACCTAATGATATGTAAATTTGATTAGTTTATTTCGATGTATTGCCATGAGCCATAAAACTAATGTTTGCAGAGTTTTTAGGTAAGCTCACGATGGAAAGAATTGGTGCAAAGTCATAAAATAGCAGGTCTGCATTCTCCAGATTTCTATATAAAGACAAGAGGATGTATATTGTATTCTTCACACATCAACAACAACAACAATACAACGCAGTTTTGCAGTTCAATTTGATACGTCGCCATGCGCCAATGCAGGTAGGGAAAATCAAATATATTTTGAGTTTCTTCAAACTCTTCTCAGCCTATATGTGGGACTACAGTTTTACCAACACATTAACAAAATACGCGAGTTTGTTCTATTATTTGATGCGTGTCCGGTAATGACCACTTTAATTTAAACTTTATGGATTGTTTATTTTTTCCTCATTTATCAGTCAATCATCATTCAGAACGCTGCTTGAAAGTTTAGAATTTTTAATTTTTAATTTAATTTTGAGTTCATTAATGATTTATACGATATTATTTTTATAAATGAACAAAATTTAAATAATAATAGAATGAAATCAAATAATGCCGAGAAGAATATATAAATGAAATTATTATCGATTATTTTAAAAGGAACATATCATCAAATATCAGGACTCAAGTCATCTTCATCACCAATTAGTCATAGCAATAGTAACCGCAGCAAGAGGAGGAACAACATCAATAATAATCACCGGCCCACATTTGCGTTTGTCCCAGTCATGGCACAATATTCACAGCTTTTGCTTGTTCTTCTACTTTTTACTCTCGGTAAACCGGTAAGTATTTAATAATTTATTGAAGTAATGTTCAAAAAAAAAAAAAATGTATAACAATAATCTGACATACAATACAATACAATATTATTCACATGCATACTTGAAATACAAACGAAAAAACTCAAAATTAAATCGCATCTATATCTTATAACTCATCCATATCTTTCAACTCGAATTTCAATTTCAAATTCAAGTTTTCAATTTTTGTTTTCAAATAGTCTGCCTTTATGGCCATTTGTCATATGATAGACGTGATCGTGCACCTAACATAGATTCCAGTGGATATAGTACACAACAACTAAGCCAGGCCGCAGGCCGCAGGCACAATGGGCAGGCGTTTGGGAAAACCCTCCACATACACAGAAAATAATGCCAACTATCGCCACCAAAAACAGCAAGTGGAAGCGCCGCAAATAGTTGGTCCAGCAGCTCCCAATCGAACAAACCCAGCGACCCATTGTAACTGCACAGATGAGATAACTACAGTTACGGCAGGTTTACATCTTTTCGATGTATGTTTACTACTTTTTTGTTGTGTATCCCTTTACTCATTTGCATACGCTTAATTGTACGTTGAAATTTATTTAATTATTATAGAATGTCAAACGATCAGACAGTGATCAAATGACTGGTGATCAACCAGATTCATCCTTCGAAAAACATTTTCATACTCCTTCTTCCGGTAGACTTTCTTTGATCAAAGCAAGTTAAACATTGCATGCGTATGATTTTCATAAGTCTTAGTGTGTCAGAAGTTCCTCATGTTTTGAGAGAAATACTTCATATCATATCGATGGATAGTGAGTTGATACCTCGAAATTTATTTTGAATCGTTACGTCTATGTTAGGAAGAGAAAGAAAGTACTGGCAGTATTCAATTCTATTAGAATATACTCAAGACTTATCGCCGAAAATTGCAATTATTTCTTATACACCGTTAATATGAAGCTGTTAGTTGAGAGCTTTTTTTAGATTTCAAGTGTAGACCATGGGTATTCAATAAAGTAAACAATAATTTAGCCAGTAATGACTTTAGGATAAATGAATGTAAATTAGTCATGATAACAAATTAATTTATATATGTAGTTTAATTTAGGTGAATAGTTTAAAATATTTAAAATTCTTTCTCATTAAAGGGTAAAATGGAAACCTCGACTCAGGATCATATTCGCAAAAAGGAACTGGTAAGTTCAAAGCCTTTATTCGATAACAATTGCAATGAAATGAATGTTAAACGATGACGAATCTTGAACTTTATAGGTCCTGCTTATATTGTGGATAGCAAAGATTGCTTAGAAGCCGATGCAAAATCTGGCAAGCCATTTTGTACTCGTCTCCGCAACTATCCTGAACAGTCGCATCTGGAAGAGATTATAAAAACAAAATTCAATAATTTGGAATCATTCTTCGTTGAGGATTCATTAATGCCACAGGATATAAATCAGCGTTTGATCAATAAACCTGGCGAAGAGTTTCTTTGCAAGAGTCGTACGCGGGTGATTTATCCAGAGGCTGGTTTAAGCAAGGACAACGAATGGCGGTTCATTATTAACACAATGAAATACAAACAGGCTGTACGTATTGAAGAGTGCATGTAAGTAAAATTGTAATTATAATTTTCTGTTTTTAATTTAATTCATTTATTTGTATTAATATTTTATAGTAACGCGGGCTCTGTCTGTGGTGAAAATGTTACACTAAAGCTACGCAAAAATTATAAGGCAACGTGTAAGCAAAACTATATTTATCGTTCATTGGTGGCCTATTCAGACGGGGCCATTGTAAAGGAACAGTTTAAAATACCGTGCTGTTGCCAGTGTGTACTGACACCATTTTGAATGCGTACTAAAAAAGTGATTTTATCTAAGTGAAATAAATTCTACTTTTAAATTAAGTCTACTTTTAAAAATAAAGAGTGGGTGATTAAAAATTTAAAAAAATTTAAAAATACAATAAACCCAAACAGATATGAAATTTTTCCAATTGTATTTTTTGTTATCAAGTACCATTACTGCGATTAGAAATGGAATATTATTTCATTCATGTGGCTGTCGCGGCTGGTCTCAAAGTACCTTATTCGAGAGCATTAATTTTCGTGGTGTTGTTTGGTCATATGGAGCCGTATTTCATCAATGACATCACGAATATTGACCTTCGGATGTTCAGTTGTCTCTCGTTTGTAGGCATAGCACTTTTCTTTAATGGCTCTCCAGAGAATTTAGTCAAACAGTGGTAAATCACTGCTTTTGGCGGAAAAATTACATCACCATCTCGGCTAGTTAGTTAAACGGCCATCAAACGATTGTCACAATAAAGCGATTGTGGCATGAGAAATGTGGCAAGTTGCACCGTACTATTGATACTATTTATTGATACCAATACCGAAGAAGAATAGGTACAAAGAAATCGGTTATCACAGTGCTGTTTAAATTAACATTAATGGTTGCGACGTTCTCATTTCACAAGCCGCAACAAACAGTCAATCGCATTGGCTCCTGTAATACCACGTGTGAATTTTCTGAGCCTCTAAATACAACAAAATTTTTCGTATTGACATACCCACCAAAATGAAAAAGACCTTCATCCGAAATGATGATTCTCTTTTTTTTTGACAAAATCGACGTCATTGTGCAGTTTTTCGTTGGCCCATCAATCAAAAAGCGAAAAAGAAACGAAAATCGATTTAATGCGTTCAGTGGATATAATATACAGAATTTGTAACCATCCTGCACAATGGATTGTCACAAGAAAAAATTAAAAAAGAGACGAACTTTGCATCACAGAATACATACAAACATACATAATTAGTTATTACAACCCTTCAGTCAGGATTTCGACCTAGCTTATGTTGTGTGCGTTAATTTTATATGGGAGTGGCGGGATTTATAAATGATACTTACAGAAACAGGTCCCAATGAGTTTGAAGAATTTTAAAAAACTACCTACGTTGTATTAATAATATGTTTATTCTTCTCCTGCACTACAACTAAACAATGTAGGTACAATTTTGATAAATTATTGTGCTCTAAGTAAAACTAATATTACCCACGCATATGCAAATTTGATGAGTTATATTTTGATGAATTGCCATGCGTCTGCATCAGTAGCAACGTTTTCTGGCTAAACTCACATAAAACAATAACAAAAATTTTTTCAAATGTCATAAAATAGCAGGTAAAGGTAGTCCAAATTGTATTCTGCAGGTTTCTACATAAAGATGTTCACACCAATTTTTTTTAGATCCAATAACAATACTAACACCAACACACGTCAACATTCAATACGTTCAAAAGGACTGTTTAGATCTTGATAGATCAGTTAATTATAAATCTCTGAACAACGAACAACACTAAACGCAGCGAGTCCTACGCGAGTGAACAAACAGGGAACAAACTTTATTAAATAAATGATCAATAAAATAAACATTGTTAATTAATATACAAATAATACAAATTGTGAATATAAGACAAACACATACATACATATAAAAATACGTTTTATAACGTTTAAAATAAATAAAAAATTCCATCGCTTCTTACCCTCGACTAACCCTACCCTATAACCTGTCTATTCAAAAGATAACGGGTGTATGTTATATTCGCTAGATCAGGAATGGCGAACCTTTTTTTGACTGCGTGCCAAAAAATATTATTTTTGTAAAATGAAAATATATGCATTTTGAAGCCGCCGTGCTCTAGTAGGTAGTGTGCTGGCTTATTAAACGTAAAGCCAGGGTTCGAGTCTCAGGTCAGACATCAATATAAAATACGATTTCTTCTCAGCAGATTTCTGCCAAGAACTATGAGAGTAAATAAAATTGTAATGAAAAGTTGGTCAAAAATCTGTCGTTCGGAGTCGACTATAGAGTGTAGGTCCCGCCACTTATGTATAAAATTAATTATATAAGTGGTGTAACAGTAACAGCAGCAGCAGTAACGACATCAATAATAATCCGACATTAGCATTTATCCCAGTCATGGCACAATATTCACACATTTTGCTTGTTCTTCTACTTTTTATTCTCTGTAAACCGGTAAGTATTTAATAATTTATTAAAATAATGTTCAAAAAAATTTATAACAATAATCTGAGATACAGTATAATTCAATAATATTGAAGTCCGCATCATAAGGTGTATATAATAGGTTAATTTTAATAAATTATTATTATTTAAATTATTGGAGTTAAGTGTATGTAATAGGTTATTTTCAATAAATATTTCGTTTGATGGTGTTGTTGTTTAAAACTGTACCTGACACAAAACAGACGGAAAGCGCGACCATCCGCATACGACAGATGACAAAATACTACTGTTGTTAGACTATCGCATAGTATTTTTTATTTTTGGTCGAGCTCAGATTATTTCAAGTTTTTTTTAGAGATAGTACCAGTCATATATCCATTCATTCTTTTTAGTATTGAAGTTGAAAGCCCTATTTAGCTATGGGTATGTTATATTCTTTATGTCGAAAATCATTCCCGTCACCAATACCACAATTGCCGGTTCTACTTGACTTGCGCCATTCAGAAATAATTTTTCAACTGTTCGAAAAATTTCTGTGTTGCACAGATAGTTCTCGGAGGAGGTCCAAGAGTTTTTAGTCACTTATTAAAATCTTAGTTCGATTAAAACTCTTACTAATTTGATCGTATTTATCTAAATCTTGAATAGGATATACTTGAAAGGATATACAATTTTTTTGAAGTTCGAAAACTTAAAAGCGTTATTACGTGTCTTCTATTCTGGATTTCTGTTATGATTTCTGAAGAATTTATCTTCCACTTTCAGTTATTAATTCTTTTTGAATTATTTACCAACGAAAGAAATATACATTTTGAATTAATTCTGAGTATATGTTTACCTTTCCTGTATCTACACAAGAAATTCTTTCAGGCAATTGAAAATTTCTAGGAAAACAATTCCATACTTATAAAGAATTTTAGGTTGGCCCTTATACATACATATATGCAGAATATTGTAATGGATTTAGAATAGATTAGGTAGTGCAGGGAAATAATTTTTTTTTTTGTATTAAATAACCGAAATAGACAGTGTCATGCTAGATTGCCCTTAATGGTGTACTTAACCTTTAAAGAATAATTTGGTTAAAAAGACATTTTGTTACTAATCCAGATCGATGCAGTTATCTTTGATTCGTTTTATTAGAACTTAAATCCAAATTCAATAGTCGAATCTGATGCATCTGCATACTCTTCAATTTCAATCCTACATTAATTATTGAGAATTTATAATCAGACGGTGAATCTATTATTATATACATACATAAAAGGTCAGTCAGGATTTCAACCTAGCTTCTCACACCAATTATGTTGTGTGCGTTAATTTTATACATATGTCAGGCCCTATAGTTTAAAATCGATTTTTTGAGGGGCTCTTCAATTTTATTTACTCTGAGAGTTTTTGCCAGAAACCTGCGAAAAGGCAGTCGCCGAAGAAATATTTTCGTTTTGATGTTTTCCGTCTAATATGCCAATTCTTAATAAATTTTATCAAAAACGATTGGAGCCTCGTAAGTTTTTAAAGGACTAGTAGACAACATTCCAATTACATTTAGACTGGCATGCTTGGTTATTTCAGGTACTTTGTTTTAAAGTAAACAACTTTCTTTTGCAGTACCCTAGTGCGTAGTGGACTTGTAACTTGTTAGACCTTTCAGGAAAAATAGCAAGAAAACATTTGTACTTTTGATTTAGATTTTATTCAACATCTGTTAATTTATTTTATTCATATCTATTCAGCTTCGCTAAAAAATTGAAAAAAAGTTTTAAATTTAAGTTAAAAGTATGCTGAAATACAAACAAAAAAAAAAACTAAAAATAAATTTTTAAAATTAAATCGCATCCATATCTTATGATTATATTTTCAACTCTAGTTTCAAATTGAATTGAGACAAAATAATCAACTCTAAACTTTTTTATTCTCTTTAGATAGTCTGTCCTTATGGTCATTGGTCATATTTTGTACCTTACATAGATGCCAGTGAATATAGTCCACAACAACCAGGCCAGGCCGCAGGCACAATGGGCAGGCGTTTGGGAAAACCCTCCACATACACAGCAAATAACGCCAACTATCGCCACCAAGAACAGCAAGTCGAAGCGCCGCAAGTAGTTGGTCCAGCAATTCACACTCGAGCAAACCCAGCGAACCATCGTAACTACACAGATGAGATAACTACAGTTAAGGCAGTAGAGAAGGATATGTTTAGTATATTTAAAACTAATTTCGGTCCAGGTTTACATCTTTTCGATGTAAGTTTATTTCTTTATTGTTTTCTTTATTTTGTATTGTGTTGTACATTTCCATATGCTTAGTTGTACATTGAAATTTTTTTAATTATTATAGAATGTCAAACGACCAGACAGTGATCAAATGATTGGTGATCAGCCAGATCCACCGTTTGAAAAACTTTTTCATACTCCTTCTTCCGGTGGACTTTCTTTGACCAAAGTAAGTGAAATGTTTATTACATGCATATGGCTTGCAGTTAAGTTGAATTTAAAATATTATTTATCGCATAAGGTAATGAAAAAATGGAATCTGTTATTCCATTGTTTGATGGAATGATGGAAATCCGTTCTCAATATAAATAAAAGCAAATTTGTTTTCAAAATCAAAAAAATATTGGAAATAACATCAATTTTAAAATCAGTTTAGAATTGGTCGAAGTGGCCACCTTTGGTACAAATTATGGCCTTCAAACGGCCGACAAAGCCATCACAGGCTGCACGAATGTCGCTCTGTGGTATTTTGGCCCATTCCCGGCGAAGTGCCCTTTGGTAGTACCTTACTCTTTAAAATGCCCTAGGCGCAAAAGTCCAACGGATTGAGATCGGGAGATTTTGGTGGCCATTGTGCGGTAGGAATGAAGCAAAGATCCTCCTTTTTAAGCCATTTTTGTTGACGCGTGCTGTGGTGTTGAGTCCTGTTGGAATGTCCATGCTCTGCGGCTGAAATATTTATCTGCCCAGGGCATCAATACTATCTTTAAGATATTTACTCGATAATATTCGGCATTTATTTTGACCTCACGGTCGATGAATCCGAGCGGGGAGTGACCATCGGTCGTTACGGCGGCCTACACCATTACCATAGGCGACGCTTGTGTTCTGATGGCCAATCACAGGTATAAATTTTCAGCTGACCTCTTTGGCAAGTAAACCCGATCATTTTATTTATTCAAAAACTCCTCAATTTGGAATGGCTTCTCATGGGAGAATTCTATTGGAACAGAATTGTCGTCCAAAGTTGCAATTATTTCATATACAGTAGCATTGTTTCAGAAATTAAACAATAATTTATGCAGTAATGCCTTTGCGATAAATAAATATAAATAAAATACAATAACAAATTATTTTAGATATGCAGTTTAGTTTTTTTACTTTAGATAAATGATTTAAAATATTTAAATTTCTTTCTCCTTAAAGGATCAAGTTGAACCCTCAACTCCGAAACATTTTCATAAAAAGGGGACTGGTAAGTTACAGGCTTGAATTTAATTACAATTGCCATGGAATGAATAGTAATTATTCGGAATCTTGAACTTTATAGGTGCTGCTTATATTGTGGATAGCAAAGATTGCTTAGAAGGCGATGCTAAATCTGGCAATCCATTTTGTACTCGTCTCCGCAACTATCCCGAACAGTCGCATCTGGAAGAGATTATAAAAACTAAATTCAATCATTTGGAATCATTCTTCGGAGAAGATATATTAATGCCACAGGATATAAATCACCGCTTCGACAATAAATCAGAAGCAGAGTTTCTATGCAACAGTCGTACTAGGGTGATTTATCCAGAGGCTGGTTTAACCATAGACTACAAATGGCGGTTCATTGTTAACACAAATAATTATAAACAGGGTGTACGTATTGAAGAGTGCATGTAAGTAAAATTGTAATTAAAATTGATTTTTTCTTCTTTTTTAATATAATTTAAATTCTTTTCTATTTATTAATATTTTATAGTAACGAGGACTCTGTCTGTGATGAAAATATTATCGACCAACCCAGAAATTATAAGGTGACGTGTATGCAAATTTTTACTTATCGTTGGTTGGTGGGCTATGCAAATGGGACTATTGAGAAGAATCAGTTTCAAATACCATCCTGTTGCAAATGTGTACTGATACCATCTTGAGTCGAAGAACTTATGAACTAATATTGTAAAATATAATGTTTTAACATCTGATTAAAATTTTTGAATTGTATTAAATCTTGTGAATATCCTTTGATAATGATTTCGTTTTAGTCATATTTTTTATGTGGACAATAATCAACATATCCTTCGTAGGTTAGATTAGGTTAGCTGATTAGCTTGCCGTTTAAAGGTAAGTTTACTTTGTGGCCATTGTGTTAAAAGGTGTTGTACCGATTCCATTTCCTGTACATTATGGCAGCTTCTGCAGTAATCCTCGTGGAACAGACTGGGCTTTTTAGCGAAACTGTCTATAAGCTTGCGAACCGTTCTCTTGTCGAACTTAAATAGTTCTATGGTTTCCTGCCCCAGAGTGTTAGACACAACAGTTGTGGAATTCGGCAACCACGTGCATTAGATCACGTATGCCTTTTTGAATTCCATGCTGCTATTTGCAATTTGATAAAGGTTTCTGTGGGGCATATATATCCCCTGTATTGTCTCTAAGTATAAATTTGTATTTTTCGTCCTACTATTTGTCTTTTACGCAGATAGCTAATTCTAGGCCAATTACAGAATTAAGAATCCAATAAAAAAAACCCATTTGGCGTATAATTCATTGTCCTTTCCTTGCCTTTACACTTAGCATAATAGCTCAACCCAATATATATACAGACGACATTCATTTTATACAATAAGAAATTGCAACCCTGACATACTAGAATATACCACAGTAAACAAACCACTTGTTTACTTAGAAAAACTTGATTAATAATACTGAATTCGAGTCAAAGTGATATTAAGAGAATGGAAATAATGCTTTATGCCTTAAACAGAAATTGGACATCTTTTGTCGGGATTGTGGAATTGGTGGGCTATTATCGTACACACTGAACTAATAGAACGTTAGGATTACAGCATCTAGATAAGGGTTCTGTTAGAATATTGTTAGGTTTTGTGATACATAGGCTATAATTTATATTTGCTGAGTTCTTTTTTTTTTGGTAAAACCAGCAGTCAGGGGATGGCCCCTACTCATGCAGTGCATTGTGCAGTTTTAGGAAAATAGGTTATAGGTGGAAAGAGGAAGTAGTGTTTGTGGACATTAGATTTAAACTTACCTAACTTTTCATAGCAATTTTATTTACTCTCAGTGTTCTTGCCAGAAATCTGATGAGAGAAAATCGCCGAAGAAAGACGTTTGGTATTTCGTCAAAATAAATATGAATTCACAGCCCTGAGAATTCCAAAATCCCCAATTGACACCATACTTCCTATCACAACCTATCCTAATACAGAAATTTTAGAATTTTTTGTCGTGTATAGATTTTTTATTTTTTAAGGATTAACGTTCCAAACTAGTAGTAAGTCTCAACATTGTTGCTAAGCACGTTCTTTGCTCTAACTACCTATGCACGTATTCACCTATTTGAAATGAAAAAAAAACATGAGTTTAACACTATTTCTACCAAAGATGTAAAAAGACACTTTTTAAAATTTTAACTTGAAATTTTTTTCAAAGTTTAATAATTTTTTCCCAGTTAATGTTTTTATAATTCTTATAATAATTTGTAAATTTATTTAGCGTTATCATTTTCCTCCAACTCACTTTGGATTAGTATATGCGTACATGATATACCTATTTCTACCATGAGGTGTCTTTTGACACCTTTACGATTTTTCTTATAGCAAGAAATAAAAAATATAATGAAACTACACTAACATAGATTTGGACTGAACTATAATTTGTTTTTAGATTTTTCCTCTTATACCAAGCCATGGAAATTGTGTGCAATTGGAAATTAAACGAAATGCTGTGCTATGAAAATTCTGTGAAATTCTATTCACCAAGTTTTCGAAAATGCCAGAAATTTTCGGTGCACTAAATTTCCCGTTATAATTTTTATATTCGATTATTGTTTAAATAGAATAGGAATAGAAATAGAATATGTTTTAATAATTATTTCCATAATTATTTGCTTTCAAACGCAAAGGTGTCGAAATAGGTATACAAACAATCGTGGTAGAAATAGTGTTAATATTTTGTTTTCTTTCTTTTTTAACATTTGCAACAAAATCAAATCCGTACTATTGTTTTTGAGGTGTTAAAATAATATTTTTCTATTTAATTTATTTAAATTGATTTTTGTTTAAATCATTCGTTTTGTTTGTGATTTTATTATTACAATACCTTTTATTTAAATTATTATTATTACAAATCATTTTTTATTTATCACTGGACACAATTTGAATACAAAAAAACATACAGAGAATGCTTAGTTTAGTAGAAGTGTGGCCGGAGGACTTAGCTAAATATGTACGTATGACATAAATATCAGATCTTTCATTATTTATTTTAGTTTTAATTTTTATTCTTAATTTTTATTTTTTCCATTTCTCAAATTCATTTCAATTTATTTGTTTATTTATGGTTTATTCAGTTATTTATTTACATTTTTAATATTCTATAAAAATTGGATTTAAATAGATTTGGATTATAAAAGAATACATTTAGTTTATGGTTATTATTTAATAAAATATGTTTGTAAACCACAAATTTAACAAAAAAAAAAAAAAAGTTTTAAATAAATACTAAAAGGAAAGTAAATAACTTTTTTATGATAATTTATTCAAATTTAGATGCAATAGTTTATGAAAATAAAAAATATATTTCAAGAGATAGTACATTTTACTAAAATTTGTTCAAACAAAAGTAACCAAACTTTTATTAAATAATTATCAAATTAGTTGTGATTTATTATTTATTACAGCTAATATGTCTTTCAACTTATAACAAACACATTACAAAAGCATTTCATTCAATTTTAAATATCAATCAAGACATGTGTGTTGAAATTTAAAATTTCATTTCGTTACTCAAAACCAAACTAAATCAAAGTAAATTATTTCATTATCAATCAAGACTGAATTACACCCATACCTAGTTTTGCGGTGCTGCAGAATTAGTAATAATTTTCATAGGGCGTCGTTAGATTTTCAAAATTACGTTTTTTTGGATTCAGGTTTTAAATTTTTTTTCTTTTTTTTAATTATTCGAAATTTCCGTTTTTCTCTAAAAGATGGTACGACTTTTGCTTTGGAAATTTATTTATCAAAACAATTGGTCGGAAATTTCATGAAAATGAAGTACAAAATTTGATCATAGAGAAAGACTAACAGTATTCAGTTTGATGCGCCAAGAAGTGAGCGTGAGTACGTACAGGGTGGCTGATATATAATGGCACAAAGTAAAGCACTGTATTTTTTTAATTTTTTTATAATTTTATTGTTCAAAAGCAAGAAATTTCGGAAATAACTTCAAATTTTAGAATCAGTTTAGAATTGTTCGAATTGGCCACCTTTGGTACGAATTATGTCCTTCAAACGGCCAACAGGCTGCACGAAAGTGTTCCGCGGTACTTTGGCCCATTCCCGGCAAAGCGCAGTCTTGAGTTGAATGACTCTTTGGTATTTTTTAGTCAGAACTTTACTCTCCAAAATGTCCCAGACGCCAAAGTCCAACGGATTGACATCCGGAGATTTTGGTGGCCATTGTGCGGTGGAAATGAAGCGAGGAACCTCCTTTTCAAGCAATTCTTTGTTAACGCGTGCTGAGTGCAGTGGTGCTGAGTCCTGTTGGAATGTCCATGGTCTGTGGCCGAAATGTTTGTCTGCCCAGAGCTTCAATACTGTCTTTAAGATATTTTCCCGCTAATATTCGGTATTATGATGAACAGTTGATGAATACGAACGGGGAGCACCATTACCATTGACGGCGCTTGAGTTCTGGTGGCCAATCGCAGGTATAAATTTTCAGCTGACCTCTTTGGCAAGTAGACCCGATCATTTTGTTTGTTCACAAAGTGCTCAATTGGATGCTTCTCATCGGAGAAAACCAAATTCGGTAAATGCCCATTTTCGTGCAAGCGAAGTAACTCGTTGGCTCTTTCCAGTCTAACTTTTTTTTTGTTCATCGGTGAGCTCTAGCATTTTTTGGAACTTCAATGGCTTTAGTTTAAGCTCATTTTTTAATATGAGTTGCATCCGTTCTCGCGATATGTTCACCTCACGAGCAATTATTCTACCACTGCGGCGTGGATTTTGACCAAATCTGGCATTCAATTTTCTGATCATTTCTGGTGCTGTTATCGTTTTTTTCATCCACTTTTAGGACGCGATGCAACACTGCCAGTATCACAGTAACGAGCAAAGATCCGAGAAACGAAAGATTTATTCACATTTAAATGCTGGAGGACTGTAACGGTAGCCACCTGTAGTTTTCCTGCCAAATATAAAACAATCACACTATCACTCTTGAATTCCATCACGAATAACTTTTTTTCTGAATGCAATAGATCAAAATGCTTTTGAAAGCCTGTAAATAATAAAATGAACTGTTATTGAAATAAATCTGTCAGCTGTCAGACGAGTGGTTTACAAATGATAACAACCTGAATTTGGTTGCAATACATATCAGCCACCCTGTACACCCGAAATTATCGAAGCTGTGACTAAGAGTGTGCATTAGAATCCATTTATTTATTTTTAACTTTCAACTTTTAAATGACTTAACATTTTCAAGGTTTATAAAAACCTTATGATTTTTATTGGGTCTATAGTTCATTCCACATTTAATGGCTTTTTTTCAGGGACCGAAAATAACTTTTACGATAAATGCTGTAACACTTACGGTCCCTGGTTTTTTTACGAATAACATTTAAAGCCATCGAATTAGCCACAGTGTTTGATTGAACAAATAAAACAATATCTTGTTTTTCGGTATTACGTATGCTTGTTTGTAAGGAAAAATTTCATAATTTTTCTTTGCCAAATTAATACTAAAATATTTCGTTTAATTTAAGTTTTTATTTTTAAAAATTAATTTATGGTCCTTAAAATTCTTAACAGTACAGTATAGTACAGTACACATTTATACATATTTTCATCATTTTTAACTGCAAACTCTATCTAATTTAAAACGATTATTTTTTTGTTTGTTCTTCTAATTTTTATACAATTAAGAAATTAAGCTTAAATTTATAACCATATACATACATACATCCATACATATACAGTGACGAGCAGAAGTGAGTTAATGTTCACAATACTGAGTTTCGTCATTCACAAAAACAAAACCATACAAGCAAATATAAAAAAAAATAATTTTAATTCTTTATTTTATTCTTAACAAATAGCAGTAAAAAAACAGTAATTAATGAAATGAATTCAGTGAGTTTGAACGAAAAAACGAAAATAACTCATATAAACTCAATTTTGCACGTTTCAAGAAAATTCAAGAAACTAGTCCAATTTCAATATTTGGTCCATAGACCTCTATTAGAAATAGCTTGATTTACGCAGTTTGAGATGCTTTCTATCAAATGATCAATAACATCTTTCGGAATTCGATTCTATTTCGCACTTATTTTCACCGCCATTTTTAACAGTTTGCTTCACATGGTATCTTTGAACACGTTCCCCGGGTCTTCAACAGCGGTACTTCTTTCCATCTGATTGGAAACGTGTTATCTGGTCTAATGAGTCTAAATTTAACCACTTTAAGTAAGATGGAAAGCAGTACTCCTAGCGCAGATCCAGGGAACGTGTTCAAAGATACCATGTGAAGCAAACTGTTAAACATAGCGGTGAAAATATTTTGGTTTGGGGATGCTTAATATGGTGGCATGTTGGCCCTCTATATTTAGTAGATGGTATCATGTGAAAAAAGACTATCTAAAGATTCTTCAAGCCCATCTTCCGAATTTTATGGACAAATGTGCTTATCCCGAAAAAGAAATTGTTTTCCAACAGGATGGTGATCCGAAGCACACAGCAAAAATTGTAAAGATATGGGATGGGAAACAAAATTTTCAATTGCTGGAATGGTCGCACAAAGTCCCGACCTCAATCCGATTGAAAATTTTTGGTCATTCGTGAAAATCCGGCTCGAACAGTACGAAACAGCCCCAACAAACATGGTCAAACTTTGGGATCGTATAAGTACGAAATGGAATCGAATTCCGAAAGATGTTATTGATCATTTGATAGAAAGCATCTCAAACTGCGTAAATCAAGCTATTTCTAGTAAGGGTCTATGGACCAAATATTGATATTGGGCTAGTTTCTTGAATTTTCTTGAAACGTGCAAAATTGAGTTTATATGAGTTATTTTCGTTTTTTCATTCAAACTCACTGAATTCATTTCATTAATTACTGTTTTTTTACTGCTATTTGTTAAGAATAAAATAAAGAATTAAAATTCATTTTTTTTTATATTTGCTTGTATGGTTTTGTTTTTGTGAATGACGAAACTCAGTATTGTGAACATCCACTCACTTCTGCTCGTCACTGTATATATGATACCCAGCTAGCATTTAGAAGATTGCTTTTTAGAGTACTTTTGGTAATGCAAAACTTATTAGTTAGTTACACGCTTAAAAAAGGTCTCAAAAATGAATCGCACTAATGAGTAAAATGAGTTCGATTTAAAATAAAATAACAAATTATATAGCAATTGGAAATTAATCATCCAAACGTTTAAAATGTGACTATTATTTCCGTTATTTATTATTATACTCTACTTATACTGAAGATTGAAAAACGTTTAATCAAAAACAGATCATGTAGGGGTTTGAAAAGTGACTGTAATTACGTATTTTATGATCATATTTTGCGCAAGTAGATGATTAGAAACTGCTTTTCCATATAAATTTTCTTTTATGTAAAAGAGGGCTATGAAATAAAGTACAAAGTTTTTTTTTTTAAATTGAAAATTTTTCTTTGTTTTTTAAGGAAAACAATATTTCTTTAAATAAATTTTGATGCCTGATGTACATACACTACGAATGTAAACTTAATATTCTTTCTTTGATACTTAACGTTCATAGGAACGTGGTTTCTGAAATCGCTGTAGTGCAAACGTAGGACTCAGTAAACCTAATAAAAACACTTGCAGAGAGTAAAATAGAATTATAAGTACGAATAATAAATGATTCAAATTTTAATCATAAATGACATAAAAATGAGTCCAAATTAATACGAACTTAACTCATAAATGACAATAAATGGACTCATAAAAGACTCGTATGCGATTAAATGATGTCTGAAAGACGCCTCGAAAGAGAATCATAAATGAAGGTAAATAAGACTAATAAATGATTAGAAAGTGACTTAAGATAGACTCGAAAAAGAATCATAAACGAAGGTAAATAAGACTAATAAATAATCAGAAAGTGACTGAAGACAACGACTCGAAAAAGAATCATAAACGAAGGTAAATAAGACTAATAAATGATCAGAAAATGATCGAGAGTCGTAAAATTACTCTAAAATAATATGGAAAATGACCCATAAGTGACTTTAAAAAAAGTCGCTCGTAGTCACTTTTTCCTCATGACGAAATAATCTTTTATGATCAGAAAATGAGCGCATATTTGAGCTTTTTAATCAAAAAATACTCGATTTTGATTAAAAATTTTCAAAATTTGCTAACTGGGTATGTATATATAAATATATATGTATGTATATCTGTATATATTTTAACATTTTGTTATCTCATTTATGTATTTCACTTATTTTTTATTTCATAACTTTAGTTATAAAAAAATTTATGCTACACAACGTACAATACAAATACAATTAACCTATAGATTAGAGTTTGTGAATTGGACTCTAGGTTTTTAGTTAAAACAAAAAAAAAAATAAACCAAATCCACAATATATTAGAAATGTTATACAGATGCAGATACTTCAGTTTGAAACTCTAATTTTGATTTCTTGATTCTTTAAGTAAAGTAGAATTGCTAGTCCGCATATCCTTTTCATAACAAATGCACTTCTAGTGAGGATACACTCATACAATACTCATACAATATTACATAAATTTTTCTGCATTATCATAGAATTTATGTTGTTTAGGGACCTGGCACTACCGCAATACCGTTGTTTCCGCACATGAAGATTGACTCTGTAATGAAAACCAAAAAAAAAAAATTGGAATTAAAAATTTTCTCTCAAATTGTACTGTCACAGATAAAACAAATCTTTACGTACTGTTGCAAGCATACTTTTTGGATTTGAAATAAACTACCCAGTAGGAAATACTGTATATACGGTACTTACCGCGTGCATAGAGTTCGTGCGCATCTTTCGCCTTGTGCTGATGTATGTGGTGCATGTGTTCACACGTTGCAGGTGGAATGCATCGTCCGTTCCTTTAATAGTTTTTGTCATCATTAAAATTGAGAAGAAATGGAAACGTATTTTGTATTAAATAAAGAAAATCTCTTTCAATAATATCATCTAGACTAAGCAAAACAGTTTTCAAATTGGCGTATATTTTTGTAATTATTTTTTTGATATTTTTCTATAATTAAGCAACAAAATGAACAATCACAATCCTCTTCTGTAATAAAGTTTTAAGAATAATTTGATAAATATAATTTCAAAAATGGCCTTCAATGTGAGTAAAATTCCGTTTTTTTACGAGTTTCGTATCATCAGTTATTTTAAATTTTTATTCAAATTTAAATGAAACTTTAACAAAATTTAAAAAATAAAAATTTAAGCAAATCCCAACAAACTAAAGCCTGACTACTGCCAAGACATTATATCATCATTTCAAATTTTTCCTCTTCAATGTGATTTTATATGTTAAAGACCAGAGATAGGCAATTTTGTTTCATTTGTATGAAGGAAAAGTTAACTCTCCTTACTAGTTACATATCCCTAGCAGTTATCCTTTTTTAAAGCTTCAGTGCTACCGTAGTTTCACCAGTATTATAAGCAGAGCCAAACAATGTGACATCAAGAATTTATACTACATAAGTAGAGAAACCTAGAGTTTTAAAGTCGATTCGGGTCGATAGATATTTTTGGGAAACTTTTAATGGGAATTTTTAATTACTCTTAGAGTTTTTGTCAGAAATCTGCTGAGAGAAAGTCGTCAAAGTAATATTTTGTTAGATTTCGTTTTGTTCGAGATATACAACCTGGAGTTTGAACCTTGACCTCATGTCTAATAAGCTAACACACTACCCACTAGACTACAACGAATTCTCAAGCCACACCATATGATATTACTGTGAAATTTTTAGAAAAAAAAGGAAATTTAAAAAAACTTAAAAAAAAAATTGGTAATTTGACTCCAAAACAACTTAATTTTGAAAATCGAACGACGCACAGTGAAATTTATTACTAATTCAACAGCGGCGCAACCTCGAGAAAACGCAAAACGAAACTACGCAAAGTGAGCTATTGGTGTAAGTATAAAATAGTCAAATATTTGCTATCACCGGTAGATGTTCAAGTAATCAAAATTAACTCCTAGGCAAATCAGTTGTACAGAACAATTTCAACATTGATACAAGTACTCTACCTTAAGCGACACGTTGTGGCTGGTTGTACAACTTTATAATTGTGTACAGACAATTCTTAGATAATTCTTGAAAACGAGGAATCAAAAAATTTTGATTTTCATTTAACCGACAAAAATTACGATGCTTCAATAACAATTTATAAATAAATTTGGCTGAAAAAGAGAAACGAGTGAAGGAGACGATAATCCGTCGATTCCACTTGTTGTATATCTAACCGAAACATGTAGCGGCCGTATTATGGTATATTAGCCTATTAAGCCCCATTATGCCTATTCAGTCTCACTCTCAATTGGTACATATAACTTCTAATCAATTTTTACAGATATTGCAAGTTACATTTTCACTTGAAGGCATATTTAGAAGCCTTTAGTAACACGAAAAATGAAAACAAAGAATTTTTCTAGAGCGTTTTACATTAAGAAAATTACGAGGCTTCCTATAAGGGTGTAGGAATAATATTTCAAAAATTTTTTCCTATCCCGAAGACGGGATGGCAGAAGATCTAGAAAATGAAACAGCATCGTCACCTCTCGAGAAAGGGAGGACCAAGGTTCCTTATTACTATAATAGCCACTTTAACAACGGAATTAAATGCATTTTCATTTAATTTTAAAACGAATATGGCGTAAAAGCCTTGCATGAGTAACTTGTTTAGAATCTTTTTATTTTCTAAGAAACCTGTCCTTATTATCGGCTATTTTGGAGATATTAGTGATGAGCGAATAGTAACTTAGAAATGATATTTGTTATTGACTGTTTAAGAAAGGCTGCTTCTTCTTAATTAGAATACAAAAACAAAATACATACTAGCATACATACATAATCCCAGGTCAGACATCAAAACGAAAAAATATTTTTTCGGCGACTTCCTCTCAGCAGATTTCTGGCAAAGACTCTGAGAGTAAAAATTGCCTTTTTTCAAAAATCTGTCATTCGGAGTCGACTTTAAACTGTAGGTCCCGCCACTCATATATAAAATTAACGCACACAACCAAAGTGGTGTAAGAAGCTAGATCGTAATCCTGACTGAAGGGTTGTAATGACCAATTATGTATGTATACAAACAACCCTTTAGTCCGCATTATGGCCTAGTTTATCACACCACTTTTTTTTTTTGGTGCGTCTTTAACTTTATAGCTGAGAGGCAGCATATACAGTTTAAAGCCGACTTCAAACGGCTGAGTTTTTGAATAAATTTTCATGAGAATTTTATTTGTTTTCAGAGTTTTTACCGGAAATCTGATGTGAAGAATTCAATGAAGAAACATTTTCTCATATTTACTTTTGTTGAAGCTGTGGTTTGAACCGAGGTTTCATGTCTAATAAGCCAACACACTACCTATTAGACTACAGCGACTATAATAAATTACAAATTATATTTAATTATTACGAGTGGATTGAAGTGTAACAGACTACAGTCTCTAGACTAAACTGACGATATTCACATTAATAGACACCCTACTTTAAATATTATTTTTTTTTTTAATTTTGCTTTCAGCTTGAATCAATCGAATTGGCTCGTATATATAGTTATGATTAAAGGAGGCCATTTTTGACTTTATATAAAAAGGTTTATAATTTAAATGGATATTTTTTAATGCACTGTTTATTTCGAACGAATATAGTAAACGTTGAAAATAATTTAAAAGTAAATATATCTGGCATATAACAATTAACATAGAACGAATTATTGTAGTTTTTGTTTGATATAAAATAGTAGAACTTCAACTAAAATTACTGATCAGTGCCATCCAAATTATCTTGGCTGTTGGGGGAACAACGAAAAAAGGATGTCAATACAAAAAAGAATAGGAATAGGATAGGGAGAGAAATGGTAGTATGAGGTGATTAATAATGATATGATGAACAAACAAAGCTTTTAACATTTAACAAAGAACACACTAATGAGCAGCATTTGCAACATGTTCCATGTAATAAAAATAAATTTTCCATTCAAAAAATAAAAATAAATTTTACATTCATTCGTTGGAAAATAAAAATATTCAAGAAAATTTAAGAAATATTTATTTGACAGTTCAGTTGATGTTTGTATATAAAATTTCTTTTGAGAAATACGTTTGTATGTGTACAATACAATTCAATTAAAATCTGGAAACGTCTTAGAAATTGGAACTGAAACGACAAAGTCAAATGAAATTTGATTCAAAGAAAATTCAGTTGCCTTTACAAAAAGAAAGTACTGCTAGGAGGTACCAGGTTTAGTTATTGCATGTTTAAATACCGTCGGTCTTTATCTGTAGAGTTATTTAGTCAGTATAAGTTCCTGTCGTTGCTATAATCAGCATAGGGGCTTAATAACATTTTTGAAATCCTTGACCCCTTCCCAACTCTTGCTGCTGTTATTTACTTCTGCCATAATCTGTCTTCTTCATGTGTTCGCTGGCCGTCCTTTTTGACCATTTCCTTGCTCTAGTGATGTTGTTGGACTGCCTTCTGAGTGTGAAACCAATCCATCACCATTTTTTTCTGCTTATTTCAGTCGCCAGGATTTATTACCCTGTTCTTTCACAAAGCGTATGATGTGATATAGTTCTCGGCCAGATTCCATGTACGATCTAGCGAAAACACTTGTTTACGAACACTTGTATCTATCACGAGTGGTTGAATTCCAAATTTCGAGTCCATACAAAACGATTGGATTTCACATTCCCATTGAAAATTGCAATTGTACATAGAGATAAAGGGGGCGATTTCCAGACATATTTATTTAGTATAGGGTTTGCCATTAACGTATATCATTTGTTTAACGACTGAAGAACACGTAAAAATAATCAACGATACGGCAAAGTTTATGATTTGTCAACATCGTCTCATAAAGTCATGGACATTGTAATCGTCCCAGGGAAGAGACAAGAGAGAATAGTTTCGGCAAGCCTGTGTATTATCAGACTAGATATCGCTTCTATTAGAGTTCTCAGTAGTTAGTCCCATTTGATGATTCAACACCACTTCTGCTGATAACATTTCCGCGCTTTGAAAATCTATTCGTTTCAATGGTCATTTCAATTTTTACCAGATTGTTGTGACGCATTGACGAGCAGTAGATAGTAGGCTGATGCGTTTGCTGAGGGCTATCATATAAGATCTTCAGGCATAAATAGAACTCTTTTGATTTAAGATTTGCTTACTTGTTTTCACTTCATTTATTTATTTTGAAAATTTATTTTAAATTCCGATATAAAAAATTTATATTTTTTTAATTCAACATGCAATTTCGCTCAGTGTAATGAAAAATGGTGAAAAATAATGAAATGAATACACCATGAGTGCATATGTTAAGGATTTTCAAAAGAAAAATAATTTTGTTCCACAGAAATTAAATCTACTCGGCCATGCAAAATATGAACAAATATTTAATCTAGGTTTACACGATAGAAACATTGGAAACAGAGTTTTCGATAGAAACACATTGGAAAACAAAAACTAAAAAACGAAAAACAAAGAAGGGAAAGTCAATAACAATTATGATAGTTTTGTTGTAAATATCAAACAGAAAGAGAACTTTTTTGCAAGTTTATTAATTAACAAACAATGCCAAAGAAAACATGGAGGCACCTAATTCGTATTTTAGGTTTCCTTATAAGACCTCCACCATTATGACGATTGAATTTGAAGGTCATCTCACCAGTAGCTTCATAACTACGTTCACCACGCGTACGTAAATAGCGGCGCAAACAGCAGCAGCGTCTCAGGCCAGGTACACGATATATTATCTGCAGGAAACCACCGCGGAAACGGGCATTCATGTAACAATAAATGATGGGATTATAACAGCTGTGCGACATCGCCAGCCAGTGGAATGCAAACCAGAAATATGGCAATGGTCCCCAGGCCAGCAAGACATCATCGTTCAGTAGCAACTGCACATTCAATTGCGTACGATGCCGATTATAATGATCATCCAAATAAAATTTCAATGGAAATACAAAATCGCATGAAATGAAACGAAATAGAAAAAGAAGAAAAAAAAAACGAGAGAAAAATAATAAATTAAAAAGAAAACTAATATTCAATTGAAAATCATAATATGAATGAAAATGTAATCGGAAATTAATTCATATGCAGGTGCGTCTACCAGCAGGGGGTAATATTCTAAAATTAATTTATATTGACAGTAATTATGACAATAAAATTGTAGTCAATTAAAAATATTCCAATTCATTAACATTTAAATGTTCTCTCCTCTCTGGCAGGATACGCACCTGTATACGCACCTGTATGTACATATGTATGCTTATGTACATATGTAGTGCAAGTTAATGAGTGCATAAAATATGAAAATATAAACAAATACAATTTTATGTGTAAGCATTTTCATTTGATTTCATAACTTACAATCAAGATGTTAAAAGGTAGCCAGCATATGGTGAAAACTATCACTACCGTCACCATCATTTTTATCATCTGAAATTGGAAACAAAAAACATTTTTCATTAGTCTCCTCTATCATGCTGGCATACATAAAAAATCTCTGTCTGTCTGTCAGTCTATGTCAGTCTGTCACTCATAGCATAGAATAGTAATTGATATAACTTTTAAAACGTTTACAAATCAATTTTTATTTGTATGCCAACAGCACTAAGCAGCAGCAGTAGTTTGTTTTTCTGGGAAACCTTAACTTTTCAACGAACCCCATTAAACTGGAATTAATTGCTTCAATTCATATTAAATTTTGAAATACCAAAGAAACAATGGAGGTTACATAAACCTGTATCTAGACTAGACTATTTAAAATATCGTAGCCCATTTATTTCAATATTTACATGAGAGATTGTGCTACATTCAATTGCAAATTATAGATGTAAGTGCTTAGGTAGGTAAGTAGGTAGGTAATTAGGGTATCATGCCAATTGCCATGCCATACACCTATGCCATCTAGTAGGCCTATGGTGCGCCATCTTATTTTCTATACGATTCTGTATCTCATACAAAATTCCTTAACTCCTATGGGTCTGGTATAGTGTCATCCCCAAAATATTGGAATGTCGATCTTACGAAAGCTAGGCAATGGCTCTAAAAGTGCCGTTCATCGTTCTGGTCATCTCTTACCCTGCGGCCATCAGGGCTCAGGTTTACATATACGGCTTAGTGTCCCTTAAGTACGCTCATTAGCGTGCTCAGATCGCCCTTATTTAGTTTTAATTCTCTCTTGTTTAGAATCGCTCTAAAGTAGGTGCTTAAGTATCAAAAAAAAAATTATCATCACACCAAATGATGATAGATTAGAGTAAATTTCGTACATGGGTATACCAAGATATTTCAGTTCGATTTATTATGAGCTCCACTCGAAAATCGTATGAAAATCTGCATCAGCTCGGCAGGGGAAATATGTTTATCCTTTTCTCAGACATAGGTCATGTAGATATCAACGAAAATAACCATGCACGAGGTAGGGGAACTTCAACGATGTTGATAAGCCCAGATTCTTTTTGTTATGTGGGAGTAAATGGTTATTTTTTTTTATATATATAAAAACAGCACTCAGGGGATGACCCCTACTCATGCAGTGCATTGTGCCGGGCTTTTAGGAAAGGTGGAAACAGAGAGGGAAGAGCGAGCGGTAAGGAAACGACTTGCTACTGGTGACTATAAAATGACCAGTGCTATACCTTCACCATTAGACAGTCTACAGCAATCGTTCCCAAGCCCGCAGTTTCTCACAAAACTTATGTTGTGTGTGTTAATTTTATGTAGAAGTGGCGGGACCTACAATTTAAAGTCAACTCCGAATGACAGATTTTTGAGAAACGAGAAGAGAAAGAGAAGAAATCGCCGAAAAAATACATTTTTTTTTTATTTTTGATGTCTGGCCTGGAACTCGAACCCTGGCTTTACGTCTAATAAGCCAGCACACAACCTAGTAGACTACGGCGACCCCCTATGAAAGGAGACAAACACACATTTCTAAAGGGTTTGAGGAGCTTATAACTTTCGTTGGGTAACTACAATAGAAGAAAATTTATGAAACAAATTACAATAACCACGAGTAACCTTAAGTTAGTAAACAGCCTTTTGACTGGTAAGTGTAGTAAAATAGATTGAGGCCTTTACAATAAATACAATGTCTATAGTACTACGGGACTGTTACTCCGTTATAGTAATAAAAATGTAGAGTAAAGGGTTCAAAAATACACTTCTATTGATTGTGAACTACATGCTGACTGAAGTCATTCCAAAAGTTTGAAAGAAATCATATTGACGAAGTAAGAATCTTAACTTAAGCATACAGCAAGTGGTTTAGATGTGGATGCCAAAAATCAAACAGACATGAAAAAGTTGCAAATATTTCAGAATATTTTTGTAATACTTTTTTACATCCAGTAAAGTATGATCTATTGAGATTAATAATCGAAGCGAGAATCCTAGGAATATTTGAAGTAGATTCTCAAGGCTTCTATTAACACGAGAACAAACTAACCTGCAGAGCATGGCAGCTGTGAATGAAGAAAGCATGGCACATTCAGAAAAAAAAAATCTAAATGATACGTGAATATATTAGCGTCAATTATAATTTTAAGCAATTCCTAATGAGAGCTAATGTTGCCATTATAGTATGGGAGTTCCTTAAAACGCTATTATCATGAAATAATATAAATTTTTTCATGTAAATGTTAACTCCGATCAATATCTCTTGGTACGCTGACGACAATGATGTCAACGTACTCTACCAATTGGATATTTTTGTTAGTTAAACAAAATTTTAATTTCATTTTAAATTTAAGTTTCCTCATTTGTTTTAAATTCTTAATTATCTTAAAAAACATTTCTTTCACTTTTCCAAATGATATCCTGAATGGTGCAAAATTCAATTTAAATTTGAGTACATACACAATGTTTTTCTTCTTAGTTTTTATTTACTTTTTTTTGTTTCTAAAATATTTTACGAGCAATTATATGTGACCATAAATTTTAACTAGGAAACGATATTTAATGGTTAAATAAAGGCATAAAATGGTTGGGAAAAATAAAAGCTTTCAAAATTGAATCGCATACACATATGATATGTGTGTTGCATACCCAGCAGGCCATAAGGATGATATTTGGCAAATCAATACTACAAAATTTTAATGTCTACATGCTTATAGGTATAGACATAAAAAAATCAATTTAATATACATACATATGTATATGTACTCAATATATAACTATGGATACTTTACATATCGATTGCATAGTATATTGTTTGCCTTCCAAAACTTTACTAAATGGTCACTTTTTTAATTAAATTTAGTTTCCTTCGAATTGTAAATTTAAAAATATTTAATTTGTATCACTTTTCTATGCACAAGACATGATATGAATATTGCAAATGACTGAATATGCTTGACGGGAAGAACGAGAAATGCGTTGATTAATGTTCTTGTTGAAATCCTGTCAAGAAATCGTGGCTCTTGAATTTTTCTTTGGAAACATTTAAAATAAATCTCTTATAGAATCGAATTAGACTGCCTTAGTAGTCTAGAGGGTAGTGTACGAGACTAATAGCGTGAGGGTCCTTGGTTCGATTCCCACCAAAAGCTTTGATCTGTTATACTATACCGTGCACATGGTTGTAGTTACTCAGTTCGTATGTAATTTGAATATAATTTATAATTGCATTGTAAATAAATAAATAAAAAGGATTCCCTTAGGGTCGAGTTCAGATCCTAGCCAGACATTTCCAACCAAAAAGAAATCTGATATCCTCTCAGCAGCAAATTCCTAGCAAAAACTCTGGGAGTGTAAATAAAACTACAGTCAAACCCGGTTATAAAGAACTCCGTGGGACCAGAAAAAATAATTCGTTATAGGCAAAGTTCGTAATAAACGGGGTGAAGCCATAGAAGAAAATATAAAATACAAAGAATTTTTTTCATTTACTCAAAATAAAAAGTTTTTTTTTTTATTAAAAACCAAACATAAGTGATAATTCTTTTTATCTAGCAGCTGATTAAAGATAAGAGTTATAATTTAATGCTGCCATATTAAATAAAAGTAAAGACTGTTGCCACACTTCAAAGCTTTTTTCTGAGGGTTTTTTATAAAAAAGGTAAAATGTATGAAATTTAATTACTGGGACCATATAAAGTAGTTCCTTTTAACCTCGAATTCGTTATAAACGAGTTCATAATAAACCAAGTTTTTTGTATGAAAATTGTTATTAAAACATTGGGACTTGAAAATATGTACGTAATAACCAACAATTCATTATTATCGAGTTCATTATAAACGAGTTTGACTGTACTAATGAAAAGTTTCTCAAAAATTCATCGTACGAAATCGATTTAAAATTGTAGGTCCTGTCACTCATGTAGAAAATTAGCACACACAACATACATAAGTGATGTAAGAAGCTAGGTTATTAACATCAGTATTGGCTATAAAACCGTTCTATTCAATGTCCGCTTGTCCTTTATCTATTAGCCTGTACAGATGGTGAATTATTGATTGTGTTTAGAACTTCCTTTCAAATATTTCACTCGCAACTTTAACACTAAACCTACCATGGACGGGTCAAATGACCCATTTTGAACTTCTTGTCAGAATTTCTTGAAAATAACATTATCACATCGCCATTTGCCTTTACGACTTTTACTACCAAATACATCGAATGTGTTTTTCAAGATTTACTCCTCTCTTGTTAATTTTTTGTTTTACCGAGAAATATATGTAATCTACCTTAAATATCGCTTGGGGGAATTTAACCCCCTTTGGCAGGAATAAGAATACATGAAGTATCGGTAGGTTTAGTGTTAATCTCGTAGTATACTTTCCTCTTACAGCATTTGTTAAAACTAAATCCAGTCATTTTAAATGATTCTCAACACTAAGAATATTGCATGGATTCTAAGAATTAAAAAAAAGAAAATGCTCAAATAGTAATTCAAATTTAATGCAAATGTGTGTTTAAAAAAAGAATACAAAACTCAAGAATGCAAAACCGTAAAACATGGTTTTGGCCAAATATAACAGAATAATTCCGTTTTTATTCGATTTTTTTTTTTTGTTTCGTTTCTGCCAAATAATAAAATCATTAGTTGTTGACAGAAAATTGAAAATAAACCCCCATTGTTCAATACTAATTTGTTGGAATTTGTTTTTTTTTGTTCATTTCAACAATAAAGCAACAGAAAGCATTCGTTTCTAGTAAACAAAGTTTTTATGCCACATGAGGCAAAACAATTTTGAATATCTACCGACTGGTTTTGCTTTTTATTTTTCTTTTTGGAAAAATTATGAAAAATATCGAAAAGTTCTTGTATGCACATGAAGAATTTTACATATTTTTGGTTTTCATATTGTTATCCTTTTTTACATACATACATACATATCTTGTTCCAATGGATAAAGGATAGTTGTACAAGAGGTGTGGTAGGAACACCCAGCTGTAATAAGGGGAAAATAATTTGTAGCATCAATTTTATAAACATAGCTTTATAAGTCATTAGTGAGGATTCCGACCTAGTTTCTGCAACCCCTTATATTGTGTGGGCTAATTTGATCGATTCCGAACAACAAATTCATTTCTTTGAGGATTTTTTCTTTTAGAGTTTTTTACTTTTAGAGTTTTTGCCAGACACTTGCTGAAAAGAAGTCAAATAGCTTCTTCAGATGTTTTCCTATTTCGATTTGTTGGAGCTGCCTGTCCTCGGGTTTGAACCATGGCCTCCTGACGTCTAATTACATACCATTTAAGCAAGCTTGGCAATTATTCTAAACTAAGCACAATATGACGGGTAATGTTTCCAATTTTTAAGCGAAAATGAATTTTAAAAGAATATTGTCTTTAATTTTATCTTTGAAGCAAGCTGTAGTGTAGCCTGTTCATGACAATTTTATTTTACTCATAGAGCTCTTGAAAGATAACTGTTGATTGGAGGATACCGAAAGAAATTGATTATTAGTACATTTTATGTCAGCGCTAAGTTTTGAACTTACAAGCTCCCTTATAGAAAGCAAACGCGTCACCCATGAGACTACATTGTTGAACTTGAGTGAAATTAGCTTGCTTGAGTATTGATCTGCAATAAATTTTTAAAAATAAAAGCCTGGTGGATTGACAAGGCTTTAGATGCACCCCGATAACTGATTGTCCTTTGACTGCAACGGCCACTCCATGCTCATTTTTGGTCCAATTATTTCTCTGGACCAAAATTCGCAGCAAACAGTAACTCGTTTTGCGTGCGTCGGTTTTTCAATGTATGCGTGAAGGTTTCCTGTGCCCCAACAATTTTGCTTGTTTCCATAACCGCCAAGATCAAAATGAGCTTCCTATGAAAAGATGATCTTTTTTTGCCAAAATCGGTATCTTCTGTAAGTCGATTGCCGGTCCACTTAACGAAGCGAAAACGCGTATACACCACCATATTCGTTCAGCGGAAGGATAAAACTAATTATATTTTAAAACAAACATGAGCTAAGTGTTACTATTCACGAAATAAGCACTAGTTGGAAAAAATGTTAAATGGCGGACCCGATATAAGATGGCTATTGAGAAGGCCTTAACGGCAATAGAAAAGTAAGAGGAAAATGGCTAAGTATTAAGTTTAATAGAATAGAATATTTTATTTATTTTCTCTTCGAAAGTGTGTCTTAAAATGTTTCATTTTTATTTTTCAATTCCAAGCTTTCATCCTGGCTACGCACAATAAAGAACGTGGCTACCAAGAAAACAAATATAAAATAATTTCTATTTTTTTTTGTAACTTGCGTAGGCATTTGAAAACTGATTGAAAATAAAAAACAAAACAATTGTGAATAAATTATCTCCCACACAAATTGCCTACAATTCTATACATATTAAGCCTTTCTTATTAAATAAGCAAGTTCAGCCATCGGGAGAATTCTCACAAATTGTTGCAAAAGTATTAACAAATTTACGTGGGGAGTATTTCCTTCGAACGCAATAATTTTGATTTGGTAAGACAAATAAAAAATTGGCCAAATTGACAGGACTTTTGTACGACAATATTTCTGAATTTGTTTAAGGTTAACCAAACAGTTGCAAGTCAAGAAAGTAGATTTAAAAATAACTTGAACTTTCTATTTTCCTTTTATACTCTTCATCCAAGTTTAAGGCCATGAGTTATTGAATGGTTTTATGAGAGCACAATTAGGCCTAATGCCGGCTTATTGGGTGTGATTCAATCAATCACTGCCTCAGATTTATCAAACATATAAATTATGAACAAAATATCTCTTTCGGCGACTACTCCTCAGCCGATTTCTGGCACAAACTCTGAGGGTAAAATAAATTTGCTATGAAAAGTTTCTCAAAAATGTATAGTTCGGAATCGATTTTATACTGTAGGTTTCGCCACTCACAGATAAAATTAACGCACATAAAATAAGTGGTATGAGAAGCTAGGTCGTAATCCTGGTTGAAAGATTGTAATGATCTAGTCGGTAGCGTGTTTGCTTATTAGACTGAAGGTCCGAGTTCAAACCTCAGGTCAGCCATCAAAATGAAAGTAAAAAAAATTTCTTCGACGTCATCTTCTTTCAGCAGAATTCTGGCAAAAACTCTGAGAGTAAATAAAATTTCCACGAAAAAGCTTCTCAAAAGCCTGTCGTTCGGAGTTGACTTTAAACTGTAGGTCCTGCAACTGATGTATAAAATTAACGCACACAACATAAGTGGTGTGAGAAGCTAGATTGTAATAACAATGCAATGACCAATTATGTAGTCGCTGTGGTCTAGTAGGTAGTGTGCTGGCTTATTAGACGTAAAGGCCAGGGTTCGAGTTCCAGGCCAGACATCAAAACGAAAATATGAAAAAATTTCTTCGACGACATCCTCTCAGCAGATTTCTGTCAAAAACTCTGAGAGTAAACAAAAATTGCCATGAAAAGCATCTCAAAAGCCTGTCGTTCGGAGTCGACTTTAAACTGTAGGTCCTGCAACTGATGTATAAAATTAACGCACACAACATATGTAGTGTAAGATACTAGATCAATAATTCTGACTGAAGGATTGTAATAACCAATTATGTATGTGTGTATGACCAATTATGTATGTATGTAATTACATTATATTATAAAATAATTGATTTGAACTCCAATGAGTTATTCTTTACATTCTTATCCTTGGTATTCGTTTCATGGCTAAAGTATTTTTCTATTTTCCTCGTTTTTACTACTTTTAGTTTTATTTAATTTTAGTTAATATATTGGGAGACTCGAAGTAAAGTTTATGACTTTTTAAATGTTAACTCATGTGCAGTGTTTTATATGCTGATAATCGTTACAACATTGTAACACTTTTGTTCAATTTTTATTGTATGTTGTGGCTTTAGTTTCAATTATTTGTTAGCGTTTTCATAGCTCACCATTAGATAAATCAACAATATTTCATATTCCTTACAATGTTGCATCATTGTAATAAGCATTCCGTGCATCGAAAGGCTTTTTACTTAATTTATGAATATTAATTATTGATGGCCCATGTCTTAAAGAGAGTATTAAAAACGTACGTATTTCATTTCATTAAATCAAATGATAGCGTTGTCACATAATCGGCGGGTGTTACTTAAAAAATACTTAAAAACTGCACTCACAAATAGAAATACTGTCTTCAGGCAAATTGTTGTTATTATTTTTGTTTTTTATTTGAATTTTCGCTTGAAACCATTAAAAAAACAAGCTATCAAAAGAGTTTTTTTCAATTGAACTTTAATTTCATTTTTTATTGTTTTCTGTTTACAGACATAATAATAAAATCGCAAGCTTAGCACGATATCACCTCTTAAAATCTACTGATGGTTTCATTTTATGGCACTACTTTTTGGTTTTTTTTTGGCAATTGAATTAAAACGTAACAACACATTCAGTGAAGAGAAGAAGATACGTACGAGGATAGTTTGAAAAGTGTTTAAATAATGTTTTTGTTAATTTGAAACTGTTTTAGCCTTCACTTTAAATCGAAATTTACTTATTATTATTAAAGCTAACCTAAATGCATTCACCCTAAGAGAGACCAGTTACACAGCACTCTAGAAGGTTAAGCGTTTCACAAACGCAGCGTTAATGATATATCTCCTAAATATAGCATAGAAAACATTGCGTTATTAACGTATTCAGACTTCAATGGTCTCTTTAAATACTGCATGAAATATTTGACTTCAGTAAACTACCATGCAACTGTATTAAAATATAAATTTTCTACCAATTATTCAGTTCTTTATCACAAGTTTATCGATATCGTAACTTAATCTACTCTAGTAAATAAAATAATGACACTCATTACGACCTAGCTTCTCACACCACTTATGTTGTGTGGGTCCACAAGGCCCAAGATCAAGAGTTTAAAGTAGATTCTGAACAACAGATTTCAAAGAAACATCTCGTTACAATTTTATTTACTCTTAGAGTTTTTGCCAGAAATCTGCTGAGAGAAAGTTGTCAAAGAAATATTTTCTCAGATTTTGTTTTGTTCAAGGTATGCGATTTAAGGACCATGGCTACACATCTACTAAACTATGGCGGTTTCAAGCTCTTTCCTCTACTTGAGTAATTAATAAAACTTACACGAGGCAGTGAAGGAAGACGAAAATTATCTGGTGGCAATACAGCTCGGATTTGGCCTGTTAGACACCTGGCCAAGAGCGACAATGAAACAAATCTCGCACACTTACAAACGTTTTCAAATGATTGCATCTATAAGAAAATAAGTCAATAATTTAACAAAGGAGTGGCCTAGTAGTCTAGTGGGTGGTGTGCTAGACTATTAACGTGAGGGTCGTGGATTCTGGTCTTTGATACTACACCGAGGACTTGGTCGTATTTATTCAGCTCGTATATAATCAGAATATAATTTGTAATTTTATTCTAATTAATTAATAAATAAATAATTCAACGAAATCATTTATCTAGCAGAGTCGAACTGTTAAACCTGGTGAAGTGATTTGTATCACAAAATAAATATCGACGAATTGAACAAAAAATAGGAAAGTGGAGTCTAGCAGGAGGGAATAAGACGGAAAGTCTATTTTTATGGGTTTAAATATAATGCGGAATAGATGAACGGAAGTCGTCGTAGTCTAGTTGGTAGTGTGTTAGCTTATTTAATGAAAAGCCAGGGTTCGAGTCTCAGACCAGACATCAAAACAAAATACAAAAAAAGTATTTCTTCGACAATTTTCTCCCAGCAGATTTCTGGCAAAAACTCTGAGAGTTAAAAAAAAACCTGCCATGAAAAGTTTCTCAAAAAAAAATCTGTCGTTCGGAGTCGACTTTAAACTGTAGGTCCCGCCACTTATGTATACAATTAACACACACAACATAAGTGGTGTGAGAAACTAGATCAATAATCCAGACTGAAAGGTTGTAATGACTAATTATGTATTTAAGTAGGTGGATAATTTAGGGGAAACCATAAGATCTAAAGCCTATGAAACCCTATCAACCACAAGTCAAGCAAAAAATATTTCTTTCCTTCAGAGAGACAGTCGTTTAGATAACCCATCAAACAGATTGGGTATGGATTAGTACAGTGAAGACCTGGACAGACAGTGAGTATGTATATTGTGTGCAGCCTTACTAGTGTATAGAGATGATGACAAAATATTGAAACTAAACTTTATCAAACTTAACTTAAAGTAGAGATGGAGTTGTTTACTGGTATAAGAGTTTAACTACTAAATACAAGCACTTCAGATTTGAAGATTATGTTGCTTTATTTCTACAAAGTAACAAATTAAAAATTAAAACAAATAAAAGAAAGTTGGTGATGTTTTAGGACTGTCACATGCTTCTTAAATAAGTTCAAAATTTAAAAGAAAATTGAGCGATTTCTGAGCCATTTTCCAGGGGTATAGTTTCTACGAAGACTAAAATCTATTAGTTTGCCAAAGAAGATCAAATGCACATGTTTTCTACGCTGCTTATATGTCAATCTTTTTTAATTATGACTACTTCGACCATGTTGAACATCAATATATTAGCAGATTGAAAATTAGCAACGTCTTCTGTTCACATATATTTAATTGGTCTTTGCAACCCTTCAATCAGGATTGCAACCTGACTTCTCATACCCGTTATATTGTTTGTGTTAATATTATCCATAAGTGACGGTAGGTTTAAAGTCGATTCCGATCTTTTTTGAGCAACTTTTCATAGCAATTTTTTATTTTCTCTCGGAGTCTTCTTCGTATTTTTTCATATTTCGTGTTGTTCATGCTGTCGGACCTAGGATTTGATCCGTGGCCTCCTGACGCCTTGACAAACATTCTAATCTTTTCTGTAAAAGCAAAGCAAAATATGACAACTATGATTTTTAAACGAATATTAAAATTTAATATTATCTTACAAGTATGCTATAGTGTGGCCTAACGCAATCAAATAATTCCAATTGAAAAATTTCATTTCATTGTTATCTACTGATAATTTGAACATTGAAAATATCGATTTTATGCTTTTAAATAGGTTAGCAGTAGGATAAATGTTAAATTAAAATTTGTACAGTTACTTTTGGCTTACACTGTATAGATGTTAATACATGATAGGTTTATGAGTGACACTTGTCCACTCATTATTGGAAAGGTGAAATCTTTGATTAGTTTTTTAATTAAAAAGAAAAAAAAAATTATATTTTAATGATGCTCATAAAAATTCGACCAGAAAACAAATTTTATTTTAAAAATATTTAAATCGATTTGTAATTTTAAATTTCATTAAAATATTTACTGTTTTATACTTTTTGAATTAATAAAACTGTTTAGGTTATTCAATGATGGTTGCACCTTTTATGCCTTCAAAGGCAATAATTTAGTGTCAAAATTAACACCATCTGCAGTCACCAGATGATATCAGTGACAAGATGACAATACATGCAATCGAAAACAGCATGTCAGTGTTTAATTACTGACAGGTGAAGTTTTTCTGTGTTTTTTTTAATATTTAGTAGCGTATGTATGTGGTTATGTATGTAAATTTTTTTTAAAATGAAAAAAATAAAAAACATGCCCATATGCATGTAGTGTTAATTGAAATGTAATATATTTTTGTATTTCGTATGTGACAAAGATCTTTTTATTATTTTATTTTTTTTCGCGGGAGCTTTCAAATATTTTTAACGTTTTCAATTCATACCCACAGCAGGTGTTGTCATTAACCAAAAAAAAAAAAAGAAAAAAAATTTTAAAAATACTGCTTTAACCGTGCAATTATTGCATGCATCTTCCGTAAAGTCTCTGATAGAAATCGTAAAACGTAATAATTTTATTAAAACATTTTAACTGATTGTAGGATTGATTACACACGTACATACGTCTGTAAGTACGTAGTTGAGTATGAAGATGATAATACCACAACCACTGAAGTAAACTGATGCTGCCACGTCTGCTACTGCCACTTAAGCTGCAAAACATACCACAGCATGATAGTATTAAAATGTTGTAATAGGAAAAGGAGAAGAAAATACTTTTTTAATGGAATTTTATATAAAAAAAAAACAAAAGAAAAAACAAAAAAAAAAAACAAAATACTGAAGCGTAGTAAAGTTATGAATTTCAGAAATTAAATACAAGTTTTATTTCAATTTAAATATTTCTGTATATTATTATGATGTTTACAATTTGTCTAAAAGATATTTTTTGGCTCATAAAAAATTATAAAATTATGATATAAAAATGATCGTAATAAAAAAAATTTTATAACGTTCGTGGTCAATGAACTGTAAGTGTTTAAATTGGCCATCATTTCTTGTTTTAAAAATAATGTATTTTGAGGAATTTTTAAATCGATTGGCGAAAACAAAACAAAAATGAAAATGATCGAATATGAGAAAATAGTATTGAATGCTTCAAGCACTTTATACTTTTGGTATAAAGGAAAAAACATTAACCCTACGCTTGCGAATTATTTTCAACCTTGCAGGGTACCATAATCTACTTTAATAAAGTCCTCTCCGAACGACAGATTTTTTTGAGAAATTTTTAATTGCAATTTTATTTTACTCTCAGAGTTTTTTCCAGAAATCTGTTGAGAGAAAATCGCCGAAGAGATTTCTGACCCAAGGTTTCGACCGTGACCCTACATCTAATAAGCCCACACACCATCAACTAGACAACGGCTACTGCACGTTCATGTCCGTATATTCGGTGGAAAATGATAATGAACTAGAGGTTAAGATGGGCATTGGAATTTTTTTTTCTCTTCCCCCCAATGCAATTCTTTTCAAAACGTTTTAAAACCCTTTAATTAAGTTGCGGGATTGTTTCTCAGTAAAGGCTTCCGAATTTCTACTTCCTTTGACAACTAAGCTAACTTCCAAAACCATTGATTGACTCACTATGCAGTTTTGTTTCAAGATCAAATGGATTCATGGTCACAGGGAAAACCTTGCTAGAGCATTAAGCAAACGTATTAATTCAGTGTTGAGAAATTTATTAAATTTTCAGACTGGTTTTCAGCTTAATTTTAAGACGGTCACAGGCCGTAATATTAATTACCGAAACCATTTAATCAAACCATGTCAGCCAGTTTTGCAGCATCGCTTCATGAAGGTATCAGAATGGGGCAATAAGTTCTTTTAAATGAGCTTTGATTTTAAAGATGTTTGATCGACCTATTCGTCTATTCCATTATTGTGCTATGACACTCGAAATGGTGATAAAATGGCCTTATCGAAACTTGGAATTTCTACGAAAATGACAGCACTGTAGAGATTGACTCTGACAAGAGATGATTTTTTTTATCTATTCAATACCAGACAGATATCAGACGGAATGATACATAGCTTGTCGTGTGATCTTTTCAACATATTCTTAGTAAAGATCTTCAGTGATGCTAACTATCTTCAAACAAATTATTGCGAATATATCTTTCAATAAAGGGACGTGAAAGGAAGATGCAGTGTTCAAAGAACTTGAAATTCATGAGAGTGGAATGCCATGTGTACGTGTTTAGCAACAATTTCGAGAACGTTTAATTCCGCTATAAATACAGCTGAGCGTATCAGTTATAAGATAGGTCATTAGTTTTACTTGTTTATTACAACTTACCGTTAAACTTGACTTTAGTTAAAGGTACCTTTAGCTAAAGGGAACTGTAAAGTTGCCTTTAACTTATTTTCGTTATTACAACTTACAGATAAAATAAAGTTAACTTTTTCAAAACATATAGCAGTGCCCGGAGCAATGTCGACAACACTGCTCAATTAAGCAAGTTTTTTATAAACACAGTGGCAACGACGCGACGGGTATCGTTTTTATATTTAAAGTTGCCATATTGATAGTAATATATACTATGGCAAACATAAACTTAACTTTAAAAATTACCAGTAGGCTGATCCTTCCTTTAGCTTAACGGTCACTTCTACCATATTGTCCACTTATAATAACGAAAATAATTTATATGAACGCTAAAATCCTCCCTTTAATTAATGGCAAGTTGTAATAATGGAGTCGCCGTAGCCTAGTAGGTAGTGTGTTGGTTTATTAGACGTAAAGCCAGGGTTCGAGCCCCAGGTCAGACATTAAAACAAAATACAAGGAAAGTATTTCTTCGGCGATTTACTCTTAGCAGGTTTCTACCAAAAACTCTCTTTCTCAAAAAAATCTGTCGTTCGGATTCGACTTTAAACTGTAGGTCCCGCCACTTATGTATAAAATTAACACACACAACATAAGTGGCTTGAGAAATAGGTCAATAATCCAGACTGAAGGGTTGTAATAACCAATTATGTACGTATGTATATAATAATGGTCATTAAAGTGAATGTTAACAGTATGTTCCTAACAGTTTCTAAAATAATCAGCATTGCAAGACATCCATCTATATACCATATTTAACGGCGTGGCTAATGTAAAATAAGGAGTCTAGCAAGACAAATGGGTTTCTATGGTTTTGTACAATAGCAAACAATAGAATCGTTTTCTAATTGAACTGAAATTATCAAACAATATTTAAAAGATAATTTCTTACATGTTATGGCATTAATTTCGTCAAGCATATAAGCACCCATGATGGATACAAAAAGGCATAAAAAATATATTCTTCAACAAACAAAACTAAACAATATTAACTGAAACAACAACAATTACAACTAAAATAGGAAAATTACAAGCGTAAACTCCAACTGTCATTAAAAGTGTAAAACCCATCAATCATTTGATGTACCCATACAGACAGCACCAGCACCAGCAATTATTATCGTTTTAATGGGAATTTTCTAAGTGGCAAATAAGTGTTGAAGTTTTACAAACAACACTCGATACTGTTGCTACCAACAATCTGGTCGGTCGGTCGGCGTTATAAAGCACTTATGCCACAATGAAATGCTTCAGAAATTGTTACTTCTTTTGATTTTGCTGTTGCTGCTGCTTTATGGTGCTGTTATGGTACCTAAATATTGAATTACGCTGTCAATTAAAGGAATTTAAATTTAATTTTTTTTTTTTGATTTTTTTTGTGATTTTAAATGTTGTTGGCATTTTCGATTTCATAATTTTCTCTTATTGTATACATATCAGCCAGATACATGCATTTTGTTTCAGTTGCAGTAGGGGGAAGAAATAATTTTAGTTTCTCACTGTAGCTGGTCACTGTTAAACATCATTTAAAATTATTTTCGACAACTTTCCAAAAGCACCTTAATTAACCAACTCAGCCAGATATTTCCTGTGGTGGTGGGAAAACACCTTCAACGGCTTAATGGCTTTTGACAGATTATGAAAACTTGAGCAAAAAGAAAAAGGAAATGTTGCTTAAAATAAACTTTAAAGTGCTTTTGCCAACGTCTCGTATTACAATTTGAATTTTCATTATAATTATGAAAAATAATTATTTTTCTTAATTCCTTTATTCTTCGATGCCATCCAGCCATCTATCCATCCCTCCACCGTTGTGTCTTTTGTGTGTATCATTGCTGTTTTAATTTTAATTGTTTGGTTTTTTTTTTTATTTTATTTTGTAAATCGCGTTTAAATTAAATGCGAACTTTATGATGAAATTTTTTTTATTTAAATGACTGCGATTGTACTGCTTCTAATGCTTTGTAACGAACATAATGGCACAAGTACTTGTGGCTGGTATGGAAAAAAATGTGAACTATTGTTGGACAACCTGGGCAACCTTTAGATTGAAGTAAGTGTTATTAAATGAAGAAAGTTTTTCCAAAAGTAATTATAAATTTTGTTTAATATCAAGTAATGCAGACTGTATTTTGTTATTTGGCATAATGATAATATTTTATATGAGACGTGTTCAGCTTGTTTGCTATTCTGTCCACATAGGTTCGTTTTTATTTTCTCATTAAAAAGGAATTAATTGTTTCAAAATGAAGTTGACACAAGAATACATTTCTTTTTCCCAAATATACAAGTTGATGTCGGTAACAGTAGATCTGAGCAATTTTCAGACAAAATCATACAATTGATTCAGAATCAATTCCTATCCATTTGTTTAAGAAAAAGTAGTCAAGTTTTTGCTTCAACAAAACGATTTTCTTACATACATTACAGAGATCAGCAATAAGTATTCAAAACGATGAGTAGATTCAAGTCATACTTATAATTTCAGATACTTATACGCATTCATACTTATTTTCATATGATACTCATACTACTCTTACTTAAAGTTGGAAGTACTCGTCGTATTCATACTTAACAATACGCATTATATTATTGACTTTGACTTCTTCCTACTTAACATTTACATGCAGAACAAAATAAGTATGATTCGTGTACGAATACTATTATGCTCACAAGAAGGTTGCGTGTATGCTTTGCTTGTTATCTTTGTCTTTCCTATCTTCTTTGTTTGTATATGCAACAACAACAAAGGCTGTAAATTTTGATGAATGATTCGAATCACTTATAAGTATTATAAGTATTTTTCTAAATTTATTAATTCGAATGAGTAGGCGTATGAATCAAACATATTTCGAATGTTGTGTATTTGATGCCAACGTTGTACTCATACTCATTGCTACTTATACTTAGAAATCAATGTTGTAGAGAGTATGAATGAATCAGGGTATTTGAATTTCAATTCTGTTGATTCATTCATACTCAAAATTGCATGAGTGGTTATGAGTAGCGGGAAAACGATTCATTGCTGATCCCTGGTATCGACTTTATATAAGAAACTCCCAATCGAACATATCAAAGCATTAACCGAGATGTGTGTAACTTGACACTATTTTGATCAAGGTTCACAAGCAAATACCTTGTGAAGCCTTACTTACATACAAACATACATAATTGGTTCAAGATTACGAGTTAGCTACACATACCACTTGTGATGTGTGTATTAATTTTATACATGAGTGGTGGGACCTATAGTTTTAAATCCGAACGTTCGAATTCTGAGAACTTGTTCATTACAATTTTATTTACTTCCAGAGTTTTTACCAGAAATTTGCTAAAAGGAAGTCGCTGAAGGAATTTTGTTCTATACTTTGTTTCTTTGGAGACATTTGAACGATATCGGCCGAGGCCGATAAGTCAATACACTACAACCTAGACCAAGGTGTCTCCTTGAACTATTACTTAGTGGACTAAATTCTTGACAGTTTTAGTTTGTTCACTTGGCTTGCACTGCGAACAAACACAAACTTATGTTGTGTACTTTAATTTTATACAAAAATGACCGTATCTGCAGATTAAAGTCGACTCCGTACAACAGATTTCTGAGAAGCTTTTCATGGCAATTTTATTTACTCTTCGAGTTTTTGCCAGAATTCTGCTGAATAATATTTTCGTTTTGATGTCTGTCCTGTACCCACTAGACTGCATGGCTTAGCCACCATTTAATGCGGTTCATGGTTATCGTGATGAACATTTTAAACGTGCTCGATTTGTTTCATTTCAGTTTTGAGTTGAAATTGATGCCCATTCTACAGATACTTATTGCGTGAACCTATATTGTAACATAAAGACTAGTTGACTATCTGAACCAGAGTGTTACCATTATAATACGAATAATTCAAGGTGCAAATGGTGCGTATCATTTACCATCATCCGCATAAAATTATTTAATGCGAACAATTTTGTAGACAAAAATTGTTAAAAAAAACAAAAAGTTGAATTATTTTGTTTAACTTTTTGTGGTTCTGTTGTGTTGTTGTTTCGAACGTAATATCATTTGTATCGGCAGGAGTCTTAATGGCCTAAACAAATAACGAAAAATATCGAAATAACTTTCTGTACAAATCATTATTAATGTTTGTTTCAGTTGCGACAATAAATACAATTTTCTTTGGCAAATAAATTGATATTGATTTTATGCACCAAAGAAATAAAAACTTTCAAGGTTATTTGAGTACAACATAATGAAATGCAATAATTTCGGTTGGAATTTAAATGGTAATCAATATGAAATTGAAAATTTTCAATTAAAACGACCGAAAATGATTTTCTTTCTACTGCTTTCAAATGATTTGTGTGTGACAAATAAATCGTTAATTAACAGTAAGCGTTTGTAGCTGTCAATTATATTTTACCACTCTACTCTACTCTACTCTACTTTCCACGTTATGAAAGTGGAGTATGCCGTTCCAAATTATAAATATTTATAGCCGACAAGCATAGTAAATGCGGCAACGAAATTTGTTCAAATAATTATTGAAATTAAATGCAAATGGTAATAATTTCCCTTGTGAAACTCTTCCACGATTATTACAAAAACTTTGACGTCACATCACGTGGCGTTGATTTAAGTAGTCCTTTGAACGAAAGAACACTGTTTGCTATCTGAACAATGGAGTGGAATGGAGAGGAAAGTTAAAACACGCTTTTATTTGGCCCTCATTAGCAACCAAACAGTGAAAAAACATTGCCATTGCTATGTGACCCTGGCCATAATTTAAGGACTTTTTCAAGCAATAAATTATATGGAATTGGTAACGTTTTTTTTTCGTATGTTTTTTAACATTTTCATTTAATAATATTTCTCCTTTAAGACTGTACAATTCATAACAATATTTTACACCCACATTTACGTCGTCTTTGAGTTTATTCCATGAGTACATTTTGAATTATCCAATGTACTGGTGTAGAGAGTAGTTGTGTTTGTTATTAAAAGGACTTTACATTATTTCAAATGCCATAAAAGTAATTGTATTTATAAGTTTTTATTCCACAAAATTGCTTTTTACATCAAAAGCATGATGAACACATAATTTATTTTCAAAAATACTTTAAAAGCTTTCTATTAAATTTTGATTCTTTCGATGAAAATTTAATTTGAGTTCAAAGTTAAACATTCTCATTACATTAAATGCCAAATAAAATAATAACAAAAGATGCCAGTTATTACGGATTTTAATAATCAAAAGAAATAAAATCAAATTTTTGGTTTAATTCTCGGAAAAGAAGACGATATAATAAATAATTATTCACAATGGGAGACAAACACTCTTTCAGCTTAAGAATTTCTAAGGCGACGCAAACTATGTGATCACACCAAACTTGCCAAGGATTTAGTCGTGTAAGTAACGATTTAGAAGCGATATGCTTTAGATGCTTTCCTATATTATTTGATCAATAGTTAATATCAGATTACACACATCTGTAGTAAATTGGTTAATGCATTGATATGTTAGATTAGAAGTTTCTTATATAAACTCGATACCAATCATATGCTAATTTTAATTCAATAACTTTTATAGGAAGACTCATAATAAATTATCTTCATATTTACATTTAATTCAGCACTTTAACCCAGTCGCCGTAGTCTGGTAGGTAGTGTGTTGGCTTATTAGACGTAAAGCCAGGGTTCGAGTCCCAGGCCAGACATTTAAACAAAATACAAAAAGGATTTCTTCGGCGACTTCCTCTCAACAAATTTCTGGCAAAAACCCTGGAAGTAAATAAAACTGCCATGAAAAGTTTCTCCAAAATCTGTCGCTCGGAGTCGACGTTTAATTGGAGGTCCCGCCACTTATGTATAAAATTAACACACACAACGTATGTGGTGTGAGAAGATAGGCCAATAATCCTGACGGAAGGGTAGTAATGACTAATTATGTATGTATGTATGTAACTCATACACCATGTCATGCAAATTTTGGTTTTCGTTAACTTATTTCAGTTTTCTTTATCAGTTTAAAAATTTTAGCAGATAGATCATAGGCTGATATCATCTTATGAATTATAGTAAAGAAGCTTGCAAGGAATTTTTTGTGATTCCTAATCATTTAAATATTATGCGGCAATACCTTTAAAAATTCAGACCTTTTGGCAAAACTTCCAGCGTACGATTTAATGTAATTGCAATGGGACTTCATCAAAGAGCATAACGTGTAACTTGTAACTTTGCGAGAAAAGTTTTCAGTTATCAGCAGATGTATAGAAAGTCATTGGCAAATATTTTCAACATTGAATTGGCAATTATTCACAATATTTGTTCTACTAACTACCATTATGATTACTGAATTTTTATACATTTCCTCGAATGAACCTCAGACGTATAAAGAATTAAATTTTTTCAGTTCTTATTCTGGTATTTAGGTAATGTTATAGAGTAGGCATTGTGTTGGCTTATTAGACATGAGGCCTTGGTTTAAATGCCAGGTCAGACGTCTCAAACAAAATGAAGTTGGAAAAAAAATATTTTTCTGCGGTGACTTTCTCTCAGCAGACTTCTGGCAATACTTCTGGAGGTAAATAAAAGAGCCATGAAAAGTTTCTCAAAAATCTATCATACAGAGTCGAGTTTAAACTGTAGTTCCCACCATTCATGTATAAAATTAACAAAACGCAACACAAGTGGTATGAGAAGCTAGGTTGTAATCCTGACTAAAATGTTGTAATAATGAATTGTATAATGTATCAGAGATCAGCAATGAATCGTTTTTCCGTAGTATGAGTATCATATCAAAATAAGTATGAATGCGTATAAGTATCTGAAATTATAAGTATGACTTGAACCTACTCATCGTTTTGAATACTCAAATATTAATTTTATTTCAATAACTTTTATGGGAGGACTCATAGCAAATTATTTTCATTTTTACATTAAATTCAGGGTTTGTGTTCAAATACTTTAACCACGTCAAACCAAATACACCACGTCATGCAAATACGATTTTTCCTTGTATTATTTCAGTTTTACTTCTCAAGCCTATTTCAGTTTAATAACGGTCACAGACCATAGGATAATTGCTTTATCATCTGTTATCATAAATCATTATCATCTTATTTATAAATTAAAGTAGAAAAGCTTTTTAAGGAACTTTTGTTGATTCTTAGTCGTATAAATACTATGAGGCCACACCTTTAAAAATTCAGGCAGTATCGCCAGAGCTTGCAGCATACGATTTAATGTAATTGCAATGGAACTTCAACTAAAAGCATAACGTTCTGAGGATTGCTAGAACTTAAACTAGTAACTTTGCGAGAAAAGTTGCCAGCCATCAACAGATGTATAACCCTGCAAAGGTCCTTAACATTCAATTGACAGTAATTGAATGCATATTTCTATGTTTCCTTGAATCAACCGCAAATTAAAAGCTGCAAAGGATTTAGTGTTATGGATTTAAATTCTACTCGCCGTAGTCTAGCAGGTTGTGTGTTGGCTTATTAGACTTGAGGCCTCGGTTCAAACCTTAGGTCAGATATCAGAAAGAAAATATGAAAAATATTTCTTCTGCAATTTTCTCTCAGCATCTTCCAAGCAAAAATGCTGAGTGTGTATCGAAAATTGCCCTGAAAAGTTTCTCAAAAATCTATCGTCCGAAGTCGACTTTAAACTGTAGGTCCCACCACCCTTGTATAAACTTAACACCCATTTCATAAGTGGTATGAAAAGCTAGGTTATAATACTTACTAAATTTGCTTTCTGAAAAATTTTCTTTCTGATAGAGTAAAGGACAGATTTGGAATGTATTGTTATACCATTTTACAAAAAAATTAACTTTTTTTAAACAAGTTTTTTTTTTTTATTTTTTAATAATAAATTGTTTAAGTCAGCAGGCAAAAGAAAAAACAAAATCAAAAGCATATAAATTTCTATAGAAATCTTTAATAAAATAATAACACAAACATTAATAATAATGTAAAGAAGTAAATTGAGCTAATGTTACTTGTAGTAACAATCTATTCTAATAAGAATAATAATAAACAAAAACAAACAAACACTCCTCCTTTGGGGCCAACACCCCCGAAATTTAGCAACAAATTGAAATTGTTTCAATTTTTATTTCCCTCTGTGTTGCCCAAGAGAAATAGAATTTTGTTTGTAATAAAAATAAAGGCCAACGTTTTCGTTTACATTCAGTTTAAACAAGTAAAATTACAAATGGAAAGCGATTAAGTTTATGAATGTTAAAAGCCACTTGAAGTTCCTTAAGAAAACAAAACATGATGATGATGATGTCTGAATAGGAATAGTAAAATGGAATTTTCATTTTCTTATTGTGTTATTGTCCTGTTCGATGTTCATCTACTTTAATATCCGCATTTGGATACACCCCCTTATCATGTTATTATCGGCATTTTAGAAAACATTCTAGAGAGTTTTGTTATTGTTGTTGTTATTCCCAGATTGGATTGTCTTACGCATATGCATATTTGCTATGATTGGGTACTATGAGAGCCTTTTAGAGATGAAAAGGAAGGAAAAGATATGAAAGTAAAATTAATGAGTTTTTACGAAATAAATATTAAAACGATGATTGTAACAGCGGCATTAATACACTTTTGAGGAAATGCCACTTGTTTAAATTGTTTGCAACGCCCCTTTACAATTTCAAAGTGGTGTCTTTGGTCGGAAATTAATCAAATATCATCAAATTTTGAACAAATTATAAAAAATATAACGAGGGTTTAGGGTCGTATCTTAAATTTTCAATGCTTTACAGGATAAGAAAAACTAAATAAAATCTAAAACAAAAATGTTATAAAAAAAAGGTTGAAATGCAGTTTTTATTAAAAATAAATCAGAAATTTAATCATAAAATAACGCTAGTATAGTCTTCACTCGGTACAAAGAGTCTAAAATATTTATTCAATTTTATATGAGTTAGGGCCTTTTCTTTTAATTACTGTAAGTCAACTATTCGTCAACATAGAAAGCTGAATTTTTGAGAGGATGTGTATATGGTCATTGTCTACCAGAATATTTAAAAACCCCGATTTTGAAAAAGAAAATGAGATATGACCTTTCAATATTAAGCCATCGATAATCTGGCATACATTAGAAAAAATATGTGAACGATATCCCAGCCAGCAATTTTGAAAATTTTTAATCAAATTCGAATCTTTTTTGATTCTTCTGCGTGATTAAAAAGCTCGAATATGCGCTCATTTTCTGATCATAAAAGACTCTTTCGTCGGGAGAAAAAAGTGACTATGAGCGACTCTTCTTAAAAAGTCACTTATGAGTCATTTTCTATATTATTTTAGAGTAATTTTCGACTCTTTTTATAGTAGCTTTATAATCATTTTCGAATCACTTTCTGATCATTTATTAGTCTTATTTACCTTTATTTAAGATTCTTTTTCAAGTCGTCTTTCAGTCATCGTTTAGTCGCATACGAGTCTTTTATGAGTCCTTTTATTGTCATTTATGAGTCATGTTCGTATTAATTTGGACTCGTTTTTATGTCCTTTATGATTAAAATTTTAGTCATTTATTATTCGTACTTATAATTCTATTTTACTCTCTTCAAGTGTTTTTATTAGGTTTACATTCAATCTTATTGCCGCGTTCGCAGGCATTTGTTAGACTAACATAACTGATGGTAGAAATCGAGGTAGTTGAGTAGGTAGTATGTTGGCTTATAGACATGAGGACGTAGTTCAATCTCTGATTCAGACATCTCTAACGAAACAAAATAATAAAAAAAAATATTTCTTTTGGTGACTTGCTCTCAGCAGACTTCTGTCATAAACTCTGAGAGAAAATAAAATTGCCAAGAAAAGTTTACGAAAGACCTGTTGTTCGGAGACGATTTGGTATAAAAATGAACGCATACAATATGTGTGGTGTGAAAAGCTAGATCGTATTCATAATTAAAGGGTTGTAAGACCAAGTAAAGTAAGTAAGAAGGTAAATAATGACTTATATGTAAAGATTGTCAAAATCTTCATAACCCTCTCAACCCCGTTTAGATGATTATTTTTTTCCAAAGCCAATTAACAAAAATTCTAACATTTAAGTTTTTCGGAAATATTATCAAAAGTATCTATTACACTGCAGTCTTCTTATTGTTTACCATACCCTTCAGTCAGGATTACGACCTAAATTCTCACACTTCTGTTGTGTGTGTTAATTTTATCTGTAAGTGTTTTATTTAAGAGTTTATTTACTCTTTGCAGAAATGTGAAGAAATATTTCGTATTGTTGGAAATGTATGACCTGCTGTTTGAACCGTTGCCCCATGTCTAACAACCCAAAACACTACCTTCTAGACTACGGTGACTTACTGGTACTCGTATGATTTTCCTAATGATTCAAAAATAGGTCGGGGTGTTCATGCAACAATTATTTAAGAAAATGTGATCGTGAACTTAAAAGCCTGTGGTTTATTCATGAAAATTTAGAAAAATTCTGACTACAATAAAGTACTTACGAAGCTTGCAAAAGCCACATAGAGGATATTTAATATATGCTGCTAGACTACTAGACAATGGATTTGGAAAATGGATGAATATGTTCAACATTTGCTCTATTGTAGGGTAACATTAATATTTCATTTTACAGTCAAATAACATGTTTGCCTTAAGGGGCGGTTGCAATTTTGAGTTTTGCGAAAGGAAATGTTTGTGGTTTTCATACCATACTGCACACATCATCTTGCAAGAAGTGCCACCACACCCAACAAAAGAAAGAAGACAAAAGAAAAGAAGACCATAAATGTAAATGATCCGGATGGTGTTCTTATCACACAATCATTTATTATCTAAATGACCTTTTCTTAGGATTACAACAATCCAGTGGGTTTTCCCAAATGTAGACATACTACGTACATACATTCAAACACAAAATTGGTCCTATTTTGCAACAGAAAATTTCAAATAAAATTTGCATATTTTAGTGTAAAACAAGTCCTTAAAAAATTTTCCTAAATATAGAAAAACTCTACAAGTCTAAGGAATGGAAATGCTTTACCGTTAGTTTATTTATTTTTAAAGAAACGAATCTTTCTTTTTTTTGGTTGGAAGAATTTATTTTTTTTTTTTCAAATTTTGCAACACATGTCCAACGTCTGTGGTTGAAGTAACAAAATATTAATGACGGAAGGTTGGTTGTTGAACGTGTGTCTCGTCTCTATTAATCCAAAGAAAAAAATACTTTTTTCATGGCATTATTACAAGAAAGCATGCATGAGTAGATGGATTGAGAAAGTAAAGTTGAAAGATTAATTCGTTCTTTTCTTATTCTATAAAATACCCAAGAAACTTTAAATAATTTTACGGTCTATTGGTTGAAATCCCTTTTAATTCACCTTATTTTTCACAATCATTTCATTTCAGTTTCTTTCTTTTTCTGGAATCCGCTTAGACGTTCTGTCAGTGCGTATAAATATTTTAATATTTTTGTTTACCGAAACAGAAAAAAGAAACAATTTAAATTTGTTTGATTGACTGAATGATTCAGGGAATACTCATATAAAATTTGCAGATTCTCATCATAACAAAATATGGAAATGCACAGTGGTATACTGGCAGCAAAAAAGACAATTATTTTCACGAAAACTCTATTTTAAGAAAAATCCTTAAAATACTTTAAAAGTAGTAATATTTTGTCTTAACATAAATGAATCAATTGAATTCAAAACTCATGAAAATTTTCAATTTATCAGATTTTACCTTTCTCTGAACAGATTTTTAAATTTTCTGAAATCTGTTATTTTGATTTCATGCGAAATAATCATTTTCAATTTTAATAGAATCTTGAACACAACTTTCGTTTGCTTTGGCTATGGATTGCGCTAGGTTGGGTCAAACTGGTAGCGGGTGTTATGTCACAGGTAAATGCAGTCCCTGTACTGGCCGATTTTTATCAAGTCCATAAAGCAATTTTATCAGCGGAAGGACTTCACGTTAATAGCATAAAAACCTTATGCTGGAAACCAGGTTAAAGATTAATAAACGAAGTTATATCCCTGATATCAACTGATGATAACACTGGCGGTGGAAAAAATTCAAATTTCTTTTTCTCAGTTTAATAAATAGAAAGCTTTATGCTTTCTTCCAATGAACTAGTACCTCTTCATTTATTTTCCGCACTACTAGTGAATAAAATTTCATACATTTTTTAATAAATTATATGACATCCTCCTGCATTGTCTATAACATTGTGGTTTACAACGGTATAAGCCTGTCACCAGTCCACAAACCGCAGTAAATAGTACATTCCACAGTGTGCATTGACAACTCTTCTGCCTCTGGTAGCTACATTTCACAAAATCTGTCGTTCGGAGTCGGCTTTAAACTGTAGGTCCCGCCACTTATGTATAAAAATTAGCACAGACAACATAAGTAGTGTGAGAAACTGCGATCTTCTTGGGGACGGTTGTGTAGACTGTCTAATGGCCATTTTATTGTCACCTAGCAGCAACTCGTTTCCGTTAGCATCTTCCTACTTTCCACCTTTCCTAAAAACCTGCGCAATGCACTGCACGGGTAGGGGCCATACCTTGAGTGCTGGTTTTATAAAAAAAAAAGATCTATGATATTATTTTTGTTGAGTTAACAGAGAGTTTTTTAAAAATATTATTAAAAGTCTCAGTCTCAGAATCTTTAACATATCATGTCTAATAATGCTATGTGCATAAATACACAATTTTGTTTTCGTGGCTTGGCATATTGTAACTTGACGGATAGCTTTAAAAGTATTGCGGAGTCTCATTCTAGCTTTTTTTCGGTCTGTAAGTAGTTTGTGGTGAAATTGATATAGAATTCTAGCCTCTTACCTGTTGTAAATACTACGTATGAAATCTCAGGTACGTACATAGCATTGTGTAGATGGTTAAAGCGCTTGATTACAGCAAGGGAAGTCATTGTCCTAATGTGGAAAAAAGAAACCTCAAGATTCGAATTTCATTCATCCTTAGAATGGATATTAAATCCATCCTAAGTTGACTTCCGAAAAAAAAGGAGCTGCAATAGAGGAGAAATTGTGCTCTAGGCACTTAGAAAACTGATCAGACAAGAATCTAAAAAGACGTTATCTTTTACAATGTCTTTCTACTACAGGGTTTAAGCATTGATTGTAATATTTAATCAATTTTTATCAAGCTCTCTACTGGTTACGCGAGAAATAATAGAGAGAAAGCAAAACAAATGATCGTACCTATGACTCTTGAAACCTTTCCAAGTACCGCATTGGAATTTTGAGTTAATTTCATTAGTAAAACATACGCTTTAAAATGCACAATCATATTAACACCCTGATCTACTTTTGAATTGCATATTAGAAAAAGCATACAAGTACTTGGAAGACGTTGAAGTTTAGCAGATGTGAGCCCACTTTCCACCAAAACGACATAGGAAAAATTAGTTCTTCGGCAACTGTCTCCCAGCAGATTTCTGACAAGAACTGTGAGAATAAATGAAAAAGTTGACTATTGGTCCCACGACTCGTCTATAAAATTGACAAACACAATAAAAATGGTGTCGTAATTCTGAATAAAGGGGTTTTTTTTATAACTTTAAGTTTAGTTTCTCAATTTAAATGCATTTAAATTATTATATTACAGTGCATTCCATTAATAGATCCTCATGTAAAATTGTATGAATTGCAACAGAAAAAATTAAATATTAAACCACTGTACTTAAGCAAAATATTTTATTTTTCGAAATTCAAGAATTTTGTTTAAAATAAAATTTACAGCAACAACAACAAAAATTTGTTTTTAAATATGTATTTTCGAAAACATAGCAAAATGTCTCGTAAATAATAAATAAAACAAGATTTTAAAAACATCTACATTTAGAAAAGAAATTGAAAGTGAAAGAGAAAATATTAAATTTAACTTTTCAATTCCACTTAAATTTTTTATAGAATTTTTATGAAAACAAAAATTAAAAAAGTAAGTTTAAAGCACAATCTGTATTTAAAATGCATATTCTTTTATGACACAGAAATAATTTAACAGAAATTGCTTTAACAATTAATAGAGTTTCTTTTGTGTCATTTAATGAATTTCCCATTGGATTCTCTACCAGTAAGTCATACTACTCGTAATTGCTTAAAGACAATACTTTAGTTTGTAATTCTGTTCTAAGGAAAATGTCTGAGAAAATAAAAAACAAAAAAAAAAAATACTTTCATTCAATTATAATTGCTGTCTTTGTTATACGAAAGAGTTAAACAAGGTAGAAAATTATACAAAAAAAATTCTCATACATATTTTGGTCTATACTTTAGTAAAGTTGCCTTAATGACGTCAAAGACGACGACGACGACGATAACGACAACGACTGTGAAACAAAATAGTTACCAATTATAAGCACTAGACAAAAAATCAGAAAAAAGGCAACCAGAAATAGGAACATTATGCTTGATGATGGACGTTCATGGCATACTCTACGACTTGATTTAATTTTCAGTAAAAATACTTAAGAAAACTAGTGAAATACCGAAAATTTAATAAATTTTGTGATGAAAATAAGATCAGTTAGGTTAGGTTAGGTTAGAGGACGTGTACTTGTCAATTCTGACAAGTACAGTACTCGTTGGTCGTATTGACCTATTGTAAAACGTCCTAGCTTCTCACACCACTTATGTTGTGTGCGTTGATTTTATACATGAGTGGCGAGACCTACAGTTTTAAAGTCGACTCTCAACGACACATTTTTTTAGAAGCATTCCATGGCAATTTTTTACTCTCAGAGTTTTTGCTAGAAATCTGCTGAGAGGAAGTCACCGAAAAATTATTTTCAAATTTTCGTTTTGATGTCTGACCTGGGATTCGAACTCGCCTCCTTCCTCTAATAAGCCAACACACTACCTACTAGACCACGGCGACTTCATATAAGATCAGCTAACATAAGATAGATTTGCACGGAGTGTTTTGTACACACATAATTGGCCATTACAACCCTTCAGTCAGGATTAGGACCCAGTTTTTCCCACAACATGTGTTGTGAGCGTTAATTTTATACATGAGCGGCAGGACCTACAGTTTAAAGTTGATTCCGAACGACAGATTTTTAAGAAATTATTCGTGGTAATTTTATTTACTCTGACAGTTTTTTCCAGAAATCTGTTGAGAGGAAGTCGCCGAAGAAATATCTTTAAAAAAATTTTTGGTTTTTCGTTTTGTTGAAGATGTCTGATCTTTTAGTATACGGCAGATTCAACAGTTCGAAAAATAGTTATCTAGACTTGTTATACGATTTATAGCCATTACAACAACTTGCCGTTAACTAAAGGAAGGCTTTTAAAGGGCAGATAAATTATTTTTAATTATTATAAGCTAAAGGGAGAATTATCCCATCTTTAACTTTTAAAGTTAAGGTTATGTTTGAACTTACCACATTATATGTTGTCAATGTGGCAACTTCAAATATAAACAAAATAAGCTAATATAACAAAAAAACAAAAAAGCCCGTTGTTGCCACTGAATTAAAAAACTTGAGCAGCTTTATCGAAAAGAAGTGAAAGGTGACGTTAGAGTTCACTTTAGTTAAAGCTAACTTTAACTAGAAGTTGTAATAATGGCCCTGCCTATTTGTGTTTCTGTACCGAGCTTACTGAAACAGTTCGAGTGAAAAACATAGCATTCTCAAGCAAGGCTTATATAACCATTGTCGTGATTGGCTGATGATCACAGGTGCCATAACAATGTTCATTCCAAATATTCTTTCAAAATATTAAAAGATATGAAATGTTTTTATCGCGATTTTTTTATTATATCTTTTTTTCGGTATAAGCTTTGGATTAAAACGCACGAAACGCCTTCGTCATAATATTTTTAATATTTCTTCTCTATATGGGCTCTTGATAACGTACACCACAAAATTCGTTAATTAACGATTCAATTAGGGCATGATTTGTCTAGGGAAAGACATCGTAATAGTATTGATTGATCCGCTTTTATTCTTTCTATTCTTGTCCACAACGGCATTTATTGGTCTAATACTAATATCAGATTCTCTGCAAAGATGAAATTCTCAAAATTCTACTCTGATCGGGACCTAATAACATCTAATGGAAGACAGACGACGAATTAAGTTATTATTTTAGACTAGAGAACTTCGATTATATACGAAAATTGGGAATGGGCGAAGTTTAAATATTTCGGAGGGATTGGTGTTTTCGTAATAGAGCTTACAACTACTGGTGAGTAAAGTATTGTCTCTAAAACGTTTGTAAAAATTAGCCAATTGATAGGAGAAGAAACGTTAAAGGGATGTGCGCAGAGAAATCGCTCAACCTTTTCAATGTAGATGTAAAGACCGCCCCTATTCGGGACCTTAATTTAGTTTATTATAACCCATGTTTATATCTTAAATTGAGTTAACTTGGGTTATAAATTACCATACCCATAAAAGTTTATATGACATGCATTTTATTAAATGATTCGGTTATTATTACAGTCAAACTCGGTTATAACGAATTCTTGGTTATTACGTACATACATCAAGTCCCAACGTTTTAGTAACAATTTTCATACAAAAAACTTTGTTTGTTACGAACTCGTTTATAACGAATTCTCGGTTGAAAGGAACTACTTTAAATGGTCCCAGTAATTAAATTTCACACATTTGACCTCTTTTATAACGAACCCTCAGAAATAATTTTGAAGTGTGGCAATAGTCTTTGCTTTTATTTAGTATGGCAGCATTAAATTATAACTCAGCACCTTTAATCAGCTGATAGGTAAAAAGAATTAACACATATTTTTGGTTTTTAACAAAAAAAAAAATACTTTTTGTTTTTAAAAAATGACAAAAATTATTTGTATTTTAAATTTTCAACTATGGATCACCCCGTTTATTACGAACTTTGCCTATAACGAATTATTTTTTCTGGTCCCAAGGAGATCGTTATAACCGGGTTTGACTGTAGTATGTATTAGTATTATTAGTAGATTTACAAAAACAATCTTACGAATCCATTTGCCCGTGTAAGAATACTGATACCATGTTGTTAGATTCAAAACAAACTACTGAAATTGTTAGTTGTAGGGTATAAAAACTAATTAGAAACTTTATAAAATAATGGACAAAATTGTAAATAATTTTCTTTTAAGTTTGCCAAAGAAAGGAAGCAAAAACAAAAAGCTGCCATGGCAAAGTGGCCCGTGTAAGTCAATCTTTTAGAAGAAGAGGACACAAGAAAAACAAAATTAAATACGCTGTTAAACTGGAAGAGGAAGTTTAACACAAGAAAACATGAAAAACGAACTTCTATTTGCAAATAAATTAAACTTTTTTTCTTTTGCTTAAAATGTTTTCATATTATTTTCTTAAATGTTAAAAAGAAAAACACCAGAAAAGCACAACTATAAGTAGTAACAAAGGAAAAAAGAGACGGAATAAAAGCAGTACAACATAAGCAAAAAGTTGTTGACAATGTAAGAAAAATAACAAATATTTTGCACTATTAACACCATTTGAATTGGTAAAGAGACGTAACACACAGAAAGCCAAGTCAAGCCAAGAAGTGATTTCGAGACGAAGTAAAAAAAGAAAAACTGATGATGACCCTTTTTAGGAAAAAACAAATGCCGTCCGTACTGCATAGCAAAAGAAAAAATACGTGTAATGGTAATAATAATAAAAGCAAAAACAAAAAAAAAAAAGAAAATTACAGTTTAAATACGACAAAAAGAAATTGAAGATGAACAAAAAAGGAGAAAACAAACAACCGCGTTAACATCTATCAAATGAACTTAAACTTCGTGCTACGATTGCATCATCAACATGAGCCCATGAGTCGTTGGCTTTTCTGTTGTTGGTTACTAACAGTTTAAAAAACATGGTTGATTATGATTATGGTTATGGTAGGAATGTTAAATACCCTATACCAAGATACTATAAGGAAGATACATTAAGAATGAGCACAATGAGCCATATTGAGCTGCTACAAATTCGATACACACTTAAAGGTATTCTTGAGCCACTATAATTTGTATAATGATAAAATTGAGTCAAATTGAGAACCTACCATGGACGGGTCAAATGACCCATTTTGAACTTCTTGTCAGCAGTACAAGTTCAGTTCTTGAAAATAACATTATCACATCACCATTTGCCTTTACGACTTTTACAACAAAATATATGGAATGTGTTTTCCATGATTTACTCCTCTCTTGTTAATTTTTTTTTACCGAGAAATATATGTAATCTACCTTAAATACCGCAAGTAGCCATTTGACCCCCTTTGGTAGTAATAGGAATACATGAAGTATCGGTAGGTTTAGTGTTAAATATCTTCAGCGGATTTCTAGCAGTCGTGTTAAATATTCCAAAACGGTAAACTCTTTCGTCATAATACTCTACCTTAAATTAAAAGTGTTGATGTGATTTCAAGGAAATATTTTATTTGTTTAAAAGCCTTATTGAAGCCCCTGATGTCGCTGAAATGTCCGCCATGGTTTATTTGTATATTAGTGCACCCGAAATGTTCAATTTTTATAATTCTGACACATAAATCAGACTGAAAGCAATTGATGTTGGTTTTAGGCATATTCGTATGGATCTGAAAATTGGGAAACCCCGCAAGAAAAAGTGTAACGAGGTCAAATCACACGGTCTGCATTTGTTGTTGTGAGTGATACGTAACAGCAGAAGAAAAATTCTAATGTTGTTCACATGTACGATCCGTAATATCCGATTTTTTATGACTTTGGCGTATAAATTAGAATGAATTTGATCGAAGACATGCGGTAAATTGGTTTCGGTATAGGCTATTGATATATGTAAGTACATCTGCGATTCCAGAAAACCCCACAAAAAAAAAAATACCATCAGAGTTAAATCGTCCGACCTCTGTTGCTATTTCACATCAACTACACGTAAGATGACCAAGCTCTTAAATTGCCCGGGCAGAATATCTTATATGGTATGTGCTGCGTAGAGCATAGCGTTGTCCTGTGAAAACCATATTTCATCGATGTCCAGATCATTGAATTTGGGGCAAAAGTGGTTGATATCTTGACAATGATGGCCCGGCCAATGTCATTCTTAATATAACATGAACCGATGACACTGTCAACCTAAGGTCTTGGATGTCAGGTGGGCTGTCTTCATCTCAAATTCGATCATTCTGTTTATGCACGTATCCATTCACGCAGAAATGAGCCTCATCGCTGCACATGATTTTTCGATGAGATTTAGGGGCAATTGCCAACTGTTGCAGAACTCATTTAGCGAACCCCCACTCCGTTGGTTATGGTCTTCAATGATTATTTGGCAAAAGAAACTGAATAAACCATGACTAATTTGAGAATGTAGTTTCAACAAGATTATCGTTTCCAACTGCCAAAGTCCCTTTTATAAGATCTTATACTTGAAGTAAATTTTCTGAAGAATCTGAAATTCATTGCAAATATATTGAAAACGTGGCATCATAAAAGCACTAGTCAAAGGGGCTTCCTATTGTTTATAGTTAATGGCTGGTTTTCCTATTGAGCTATTATAACTCAAAATTTTATTGCCAGTCTGGCTAAATGTGCCTTATCGTAAATAAAAACTGGGTGATCTACTCATGCATTAATACATTAACTCCTACGTAAAGGACTAGGTGCTTTAAATAATTACCCAAAATTGTTTCAAATTTTATTTCTCTTGTGTGAAAACCTTACAGTTGTACTGTAGGGTTCAAATTGTTGAACCGAATGAAAAACAAACCTTTTTTTTTACAAACAACTTGTTTCCTTAAATCAATGCAAAATAAGTGCAACTAACTGGCTAGTGTAATTGTGGATACATTGAAGGTATGAATCAGAAAAATTGTCGGTCGCACGTGTAAATGAACTTTTTCAGCTCATAATGTAGAAAAATAAAATAAATGCAAACTTGAAAAACAGTTAAGGTTGAAAATATAGCACAGAACATGAAATTGAAGATTTTAAAAAAGTAAACGTAAATTGCAAGGTATGGACAAATGGCGTCAACTGGTTCAGAAAATATTTTTTCTAAAAATGAGCTCCCAGGAAATACGTATGTATGAACTTACATGTGAGTGCATCATTCTACAAATACGATTAATATTTTAATCACTTGCAATTCAAAATAACATTTGATTTAATTTCTATTAAAAATAAATTTGAAATTAATTGTTTTTAGAATCACAGAAGTTATTGTCCTCAGCAGCGACTACAGGCGATAGGTAACCTATCAACCTGGGACCTAGAGTAGGTTACTATTAACGAAGTATGCCGGCATTGAGAGGCATATTATGAAAATTAATTCCATATGAGTTTGATTAACCATTAAGCATTAATTTCATTTTCTATGTTTCTTTTAAGAGAATCGAATTCAAATAATTTTTTTAAACACGTTATTTTTATAGAATTGTTTAGATTTGAATGAATTTTTTTTATTACCACCGTGGCTAATAATTTAATTGTTAAATTTTTATAACCACAATGAAAACATCCAATCATGTACATGGAAGTCAATGTTTTGTTTTATTATATGCAAATTTATTTTTATTTTTTGCAAGATTTCCTTTTTTCTCTGTCGATATTTCCAATGGCTGTTGTTGACGTCATCACTTTTATTGCAACCCGGTCTTTATCACCCCTCAGTGAGTGACTTACATTATGAGAAAGTGGGTGGAAAAACTATAGTCGATCAAGTTCGACGTTATGATCATGTGTGAGCACCTAACATATGATATTTTTTTTCTCATATATTTTGGCAAATCTAAAAGATCTTTTCAAACTGGTGGAACTACATCATAATCCACTTTATTTGACGTCGCGATTGGTTGCACTGATTTATGCAAAGTGTGAGTTAATTCGGATTTCAAAATTAAAAAATAGTAATCCCCGTTTTGTAAACGACGAAATCTTAAATTAATGTTTACTGTAATCCCTCGATTTACGTCGCAGTGGTTTGCAGAAAAAGGCGACATAAGTCAAATAACGAAGCAAATTGAAGTTAGAGGGAACAAAAAATTTGACGACGTAAATCGAAACAACGTTAATCGAGGCGACATATATCGAAGGATTACTGTATTTAAGAAAAAGTTGAGTGTTTCTATCGCAGACCCTCACATCTGTAACTTGACTACAATGTCTTGGTTCATATTTGATTTAATAATTCACAAGCCGTTCCTATTTTTAAAGATTTTTTAATGAAATTTGATCTTTTTTACTTCAAAATATCATATCCTTAGATTATTATTAACATTGCATAGGGTATTATTAAGTTAAGCTTGATCAATTGCAGCTTAATCGGAGACTTAATAGTTTTCTCTTTTGTCTTAACTTGTCTTAAATTTAAAATATCAACAACAGACACGGTTACAATAACATATAATATGAACATAAAATATGAACATAAAACATAACCATAAAACATAAAACATAGTTATTGTTATTGTTTTTGTATGGTAAGTAGTATTGTATATGTAAACAACACTGTTTTGCATAATATCAACAGCAAACAGAAAACTGCTACAATAATAATGACAACATACTCGCAAATAAATACAAACAACAGCTAGACTTTAGCAATTTTTGAAACAAAAGGGATCAAGCACGACTATTTAACACTGTACGAGTATGTGAATATGTATGTACGTCGAAAAATATAGTCGTTTGAGCTAGTTTATAAGTAACGTAGAGGCAAACTACAAGCTTCACATAAAACTTCTATAAATAATCGAATAAGATAGTCAAACTAAGTAGATTTTTTACTTAACATGAGAGAGTACAGTTTATCATCACAAATTTTATTTTTTGAACTTCATTAGAAACACATGATAGCGAATGCTATGATATAGACTCGTAGTTTAATAGATAGTATATTGGCTTATTAGACGTGAAGCCTGTGTTCGTATCCCATATCAGACATCAAAACGAAATATGAAAAAAAATATTCCTTCGGCGACTTCCCCTTAACAAATTTCTGGCAAAAACTCTGAAAGTAAATAAAAGTGCCATTAAAGAAGTCTCTCAAAAATCTATCTTTCGGAATCGATTTTAAACTGTAGGCCCCGCCATTCACGTATCAAATTAACACACACAACATCAGTGACCTGAGAATCTAGGTCGTAATCCTAACTGAAGGGTTGTAATGGCCAATTATGTATATGTATGTGTAACTATACCTAGCGAATATAATGCATAGGGCATTTAGAAACCAACTTAGGTACCCCAAAGCTGATCGCAAGCATACATTGATAAGAATAATAAAGAGAAGGGGACCAGAGACTTTTTTATCCATATACGGTGCTAGAGGGCCTAATGATTATTGTAGAATAATGGCAGTCTTACTACCGTTAAGTAACGTTATAAGAACCCTTTAGTGAGGATTATAACCTAGGTTCTTACGCCAACCATATGGTGTGAGTTAATTTTATACATGGGTGGTGGAACCTTTAAGCTGTAGGTCTGACTATAAACGACCCCATTTTTTATGAAATTTTCATGGCAATTTTATTTACCCTCAGAGTATTTTACTGCTGAGAGAAAGAAATCCTTTTTTCATATTTCGTTTCGTTTCCGAGTTGGGTTTTGAACCACGAACTCGCGTGTCTATTTAGTAAACTACGAATAAGAGTTTTAACCCCTATACGTAACACATAGTGCACCATGTCATGATAATCAAATGAAAATCTGCCAATGTGTGGATTGTAAATTCAATTATCGCCAGACCATAAAATTGTAAAGTCAATGCATTTGTGAATCTTTAAATAGAATTTAATTTAAAAATTATAAAATATGTTCCATTTACATTCATTTGGAATTCTGTAATACTGTTCATTGGTGACCACCTGAATTACAAATTCTTCGTAGCCTTAACCTCTTTAATTCTATCTATGATGGTACTACGTATGCATATTTGTAAGTATGTATACAAATCTGTGTTATGTTATCTCTCTAGCAGTTAAACTGCGTTGGCATATTTATCATAATTCTGTTTGATTTCATATTTATTTATTCCATTATCACTTTCACTTTTTTCTCCTGTGATTTTATCATGAATGAAAAAAAAGAAAAAAAATTTTCTTACTTTACAATATAGTTGGCAAACAACAGCCTTTTTTCTTTCTTCTACAATATTTTCCAACTCTAATATTCGAAAAAAAAAAATAAGAAAAAATAAGAAAAAACAAGGAAAAATAGGAGAGAAATAAATGTAAAGAAAACAGTACGAATGCGAAGTTATTTTCTTTATTGTATGCGATGGAAAAATTCCCAAGATTGTGGAAAAATAAAAATTTCTTCTTCAACTGGCTTTATTCGTTACACTCAAGCACTCTTATTAAGTGGCGAATAGTTTTTATTTTTTTGCTTTTTCTTCTTCTTTTTTATATTTCTTCCATGCAACTGCTTGGCAGTTGTTCAGGCTGTCATGTCAGTCAGTCAGTGAGCCAGTCAGTCAGTCAGTCAGCTCTACATCATAGTCAAGCTACAGAAAAAATGCATCATCATCAGCATGCTTAGTTTTTTTTAATTTTTTTTGTTGCAATTTTTGTTTTTTGTTTTCCATTTTTTTTATTAGTTATTCCTCCTTAAGTTTTGTTATTTAACTTCCTAGAGTAGAGATGGCTGCTGTTTAGCTATGGCTGTTTACAGTTACACTCAATGTGCATCCATACATACTGATATTATACTCAAGAGATGCCTGATGGTGTGGCTTTAGCTGTTGCTGTTACCGATGATAATGATGTTGAGGAAGTTAAAGCAGTGCTCAGTTCTTTTGGCTTGAAACCACCAAAGATGAAATATTTATTCATTGTAACTGAGAGAATATTTTTTGTTCTACTGTTAAAACCGCAAAAGTAATATTTCTTGAGCGATGGCTTTTCAAATCCTAGAACGCTACTTATAAAAAGAAATTCCACCCAAAGCATATCTGCAGCTGATGACTTGAGTAGGATTTAAGTATCTAAATTACAAATTTATTCCTTTTTAAAAATGAAATCTTTATCAAACTCCATCCTACATATCCCAAGGTCATGGAAATAATAATGAAATGCTCGAAATGCTTACATAATAGGTTTTTTATTTCTGTGGTTTATTAACATTTTAATTACGTACAGACTCTATCGAGTTCGAATTTAAACCAAAATGACAATTAAACACGCACACTGTACTGTATAAAGAGTAGGGCATTTAAAAATTTATTTAAAAACGGTTTGAAATTTTGTCAAATTTATTTTTTTATGGTGGTATCTCGGCAATGTTACCACCAAAGATGGTCTTCAAATGCTCAATTATTCTAAGTTTGTCAGCATAATACTTTCCCAGTGGCTATTTCGCAGCTTCTTTGGCAGCCAATTAATATCAACATTACAGCTAATTAAACTGCCACCAAACTTTTGACACAACAAATCGCTTATGGCATGTGGTGTGTGGCAAATTGCACTATCTTTCAAATCAATACCATTAAGAGCTGGTACAAAAAATTCGGTTATCATGTTAGGTATCTCCATGGACCGTAATGGTTGCGCCGTCCGCATTTTGAAAGAAATGAGCCAATGATGACTCTGCTAAAAAAGCCGCACCAAAAGGTCAAACGTAATGGTTACATTGGCTTCTATAAGACCAATTGTACATTTTCTTAGCCCTAAATACGGCAATTTTGTTTATTTTTTCGAAATTCGTAAATTGTTTAATTATTGAGAAGGATGGCGAGCCACTGTTTTGATATTTTCGGATGTACACACTCTACGAGCACGCTCACGTCTTGGCAATAAACTCTGTTTTCTTTCTATGCGCCCAAATTTTGTACAATATTTTCATGCAATTTCCGATCAATTGTCCTTGTTTTGGAAATAAATTTCCATTAAGTCCCAACGTTGCTCAAACGTAAATCAATGCATTGTATTCAGTGGAGATAATATATTTTAAATGATGACAGTCTGGAGATCAACCACAGACTCTTGTCAACAAAACGCAATTAAGTAATAGAGACCTTTTCCGTACGACAAAACTAATACTCTACAAGACGCTCATCCCCCCCACCGTGATTCTTTATAGCGCAGAGGCAACGACACCATTAAGCACTGATCCAACAGTGTTGAGAGTATACGAGGGAAAAGTTCTACGTCTTCGGTCATGTGGGAGTTAGCAATAATTTCTGCATCCGATGCAACAGTGAGCTGTATGAGCTTCTCAACAACATGGGCATTCTGCAGTATACTAACGCGTATTAACATCCAGTGGCTTCATTCGTTCGAATGAAGGAGGAGGTGGATGCACTGGTGAGACAGGTATTTGATACGGAGAAGTTTGGAATTTTGCGGAACAGGACGACCTTGTTTGAATTTAAAGTATCAGACCTGTCATCGATTGTGTAGCCAACTGGCGTAGGCGCATAAGAAGCAAAGGCGCCTGGAAGGATATCTTAAGGCAGGCCGAAATCCGTTATGTAAGTAAGGAGCACAGTTTCATTTTGATGACATATATCAAGTTAAAGTTGATAAGATATACGACTATAAATTGCTTTACTTTTGTTTTTATTCCACTAATTCACTTATCACTCAAAGCTTATACAGTAGGGTGGCCCCAAAATAAAAGTTGCGAATGTTCCCGACTAAAATGAAAGTTTGATTCATTTTAAGACTACGTTTCTCAAAATTTTTGTCCTGGGGTCAATATTTGGTGAACTGTATCAAAGGATAAAAAGGTCCTTTTTCGAGGTTTTTTGAATTTTTTTCATATTTCTTCCAATGGAACTATATATAATTTGGTATAATATGAAAGGTCTTTAATAGGTCATCACAAATTTAAAAAAAGTTTAGAAAATTCAAAAATTTTAAAAATTTCGGACAAAATTTTTGTTTTTTTTTTTAAATTTTTTCATAGAATTTACTTAACTAAATTGTTGAAATTTCTTGATTATAAAGACCATATAATTTAACCAAAATGGTTTTTTTCCGTTTTTGAAAATTCAGTCTAGTTAAATTTTTATTCAAATTTTTTTAAAACTACTTTCTTCTCTATCAGACAACCTCCTCTGTTAACTCAATTCATATAGGTAATGGCCGTCAAAATAACGAAATAACAAGAAAATTACTTTATAACGGAAATGTTTTGGTTTAAATTGAAGTATTCGTTGTGTAACAAAATAAAAGTATAAGAAATTATGGAAAGCTTATAGAATTTGCGTTATTTTGATGCCCATTACAGATATGAATTGAGTCAACAAAAATTTCGAGAAACGTAGTCTTAGAATGAATTAAACTTTCATTTTAGTCGGCAACATCTATACCTTATTTTTTCTCTATACAAACGGGGGCACCCTATTATACAATAGTTTTTATTAATTTACGACTATAAGCTACTTTATATAACAGAATTATAAGTTTAAACTTAGAACTCTTAAATTGATTTCACACTATGACAAATATACTGAACCACGAATTGTGAAACTAAGATTGTCCAGTTGAATTCAAAAAATGATATAAATTTTGTACGTAATTATTAAAAAGACACTTTGATTCACAAATGTTTTTAAAGCCAAGAAATATTACGAAATATCATTTTATTTTCAGTAATTTGGTAATTTGTATTCCATTACATTATTTTAGGTCAATTAATGAAAAATCATGTTTATATTCAGCTTCATACTCTATTATTGTTCAACCTGTTACTGTTTATTGTATTAAAAACAAGAAAAAACATCGGAATAAATTATTGCCATTCATTCCATTTCCTATTGAACCCACTGTATTGCTGCTGTAGTAGAGTAGCAACTAAAAAATAATAATAAAGATTCGAGTGTTTTTTTTTTTCAAATTTTGTCACCGTTGTTTTTTTATTGTGCATAATAAAAAATACTTAACAAATTAATACAAATAATTAAAAAATATTGTAAATATTTAACATACGCGCACGCTCTTTAGAGATTTACCACCGCATAATATATTTTTTTTATCAAACAATGAGTGTTTTATGGGGTAGGCTAGAGGCAAGCAAAATGGTTAGAGAGATTAAGTGTAGAAATCTCTAAGGATGTGTGCGCAACCTTAAAATTAATAACAAATTACAATAGTTGTAGAGAGAGAGAGAGATAGAGTTAGAGATAGTGATAGTGTTTGGTCAACAAAGATAAGATAGTTGGTAGGACTTTAAAACAGTCAGTGATAGTGTCACAGCAATATATATAGAGAGAGTGAGAGAGTTAGAGAGAGATTTGAAGGAAACATGGCTTATATACAACAGTTGAGTATTACAATGAGAGTTAGAGAAAAAAAAAAAAATAACCACAGATCGTTATTTCATTTATAGTTTAGCACAAGGATAGTATTTTTAGAACTTCTTACGTTACCGTTCCTGTAGAACGAACGGTATACCGGAGTTTCTCTTTCGTTGCTAGGGAATATCCTTTTTCTTTGATGGATGTTTTTTGTGTTGTAAAAGTCACAGCGTTTGAATTGTTCTTCTTGAGGGTTTTCGTCGTTTATGTTTCTATTTTTAATTTTTTTTTTGTTGTGTTTCAAGTGGGGTTTACGTTTCTTTTTTGGCAATAGTTTAAGGTCAAGTAAGGTCGTATAGGTCCAATGGTCAACCAAAAAATATGTTTGTTTGTTTGTTTTGTTGTTTTAAATGTAGTTTCAAGGACTAGCCAAGTAGCGTTAAGACAACCAGTAGTCAGCAGTCAAATGAGCATTGAATTTTTACAAAGACCACTTCGGTAAGGCTTAATAAGGTCCAGATTTGCCGGGAGGTCCGTAGTTGGAGGAAGGAGCACCGCCGCCACCACCACCACCGCCGGAACCACCACCCAAATCAAAACCGCCGCTGCCGCCGCCGCTACCACCGCCAATACCGCCTCCAATACCACCAGCCAATACCACCGCCAATGCCGCCGCCAATACCACCACCAATACCACCGCCTCCAGCACCGCCATCGAAGCCACCAGCACCGCCACCACCGCCGCCGCCTTCCTTTTGGGTCTTGTACTTGATGAAGTAAACTTCGGGTTTGGAAGGTTGTGTAGGAGCTGGAGTTGGTATGACAATATCTTGTTGATCCTCGGGCTTCTTGACCAACACATAGACGAGGGTCTTTTCTTCGTTTTGAGGTTGCACTGGTATAATGGGAGCTTGATAAGAGGGAGGAGATGGCGCCTTAATGAAGATAATCTTGTAGTGTTTCTGAGCTTGACCGACTGGTATATTGGGACGTGGACGAGATTCCTCAGGCTCTGGTGGGGGAACATGAACGTAAATGTGTTTCTGCACCAAAGTAGTGCCACCACCTCCGCCGCCACCACCGCCAAAACCTCCAATGGAGCCACCACCACCGAAACCACCGCCGGATCCTAAATAGTAAACGAAGCAAGTGAGGAAAATAATGAGTATTTTAAAAAGCAGGAAATAAGATGAGAGATTCTTAATTTTTATATTTTTTTGTCTTGGTTGACATTACTTACCACCACCGAATCCGCCACCGGAACCGCCACCACCGAAACCACCACCTCCAAAGCCACCACCACCGGAGCCACCACCGAAACCGCCACCTCCGAAGCCACCGCCGCCGGAGCCACCACCGAAACCGCCACCACCGCTGGAGCCACCACCGAAACCGCCACCGCCGAAGCCACCACCACCGGAGCCACCGCCGAAACCGCCACCACCGGCACCGCCACTGCCTCCAGGTCTGTTATAGGCGTATCCAGCTTCTGGCCTTGCAGCAGCCATAGCCAAGCATGACATTAAAATGAAAGCTTTCATGGTTCAAACGAAAAACACTCTTTTAGCGATAACTTTAAAGAACACGATTTAGATCGTTAATAACGCGACGTTTTTTTTTTTTGTTTCAAATATCCTTGCACTTAAACACCGAAACACAATCACACACACACACAGAGAGATGGAGTTGATTTTATTTATGTTTTGTATGTGTTTTTTTGTTTTTTTTTTTTTTGTTGTTGGGTTGTTTGGTAATCCTTTGTTCGAGAATCTGTGCGTCAAACGACAAGTGTGGTTTGAAATTTTTTTTTTCTTTATCTCAGTTGTATAAGCAAAATAGTAGGGGTTGGAAAAGATGGAAAGTTCTGATTCGTTGCGACTTTATGTTGCGACGATGATTGTTGTTTATTAAACTAAATCAAATGGTTTACTGACGATCTACACTCAGTGTCTCATCCATTTATACCAAAATTGACGAAATTCACTTAGTTTTGCCAAAACAGCACTTTTCAATGCAATCCATGCATACTAAAGATACTACATACATCAGCGGCAACAGAAACACCAACAATAAAATTGCTTGGCTCGCTTGTTGTCTGCTGTCTGTTGCTATTGCTGTTGCTGTTTCTGTTGCCGTTACTGTTACTGTTGTTGTTATTGTTATTATTATTGTTTGATGTTGCCATTGTTGCTTTTGTTAGTCAGTTTTTGTCTTTCTGTGACTTCTGTGGCTATAAGAGAAGGTTCACATGACAGAAACACACACACACACACAGTTATAAACGTACAGCGAAGCCTCCCAAAAAAAAAAGATGTTCAAACGGCCAGACGGACATACAGGCGACCAAACCAACAAGGCAACCGAAAAGCAACACTGGCAAGCAAAAGACCCAAAACTCTTGTTAGTTCAACTTTATTCGAGTGTATCATCTTTGTTGTACAGCCTCAGCCTCAGTTTCATAGTCATCATCATCATCATATTTAGGCCTGTAACTGAGATTTGTTTTTGGATTGTATTTTCAAGAGAAGACAGTATTTTCTTGTATTTTAGTTTTTTGTGTTTCTATTTGCAATTTTTGCAAATTTTATTATTTTTTTTTTTTTTGTGGTGTACTGTGTAATGCAAAGTAATAGAAGAAGAAGGCAAAGCACATGAAGATGGCAACGAAAAGAAAAATTAAAATAAAATAAACTTAAAGACGTTATAATATTAATGAAACATCTCAGGCTCAGTGGCTTGGTTCAGTGTTGCGTACTGTAGGCTTAAACACACAATCGTTCACACAAACAATCGTTTACAATCGTCCATAAAATGATATACAAATGCAATGAGTAAAGGCTTAAACAAAAACCGAAAAAAAAAAATAAAAGTTGAGCGTAATTTGTGTATTTATTTGCTTTGCGTTTATGCTTGCAAAGCACATCCACATGGTGTGGCCAACAAATGGTTTTGAAGAAGATTCCCAAGTCTTATTAAAAATTTACCCAAAATGTCTTCTTTAAACAAAATTTCCTTATCAGCCATGACATGCCAGCAGTGTTCTAGCAAATACTCTGTCAATAAATTAAAATGTCATGAAAAGTTTCATAATTACCTTACCTTTATAGAGTCGTTTTTAAACTGTAAGTTCCGACACACAAGTATAAAATTATCGCACCCAATACGAGTGGTGTCTTTGAAGAGCCTATATTAATAGATAGCAATTATAGAGCATATAAGTGCGAAATTAATTTTCTGAATCCTTCCTCGTTTCATGAGTTCTAAGTCGTACGCAGAATTTTGCATAACATGTTCAACCGGATGCATTTATTCAATATCTCTTCATACTGTAAGCATGAGATGACAAATTGTTTCGTATAGCGATCTATATCCAGCATCTTTTTTTAAAATATAATTTGAAACCAGCTATACAGACAGATAAAAGAAATATCCTGTGGACCATAAGTTTTCCACGGCGGCACACAAATTAAATTTGCAGTGCCAAATAAGTATAGTATCCGTTGTCTACCGGTTGACCATGTCGGTTAAAACAAATATTAAGGAGTGCGCACAAAAAAAAAACTGGACTTAATCATTTCGTTATAGAAATAAAACTAATTGGTGGATTTTTTTCGTTTTATATTTCAATTAAAGTAAATAATATTTGAATTTGTTTGTGTATAAAATTTTTTTCTGACAAAAGGTTTCAGAGCAACCAACTTTTTGAGCCACTTTTCTTTCGGACATGTTGGTATGTTTTAGAAAAATACGTATTATTTTACTTGCTTTGTTTTGGTCGGCAAATACTTTTTTTTCTTCCACTTTCACGCTTTTTCTCAATACTCATAGGCTCCTTATACATATGTTTTTATTCTTACCTCAGAAACTTTTTTTGGTTAACACCTGCGAGCCTAGCAATCGTTTTTTGTAAGAAGCGCAGTTTTTCATTGAAAATTTCAATTATTTTTTACGCAATTCTTGTTGGGTGCCCATTTTCAAAAAACTACTTTTGCTATGAAATTTAGCACGTGGATTTTGAAACAGATGACTAACAAAAACAATGTAACGGTTTTCATTTTTTTCAATTATGATAAAAGTTATAAGCTTAAAAGTAGGCCCAATACTGCCTGACGTGATATAGTGCTTGATTACAAATACAAGCAATTAAAGTTTGCATTCGTAGGTGGGCGAAGAAATTTTGTTATCCTCTGGCATCGAACATATTCTCATAGAGCGGATTTCTGTTGGTGCTTACCTTATGCTACATCGCAACATTCTCTAGGGAGAAAAAGTTAGAAAATCTTGAGAAATTTTTGTTCTGAAAAGTTGACTGAAACCTCATACATTATGGGTGTAAGAATTTTTCTAAAAATGGCAATTCGACGTCTATATTTGAAGTCCATATAAAAAATATTCTGATGTTATCGAATCTGCACAAAAGCAATTTCTGATATTTTGTCTACGAGGATTGCATTTTAATCGCACTAGTTTACCATCTTATTCTGCCAGACTAGCATTAATCAAACTTCGCACACTAAAAAGCCGCAGAACTATGTTAAATATCTCGTTCTTATACAATGTAATTACTGGTGATATTGGCTCCAGTTTTTTAATCCATGATTCGTTACGGTTCGACAATATTGGAGTCTGATACCACTTTAAAAACACTGCAAGCATACCCTATGAGCAAAACTATACCAAAAAGTTTAAATAGGTCTCAGTTACAAAAAAAAAAAAAAACAAATCGATGCCATCTAGTTTATCTGTATCGGAAGTTGAAATAAACTCAACTTTATAAGAAATTTAGACAGCAGAAACTCAATTATCAGTCCTTATTTCTAACGATAGCGCAATAAGTATACTTGCTTTCGAATTAGAATGAGGTAATGGAAGCAAAGATTCAAGTTACCATTGACGTGATATGATAAATTTATTGGAAAAAATTGTACGCAGTCTTAAATTTTTTAAAAAATCTTCAGACTCTACTAAAATAATCCCTTTCAGAAGACCTTTTCTGTTACAGTTGGGCTAATATCTGCAATTAACTTCAGGCAGCAGCATCTCTACGGGGAAAAATACCCAAAACAGCAACATAATAATTTTCACAAACGACATTGTTTCTATGCAACAATATATGGCAACTCTAGTATTCTAGAATTTGCGATTGAATTTCCTCAACTGGAAGAAATTGGCCATAAGACTTGAGACAAAGCAAAGTAATAATAAGAAAATGGGAATGATACTACCTGCGACCCATAATGTTCGGTATTTTAATGGGGATTTTAACAATTATTCCCAAAAAAACAAAAGAAACAAAAAACAGAAAAACAATGTTTTAACAAAATTATTCCGTTCGTATGGCAAGCAATTAAATTGGTACGTAATACACAGGCCTTTTTTTAATGTGACTGCAATTACAGTTCAAAGAAATAAACATTAAATAGCAACAACAAGAACAACAACATCAACTTTGAAAACAGCAAAAACTAAAACCCCACAGCAATAATAGCAACAACCAAAAATTACCGCACAATCAACATATTACAGCACATCTTACGGCAATATAAACACCTAAAACGTACATACAAACAAGTACGAGAGTGTTATCGAAAATATTTTTGTACTCTTGTATTTGGATATCTTCGCTACAATAACGTTAAAAAAGCAGTTACACTAACAATAACAACAAAGTAGGCAACGTTAACGACAACGACAACGGCTACGACAATAACAGCCACAACCACATTAGCCAGCAATAATCATAATGAATGGTCAGAAAAACAAAACAAAACCAAACAAAATGAAACAAGAAAAAACATGAAGACGAAACCGACAACAATAACAACAATTAAGACAAAAAAAAAAAGAAGAAGCAGCATCAAAACTCACTTTACAAAGCGAACGAATTGAGCTGGAGCTGTAACTAAACAGCTTTAACGGTTTTAACAACAATTACATTGTTTTTGTTTTGGTTGTTTTGTTTTTGTATTTCTTTTCATTTCTCTCTCTCTCTCTCTCTGTCACACAATTCCACATGACGATGGCGACGATGACGATGAAGATGATAACAACAGTAAAGCAGTGATGATGACGACGTTGATGTTCAAAAATTGTTATTGTATGCCTAGCTATGATCGGCTTTTGGCTATTATTGTTTGGGCTTAAAATTAAAGAAAAAAAAAACAAATAAAACGCAAAAACAAAGTGAAATAGACTCGTACAGAGAGTGAGAGTAAATTTTTTAGATCTCATTTTATTTGTTGCGTTTTACAGTGCCGAGAATAGAGAGATGATCACCTAAAACCTCTCACTTGGCCCTCCCTGTTATAGAGGGACCAATGAAATATTGAAACATACTTTCGTAGAGGCAGCAAGTACAACAAAATATGATTGAATGGAGAGGAAAAAAGAAATTGAAGAACAAAGTTCCTTAACGATGTAATATAAATAAGACGCAATATTATTGCAGAAATATAGTTAATGTTGGGATTTCATACCTCAAAGTTCAACGAGGTACATACAAAGCCAATATGTTCCGAAGTCACAGAGCACTAGTACAGATAAAAACAATTTGTATTCACTCCATTTGCTACTAGAAAAATATAGAAAAAGTACTAGAGAAAATAACTACATACATACAGACGTATGTAGTACGTCTGATAAATTTATGGTTACATTTATAAGGCCTTGAAATAGCGATTCCAGAACTTAATTATAACGATCGATGGCAATTCACCTCTTGAGTGAAATAGCACACATTGTCTCATGTATTAGGGTAGGAGCGGCTTTTCGTAATAAAATTTTGCTACATCCAGTCAGTTTGACATCTTTCACTAGCTGCCTTTTGCTTGTGTGCGAAAATCCTTTAAGAAACCTTCGACCTTGAGGGTTCCAATCGAGATTAGTCCCATACAATGCTTATTTCAATGGACAGATCTGACTGCTAATTTAGAAAAGGCATTCCATATCGTATTAAGTCTGGGTTGCTTTTTCGATTCCATTTTTGATTCGCTTGTTTTCGTTTTGATTGAGTCTAGGGATATCGAATTCTTTACTTTTTCAAGGTGACTATTGGACAGCATATTATCTGTATTTGTCCTCATGATTACATACTAAATCATTCATTACAGCTATTCAGTCTCGATTACAACCTAGATTCTCATACCTACTCATGTTGTGTGTGGTACTTTTATCAATAAGAGGCGGGACCTACAGTTTAAAATCGTCTCCGGAAGAATGATTTTTGTGAGAGAATCTAGCCTCATTTACGTCGGTGTAAGGTCTTCTAAGTGTTCATAAAGACACCAAACGCATGTTAAACCTTGTCTATTACTTTTTTTATTTTCTTATGATTTAAAGCCAGAAATGCTAAATAAAGTATAGAGCGCCATTTAATCTTATGTCGAGTATTAGATTTCATTAATTTGTGGAGAATTTCTTCAGTAATTTCTTGATAATATCCTCTCTTTAAAATGAATGTCCCGCCACTTATGCGTAAAATTAATACAAACAACATAAGTGGTGTGAGAAACTAGGCTCTATTATTAGGCTTCCTGGAATTCGTTCTTCCAACGCAAACAAGATCGTCCTCTTCGCCAAAATCCGCAGATCTCCGCATCAAATACCCGTCTTGCAGCGGCATCCTGCATTCGAAAGACATGACCGAGCCACCGGACCTGCTAGATATGAATACGCTGTACAACGTCTATGTCGTTAAGGATCTCAAACAGTTGAACGTTGGATCTGATGCGGATATCATCGCCAACTCGCCTTGAATCGAAGATCTGACGTAGGACTTTTCTCTTGAATACTCTCAAGGCTGCTGCATCAGTGCTTAATAAAGACCCGCGGGCAGGATAAGCGTTTTGTAGAGTATTAGTTTTGTCATACGAGAGAGATCTCTGCTACTCAATTCCCTATTGATACCCTAGTAGCACCTGTTGGCAAGAGTTATCCTGTGCTTGATCTTTGGACCGACATCATTTGTGGTGCTAACGGTCGGGCCAAGGTAAATAAATTTCTTGACAGTATCGAAAGTATAGTTATAGGCCGTAATCTGGGATTTAATACACTGAACGTCTCTACTTGTCGATAACAAAAACTTCGTTTTTACCTCATTTACTGCCAAATCCATCGTAGAGAGTCCCATTCAATAACACTAAAGACAGAAGTAACATCTCGCTTGGTACACCCTATGATGTCAATGTCGTCAGCGTATCCAAGGACGTTTTTTTTTTTTTTTGAAAAATAGTGCAATTGCGATTGACTCCCGCCTTTCGCAGAATACTCTACATGATGAAGTTGAAAATGTCGCATAATAAGGAACCGCCTCACGCGGTATCAAAAATTTCAGAGAGGTCCAATCTTTCTAGAGGCTTGTGCTGTGGTTTTCATTGGATAACATTTTTAATGTGGTTGGTTACAATCCCTAGGCACAACTCAAATTTAACGTCCAGGGGATTGGATTTCGCTGCACGCTTTAGTTAACATTTAAAGTGTGCTAGAATGCTTACCAGAAGATACCACCGAGAAGGCTGCGTGTCAATTTGTATACAGTAAGACTAGGATTGTCCTAATGCCAGAACTGTTATATGCTATAAAAAAAGCATGGTCACCTTTTATTACCTATAACTTCAGTTAAAAATGTAAAAACTACTGTTTCTGCCCAAAGTACTACAGTAAACTTAAAGTACCTGTAATTAGCCACCCAAGAATTACTACAAAGCCGAGGGTTTTTTTTGTTCAATTACTATTTCAAACAGAAAACAAAACATTTCTCATCATTCTCTCAGTTAGCATATGTTTCTGCATATGTCAGGTACGTATGAATCTATTCGCGCTCACTTAAGCTCGATTTCGATTACGATTTCAAAGAAAAATGCTCTTTAGTGAAATGAAAAACAAACAAAAAAAAAAAAAAACATTCAAACAGTTTCACTATTTTAAAGCAAAAGAGCAAGAGCAGTAGTAGCAGCAGCAATAATTCAAGACAAAAAACTTCATTTATTTTGAAGAGGGGGTCTTAAACGTTAAAGTACGGTTTCGGCCATTTATTTGCTTTTGGTATTTGTCATGGTTTTGCCAAAGGCTGTTGTGCTGCTGAATATTTTTTTCGTAGTAGTTGGTGAAAATTAAAGACGAAACATTTGTTTTAAAAAAAGATAAATAATTTCCTTTTTCCATTCCTTTGGTTTATTAAATTTAAAAGGAAAGAAATAAAAAAAAAAAAAAAATGAAGTAAATTTTTGTTTAATTTCGGTGTTTAACTCACGATTTTCTTTGTTCCTTAGAAAAGAGCAAAAAGAAAATGAAAATAATGGCAAAAAATGGCAAAAAAAATAAAAAATTCCATTATGGTTATAATTTTTTGATTGTTTTTGTTTCTGTTTACCGTTAAAAGGAAATGCGCAGTAAAAAATTAAGGCTTAAAACAATAGATAAATATTCGTGATCGTGTAATTTTCGATTATTAAGTTTCGAATTGTTTTTACTGGGGATTTAAAGTTATCTTCAGTGGTTTCGCTTTCTTTAGTTAGTTTGTGTGTGCTTTTTCGGTAACTTCTTATAATAAAGTTAAGAAATATGTAAATTAAATGGAACGTGATATAATAATCTTTTTTGTTTATTTCTTGTTTTTGCTTCTTGTTTTTTGATTTTTTCGATTTTTCCCCCTTTTTTCTGTATACCAACTACTAAAGTTAGTAATATTTTGGTTGCTGACTTAAATCTGTCATAACTTAGGATAAATGCTTAAGAAAAAGAAAGAAAATATTTAATAATTATGGCATCAATAATAGCAATAATAATGCCTTCTGTGACTACCAAAATGCCAGTGGAATGCTGCATAAGGGTTGCTAAATTAAACGCTTTTTTTTATGGTTTCAAAAAAATGTTCCAAATATTAAGCAAAAGTTCTAAAGTGACTTATTCCACGAATTTGTTTAAGTTTAAAGAAGTTCTAAATCTGAATCATCAATACAACGCGAAACAAAATCAATAAAATGATTCAAAATTAATTGGACATTTGTGTAATCCCTTTCCTTCAAATTTATTTTAGTTGAGGGCGCAGCAACACCTACAGGGTACAGCTAGTAAGCTATCACCCTCATTACGTATACAATAGTTGTGCAATTGAATGAGAAAAAACGTTACAGAATTAAACAAACTCTAAATGCTTAATGTCTTAACGTTTATTTCAATAAAATTTCTTAGAATTTTCTGAAAATATGATTTTTATTCTATGATCACTTGACAAATAACGGTAATTTGCCAATAATCTACAAGTAGTGAGAAAATTTCAATCAAAACAAATGGTATTTGAAGACTAGCATCACTTTATTCATGAAAATTGTAATGCATTTTAAATGCTTCGTTTTATGCTGCATTCCAAAACAAAGTTTTTGTTTTTTTTTACGGAAAAATTATTAAAAATATTTTTATTAACAGAAAAATTATTCGAAAAATTTCAATTTTTTAAAAGCTTTGTCCCCGGGGTCTAATATCGCCCACAAACATACATACATACTTAATTGGGCATTATAACCCTTCAGTCAGGATTATTGACCTAGTTCCTTACAACACTTATGTTGTGTGTGTTAATTTTATATATAAGCGGCGGTACCTACAGTTCAAAGTCGACTCCGAACGACAGGTTTTTTGAGAAACTTTACATGGCAATCGTATTTACTTTCAGAGTTTTTGCCAGAAATCTGCTGAGAGGAAATACTTTTTTTTGTATTTTGTTTTGCTGTCTGGCCTGGGACTCAAACCCTGGCTTTACGTCTAATAAGACAACACACACAAAAATGTCCATGTTAACTTTCCCAAAAAAAATCTGTCATTCGGAGACGATTTTAAATTGTATTAAATGAACACACACAACATAAGTGTTATGAGAAGTTAGGTCGTAATCCAGATTGAAGGATTGTAATGCTCAATTATGCATGCATTTAACATTTCTTACTTTGTTTTAACAATCTACCCTCTAGTAGAAGTTAATTGTATCCACATTTATGTCGGCAAGCAAAAAATTGATATAAATTCGTAAAAATATCTTGTCTTGATACTTGACCGCAACAAATTCGATTTTATGCGCCAATATCCCTTACGTAGAAAGATAGTGCAGTAGCTAGTGTGTTGGCTTATTAGACGTAAGGCCACGGTTTAAACCCGAGGTCAGACATCTCCAACAAAACGAAATAGGAAAAAAAATTTTTTTCGACTATTTCCTCACAGTAGATTTCTGACAGAAATTAGTCGACTTTTACTGTAGGTCCCGCTACTTATAGATAAAATTAATACACACAACATAAAAGTTGCGAGAAGCTAGGTCTTAATCCTGTCTGAAGGGTTGTAATGTCCAGTTATGTATGTTTACCTTACATACTATTTCGTTTTGGTGTCTGACCTATGGTTTGAAGCATGGTCTTACGTCTAATAAGCCAATACACTACCTACTAGGGATGCCAATCGGGAAATCCCGAATCCCGAAATCCCGGGATTTTTAAAAATTTGTCCCGGGATTATCGGGATTGTTGAATTCATATGTATTTTGACCCTACAAAAGGTCCTGAAAAAAAATTCTATATCATTTGACTTCGATAATAGCATCTCAGATGAGGAAAACCCTACTACCAGTGATAAAAACTATTTGATGGCATCGAAGAATGCAAAAGACCTATAAAGCGAATTAAAAGAGTAACTGGTTTAGATACCCAACTGTCCAAAGAAATAGCTTTATTTACATCAGGAGTTGGTAGAGGTGAATATTTACAAGGTGGATACCGATATCTTGGAACTATTTTACCATCAAATGTTGATTGCGAAAAATGTTTTTCCATGGCAACATATGTTGACAACAAAATTCGTTCAAGCCTATCAGATCACATGTTAGGTGCTTTAATCGTTTTGTTGGAATCCAAATAATTTTCTTAAAACTAATGCATTTGCAGAATATGTAAGAATAATTTTTATTTTTGTTAATTTATGGTTTTTTGTTACTTTTTGTGCTGCTGTTTTATTTTTAATGACATATAATTCTGATATACATACATAATTGGAATACAAATGATTTTATTAGCAAAATATTTCTATTATTAAGAGAAAATCGCGATTTTTTCCGTGATTTTTTTTTGGATCCCGAATTATTCCGAAATATCCTGGGATTTCGGGATCGGGATTTACAAAATCGCGAATCTGCATCCCTTACGTACAAATAATGTCTATGTCTGCTGTCATCTGCTATCTCAGCACGTATTCTGTACTAGCAACAGCTTCGATAGCAGAATCTGTTCTGCTAATAAAATTCTAAAAAAATTAATTCTTTTAACAACACTTTATATTCCAAACTCTTGTACTACTGGCTATCTCGGAAATCCTTTACTACAACTATCAAATAAAAATTAATTTAAATTTCTTTGTAAAAAAAATCATCTTAAATTAAGTTGTAAACTTAAAACGCAATGCTTTGCATTTACTTTTATGCAGTAAATCACTTTAATGCATGACGCATTTATATTTTACGTTTTTCTATGTTGTTTATGAGTTATTACTATTAATATTAATACCCTATATTACCATAAGTGCTTGAGATTATATTTGCAATATCATTAGAAAATACTCGTATTTTCTGATTGAAAAGCATATCAGAATGTAAAAGCTTCCTCTCTTTAGTCGTAATTTTTATTACTTAAAAAAAAAAAACTTTATGTGAAGCTCAAAAAAAAAAAAAACAATTTTAAACTTATGACTTCAAAATGACTCTACATTACTAGCATAACTCTTTCCGTCCCAAGCAATTTCAGAATTGATCCCCTTTATTGCATTGTCAATCCCAAATTCTAAAATAAGCGACGAAAAACTTATAAAAGAACAAAATCGGGATAATCGCTGACATGAGGACATTTAATTTAGTAAGAAAAAGCTTAATAATGATTTACAAAATGCCAAAATACTAAAAAAATGTTCCTACACATTTGTGTAGGCAGGGACGAAAAGGGATAAGCCCTTTTTCTTGTCACATAAAAACGAACACAAAGAGTATGCGGATATTTGTCTATCCTTTAATGTTTAAGCGTTGGACTGCTAAGCGATTCTGGTGAGAACTTTCGAAAAATGGTCGAAAACTACAATTAATTATTATAATAAAAAAAAAAAAAATTAACAAAATTCTAATAACCTATGTGTAATGATTTATAGGACTTCTCGGCTTTTAATTTTATTTCAACTTTTTGTCTAAATTTTTACACTGAAATTCGCAGAACAAATAAAATTTTCGTAACAAATGAACGCAGGACTTTTGCGCCGCTTAGGAGTCAAACGGTTAACATACTTGCACTACAATCCTGTAGGTAGGATTACGACCTGGTTTCTCACGCCAAACATGTTGTGTGTTTTAATTTTAACTCATGAGTATAGGCCTACTGTTTAAAGTTTAAAACTGGATATTTGTTGGCAGCTATTCAAGGCAATTTTATTTACTCTCCGAGCGAAGAAGGCTGCTGAAAGAAATTATTTTCAGATTTCATTTTATTGTGATATCTGAACTGGGACTTGAACCAAGGCTTCATGTCAAATAAGACAACATTCCACCTATTAGACTAGAATAACTACCTAGCCTTGCTTACTTATTTTTTAATTCACGTTTCACGGTTTAGTTCAGATATGCCCGCTAGAAGAAATCAAGAATTTGTGTGTGAAAATAAATGCGCATACTTTCTTGATTGATTTGCCAATTGAACGCCCATTACATTACGGCGGTTTTTTTCTTTGTTAGCTTCGACTTAAATAATCACAATCGCAACTTTTTCTCTCAGAGTATAAGCCCTTATTGGACTGTAGTAGTTTAACATGAAATCATAAGTGCCGGCCATGCATTTTTTTTATTTATTTGTGTTGCATTCATCCTTTAAGTTAATTGCCTTAATGACATCGATTTCATTTAAGATGTTCATTTAACGGAAAACGCATGCGATAACATGCAAAACTTACATAAAAATTTAATTCTGTTGGAATTTTTTGTTTTTTTTTCTTTTCTTTTACTTTGCAACGTAAGTTTAAGCCACCTCCACTTGTCTGATTATTTAAACTTTCAACTGTAAGCTGAAGATTAAAATCAAGAAACAAAAAAAAAAAAAAATAAAAAATTGCAATGAAATGAGCAAAATCTTGTTTGCATCTTTAAGCCAAAACTTAAAAAAAAGGAGGTACACGCAAAAGAAAAGAAGAAGACAAGTTATGGCCATTGAATTTCCGCTTTATTGCAGCATTTCATTTCTTGTTGGTATTTGGACGATTTCACCTTGAAAGGATGAATAACTGAATGAATGGATGAACATTGGGTTGCATAATATAATAATTTAATGGCCATAAACGTACTTAAGTTTCAATAAAGAAATAAATTTAATGCCTCTTATAAAAACTAAAAATAAAAAGGAAATGTCCAAACGAAATACAAGAAAGAAAAAAAAAACAAAAAAGAAGACGTCACAGAAAGAGACAACAAAAAATTGCATGGAATTTATTTACTGGCATGGCTTTTACTGCACTTAGAAATATGCCTGAACAAATGAGTCACAACTGCTTGAGAGTGGTTGGTTGCGAGTAATATTTTCGTATTTTTATATGCAACAAGAGTAAAAGTGTTAATTAAAGTTCAAAAAATGGAAAATTCACACAACTACGTAAGTCTAAACTAAAAATACTAAGTTGGATACAAAAAAAATGTGTACTCCTGAAATGGCAATTCTCCACCAAAGTTAACAGAATAATCACAGCAAATTTAATTTATTTCCTCAATAATGAACCGAAAATTTATCGTCTTGTTGTTCAAAAATCTTGCTAAGAATGAATGTGTGAATGCAAATCTCTCACTCTCAGGGGAAGGCCCCTACTCATGCAGTGCATTGTGCAGGCTTAGAAAAGGTGAAAAGAGGAAAGATGTGAAAGGCAAGGAAACGAGTTGCTGCTAGGTGACTATAAAATGGGCCAGTGCCATACCTTCACCATTAGACAGTCTACAGCAATCGTCCCCAAGAAGCCCGCAGTTTCTCACACTACTTATGTTGTGTGTGTTAATTTTATATAGAAGTGGCGGGATCTACAGTTTAAAGTCGACTCCGAACAACAGATTTTTAAGAAATTTTCATGGCAATTTTATTTACTATTAGAGTTTTTACCATAAATCTGCTGAGAAGAAATCGCCGAAAAAATAATTTTTGTATTTTTTATTTTGATGTCTGGCCTGGAATTCGAACCCTGGCTTTACGTCTAATAAGCCAACACACTACCTACTAGACCACGGCGACCCCAAGTAATTACAACATTAGTACACCTGCTTCGTGGACCAATACTAAACAAAATATTTTTCCTGCTGGTCATTGTTTTGGGAATACCCATCTCAAGAGCATTTGGCTTTTTGCAGTTCTGATCTTTGCACCATACCACGTAAGGTTGCATTATCTTAGTTCTTGAAGTACCACTTCAGTTTCCTGAGATTTGAAGATTTCAGTTTGTCCCCACACTCGTCTTTCCACATCCGTTTTCTACCATTGATTGGTATCAGCATGGGTTCTTCATAATCTAAGTTCCAGATACTGATATATAGAGCGGAACTGAATATACTGCACGCTCTGAGACATTTATTATAGCATACAGGTATGCTTGGTCTTGCTGTTATTGCGTTCAAAATCTACCAGGATTTAAAACAGCTAAATAACAGTGTAAGTTTCCAAAAGCGTTGAATACTCAAAGTTCGATTAGTGTGGCTATTTGCGGGCTGCTTTTTACTCATTGTACTAGCTTTGATTTTAATTCATCTCTTGCTTTTGTGGGCCTGATGATGCTTTTCAATGAGCAGTAGATGCATATAGGACCCCACTGTGTATTATTGGATTGATCAATTAATTTTTCCGCTTGTTCTCTATTTTATCCTGAAGTTTTCCCCGTACTATTGCTGAAAATGTGATGAGTGTGCGACAGTGATTGTGGAGATATTGCAATTTTTCAGTTGCCATTTTTAAATGACCTCCAATGGACGACTTGTATATTTTTGGATGATGACTGGCGGTTTTTGATCGATTACTTGCATTTGTTTTGGTCGATGACTTTAGTTTTGTGGTTAGATGACTAGCATATTTTTGGATGATGACTGGCATTTTTGGTCGATTACTTGCACTTTTTTTGGTCGATGACTTGCATGCTTCTGGATCATTTGTTTTGATTGATGACTTGCGTTTATCGGTTGGATGACTTGCAAATTTTTTTCGGTAGCTGACTTGTTTTTTTCTGGACGATGAGTTGGCATTTAGTTGTTTTTGGTACACACGAGTGTTGCCTTTTATATTTCGGGATTAGAGAACAAAAACAATTATTAATCATCGAAAATCAGTTTATTGTTCTTCAAAATATTCCCCATTAAGATCTATACACTTTTGCATGCGTTTGAACCAATTTTCGAAGCATTTTTGCCACTCTGATTGAGGTATCCTCAAAACATGTATTCTGAATGCATCAACCGCTTCTTCAGGTGTCGAAAAACGATGACCTCTCATTTTATTTCTTACGTACGGAAATAAAAATAAGCCATTCGGTAACAAGTCAGGACTATACGGAGAATGACGCATCAAATCGATGTTTTGAGTGCTCAAAAATGCTGTTGTTTGAGCTGATGTGTGAGTGATCCGTCTTCGGCGGTTGGTTTTCCTGATTTCTTGGAAGACAACTGGCAAACAAATGGTTGTGTACCACTCAAAATTGACTGTTCTGCATTGTTCTAGTGGTACGATTGCGACATGTCCAGTTTTTCCGAAAAAATAGGCGATCATTTGCTTGGAAGTGCTTCGTACGCGATGAACTTTTATTCGATTTGGCTTATCTTGAAACACCCATACAGCCAACTGCTGTTTACTTTCGGACTCATACGCGTAAATCCACGATTCATCACCAGTCACGATGTCATAGACGTGTTTCGAAGTACCGCGATCGTATTTTTGAGGCATTTCTTTCGACCAATCGACACGAGCCTTCTTTTGAGCGATTGACAAGTTGAGTAGGATCCAACGCGAACTAAATTTTTTTGACAGTCAAATGTTTATGCAATATTGAATGTATGCTGGTCCCACTAATGCCTAAGGTTGTCTCAGTCTCACGATAGGTCTCATGACGATCTAGCAATTACAGTTGGCGCACAGCATCAATAGTTTCCGGAACAACAACTGAAAGCTGTCGTCTTTAACATAACTTAGGTATTATAAAAATTTTAATTCCTTTTTGTTGTTTTTTTTTTATTGAAAATACGAGTACATTTAAATTTAATTTTATGATAAAATTATTTACCTTTGTAATTGACGAAAAAGGATCAATTGCTCATTATATTTTAAATTTGCAATTAAAACAACATCATCTTCAATGACATCCCATCAAATGTCATCTGTTTTGTTTGACTGACAACATGTCTGCTTATGGTCACCCATTTAGATTACAAGACGGAAGTGAAGTGAATCATAATAATTATTATTTTGTTTTCCCTATTGTATGTACATCTTCAAATGTATTGTAATTGTATGTACATCATCACCATTTTCATCCTTCATTTCTGGTTGTACACTTTATTGGGTACTTTCCTGAAGCTGTTTCTCACATTAGCACATGATTAAATGAACATTTGTTGACAAAACGATATGAAAAAAATAAAAAATAAATACACACACACGATACTAAAAAACAGTTGAAACTGCACTCTGCAATGTCAACAAGAAAACGTTGTGGGGAAATAATAAGTTACCAAATAACAATCAAGGAAATTAGAGTCAGTTAAGCCAGGCTACTGAAGTACCCGATAACTCTATATACTGGCGTTCATAATTTGATGTGTGTTGTTAATACTAGCAGTTTAGGTAAATGGTTTATGTTTGACTGTCGAGTTTGATGAAGACTCCCTGTATGGAGGCAGTTCAGGTGAATTCTTCTGGCACAGAATACTTACTTACTTAATTGATCGTCTATTACTCAGGCTTACAACCTTGCTTCTCACACCACCCATGTTCATTTTACAATCTTATTTTCTAAGTGGTACCAACAGGAGTAGCGACTTCGCGTACGAGTACACCATTATCACAGGATGTAGAGCATCCAATGCTCTAACGAACTAAACTCTTTTCTTCTTTTTCTTTGCATATAATACCAACAACAATGTCAGTAATAACAACAAAAACAAAGTTGTAAATAAAAAAAAAAGAAATCAACACAGATCAGGAAAAACATTTTTAATGATTACAGATGATAATGATGATGGTAAACATTGTTAAAGAAAAGAAAGAAACGCTCCATAAGATATCGAATAGCAATCAAGAGATGATTTATTTTTGGAAATTTAAAAATAAATATGAACGCACGAACACATAAATGCAAATATACGTATGCATATATGTACATATGTCTCCACGTAATTATATTTGAACAGTGGGACAAAAATTGTAAAATTTTGTTTTATACGGTTATACCTGGCCCCACTCTATCAGCGTCTGGTTATCAACAAATTTAAAGAAGTTTTTGGAAAATGAACGCTTAAAAGGCTACAGAATTTTGTTACTCCATTCACAAAAACCGACTAACGGCCAGCCTTAATACATCCATACAGGAGCCTAATCGATGAGAGCAGCACTTCCTTGATTTGGTCCTTCCAAATTGAACAAGGTCATCTTTTTCGCCGACTTCCGCTAACCTTCAAATCAAATACCTGTCTTGCCAGACCATGCTCCTCCATTTGAACGACATGGTCGAGCCATCGCAGCTGCTGGATGTTATTACGCTGCCTAACGTTCATTTCGTTGAGGAGTTCATACAGCTCTATTCTTACTGGACCGTAGAACTTTTCTCTCGAATACTCTCAAGACTAATGCATTAGTGCTTAATAGTGTACATGCCTCTGCGCCATTAAGAAGCACGGGGAGTATAGGAGTCCCGTAGAGTATTAATTTGGTCGTACGAAACAGGTCTTTGCCCATGGAGACCATAATAGCAGCTGTTGTCAACAGTGATCCTGCTATTGATCTCCAAAATTATATCATTTTGGGTGGTAATGGCATAGCCAAGCTAAATAATTTCAGTGACTATATCGGAAGCATGTTATCGGCCGTTATCCAATATGCCGCATATATATACTTATCGAAACCGACCAAACCCATCGCAATAGAGTCCCATTCAATAGCACTAAAGACAGCAGTAACATCTCGCTTCACATGTCGTATGATGTCACATTTTTGTTGAAAATAGTGCCATTGCAATACTCTCTCGCCTACCGCCGAACAAGTCATGAAGAGGTCCCATGATAAGTGATAGCCTTGTGTGAAACCTCGAATGGTATCAAATGAAACGGAGAGGAACGTAGTTAATAAGTCTTTGTTAACACTCCATTGGTAGAAATATTCATTGTCCCTCTGTACGTGTGCATATTATAATGTACATTTCATGTTAAAGTATCTTTTGTCTTCAACGCATCATTATAGACATTGGCTGACAACATGACAACAATAACAAACCAATTTGATCCATGAATTATATTTGGCCGAAATCAATTATAAATAAATAAGCATCAGAAGCAACAATATTCATAGGAGTAAAATGCAGTTGCAATAATATTTTTGTATGCTCTGTTGTGGGAAATTCAGTATCGAATGGTAAAAATTAAATACAGAAACAACAGAACAAAGCAAATAAATTGTTCAACATAATGAAAACTTTAATGAATAATGAAATAAAAATTAAGTTCATCTGACGACATTACATATTGAACAAGGCATGGACATTGTCAGCGTAATAATTGCCACGGAATTTAATTGCAATTGCCACAGGTTATTGCAATTAATAATGACAAATCCTTAAGAACACAAGCATAACTATGAAGTAATAATTACGTTACGTCTCATTGATTTTAATGGGAAATATTATGGAAAAAATTAACGCGAAAAATATGATATAAAGGGTGATTTTTTAAGAGCTATAGGAAAATTAAAAAAAAAAATACATAAGATTCAGAAAAATCGGTAGTACGGTCCATATAATTTAATATTTGAATATTATTTCATGCAAATGCTGATCGCGACTGCGCCTCAAACGGTCCATCCGCTTAGTCCAATTTTGACATACCCTTTCCAACATTTTGGCCGGTATCTCACGAATAAACGCTTCAACATTGTCTTCCTATACCTATACCTATATTAACTAGGATTTCAACATAAAGTACGTAAATCTGCAAATTCTATAGACGATTTTGAATTCTTGTGATTCTTAAACTTGATTTGTCATTGCAACACTTCAGTCTGGATTACGGCTTAGTTTCTCACACCATTTATATTGCGTATGTTAATTTTATACATGAGCTGTGGGACCTAAGTTTTAAAGCCGACTCCAAAGGATTTTTGAAGAACTGACAATTTTATTTTACTTCCAGATTCCCAAAAATCCGCTGAGAGTAAATCATCAAAAGTAATATTTTTTAATAAACTAATAATAAACTATCGAACTACCTGCTACACTACAGTCAGTTTTCCAATTCGCATACATTATAATAATAGCTGCATAAAAGCTTCATGGAAAAGCTCATTTTTGTTGAAAGTTTTATTAAAACCACATTTTTCTATGGAAAGTTGTCTTTAGAAATGAAGAGAGATTCAAAGCATTACCATCATTTCCGTTTTTCTTTTAGAAACAGAAAATTATTTCATGAAGTTTACGGATGCGGTCCTGGTTTCTTCCAAAAATAAAAGTCTTGGGAAAAATTCAGAAACACCGTTCCGCTCCATATTTAGGCAGCTAGGCATCACTATGGAAATAGGCAATCATTTAAAAAAAGATGGACAGATTATGTGGGCGCCATAAATATAAACAGAGGAAAATTTCCATTTGCAATTTAATGCTGAGAAAACAACGGAACGGATCCATACATACATAATTGGTCATTACAACCCTTCAGTCAGGATTAGTGACTTAGTTTTTCACACCACTTTTGTTGTGGGCGTTAATTTTATTCATAAGTGGTGGGACCTACTGTTTAAAGTCGACTCTGAACGACAGATTTTTGAGAAACTTTTCATGGCAATTTTATTTAATCTCAGAGTTTTTACCAGAAATCTGCTGAGAGGAATCGCCGAAGAAATACTTTTCATAGTTTATTTTGATGTCTGGTCTGGGACTCGAACCTTGGTTTTACGTCTAATAAGCCAGCACACTACCTACTAGACCACGGCGACTTTAAAGTGGAACAGTTTCATCAATAATTTACAAAATTAGCATAATAATGTTGTGTCTGATGGGATTGACAGTCAATTCTTCATTATGAGCTTCCATGTCTTAATCACACGGCTCCTTCTGATCTCTTTTGTCCACAAATTAATGAAGTTGAAGAAAGCAATTTAATTAAAATAACCCGAATTGAGCAACATGGCATTGCCAGGCTACACTGATTTTTAATGACTCACCAAAAAAATTTGTTTAGGATGTTTTGATGCAATAACCATAAGGTGCATAGACAGCACTCTCTGAAATTTGACAGACGCTAGGTGAGCTAGATGGTGTCTTCTCGAGAATATTTTCGTGCTTTTGTAAGCCAAATCTAACTACCTCTTACTAAGATGAAGTTCAGGGGTATTTTTTATGTATAGCAGTATGGTCTCCCCATAATTTGGCATATTGGGATAAAATTTCAGGTTGCAGTTTAAATCAAGATTGATCTGCTTTCATGAACCTTACGGCTTGTTGAATTTTGGAACAAAGCATAACAGTCTCAAGTGAATTATGGTTACTAAGAAATTTTTTGATTCTGGATTTTATGGAAACTACTGTATTGGTCTGCAAAAATCCAAAAACCAAGCTAAATGATGCTGATTTACTCTAAAAGTTAATTTCTTCATTTTAAAGCTTTTGTTTCCCTAAGGAGAGTCTCTAGAAGAACAAAGTTTTGCAATGATTGAGAATATAAGATTTTCATTTTATGTTGAGGAAATTGAATTAAGAAAACTAGATTTTTTATTTTTTTTTTAAATAAATGCACATATTGTGTGTTTTGTCTCTCCTCAAATAGAAATTAATTTAAATTTTACATTTTTGCTCTCTTTTTTAAAATAATATTTTTTTCCAAACACACAAAACTATTTCCAAACACATTAGAACATGACCATTGCCTTGTTTAGCATTCGTATTATTGGCCACCAAAAAATATTAAATTCTGTTGCAACTGTTTAACCATGTACGAGCATGTATTTATTGAAATGGAAAATGTCCACACAATGCAATAAAAACAATAAAAATTACATTTTATTTTAACAGCCCACGAATAATCTGATGTGTGCCTACAACATCGTTAAGCAAATCATAAATTTGCACAATCGATTTGATTTCACATTATTTCCCAGACATGATTTTCAATTTCAATGCAGACAACTTGTTGCAACAACTTAATGTTGCTGAACATAAAATTCAAATCATAAATTGCAAGTTTTTGTTTTTTTTTTCTATTTATTCTCTTCTCTTTTCTTCGTTCAAATCAGCAATTGGATGATGTTTTTATGGACATACGAGACAATAAAAATAATAGAAAAACAAAAGAAAAATTTGCAAAAAAAAATCACCAACAATAATGGCATTAACAGCGACAACAGCATTAAAAAAAAATAACTACGAACGATTGCATTGTTTGTGGCAATGAAAAGTGTAACAAAGTTTAATGCTTTTAAAGACAGCAACTGTGTGAGTGCACAAATATAAAGCCCCCGAGATGGCTCACAACAAAACGGAAAAACTGGTCCATTTTGCAAATACGTTTTCATTTATGGGAACATATTGCACGTATTATCGGTGGTATATACGAGCATATTGTCGACATAAAATCTATGTAAACAACATTTTTCTTTTCGATTTAAAGGCAAGTGAGACGGTTTTACACGTTTTTTACTTCTTTTTCAATTCACTTTGTTTTGTTTTTTTGTTTGCTGAAATGTGCATATGAAAACCAGAAAACCAGAAATTCAGAAGTTGAAAAACTACAACAACAACATGAAAAATATTGAATCACACTTTAAAAGTCACCAAGAAAAAAAAGTCAAGTCATGTTGCAATGACATTAATCCACTTACCAAAATACAGCAGATCGAATTAAATGTCAGCCCGTAACCAGCCATTCAAACATCCTTTTGCATTAAAATATTCGTTGTTCGCTTATTTTTTTTTGCTTTTGATTTCGTCGTCTTTATGACAACTTCAAGTGCAAAAATGTGTTCGTGTTGAACTGGGAAGCTGTCACAATTTTAAAGTGATTTACAGTGTCAACTAACACAATAAGGATAGTGGAGTTAAATAATTAAACAACGTTTTAAAGACTTAGACAGACACATAGAAATTGTTGAATTTCATGACTATTTTCTGTTATCAATGGTGGAACTATTTTAAAAAACTGATTCGAATAACAGGCATTGTGATGTATACTAGGTTACCAGATGACATATATTTTTCGAGACATTGTACGAAATCTTTCTTTGTAAGAAAATCCTACTAATTTAAGTCAGAAAAAACCCTTAAAAGTTCAATGAAAAAAAAAATGAGTTCGGTTTAGTTAGTTCCATTGGGTTAGACCAAATAGTACAACTAAAGGCACTAAACTGACGTCTAGTCACATAGAAATTGTTGAATTTCAAGGCTATTTTCTGTTATCAATGGTGGAACTATTTTTCGTGATGTATACCAGGTTACCGGATGACATATATTTTTCGAGACATTGTACGAAATTTTTCTTTGAAAGAAAATCCTTCTAATCTAAGTCAAAAGACACCCTTAAAAGTGCAATGAAAAAAAAATGAGTTGGGTTTAGTTAGTTCCATTGTCTCGCTTGCCATATTGACGGATTAAATGGCCTCAAAACCTAATTTCGGTCATACACCGGAGGCTATAATTCATTCAGGGAACTCTACAGAGGTTCGGTCAGCTAAACTACACGTTCAATATAAATGGAGGTGGCACAAAATCGGGTGGCACAAAATCAGGTGGCTTTATCCATGGAACTAATATTAGGGTATCGTACTCGATGTAGTCTAGTAGGTAGTTTGCTGGCTTATTAGACGTTAGCCATAGTTCGAACGCCCATATCACATATCTCCAACAAAACGAAATAATATGAAAAATATTTGTTCGAAAACTTTCTTTCTGCAGATTTGTGGCAAAAACACTGAGGGTAAAATAAATTTGCTATCAAAACATATCACAAAAAATCTGTCGTTCGCAGTTGAACTGCGGGAGTTAGGTTTCGCCACTCATGTATGTATATAATTAGCACACACAACATAAGTGGCATGATGAGCTAGGTTATAGTCCTGACCGAAGGGCTGTATGTATAGTCTTCTACTAATGTAATCCCTTTCAGACGAAAATAAACTTAACTTAATATTTTTGTGTGGATAAACAAACAGCACTGGAGACCTTGAAGGGACATACTTTTATGTCACAAACGGTTTGTGAGTGTCATATATTTGACTTTTTCAATTTGATAATGCTAAATACCGATTTCGATGTAATTTACAAAGCAGACGAAATGAAACTGTAAGATTAGAATCAGCACTGGTAGTAATTGAAGAAAAAAGATCGGTGATACCATCAATAGACTTTTTCTTTAGGTTTATTGAGGAAATGTAAATTGGATTGTAAAGTTGCAAGCCGCTTGAACATGAGTAGGTGGTAATTAAAAGCTATTGTAGAAGTTTTGGCAGATCATGAATGTTTATACACAGGTTTAATATATGAGATTAGAATGATATTTAATATCATTAGACTTGCCTGCAGGGACGTAGACAGATGTACTTAGGTAGTCGATTTGATGAGAAACATAAGGACTATAAGCTAGAAGAGTATTTATCTACCAGTAGTGAAACAATACCTTGTGCATGGCCGGCAGGACACATCTTTCTGTTACTTTCTTCACTTTTCTTTTTCTATTCCTACCTCTATTAACATTTTATTTAGTTTCCTGCTGCCGATTGGATACAATGTACATTGAATGGCCATAATTGGCCATTACAACCCTTTACAACAGCACTCATGTTGTGTGCATTAATTTTATACATGAGTGGCGGAACCTACAGTTTAACGTCGACTCCAAACGATGGCTTTTGAGTAATTTTTTCATGGCAGGTTTATTTACTCTCAGAGAGAAATCTGCTGAGAAGAAGTCGCCGAAGAAATATTTCACTTTTTAACGTAACCTATGTATATAATCGTATAAAATATTGAAGTTTGGCTGGCCGTATACTGTGATCAGTGATCTATTCCAGTGATTGTATTTGACTTTTGTTTTAAATTCGCACTATAAATATTTTATGCCTGACTAGTTATGAATTTTTTCATCAGAATAGCAAATAAAATCATAAAAGTTTCTCAAATATTATTTGAAACAATGAATAGGAAAATTATAATTATTAATTAAGATTATTGTGGCGTCAAGAGTGTGGTTAATCTCTGAATTTCATAAGAGAACTCGTATGGCTTTTAAATCTCTCTAATTAGCTTAGACTTGAGCATGTTTTTGAAGCACTTTTTCTTTCTTCTGATAATTTATATCACGATTGTACTGATTGAACATCTGACCCTTTGTTTCGAACATAGAACAGTAATCAAATGTAGAAACTCCATACACAGAGATACGTCAGGGAATATTTTTTTTTTACCAACAACGAGTACCTCCCATAGCTACAGGTATGGCTTATAAAAAATCGATAAACATTGTCATTTGTTTATGACAAGCTACATAATGTGTGAATACAGTCACTAAAATTTTTGCAACATACTGTCGTATCTGTTGTGGCAAAACTAAGTTGTCAATTCCCTGTTGAATAATTGCTTGTATTAAAATCTTAGGCATGCCATCTACATCAGATATTGATGCAAAATCAAAAAATGCGATATTTTAAGAGAATAATAATGAATTTTAATCGTCTTAAAATTAAACTTTTGCAAGCATGCAAGCTGTCAATACGATTGCAAGAAATCACATATTTGAAGCTACCAAAGAAGTACCAGGATTTCCTTAACAGTACACGTTAAAAATATTTAATTTAGCCTATCAGCGTTTGCTGAACCTTTCATTTTGTTTTCCTAAAATATTTTCCTTAATTTTTATAAATTTTTTTTTAATAATTTTTTTATTACTTTTCAGCTATGAAAAAAACCGCACACGTCATTGTTAAAACTGTCATCGTAAGCCGATTATGTTTTTTTTTTAAGTTAAGCTTTAAATTTACCGTTAAAATGCCAATCAATTGCTTACCTTTACCATACTCCCAAACATATTTCATGTGACTTCCGAAATTTTGCTTTGAAAATGCTTACAGAAGGCACCCATGCCAGTTTTTTTCTTTTTTTTATAGATTTTCCCATAAATCTTCAATTTTGTCACTCTATTACGTATTGTGATGCCAGTTTATAACCGCAAAACTGTGTGCGGTTTTTCTGTCACGCTTTGTATCAATTAGTCTCGTTACAGGTGTTTCTTGTAACATTTTACTTCGACGTTTTTTTTTTGTTATTTGTAAATTTTTTACTAGCGATAATCACACTCTATTGACACACTTACATGTATTGTATGTATGTATGTATGTATTATTAGATTTAATAGTGTAATTACAGTGTAGAGATTATTTGTTGAACTTAATTAAGTTGTGATTTAAAGGGTTTTGAAATATTGTTTGAATATTTCTTTTCCAACGGCTGTTTTGTTTACAGTTTCACAAGCTTAAATTCGAATAAAGCAAATAAAAGTGTTCGTAATATCAATGAAACGGCTAGATTGAATAGAAAATTTTATGATTTTATGATATACTATATGGCCGTTATTATTTATTGGCTCATTACTGGAATACCAGCAGATGCGGCAGATTTCTAGCTGTTTCCTTCTTCGCTGATTTATCGACATCATTAAACGACTGCTTAACCTCAAAGACAAATCCAATAGCGTTAAATCACATGATCTTGATGACCAATTAATTCCATCATTATGTAAAATTACTCCTTCATCAAAAGCTTCTTTGAATAAAACAGCTATAATACGCGATCTGCCATTTCGATCCGTCCTATTGGAACCATGCGTCAGCAAGACTTTGGCTGGCTAATTGAGATTCCTACAAATACTTGAATTAGGTCACTAAACCATTCACCATTACCAGTAAGATCGTAAACATCATCGCTTTTGAAAGTATTTGGATAAAAGCTTATGAATTATGATCAAATCAGTACTTTATTCAAATTTACAACCTAGCTTCTCACACCATACATGTGGTGGGTGTCTATTTTCTACATGAGTGGTGAGTTTTACAGCTTTAAGTCGATTTCGAACGAAAGATTTTTGAGAAACGTTATCATGACAATTGTACTGTACTCTTACAGCCCAACCTAAATTATGGCGTAAAACGCAAAATAAATGTCATAATTTCTCATGCCCATATAAAATGTATGAGACCAATCATAATTGCGCTACGTTAACGCTTTGCAATTGGAAAATCCAATTTTGACGGAGCGTAAAAAAGTGAAGTTTGTTGTAAAACAAGTTTGTCATTGTTACGTAATGACATATTAGCTGCTTTCAGTCAAATTTTCCGATTTTATCTCTAATTTTTATTTTCATTTGGCGATTTTTATTTAACATGGTAAGTTAACATTACTGTTCTTGGCACAGCGTTGACGCTTTTATTTAGGTTAGGGTCATTACAGCGAAAAAGCTGGGCGCTAAATTATGCTTTACGCCGTAATTTAAATTGGGCTGTTGGAGTTTTTGCCAGAAATCTGCTGAGAGAGAAGTCGCTGAGGAAATTTTCTTCAAATTTCGTGTTTCGTTTTGTTGGAGATGTCTGACCTGGTGGAATATCCTATCGTCATTTTCTCCTCTTCTATTCTGCTACTAAAAATGAACTTAAGCAGTGAACAACATTTTGAATGGAAATGTTTGTGAATTTGCTTTTAGACCGTCTTACCGCATTCCATAAAAATATAAACCTGGACCCAGCCACATAAATTATAATTCTGTTTCTTAGAAAGTATCTTTCAGAAGAAGAGTAGTGTCGCCGTAGACTAGTAGCTAGTGTATTGGCTTATTGGACATGAGATCTTATCTCAAACTGCAGGTTAGATATTTCTAACAAAACGAAATATGTTAAAATATTTATTTCTTGCAAAAAGTTTCTCAACAATCTGGTGTTCAGAATCGAGTTTAAAATGTAGTTAACGAAATTTATGTATAAAATTAATACTCGCAACATAAGTGGTGTGAGAAGCTTGGTCGTAATCTTGACTGAAGGATTGTAATGACTAATTATGTAACTATATAACAGAGTGGTATAAAGGCGTCTCCTATGCTAATAGAATATAATAATAATCAGAGAAATTCACTCACCTAAAGTTATCGTATCAAAACGTTTCAATGATGGTTAATAAAGCTCTTTAACTTATACCTTCCAGTTCAGTTTTTATTACAGAAAATTTATTTGGAATTTCACTTATTGTGCCAAGATCCCAACATCGTAATTTCAATTTCAATAAGCGTCTGACAATTCAAGTGCTTATTGTTATTTAACATGTTATTGTAAAGATAATTTCGCTGTTTTTCATTGTAAAGTTGAGTTGGTTGTATGATGCCATAGCATTAAGATTCAGAATCTAGTTTCGTAAGTGTAATCATATGCCTACTTGCTAACTGGCTCAAGATGTTTTATTAGAGCAAACACATACACTCCCGAATACTTAGGAGTAATTTGTCGGTATTGAATTGTTTACCAAAATAATATTTTCGCAAGTATTTTCAAACCGAATAGCTGTACGTTTATAATTGTATGGCAAAAAAAAAAAAATGAATTGAAAAACTCATAATTTGTTTTCAAAAAACTAAACCCCAAAATCGTATTAAAAATCGCATTTAAATTTCTTTACTTTTTATTATCTCTACTTAAAATGAATTTTAAATACACTTTTCTCTTTTGTATTCGTTTATCCATTTACTTTTTATATGCATGCCATGCATAAACGTTATTTAAAAATATTAAATTTACTTTGTTTGCTCGAAAACATTTCAAAATGTCATACGCTGGAGTCCTGGCCTTGGGAAAAGGAGTGTAAATGGGAAATGTTGTGTGTTGTGTTTCTCATACAATACACAATCACTATTTATTCTATTAAATAGCGAAACAAAATATCTACACGCAAGTGCTTCTTCATAAACACCGTACATTAAAGGAGTGTGTGAATTATATTTCAAACAAACTGGCATACATTTGTATATGAATAACCCAGCAAAATTTGTGGACATTTCTAATAAATTTTTAAAATTATCATTGGTCAACGGTAAGCAGTTCCATAGATTTTTATGAACATCTAAAGATTTTTCGAATTTCAACAGGGAAATTTATCACTTTCGAATTGAAATTTTGTGTGTGGTTATTGGCATTATGCCTGTGTGTGATTATTTCCACATGAGCTTAAGTTTAAAAAAAAATACTATTTTTATGAAAGCATATGAGTACATACATACATACTTTATATTTTTATAGTTTTTCATTTAATTTTTCTATTTCTATTTTTCTATTTTGTTTTGTTGAAGTCAGTCAGCTTTTTTAAAGGATTCTCCTTTTTTTTACTGCTGCAATACGAGTAGGAAAGATTTATGTTTCACATACTCTTAGCATAACTTTTTTGCCATTTATTTCTATGCATATGAGAACAATGGATGCCAGCTACCAACACACTACATATAATAATTCTTTAGTACAACTTTTTCGTTGCTACCATTTGTTATCGTTGTTAATAATTTTAAGTATTTTTTAATGGAAAAAGATTTTGTGAAAAGCGGTTATATACGCTCATTTTTCTTTTTGTTTTTCTGAATATGAAATTTGTATTAAATTTCAAAATTTATATGGATTTTCTAAAAATTTACTGCCATAAATGTCCGGAACATAAATGTTCTCATGTAGTTATTGAGTTATAAGCTCCTTGCAAGAAAATAGCCAAGATATTACAGACGACCTTAACACAAGAGTTCGGTATACGATATAACCAGACCCGAGTATGTGGTTTGAATCGAGTGCACGTCTCTCACTCTAATAATATAGCACCCTACCTTTGTTTGTAGGAAACTATTTTCGTCCGTGTTATCAAATTGATTTAATTTTTTTATTCCCGATTATGAAATTTTCAACCAGAAAACTTCTTCCTAAATATTTTCATTATTTTTGAAGGCAGATATTGTTTTATACAAATATTTAATTTAGAAAAGCTTTTTTTTGAACCTTAAAAGAACATTTATGGATACAGATATGGATGTCTCGTAGCTTTTATTCATTCTTTCTAAAATGAATGTTTATTTGTAATGCAGATTCTACCTTATCAAGCCATTGAGTACTTTGAATTCTACATGACATTTTCAAATTGAAGCCGCCGTAGAAGATTTCTATGTTCCACTTTTGTAGTAACAATTGATAGCCAATAGTCTAGTCACCATAGTCTAGTTGGTTATGTGTTGGCTTATAAGAGACGTGAGGCTACTCAAAGTCAGATATCTCGATTCAAGCGAAAATGAAAAATATTTCTTCTCAACTGCCTTAAGTTTACAATTTTTAGGAATAATGATCAAAGTTTTTCACCCGCATTAGATTTTTATTTGAGTAACAATACACATCGATACGTAACTGATCATGACAAACCTTCAGTCAGGATTACGACCTACTTTCTCACATCACTATGTTATGTGTGTTAACTTCATACTTGAGTACCGGGACCTATAGTTCAAAATTGACTCTGAGCGCTCCATTTTTAGGAAAATTTTCAGCCCATTTTTTTAATTACTCTCAAAGTTTCTGCTAGAATTCTACTAGGAGGCAGATGTAGATGTTTGATCCGGGTTTTGAACCCTGGATTTACATCTAATAAGCCAGCACACTACTTACTAGACTTCGGCGACTTTGAGTAACAATGTTTTCAATAAACTCATCAGTATGTTGGATATTTATCAGAAAGTGTTCCAAACATTCTGAATACCTTCCATTATCGATAGATAATTGGTTTATAGTTCCCATGAGGACTTTCTGCTTCTCCATTAAGCGTGAACAACTTCCGCTGTAAATTATATTGGGATATTTATCGGCTGTATGCTGATGGTATGCTATTCTTTCTGAAGCTGCAAATCTAATCTAGATTGAATATTTCGGAGGTGTATAAGAAATTCTTAATTACTAGAATTTATAAATCATAATGTAGTTTATTTTACCTCAGGTTTTACTTTTGTTGTCGTAAATGTATTCAACTTTTCACCCACTTACTGTGGCTGGGTTAGAGAAGAAGTGGCATCATACAGGCGTATTGACAGTCCTTTAACCGTTCTAGAATACCTCATTGTTTAGGACTTATATTTTATTTATCGAAACATTTAACGCCGCATGTATTTACTTTTACGAAATTGGTAATTAATGTTGTGGACTAAGACGTTAAATGATCTTTCAAAATCACTGAATATAAGGAGGTACAGAGCTGAATGTCTCTCAAATAACTGCTTTAAGTTTAGCAAATAAATATGGTCAAGACACTTGGTTTAGAACCTAATAGTCTGACTGTTTAAGGAAGCCTAGATCAAATATTATACGATATAACTTCAGTATGCTTTGGAGATACTGAAAGGATTCTCAAAGTGTTCGAGATTAAAATATCGAAAGTGCATCTATTATTATGATCTGTAGTGTTACTATTTCTTTACCTACTCTCACACAATTGACTCCAGTGTAATGTAACCAGACTAATATTGACTTAAATTTATGACGACAAGGGAGAATATGTATGGCTGTGTGTGTGCGTCTAATTTACATTTTTTTTCCGTATACATATACTCCACACCACGTATATACTTGCATTTAAGTTAGTTACTCGTACCTACCGCCATAAAACAAATGTTGTGTCTTGAAGAATGCATCATAGTTGTGGTTGTATGTGGCACATACATACATACATACACAAATGTGCCACAAATTGCTGTTATAGTTTGTTGTGATGGTACTTATTTGAATTTTATTTATTACAATAAAATTTCTTAAAAAGTAAAACCAATTTTAGATAATGACTGACTACATGGCTTTATAACTCATTATAAAAATTAAAATTTGTTTATAACTCGTCTCGTTTTTTTTTATTTTTATTTTCATTCTCTTTTGTTTTTGTGAAGTTGTTTTTATGTCAGATTTTTATTTGAATTTTTATTTGCATTTGTTTTTCAACTTTTATTTTTATTGTGATTAGTTTGAGTGTATTTCTAAAGGTTTTAATATCTTTGGTTTTATTTCGTTTCGCTTCTTATTTGCTTTTTTATTTTCCATCATCCCCCACAGTTTTTCTCATGGATCAATTGTAGGCAGCGCCATTATTTTGCCTGATGAATTTGTAAAATGAATTTGGGCAAGTTTGTTACAATTTCCATTTTCTTGTTGTTTTTATTTTTTTATTTGCTTTTGGACTCCCTACCATCAATGGTAGTGCATGTATGCTTGTTTATGGGGGTTGATGCTGATGATATTAAATTTACATTAAATTTAGGAGACGCTCAGAATTTTGATTTGAAATTTGAGATCCACCAGGATCTTTACGCACTTTAGCAGTTGATAGCGGCCATTTTGTTGAAGCTACATCTGTCAAATTAGTTGTCATTTCTGTAGTCTGTTTTTCCAATTCTCCATGGATGGATTATGTTATCAAAACGAGTGATTGCAACAGATCCTAATGTCCGTTAAAAATGCTCTTCAGCGAACAATCAAAATTGTTTTAAATATTGCTAATCCACATGACAGCCTAAAGGGTCGAATACATCTTGAAAAAGATACCGTTTCAGATGGCAGTAATAGCGGTGCATATTTCGTTGAGAAAAGGCTTCGTATGGCCTCTGCTGTTAATGGCAAACACAAAAGCTCAATAATTACCTGAATTATATAATCTGGACACCAACGCCGTAGTCTCCGTTGTCTAGCAGGTAATGGGATGGATTATTAGACGTTAGGCCGGGACTTAAACCGCAGGTTGCACATCTCCAACAAAAACGAGATCTTCCACTTAGCAGTTTTTCTGACAAAAATTCTGCGAGTAAATAAAACATTGCCATGAAAAGTTTATTAAAAATCTGTCATTCGGAGTCGACTTTAAACTGAAGGCCCCATTATTGTTTGAAATTAACCCAGCTAGGTTGTAATCTTATGTACATGTGGACACGAACAGTACGGCCCAACGTGCCGCACACCCACATTGAATATTTTGCACGAGCGATTTTAGGGCATGGTTAACTCACGTTGGGGAAGTCGCCGTAGTCTAGTAGATAGTGTGTTGCCTTATTAGACGTAAAAGCCAAGGTTCGAGTCCCAGGCCAGAGTAAATAAAATTGCCATGAAAAGTTTCTCATAAAATTTGCCGTTCGGAGTCGACTTTAAACTGTAGGTGCCGCCACTTACGCATAAAATTAAAACACACAACATAAGTGGTGTGAGAAACAAGGTCAATAATCCTAACTGATGGGTTCTAATGACCAATTATGTATGTATGTACGTATCTCACGTGGGGGTGATATAAACTAGCCACCAAGATCGAGGGATTAGAATTCATTGCACTTTTTATTGTTGAATTTTCTTAACCTGCAGGTGTATGGGAATAGGTTACAGCGGCCCTCAAAACATGAATTTAGAAAATGCGAACGATTAAATTTTGTCTAATTTATATGCCATGGTCAAGAGAAAATTGGATATTACTGAACGTAAAATTTGATACTCTGTGTATACAAGCAAGTTGTTTCTAGGCTACAACAGATGAATTCACAAGTTTTAAATCGCATTTATTTTTTTTTGCAATGTGCGCTTATTGACGTAGGGGTATATTGCAATGAAGTTGAATCTTAAATAAAATCTAATATGAGTGACTTTAATTTCCTTATTTTCGTGTGTACATGTGTATGCATGTGGAAATCAGTTTCTGGTTAATTTGCAAACAATTTTATTGAATGCGAAAAATTATGCATTCGCCATGCCATGCCATGCATATGTGCATTTCCAGTGTGTGTGAGAATATTTTTGATTATGATTAATTAATAATTTTCGACAAATTGAAACAAGGGTTAATTGAATAAACATGATATCTTATGGAATTTGTACAGCATAAATTGCAAAAATAATAAAAAAAAATTATGAATGAATAAATATAAAAAATTTTTTATCTGGTAATCAGACATATTTTTGTATGGTGATAATCATAGATTTGAATTTCTCATAAACGAAAGAGGATATTTACACATATGCCTATACATTTATAAATCAAAATTACAAATACACATCTTAGTGAAATTGTTTTTGGAATTGAACAATAAACAATTTTTAATAAAATAAAATTAAGAAAACATAGTTTAAATATGAATTAATTTTGATACCTTTAACCAACAATGGAAATTATGTTTTTATAACATTCGAAAATTCCTTAATATGCCTTAGCTAGAATGAAAATTAAGTATTTCTCCCACATTAACCTCTGAGCAGAAATGTGTGTTATGCAAATGGGTCTAAGACGCAATGGTTTCATTTATAAAATATTCAACTTACTCCACAGATCAAGCCAACAGGCCAAGTAAAATACAAAAAATACCTATTATTTGCATAAAAAAATCTGTAAATTCCAAACGTTCAACAGCTAATAGTAAAATTTTATCAAATTCTCCACCATGTAAGAAGACCTATCCATCAAGAATTCACTCCAAAATATACCTTAAAGACGGTCTAACATGGTGGTGGTAGCATCGTGGTATGGGGGGCATTCTCTTGTTATGGTGTGGGTCCTCTATATCGTATCTAGAATATAATGAAATCGGCTGATTACACTGAAATTTTGCAAAATACAATGCTGCCGTATGCCAATGAATATATGCCACTCAAATGGGTATTCCAGCAGGATAATGACCCAAAGCTATCGGCAAAGTACGCAAAGAAGTGGTGCCAGGACTAAAAAACCAATGTTTAGAATGGCTATGACAGTTCTCTGATATGAACCAATATAAATTTTTGTGGAACGAAGCTTTGGAATCTTATACAGAATGCGAGGAACGCAATACTCAATGTGTGCTGATATTCTGGATAGCAAAGGATCTGCAACAAAATCCTAATTTTGGCACTAAGGCTTTATGCAACAATTTTCAGTATAAATTTCTATTTAGTTTTACTTAGGTTAGTTTCAAGCTTTAAGATTTCATGAAATGTCCTTATTCACACAAACTCACCAAAAAAAATTAAAACATATTGTAAAGAACAGCAAAAATTTTGTTTTAATCTATTTTCTACCGATTTAGAAAAAATAAATCGTTCAAACAAGAAAGAATTTTCGATTTTATATTCGCTTGTAAATGTAATGTAAGTTTGGGTGGACACTGTCCTTATTATTTTTCACATCACTGTACATACATAATTGGTCATTATAATCCTTTAGTGAGAATTACAACCTAATTTCTCATACTGCTGGCTGGAGACTTACAGTTTAAAGTTGATTCCGAACATTAGATTTTTGAGGGAGATCTTTCAAAGAAATCTGCTGTCAGGAAGTCACCGAAGAAATATTTTTTTTATATTTTGTTTTCCGAGAGATGTCTGTACTGGGATATGAATGGTGACCTTACGTCTCGCAAACCTAATACACTACCTACTAGACTACGGCGATTTATTATGTTAATTGAAATTAGAAAATAATTCATTTGGAAAGCTCACTGACCTCTGCACCCTCAGACAAGGTAATATTAACAATATATAGAGGAAGATATGCAGAACCACCTCATGAGAAAAAGTAAAAGACTCAATCAGTAAAATGTATTTTTAACCACAATGCCCAGCATAATAGAAACATTAAGTGGATAGTGTGTAGGCAATGATCATCGTAGGACGTGCTTTACTACATCACACACCCGATTAACTATAAAACAATCTGAAGAGGAAGCCTTGTGACATTGCCTATTTTCATTAAAGGATCGAAGATGAATGAGTATCTATATATTACATACTATTCAAAACATGCAGCTACATCTTGTGGCAAGAGTATACTCCATTTCGACACCAACCAGACATTGCTTGTCTGCTTATACTTATAATGATCGAAGTACTTTCAAAATAATTTAAAAAAAAATTTTTGAAATTTCCTAACAAACTTAAACATAAACATTATCAAGTAAGAGTGTTTTTTTTGTTTTGTTTTTGTTTAACATTTAATACTTTGTTTATAACATTTTTATGTATACTTAGATTCCTTCGAAATTACTAAAATAATAACTTAATTATAGTCTAAGTATTACGTTTTATACGAGGCCATAAACGATTATTTTCCAAAGATTTACAGTGTAGGATAGTAATTGTTACAGTATGCACTTAAAAGTAATGTTATGTTGTGTTGTTAAATTTATTTCTATTTTATTATATGCATTTGCATATTTGAAATAATATTGAATCATAAGAAAAAAAAGTAATTCCGGACTGTAATATAGAATTATCCATTTAGTGATTCCAAAAGGGCACATCTGGCAAGGGTACATATTTTTCATTTGAAGTGTAATTTATTTACTTTTCAATCTTCATTAGAGGCAACATGATTAAATTCGTGACTGGAAGCGTCATAGACTGATATCATGTCAATCCATCAACGTAATATCACATCGCATTATCTTAAATATCGCTTCTATAACACAAATTATGACAGATAAGCTGAACGTTTCAATTTTACGGATTTTACATAATTGGAACTATCTTACAGATCATTATGGAGTATATTAGTTCCTTCCTGCAAGTCGTGTAACAAATTACATATTGTGTGCTAGAGCAGCAAGTTTCGAACAATATTTTCATTGAAGTAGCCGTGGTCTAGTAGGTAGCCAGGGTTCGAGTCCCAGGTCAGACATCAAAATAAAATACAAAAAGTATTACTTCGACGATTTCTTCTCAGCAGATATCTGGCAAAAACTCTGAGAGTAAATAAAACTGCCATGAAAAGTTTCTCAAAAATCTGTCGTTCGGAGTCAACTTTAAACTGTAGGTCCCGCCTTTTATTATAAAATTAACACACACAACATAAGTAGTGTAGAAAACTAAGTCAATAATCCTAACTGAAGGGTTGTAATGTCCAATTATGTTATGTGTATTTTCATCAGCGTTAAATCCTATTTCGCACTTGGTAATAACAATCATGCAATTAAAATCGCTGTAGTCTAGTAACGCCACGGTTGGAACCCCAGGTCAGTCATCTCGAAACAACGAAAAATGAAAAATATTTCGAACAAAAGCTCTAAAATAAAATTGTCATGAAAAGTTTCTCAAGTGTTGGAGTCGACTTTAAACTGTAGATCCCGCCACTCTAGTATAAAATTTACAAGCACAACGTGATGTAAGAAGCTAGGTCATCACCCTCTGACTGAAAAGTTGTAATGGCCAATTATGCATGTACATAAAGTGAGCGTCAAAAGAAAGTGTACAGTAATAAATTACCGTTGTTTTTATTTTAAAATTGATTCATTGTCAGTTTTTAAAATTGAATTAAAAAAAATACAAAAAATTTCAAAATATTGCCAAATTTTTTTGGGCACTCTCCTTAAATGGTAAAAGTTAAGTTTGGTGATATTTAGAATTTTATTTTCTGTACAGTTTCTTTTGACTCTCTCTGCATATTACAATCAAAATTGTAACTCATATGGCTTGGCAAATCTTAAAATGTTGGCCATGCATGTAGAAAAAGTATGCTTGTTGAAGAGAACTATAGTCAAGGGGTTTTATTAGACCGCTTTTTTTTTTTTGCATATGAGCCTTAGAGAATCGTCCTCCGTCGTATGATAATCGTGTTTTTATGACATTTAATTAAGTTGATGCTTATAAACTTTATAGCATTTTTAGTTTTACAAAAACGGTAGCACAAGTCATCCTTGATTAAATGAGAAAGCAGATTGCCGAGAAAGTGAAGGTACGACTTTTTCGTAGGGCTAATTAATAGGGCACTCGCAATACTGATTGTAAAAGTATAGACAGCTGCTAACAATCCAGAGATAGTCATTTAAACGAAAACAACTCAACCAACAAAACCCAATTATGGATAACCCTCAACAAAGGAAATGCTTACTCACCATTAAACCATTTCATTTGGTTTTCTTTTTAATGTGAATTTAACATCTTTTTTTTTTCTTTTAAAAGAAAATGCTGGTGGTACAGTTTGAAACATAAAAGTGTTGTAATAAAAATAAAAATTAAATCCATTTGAAATAATAAAAAAACCGACCTATTGACACACATCATTCTATGAAAAATTGTCTGCAATTTCAGGGAAAACGATTACAACAAAAAAAAAAAAAGAAAAAACGAAAGAAAGAAACATTAAACTAAACCCGACTAGAAGTTACCAGATGAATAAAAGAAATAAAAAAATTTAAATAAATTTTGTATTTCCTGCAGCCATGGGAAATGAACTACAGACTCACATATGGATACGGTAAACAAGAGAATGTTTATAAGGCTATACAAAAGAATTTAAAAAAATTAAAAAATTACATTAGCATTAAGCGATAGTCGGTTCGTCTGTCATATTTTGTAAATTAAGGTACATAGAGTTGTTATAAACGTTTATCGATGAATTCATTATCAAAGTTTCCGTACAGCTAATTTCGTTAAAATTGTTGTTTATTCGAGACCATATAGAGTTTTACTTCAGATTTTTAACAAAAAACGCTCAACTTGCTACAAAACTGTTCAGGGGCTACATGTTTCCAAAAAAAATCCTCATTCCTCAACTGTTATACAACTTGGAAATATTCCACTGATATGTCTACTTAAGACCTCTCGGATGATATATATGTAGGTCCTCTACAATGACAGAAAAAATTATTGAGCAAAAACTTAAAGCAGCCTTTACTGCCCCAAAGGTTCACACTTTGATATACTTTCGAAGATGGTGTGTATTCTATTAAATTAACAAGAAACCCATACAACCAACAAACTAAGGTAACAAAGGATTACAATAACAAATCAACAATAATATTACAGAAGTTGTCAAATCAAAAAAAAAAAAAAAAATTTAGTATAAATGGAACGTAAAATTACATTAGGGCGTATGGAAGAATAAGATAAATATCTGGCAACTTTGTCCTGCTGCACATATGACTTACATGACTATGAAAGCCTTCTTTTTTTAGTACGTCACGGAGGTTTTCCACTTATTTTTTTTTTATTTTGTTTGGTTATTTGTCTAAAACGTTTGTTATTCAATATTTTTGGGGGAAAGCTTTTAAACTGTCGGAAACATTAATCTTATGTTTTTAAACAAAAAAAAAGAAAAATAAAATTAAAAAAAAAACAAAATGATTTACGCCAACATTTTATGTAAAAATTTTTTTCAATCAACGTTTTTAAATACTTTTATGCGTTTTTAAAACAAAAAATAAAAAAAAAAAATTGTAAAACGAAACAATTGCCTTAAAATATATGGGGAGTACATTTAATGGGAACGAAGTAGAATTTGAATTATTGGCCATTTGTTAAAATAATGGACACAATATTTTGCCAGACTTTACATATGTAAATATTTACGCAAAAAAAGTAAAGAGGAAATACTGAGGAAATGTTTTTTTAAAAAATTATGTTGCATACAAACAGCATTTGTACACGTGCATTGTTTTTACACCTACATACTGCTGGCATTTGGTAAAAATGTGCAAAGCAGAAAAGTTTGAGATGTTAATAAAAAAATTATTCACAAAAAACTGAAAATTCTTTTATTTTTCCTGGATTTACTAGCTGATGGAAAAAAATTGAACATTTTACTTAAGCATCACAAGTGATTGTAATTGTGTGAGCAAGTACACTTCTATAGGATAACAATTCATATGTGAAAATATTGAAGGTATTGATTAGTTGTTGAAAAGCGGAACCTACCTAAATTGCATAGAAATCATTCCAATGAACCATAGGGATGTCAGCTACAACGTTCCCATATATCCAACCAAAATGTGTTAAGTCTTGTTGAGAACTTTTGCTGAGGTTATAAATCGATTGATGAGGCAGAGAGTATTGTTGAGTTCATTACATTTGCATTGCAGATAAGTGTCATTTAGCTTATCCTCTGTAATCTAATGGCGCTTCGATATATTTTTGTTAAACATTCACCATAATTGTAATGCTTATTCTCAAGACTGGCAAATCGAGACGTGTCAGTTACCTTTGTTCAGAAAGAGCCACCAATGATTTTAAAATCTATCTCCCCAGACGCAAATCAAGTCGGCTAACAGAGCTCTGTTAAACAATTAATTTCAGGCTGGGAAAGGAAAAATGGAGTTTTCATATTAGATTTTGAAATTTTCCTAGATTTCAGATTTAAAAATCCACTGTAAGTCCTTTTGTGGAAAAACAGGACTGAGTCAGCGCATAAAGTAAATTGTTTTGGAAGCATTGGACGTCCCTTTAACTAACCTACTCGCCAGAATCCTTAACAGAGCGAGTTTTCATCGTAAATTTTGAAATTTTCCCAGATTTTAACAGAGAAACAGCATTATTTTTAAGGGATGTTTTTGTCAGACAAATTATTATAGAAGGAATACAGCTGGTTGAATTAAAGTCGATGTAGTCTGGTTTAATAAATGTAAGGTTGGGGTATGAAGCCCAGGTCGGGCGCCCATCATTTATTCTTTTTTAAATTTTTTCTAATACATATTAAATGTGAAAGTTTTGGTACGTACGGTGTGATAATTTTGGTACACACGGTGTGAAAATTTTGGTACGCACGACACAAATTAATTGTTTAACAGAACTCTGTTATGTTACTAACAGCTCTGTTACCCGACTTGGTTTGCGTCTGGGGTGATAGATTTTAAAACCTATCTTCACACACATGATCCGCAATGTTTGTTCAAGTAATTTGAAGGAATATGTTATTCCGTCATATTCAGCCCTGTGCTCAAATGATTTGAGTGAATATATTATTTCCTTATAACCTGTCGTGTCTTATTTACTTGCTCTCAATAATCCAAAGCAGCTTCGTTGGATTTGTTAAACTTGCACGATAATTCGAAGGGTTTTATGAGAAGTTCTGATGATTATTGTCAAAACTGTCAAATCGAGGCGTGTCGTTTTGCATTAATTAGTATCAGAACGCATTTGTGCTGAATTAATATAAATGATTATGTTATGACGAAGTCGCTGTAGTCTAGTAGGAAGTATGTGGGTTTATTAGACTGAAAGCCCTCTGAGAGCAAATAAAAAAAATTTGTAAAAAAATCTGTTCGGTCGGAGTCGACTTTAATTTGTTGGTACCACCACTTATGAGGATACACCCCAAGTGGTGTGAGAAGCTGGGTCGTAATCCTGACTGAAGGGTTGCAATAGTGTAATAATGTGACCCTACAAAGCCTTCTATCATATTCTTGCTATTTGAAATTTCTATTTATGACTTCATGCGACTCCCAATCGACAAATGAAAGATGGTTTGAAAATTTTCAATATTTTCAATCCTTGCAGACTAGTGAAACATCAAGGGTGGTAACTATTTGATAATGATAAATTCATTATCAACACTAGTTAGTGCAAAAGATCGCCAATGATTACAATGAAGCCAAACCAAGACAAACGTTAACCATCACAGTGACCTTTCCAGCTCCATTAAATATATTTCTGTATTTGTTTAAGGGACAAAAGTAATACCAATAGGAAAAAGGTTTTTGTACAAAAATTTTCATTCGACTTTTTGCTATTAAACTCTTGATAAACTCCACAATATGGAATTGTATTACAAGATTTTTAATTACATTTTTTTTTGTTTTTTTTTTTTTTGGTTTTTTATTTCTAATGTAACTGTTGATTGCTATTAAAAATCAGACTTTTAATTTGTAATTTTTGTTTTTTTTTTAATCCATCATTGCCATCTTTTAATTAATCACATAAGTACCACGTAAAGCACTTTGTTTTTATAAAAACAATAAAAAAACGAAATAAATTTATTTTAAAGACCTCATGACCACTCTTTAATTGTTAGCTAATGACTGTAAGCAATATTCATTGGTAATGGCTTTTTGAAATTTTCCAAAAAAAAAACGAGAAAAACAAATTTGAATGATGATAAGAAAATAAATTTTTTTCACAATCTTTTCAATAAAAAAGTCTTGCCAATTCAATAATTCAAACAACGATTTCTTTTTAACGGTTTAGACATTAAAAGCAATCTAATGTACCTCAGAGGTTGTTAACAATGTTATTTTTTATTATTCATGAGATATTTTTGAAAGATATTTTGAGACCAGTCGATTTAATTACTCTTGTCGGACGGAAACTTCATTAAATAAGCTTATAGACCAATCAGTATTTGAACTTTGGTATTTAAAAAAATTTAATGCTGTAATATATTGCAATGAAATCAAAAATATTCCCATGAGTAACTCATCTGGATATGTCTGTGGCTAAATATATATTGCATAGAGGGTACCCTAGTTTTGAGAGTACTAGTACTAACTAGGGTACTAGTTTTGACACAACTGAAAAAGCCATTTAACGCAGATGTTTACTTCAAGTACGAAATTCTCTACCATCCTAACTTAGTTCTTACAAATTTTCATACATAAGCAGAATATAAACATTTACCCATTCCAATACTTAGCACATGCTCGCATAGATCGTTTTTTAAACTTTAAAGAGACTTTCTGATCAAAAAAAAAAAAAGAACTCAAACAATCTAATAATGGAAAGATAAGAGATGGAGAGAAGTCGCCGTGGTCTAGTGGGTAGTGTGTTGGCTTATTAGACAAAAGGCCCGGGTTCGAATCCCAGGTCAGACATCAAAACGAAAAAATATTTCTTCGGCGACTTCCTCTCAGCAGATTTCTGGCAAAGACTCTGAGAGTAAAAATTGCCATGAAAAGCTTCTCAAAAATCTGTCGTTCGGAGTCGACTTTAAACTGTAGGTCCCGCCACTCATGTATAAAATAAACGCACACAGCATAAGTGGTGTGAGAAGCTAGGTCGTAATCCTGACTGAAGGGTTGTAATGGCCAATTATGTATGTTATGTATGTATGTAAGAAATCGAGAGCATAAAAATATGATAAACAAGTAAATAAAAACTAGCATAAAAAAATTTTAAACAAGTTAACAAAAATTCAACAACAAACACTAAGAGAATTAATGTAAACAAAATATACAAACAACAATAATGAAACAAGGATGTTTACATTTATAGAGATCTCCAAAAGGCGAAGCCACGAACTTTCGCTTTCAAGAACATTTATCATTTATTGAACAGTAACATACAGAATTGTGCAAATAATAAAGAATTTTAATTAATTTTATTTTGTTTGCAATCAAAAGTCAAGTCAAGTCAAAGTCTGCGTGATTGTCAGCAGGTTCAGGAGCAAATAGAAACTGTACTTCAACTCACCACATATAATGATATTGCAATCCATTACTATTCACCTGTTTATGAATTTCAAGAAAACCTTCGATATTTTTCGATTAGCTTTATTGATATGGAATTCATAGCATATTTAATGAAGAGAAATGCAAGAGATATGAACGAGAGGCGGTATCAGCCCTTCTAAACCTTTATATATTTCGTTTCGTTAAAGACGTTCATTCTTATAAGCTGTAGAATGTAGGTTTGCTACTAGACTACAGTATCAGTTAACAATTGCATATTAACGCTCGAGTAAAACTGAGAATTCTTTCTATCATCTCAAATGCTCACCGACGTGTGATATGATAACTTGGATCATATTTGCACTAAAAGAAGAGCATTTAAATAGAGTTAATCGAGCGAGTAGTAAGTCATATTGTTAAATTAGATATAAAATCTCATACATCTTAGATATAAAATCTCATACACATAAAGAAAACTAGCCGATTTGGATAATTTTGCACGGTAATGAGGCCCTTAGGAAAGTGTTATAGATCAACATTATAGGATCAATAAAGCGATAGCATCACTAGAACGATTTCCTTAAGTATTAGACAAGTCCCACAAATATACAGAGGTTATCGGCTTAAATGAAAGCGTAAAGTTAATTCTGTTGTACAGTAGTTTAAGTAGGATAGTTTCGGGATACAAGCTCCTTAAAACTACGGTCGTTCAAAAAGTGCATTTGTAGTCCTACCATGTCATGGGAATAAAAAAGAAATTTTCCAACAAAAATCTTTCAAACTTTTTCATTTTATTTAATTAATTTTTTAATAATTAAGTTTTTTTTATTTATTTTGTTTTGTTTTTGTAATTAAGTTGACTGTGAGATCCAATTTATTACATTTTAAAGCCCAAACACCATATGTACTTATGTGTTGTATTGATGACACTTTGATGTATGAAGACACCAAAAAAGTGATCACATTTCTTTTGTTTTTTTTTCTTGTTTGTTTAATTTTCAACATAAAAACAATATAAAAAAATATTATGTAGCAAAAATTAAAATAAAAATTGCAAAACCAACATGTTAACAACTCTGCTGACAAAGTTATGGTAAAAACCAAAAAAAGTCAAAAAAAATAAACGTAAAAGTGTAAAAAGAGAGTAAAAAAAAATTGTTTCAAACAAAAAATAGCTCATGGGAAACTTTTTCGTTTAAAACAATATTCCGTTGTTTGCTTAAATTGAAACACTTTCTCCCGCATAATGCAATTGTTTTTTTTTTTTTTTCGTTTTTTTTTTTGTGTGTGATAACAGCTTTAAAAACAATATATTCACCCTTCAAAAGGAAAATAAAACAACAACGACAACAACATCAACAATAGAAAAAAAAACTTAAACAAATTAAATCAAAAAATAAAAACAAAATTGAAGCAACAAAAATAGATTATTTTTGCGTTTCAAGTAAAAGATTTATTTTTTATTTTCGTTGTACTATGTAGTATTATTTTTAAATTTAATTTGTTTTTATTTTGTTATTTTGTCTTTTTTTTTTTTGTTTTTTACCCACAATGCATTTTAAAGACCGAAAATGTGTAGAAAACTTAAGTAAAATTTCAATTACAATTATTTTCTTGGAATAAATTCAATTTGTGTTGATGATTATCCATCCAACGTGCATATAGTATTTCGTATTACTCGTAATAGATTTACACAGCATTGTCTAATAAATTAGCACATGCTTATTAAATGGGTCAGTTGTGTAAGAGGAATAAAAAACTACTTATTTTGCATCTTGCCAATCATATATCATACTTCATAATATCACAAAGTATTGAAAATAATTCAATGCATACAATACATTAACACACATATGTAAATATGTAAATACATTCAACTCTTTTTTTACACGGTTTCTTTTTACATGGATTTGAAGTTACACGGTTGAAAAAAAAAAATTCTTTTGGAAAAAATTTTTAATCTAGTACCGTTTCAAAATCACTGTCTTATAATTACATATGTTTATTTTTATCACACTTAGCACCATTTGTGAAATGAACATACATAGTAGCAACTGGGGAAATCCCAAAAACCATAAGTTCAACTTTCTATAAAAGATTTTTTAATAAAAAAAGTCGACGGCGAAAGATCTTTCGGAAAGTAGTCCGACAGTTCAAAACTCTATTACCGGACGAAAGTCACCAATGGATAATTTGATGGATATCTCCAGTGATGATACCGACGTTAGTCCGTTTCATCGCAAACAATAGCGCTTGTTATCAATATTATTATGTAGCTATGTAAATATTTTTTCTTTATTTCAATTCTAATTTTTCTGTTCTTAATTCTAGATTAACAGATTTCTTTTGTCTTTTGCTTGCTCTACCAATTTTTCACCTGTTTGATTTACGTATTTTAAGTTTTAATGCTCAATAAAATGCTATATGAATATACAATTCGTATGCATTTCTGAAATTTTATGATTTTCAACATTTTTTACACGGTTTTTCGAAGTAAATATAGTTCTTCATTTCATCTTACACGGTTTCCAGATAACATGGAACGTATCTCCCATTTTATTAAAGGAAATTCCGCATTTTTTACACGGATTTCTGAGGAACGTATCTACCGTGTAAAAAAAGAGTTGGGTGTACGTTATTAAATTTACTTTGAAATTGACAAATAAATGTAAATACGTGCATTCTCACTCTCATTTAGTAATGAATTGTTTATCAGTTTTATGTAAATTGTTTTGGATACACAACAAATTAAAAGGAATAGTTTCAAACCTGACTGTTGCCTTTGTAACGCAATTCAAAAAGGTCCCAGTTTAATAAAATCCATGTCGTATAATATTTCTTACCTAAAAATAAATGAAGAAAAATAAATTTTTTAATACTAGAATTAAAAATTAGAATTAAATTAAAATCGAATATTGTAATGATATTCGCCGTAACACGACTGTTTAAAGTATTACACTGCGTTAATACCAATAGTCTGTAATAAAGGATTCTTTTGATTGCTATTTTATTATATACACCTAACTCTTTTTTTACACGGTAGATACGTTCCTCGGAAATCCGTGTGAAAAGAAACCGTGTAAAAAAGAGGCGTTTCCTATAGTAAAATGGGGGATACGTTCCATGTCATCTGAAAATCGTGTAAGATCAAATAAAGAACTATATTTACTTAGAAAAATCGTGTAAAAAATGTTGAAAACTATAAAATTTCAGAAATGCATACAAATTGTATGTTCACATCACAGATCAGCAATGTTTGTCGTTTTTCTGCTACTCATAAGCACTCATACAATTTTGAGTATGAGTGAATCAACAGAATTCAAATTCAACTACTCTGATTCATTTGTACTCGCTACAACATTGATTTATAAGTATAAGTAGCAATGAGTATGAGTACAATGTTGACAACAAACTCACAACATTCGAAATATGTTTGATTCATACGCCTACTCATTCTGAATCATACATTTAGAAAACTACTTATAATACTTATAAGTCATTCGAGTGGCTCGAATCATTAATCAAAATTTACAGCATTTGTTGTTGTTGCATATACAAGCAAATAAAAAAGGAAATACAAAGACAAAAAGCAAAGCATACACACAATCTTCTTGTGAGTATAATAGTATTTATACGCGAATCATACTTATTTTGTGCTTCTTGTAAATGTTAAGTAGAGATTTAAATACATAAATTTTTTAAAAAGTTTCCTTTGTTTTGTCACCCATAGTATGGCGCTGTAGGTTACAGCATTTTTATTATCTGTTGAAAATAGTTCTAGTATTTCTGGAAATAAGAATTGAACTTTGTCATCAGTTGTATAACGTATATCAGTACTTGATGTCAGTGCAAATAACTGTTGCCTGATAAACATAATTTAATATTTTCAGTCCCAGTCTTGTAGACAGTGTATTGGCTTATAGCTAGGAGTCTACGGTTCATGCCTCAGGTCAGACATCTCCAACGAAACGATGTATGAAATAACATTTCTTCGGCGACTGCTTCTCACTGAGAGCATGAATAAAATTGGCGTGAAATGTTTTTTAGAAAAATTTCTCGTTCGGTCTCGTAGTTGAAACTGTAGGTCCTGCCTCTCATGTATAAAATTAACACACGCAACATAAGTTGTGTGTAAAGGTGGCTCGTAATACTGACTGAAGGGTCAATTCATTTTATTATTTAAAATAGTTTCTGGTCGTTGCTTGCTTTTGTGATTTTTAATTTTTTTTTTTCTGAATTCTTTTGAGAGTGTGAATAAAATAGGCATTTTCCAAATGTACATGAGTGTACTTTTAAATTTCTTACAACGTTGTTGTTATATTTCCAGGTGGCAATTAAATGAAAATTGCTTTTAAGAAATGCATAAATTAAATTAGAAAAGCTGTGAACTCTTTGCACTGGTGTGCCAAAGTAAAAAAAAGAAAAAAAACTTTTCAAATTAAAGAAATAAAAATGAAATCAAAAAAATCTAATTAAATTTAATTTCGTGCAAATGTACGAAACAACAAAGAAATGTGGTAAATTGAATAGAAATAACCATCTCTCCCAGCCAGGCAACAGACAAAGAAGTGAAGACTTTTAATGAAATATTTCGTCGTCTGGCGTGTTACTTACTTAGATACTTACATACGTACATACATGCACTAAATTGTTATAAAATGGATTTTATAACAATCTAAAGTGAAGGTAAATAATAATTCAAGGAACTACTGGTGCTACTACATGGAACTGTTTAGTTTGCGACCTCAATCTACCCGTACCTGTACCTGTACACCTTTAAAACCTGCTACCAAAACAAACAAAAAAATAAATAAAACGAGGAAGATATAGAAGAAGAAAAGTAAAAAGAAAAACTAAATTAAACGAAATGAAATGAAATAAAATGAAATTGATTCACAAGGTTTGGCTTAATTTTTAAAAGATACACTCTCGTACACAGGAGAGCCACTTAAGGCGATGTGCATACAAGATGTTCACGAGTTAGATATTAAAAAGAAATACCAAAGTTCAAATGATATTTAATAGTTTGTTTTCATTGTATCGTATTGTATTGCATTGTATTAACGTTCATATATACGTTTTAATTTTTTTTTTGTGTTCCTTGAACACTTTCCTATTTTCTGCAATCAATGATTTAAACGAATAACAAAAAAAAAAACAAAAATTGAAAAAAAATTTCAATGAAATGAAAAAAATGAACGCCGTTGAGTTTGATTTATTATATGGACGAGGTTAAAAGGATACGACCACATACGGTTGATGTTGCATTGACATCTTTACAATCGCATGCAACTGTATGCATTCACACTGTATTCAACTCTCACATGGGGCAGTTACGTTTGCGTAACACTTTTTAAATTCGCATTATTTTTATGCATTTTTATGATCAAAAATTTACATAATTTTTCCTATAAAATAAATTTCTTTAAACGTCTTTATGTGTAATACTCGCAATAAATTATTAACTGCCTAGTAACAATAGGTATTTAGTTTGAATTTAAAATTTTTTGAGAAATTTCGGACAGCCTTTAAATCGTTGACAGCATTTAGAAAAAAAAAAAAATGAGGAGTTGAAAAGTGTTGTTATTGTCAGAATTTTAAAGCAATGATGCACTACCAATGCTATTAACACATCATTGTTTTAAATCACGTCATTGCCGACAAGGAAAAGACAACTCGAAGAAAAAAAATTTAAAGTTAATGAAAATATTCATTCTAAACTGAGGGAACCGAAACAATGCAAGAAATTTTACTTCGGACTTCTTTGACTACAAGGATTTTTGATTGGTTTTTTGGATGATAATTAATTTTATCTTCCTACATGGTCTTCTTTGAAGAATCCCTCACTATTTTAATTCAAAAATAATTCAAAACAAAAATAAGGACAAAGTTTTTAAGGTCATTACAAATTGCAGCGAAGGCACAATTAATCACTAAGTATTTTGAACATGATAACAATCATAAAACAACAATAAAATTATGATCACATGAACAAAATTCAAATTACAGCAACAAAACTATAGAGAAACAGTAAGGTTCTCGAAGTTGCTGTACTATAATACGTAAAACTTGTAATTCTAGAATATACAAAATTAAATTGAGTTCTTTTATAAAATTTTTCTTTCCTATTAACTTTAATTGATCTGTGATTAATTTATGAATCACGCTATTACATTCGGAATTATACCCAAGATTAGACAGATTTCTGAAGTCGCCGTAGTCTAGTAGGCAGTGTGTTGGCTTGTTAGACTGAAGGCCCGAGTTCAAATCCCAAGTCAGACTTCAAAACGAAAATATTTCTTCGGGGACTTCCTTTCAGCAGATTTTTGGCAAAAACTTTGAGAGTAAATTAAATTGCCCTGAAAAGCTTCTCAAATATCTACCGTTCGGAGACAACTTTAAACTCTTGGTCCCCCCCACTCATGTATAAAAATTAACTCTGTCTGAAGGGTTGTAATGACCAATTGTGTGTGTAATGTATGTTAGTCAGATTTCTGCGGAAATACAGTAGAAATATTTAAATTGTAATTCATATTGTGGCTAATTCATATTGTTGGATTATTAGATATAAGATCGTTGTTAAAACCCTAGCCCAGATATCTCGAAAAAAACGAAATATGAAATAAAGTTTCTTCGGCAACTTCTTTTCTCACAAAAAGTCTAAAACCAAATAAATTTTCCATAAAAAATTACTCAAAATTGCTCGTTCGTAGTCGACTGTACGTTTCGCCACCCATTGATATCACACACAACTTGGGTGGTGTGAGAAACTAGGTCGTAGTCCTGATCAAAAAAGGTTATAATGACCTTTTAATTAAGTAAGTATTCATGTCAGGGAAATGTTACCAAATTTTGAAAAATCTTGAATGATTTTCTGGTGATATGATTTACTAGAAGTCGCCATAGTCTAGTGGGTAGTGTATTGGCTTATTAGAGGTGAGGCCTCGGTTCCAGCCATAGTACAGACATCTCAAACAAAACGAAATACGAAAAAATATTTCTACGAAGACTTTCTTTCAGAAGATTTTAATTACCTGTTTTAGAAATCTTAAAAGGTTCCGTGTTAGCACCGTGTGATGTAAGACATTAGTATTCTTGCCCAATGTCCGCCCTAGTTTTTTAATTTCAATTTCTTCTAAATTATTTAACGCGTTTTAATGATTTTCTTTTTCAGATCTTAAAAATAATTTTCTATTGTTACCGTCTACTTTAAATTCAAATTCAGATTATCTATGAATACCCCTAATATTTTTGTTTTATTAAATTCATATCGTTAATGACTATCCATTTGAATACACTCTGTATTGTTGTTGTCATTTGATGTGATTGTGTTTAATATTAGAAAACAAATGTTTTGGCACATCAATGATTATTGTTGCAAATAGAGTTTTCCCATTAACTAAATATGATATTAGATATGTACACCATGGCATACTACCCACTTGTGCATAAATGGCATCGAATTCGTAGCTCATCACATTAAATGCATAATGCCAGCAGCTTATTTGCATAAAATATGCATTGATTTGTATGCAGGCATAAATTGTATGCAAATATAACGAATAATTTTATGCACTTAGTGTTATGCTTGAATGCCATTTAAAAATTATTGTTTATTGATTTTAAATCCTGCTTTTAACATGCAGCAAAACGTTGCAACAACAATGCTGCACCAAGGATGATATAATTTTATGAAATTTATTTGATAATTTCATGTCAATGTCGGTTGCTGCTTAACACCTCTTATATGTTTTTCGATATTCCATGTTTGTTGTTGTTATTGTTGTTGTTTTAATGTATGTGGTTAAATTATGATTATTGTTTGTGATGTTGCAATAACAGCTTAAATTTTAATCCCACCATACAAATATGGGTAACTTTTAACAGCCCTTTCAAATGTGTGAACACCATTCTACCTTGACTGGTCTTAAATGAATGAATGGTTGACCATCTTGGTGTTTCGTTTCATATCATGCCAAAAATCACAGTAAAGTACTCCTGTTCATGTGTGGTGTAAGGCAATTCGTAATTTACTTTAATTAGAGTCCCTGTCTTTATGTATTTACTGTTGCCGAGGATTGCATGTAAATGCCGTTTGTCTGCATTTTCTTGAAAATACCAACATTTTGTTGTGATATTTATCGGTCATGTGTCATTTCTTATTATATTCCCTCTGACTGCCTTCCATGTATACGTATACATAAGTTTTACTCTTTGTTTTTGCAATTATTTCTTGTATTCCCTTTCATGTCCTTCCTATATGTGTTGGCAAAGTCGGGAATATAAGATACAATATTACATAATAACCACTTGTCATTTTCTGTTCCATTTTTGGAGGTTTATTATCTTACTTTGTATGTACGGAAGACAATATTTTACTTTCAATTTCATTTATTGTACATCCTAAGCAGACTCTTAAAACATTGAAATCTTTGTAAGTATTTTCCAAAAAAGTGTTGCAAGCAAACTGAATCCTGCAAAAACTCATTGAAATCCAATAGCGCTTTAAGAATTTATGGGGAATGTACAGTTATCCTTCGTATAACGCGGTACTTCTACAACGCGTTTTCGATTTAATGCGATTTAAAAAAAAAAAAATTCATTACAACGCGAAATTTCGGCTTACCTGTATTATGATTTTTACTATTCAGAAACCCAAAAATTTTTTATTCTTACGTTATTTTTTCTACCATCAAGACACTACAGCATATGCTAACTAGTTTTAGGTATAAATTCCTTCGTTTTCGTTTTTCACCAGCCTTTTAAAGTAAATTTTATTGAACAAGTCAAACGATCAGTCAACTACTCTAATGAACCACCCATGCTAAGGTGTATCAAAAAAATGTAAAATTCGAGAAGTAAAAAAACCTCATCGACATGCCAGTGTTGTGTATTACGTCATTTTTCCTATTTAAATATAACTCAGGTCAGATATCAAAACGAAATATATTTTTTAGGCGGCTTTCTCTCAGAAGATTTCTGGTCAGGATTACATAATACCTTCTCATACCACTTACTATGTTGTGTATTTTAAATTATATACAAGACTAGCTGAACGACAGATTCGTAAGCAATCTCAGAGTTTTTGCCAGAAATCTGCAGACGTCGGTGAAATATTTGTTCCTATTTGCACAACATGAGGCTTGCAAAATGGCCTCATGTCTAGTGAGCTAACACATTATCGAACTAGACTACGGAAACCGCATGCTGTCACCGACGATTGCCTCAGAATACTTAATGTCCCTGGAGGGAAGAGTAAGGCATCGAGTAGGTTTCTGGTAAAGCGATATGAAATAAGATTATAAAGTATAGGCACATGTGAAAGCTAATGCAGCAGCTCATTCGAAGAAATCATAAATGTGATAGGGATCGTTAAGGATTCCATGTATTTTATTTACTTTCAGAGGGAAGAAGAAAAATAAACAGTCTTGTATAGAGGCCAGTTAAATCTGGAGATCTATGGCTACTAAATTTTGCCACCTTCAAAATCTCATAGTGATCGTAATGGGCACTGTACCGTATAGTAACTTGTGGAAAGGTAATCGTAACTAGGAAAAAGAAAAGGTATTGTTGTTCCGAATTTTGGAATTAAGATATATGATATTTTGACACAGAAATTGCGGGAATGGCTTAGGTACACTATCCAGATCATCAAATAGGTAGAATGGTATAACCAAGGAAACTTCCTAGTGACTATTCATGCAAATGACTGCGGCAATCTAAACCGCAGGTACGATTCTTGAAGTCATCGTAGTCTAGTAGGTAGTTTGTTTGCTTATTAGACGAAAGACCCGAGTTTAAATCCCAAGTCAGATATCAAAACTAAAATATGAAAATATTTCTTCGGCGATTTCCTCTCACCAGATTTTTGGCAAAAACTCTGAGAGTAAATAAAATTCCCATGAAAAGCTTCTCAAAAATCTATCGTCCGGAGTCGACTTTAAAATTGTATAAAAATTAACACACACAACATAAGTGGTGTGAGAAACTAAGTCAATTATTCTTTCAGATGGGTTATAATGACCAATTGTACGTATGATTCTTCCTATCGTACATATATTTTACAAAAAATCGGTAAGTTTTTGGTAACTCAATCTCTATTTCGAGACTTCTTTACCGCTTAGAGGGAAGGACGGAGGTGCTTCTTAATGGCGGTAGAGTATCGAATGCTATTGGTCCATTAAAGCATCGTTACAATGCGTGGCTTTAATTTCACTGTGCTATTACTATTTACTACAAATGATTTTGCTCTGGTGTGATACGGTGACTTGCTCCCGAATTTCGTGTTATGTAACACCCATATTTTAGACAGGGCACGTCCATTTGTGGTTGACTAGCAAATGGATTGCAAACTACATTACAGATAGATTTCATTTTTGGGTCTGTCTATCTGGATGTGGAACTTCGTTCCTGTTGCTTATAAATAAAAACTGTGAACGTGTTTACCAACACTGCTCCTACTTGTTCTCTCTAACATAATCTATTAAAGATAACATCGTAAAGAGGGCTCATACCGTGAGTACTAGCCTTATGAAAAAAAGAAAATATTTAAGTAAACCTCTAGTAGAAAAAGTATTTATAAATGCAAGTTAGCAACGATTTAAGTATTCGAGTGTTTTAAAACTTATCAAAAGAACTTGTGCTCTTTCAAAACTCTGCTTTTTGTATTTTGTTGTGAGACTAGCTGGCTGTTCTTGAACTGATATTTCCCTGTTACACTCAGTTTTATATTTAATGATGCACTTGTCAGTTAAAATGACAGATGTTGCAAATTTTAATTTTCTTTTCTTTTTTTTGATTTGTTTTGTTTATAATTTCATTTTGGGTTGCTTCTTGCCTATCTCCTTATAATAAAGTAATAACCCCTGATGCTAAATTAATATGCATGTTAAAAATGAACGGGGATCGAAAAGTCTTATTTTTATTTTCCCTTGTTTCAAAGGCTGTTGTCTTTACTGCAGCATTTATTCTCTTTCTTTTTTGTCTCCCTTTTTTTGTTTTTTTTTTTGTTTTTTGAGTGTAAAGTCATAAATCATTTCAATATTTTTTCTGACATTTTCTTTACACCGCATGTTCGTACGTTCGTTCGTGCATTATATTTGGGGTGTATCAGCTGTCGAAAGGTGAGATATTAAAGTGTCATGATTTTTTTTTCTTTTAAAAATATTACAATTCCACCCAGATTTGTTTTTTCTTTTATTTTCTTTTTAATTTGAACACAGGAAATTTATGTTTTATTTTATTGCTGTTGAACTAATGAATTTTGATTTTCAACTTTTTTTTTTTAAACAACGACATCACGATCACGAAAATAAAAATAATACATAAAATGAACGTGGTTATGAAAACCAAACAATCTTTAGGGGTGGGGGGTCTGTCTTTTTATAATAAAACTCTTGGTAACATAACATGCCTGAATGAGGAAGATGACGATGATAATGATGAAATTAAAATTGATGATGCTAATGCGTTACCAGGCTAAAAGAAAGTATGCATGTGTCCAAAGTTCAATTATTTTTTTTTTCAATTTTTCATTATAATTGGCCTTAACCTTGGCATATATCCACAGACAGAGAGATTTTAAACATTTAAATGCGTTTTTTCTGTATTTCGTTTAACGGGAAACATAAGGAAAAATAGTTAAAATTGTAAGTAAATTGGATTGGTTTCCGTTGTTAAATATATTTATCGCGGTTTTTTTCTACAATCTAATGAAAAATATTAGTACACTTTATGGCAGTAGCAAATGATAACAGTTTCCCTCATTAACATAAACAACCTTTCAGTCAAGGATTACAACATAGCTTCTCGTATCACTAATGTTGTGTGTATTAATTTTATACATGAGTTGTGGGAACTAGAATTTAAAGTCGACTCCGAATGACAAGCTTTTTAGGAACTTCTGCAAGCCAATTTTATTTATTTTCAGAGTTTTTGCCTGTAATCGGCAGAGTCCTCTCGCTCAGTCGCGAAAGAAATATTTTTTTGAATATCTTTATGACATCTGACCTGGGGTTTGAACAGTGTCGTCACGTTTAATAACCCAACAAACTGCCTACAAGACTACAGCGTTTACAAACACGGTATTATTATGCTAGTATGGCAGAGGTTTTTTGTCTCTATTTAGTACTCTCACAGTTTTGAGAAACTTCTTTTATAGAAATTTCTCACTACAGGGTGGCTGATATGTATTGCAACCAACTTCAGGTTGTTATCATTTGTAAACCGCTCGTCTGACAGCTGACAGATTTATTCCAGTAATAGTTCATTTTATTATTTACAAGCTTACAAAAGCATTGTGATCTAATGCATTCAGAAAAAAGTTATTCGTGATGGAATTCAAGCGTAATAGTGTAATTGCTTTATATTTGGCTGGAAAACCACAGGTGGCCATCGTTAGAACCCTCCAGCATTTAAATTTGAATAAATCCTTTGTTTCTCGTACCATTAGCGTGAAACTGGCAGTGAAGGCCAGATATGATCGAAATCAACGCCGCAGTGGTAGAAAAATTTGCTCGTGAGCTGAACATCTCGCGAAAACGGATGCAACACATATTGAAAAATGAGCTTGTACTAAAGCCAAAGAGGTCAGCTGAAAATTTACACCTGCGATTGGCCACCAGACCTTAAGCGCCGCCGATGATAATGGTGCTCCCCGCTCCTATTCATCGACCGTTTAAATAGCCGAGGTGCTAATGGCAATTGGCAGTTAAGAAGCTTTGATTTGATACCGTTAGACAATTTTCTGTGAGGCGCCTTTAAAGAAAATTGATATGACGGCTAACAAGACAAAATTGAGCATTTAATCCCACCGCCGAGATACGAATCCATGCTCTTGAAAAAGTGCAGGGGAATTCATCCGATCAGATGAGGTACTGTAAGGCAACCATGTGAATGAAATATTATTCCGTTTCTAACCTGAACAATTGTACTTCAAAACAAAAAAAAGTAAATTTGTAAAAGTTTCAAACCGTTTTTAATTAATTGGATTTTTGAATATAAACATTTAAATGACCCACCCTATATGTTCAAATTAAGAGAACCTTTTCATAACGTGGTTATTTTGTTCTTTAATAAGGAATGCACCAAGGGATACATAGTGAAAACAGTTTGTAATCAAATTTTCCGTAGTCCCTTGAAGTGATTGCTTGGAAGTGACAGCTTAGAAGGGATAGCTGCTTATGGAGAATGCCTTCGCAATAAACAGTTTTACTCGAAATGATAAAATTAAGTCCTCTCGATGTAATTGGGACTTAAAATTTTTGCTTTGTACTCTCTAACGAACCAATCTTTAATACAAAATGCGATTTTCATTGTAAAATCGGAGGCTTTTTAAGTGGCATAAAATAACAGAGAGAGAAAGAGTGAAAAACTTTTTTTAACAATGAATAGAATATCCTTTAAGGTCATGGTAAGAGAAAGGTGTGTAAAGGTTAATGAAACATTTATTCAAGGTTAAAAATTACAAGAAAAAAAATTAAATTCTCTCCAAATAATCTCTTGGCGGAAGAAACAAACGAAAGTGAACACTTTTTGTCTCTTCCTTAACACTTGTTTACGAATCCCCTTAACATGAATATTCCTTAAGATGATTAGGATTGTGATTTAATAAGGCAATAAAAATTCTTTTTTGTTTTGTCAATTGTTTCTAGGGCATTAAGAAAAGGAAAAACTCGAGGCAAAAGATAACCTTATCAATCAAATACCTGTCATCACTTGAAAACATTGAAATAATTCGTTGATGAAATTCAATAAAACGAAATAAAATGGTAGGGAGCGGTAATTTTTTTTTTTTTTTAAAGAAAAAGTGTGTGTGCGTGTGTCTCAAATACGATATTTACTGAAAAGCAGGAAAACTAAAGTTTGAAAAAGTTTTTTCTTTTGGTACACCAAAGTGGAAACCTTTTTCTGTGATTTATTTTGACGCAGATACGGCAATTGGCAGAACGCCTTAGTTTTTGAACGAAACGCCATTAGCCAAGATAAAAATATTTAAGTACTACGCACCGTATTGTTTTTCAAACTCTCTTTGACTTATGATCTGAGAGCTGTGCGGTGACTGCGGTAGTCTAAATTTCTCCCTTAGTTTATGAACGAAACTCTAATGGTTCCCGGACAATATTACTGATTTAAGGATTCTTGTTATAGCTTAAGGTTTTGATTAGCACGCATAATTTCATGGATATAACAAATCCGAATGGAGCATTGGTGGTGGCTTCGGCTTGTAGTCCCCTTGTGGATTAATTAACTATAGAATGGGTTTTCATTGTGGAATCACTAAAAACTATTAAGATTTCTACATAATTTTCTTTGACAGTCAAAAGCCACCGATGGCAATCGCATCAGTTTAGAGTAAATAGCTCTATAGCGGACTTTAATGACGATTGAAGTAGTTTTTAGCTTAGCTTCTCATACTATTCATGTTATGTCAGGAGGGACCTACAATTTAAGCCTTCTACGGACATTCGTGAATACAATAATTTTAAAGCGGATCCTGAAACCGATTTAGGTAGGACTTCCAGGCACACCACCATATTCAGGACTTTGCTAGGTTCAACAAGATAATAGACAACTAATGGCTAGCACACTGGCTTTCAGTAATGAGCACTGTATGGGACTTGCAACTTTCTCTTTGGGATATTGGCGGACCAGGTCTCTGACAGAGATTTAAAATAGATGCCATCTGAATTTCTGAAGATAATATGGAGGTAAAGAAACACTAGAACATCTCTTATCTTGATTGAAGAAAGTTAAGTCTTCTTGTTAGATCAACTTTTGGGAGCGAAGTAAATCCATACTTACGTAGTTAATATTTTGCACCTCTGGCCTTGAGCTTAGACATGAGCTCTGTTACTTAGCAGTTTAAATACTTTTGTTTTACAAAGGATTTGCTTGTTTTTAAAATTTACCACATACATAATTGGTTATTACAAGCCTTCAGTCAGAATTATTAACCTAGTTTCTCACACCACTTATGTTGTGTGCGTTCATTTTATACATAAGTGGTGGGACCTATAGTTTTAAAGTCGACTCCGAACGACAGATTTTTGAGAAACTTTTCATGGCAATTTTATTTACTCTCAGAGTTTTTGAAAGTAATCTGCTTAGAGGAAATCGCTGAAGAAATGCTTTTTGTATTTTGTTTTGATGTCTGGCCTGGGGCTTTACGTCTGGTACCTACTACCACAGTCTGTGAATTTCAAAAGAGTTTTTTATTTGACTCAGCAGCCTAGTTACCTAATTCTTCGTGCAGAAGTCACAAGTAAGAAATTATTATTCTTACCTTACCAAAGTCCATCAAATAACTCACGTATGACAATAACTTTTCTTGGAAAATCTTTAGCTTTAATACAATTATGAAAGGAGTTTCTTTCAGCTTTCAATTTTCTGTACATGGAGGCAATAACATAAAATAATGAAATTTTGAAATAAACTTTATATTCACAATAAAATTTTAATATTCAAACTAGTTGTTGTGAAGCCACTAACTACTGCTAATTATACTCAAAAAAAAAAGAAAGGAAAAAAATCGCCTAATTAAAGAACGTTAAAAAGTTTTGTGTTTTTTTTTTAATAAATGTTCGTATACATTAAATTCATACAAGATGTTCATAACATACAAAACATTTTTCAATTATTTTTTTTATGATTTTTATGAGTCGGGCCAAATTTATTAAACATTTTACAATTGCTGAGATTTTGCATATAAAATACTAACTACAATAGCAATAATAGCTTGGGTCATTAAATAATGCTTCAGCATCAGTATAAAACAAATGTAATCAACTTCTTCTATACGTTTGTCCAACCAACCATCCATCCATCTATCTATCTAATCATCCATTCAACCAAACATTTTGTATTTGCAAATGCTTTTAAGATTGATTCTTTTTCTATTTCAGTTTCTTGTGCTTCTTTAGTTTTTTTGTCTTCATGTCTGCCATTCTTCAACTCGTTTCAATTCAATTAAATTTTGCGTAGAAGAATGACTTCTTTTTTTTAATTTACTTGAGTAATTTATCTATCTATCTCTCTCTCACTGTCCACAACACCAGCCAAAAGTCGTTGTTTACATTTTGCGAATGCAAATAATTTATCTTGCGATAGTAAAAGATTGACATTTTGAAAAAAAAAAACATTTCTCAAAATTGAAATTTGGCCCCCGATGATGAGAATATTGTCCAGGAAAACGACCAAATTAAATAGTAAAAACTGAGAAAATTTTAATTTTTCATTTAATTTTGCAATTAGATGGTAAACGTTTTGTTTAAGAGGATTAATGAGAAATTTTAATTTGACTTATTACAAGATGGGAGTCAGAAATGAAGAAAAAAGTTGTCCTAACCAACTAAAATTATGTAATTCTACAAAAGAAACTTAAGTGTGCAGGAAAACGGGATACCGCGCTATTGGCAGTTCGCTAGCAAGTTTGGTTTGCCTCACTAGAATTACTGGGAAAGCTGCCATGATGTGGCTTTTATTCAAGCGCCCTGTACTTTTGGACAGAGTTCATCGGTTTTTTAGAGAATGTTTGAAAATCTGAACATTGTGGCTAACGTGCCACTATTGGGAAACTGGGCGATTTATCCGAGGATCGTGGTGGTCCAAACTCACCATTAAATAATCATAATAAGTGGGCTTACCTTACACCGAGTAAACTTGAAAGCTACCCGCTAACCTAATCTAACCTAACCTAGAATTGCATACATTTTTAGGAAACAGTAAAGCACGTTGCAAATAGTGGACTTTCCAATAGACGTCAACTTGGTAAAATACCTTTTTATCTGAACACAGTCTCCCTACGCATATCCGGATTTTTATTTGCTAGATGGTGTTCAACTTCCTGAATTCTTTAAATAATCCCCTTTAGACCTTCATGGTTGTATTTAAAGTATTTGAGAAGTTGATGGCCTATTGTTTAGACCACCGATAAGCAAAGATGATCAGACAATTACATACTAACAGACTACTACTCAGCTATTACCTTGTTTTTCTTGGGTTCATTCCTTGTCTAATCTTACTTATATACCAGTACATACATAATTGGTCATTAAAGCCCTTCAGCCAGGATTACACATCTAGTTTCTCACACCACTTATATTGTGTGTATTAATTTTATTCGCAACTTTTCATGGCAATTTTACTCTCAAATTTTTTTGCTAGAAATCTGCTGAAAGGAAGTCACCGATGAAATATTTTTTTATATTTTCGTCTCGTTGTCTGACCTATGGTTTGAACCATAGCTTTACGTCAACACACTACTTACTAAACTATGGCGACTTCTTGCTTACGTTCTAAGAATTCTCCTCATGTTATTTCACTGAGAATAATGTTTTGAGTTTTGTGTTTTGTGAACTGATCCGAAGGAATACCATGATGTTTCAATGTCTAAAAATCTGATTTTAAACTAAATACGCTACTTGTACACGTACTTGTGTACATATAACGAATTTACTTCTATTACATCTCTCAGACGACACTGAAGTGAACTCAGTGAAATTGAAACTTTATTTTAACATTTGCAAAACAATTTGTAACAATTATTGATAACCACATTGTAAATATAGCCTCAGGAGCGTTGAACGGTAAGTAGAATATAATCAGTCTAGTGATTCCCGAATCAATTTAAACGTCATATCCGTTAATTTTGACCTCTTGAGAGCATAATACCACCACAAAGCATTTTCATGTCAGTAATTTGCTGCTGTTACTTTTGCGACTTCTTATGGAGATTTACATAAGAAGACGCATTATACTCTAGGAAGCATAATATGTCTTTGATTCATCTATACCTCAACCAGTCTTTAGAACGCCACTTTAACGCCATTCTTTGACAATATAGACTCCCTTCTGCCAGATTGGTCAATTCTTCTTAATGTCTTTCATATGTTTTTATTTAGAATGTGTTTCTCTGGTTAAGTTCCCAAGATCTATGTATGTTTGCTAATAGTGTAGGTCCAGAATACTATACTATACGTATGGCTATGAGTACCTTATCAATAAGGAATACTCCAGTAATACATGTTGTCTCTCAACAAACTTTGATGATATTATGGACCAGATGAGTTGATAGGTGGCATCCTCCTTTTACTACAGAAGATACAGAACTGAGAGTTCTGGAACTATGTACACAGTAGCTCACATAAATTTCCTTGCCATTATTGGTTTTTTGAGATCTATGAGAAGCTGATGGATTTTATTTGAATATGAATTCAAAAATCTTGAATAATTGGCCAAACTGTTTGAATTAAAATTTGGTTAAAGCAGCCTTGTATTCCCTCTATTTGCCATTGGAAATATTATTCATTTCTAGTTGGAATTGGATATGAACAACGAAAAAAAAAATTCTAAAATAAACAACCTTAAGGTGTTTATATTAGAATCAAATCGAAAATTTTCAAATTGCTACTATTACGGTTAATAATTACAATTTTTATTTTTTTTTCTTCTACTTCATAGTATATTCTCGTACATACACGCTCTTTATAGACAATTTATAACCAATTTTCAAATATTTATTAAGATTTTGAATATTAAAAACACAACAGCCTTGTAAACTACTGTATGGCCAAATTGTTTGATTGCAAAGTGGCAAATCAATGATCCCAACAGCAGCAGCCCGAGCAGTAGCAGTAGTAGCAGCAGCATCTATCAAGTTGCATAATTTTGTAATTCATTTCTTTCAAACTGAAACTGAAAGCATTACAAGATAATGACCATAAGAAGGAGGTGAAGAAGAAGAAGAAGAAGCGTTCAAATGTTTTGTATTCAAGATGCTGATGACGATGATGATTGCATGTCGATCGAACGGGGCCTATCAGTTGAGCTGTCTATACTTTTTTATTCTAAATCTGCGTGTACGAATAGAAATAATTTTTGGCGCAAAATTTAATGTTGCACCACGCTTACTACCTCAGACCTACGAGTACATTTATTCACCAAGTGTTTAATATTTGCCACTCAATTCCAAACGGCGACAAAATATCATCATAAAATCATCAGAAACAGAAAAAACAAGCAAAAAAAAAAAGGCAGAAGAAGTGGTCAAACTGCATGTATTCAGTATGAGATCAGTGCGATGTTCACAAAAAAGTCACAAAAAAAAAAATGTGAAACAAAAGTGAAAGGCAAAAAAAAAAAGCATAAAAAAATCTAAAAATATTATATAGAGGCGGACAGACAAATGAATTTTATAGATGCAACGGCATCATCATCATCATCATTACGAGTACCAATGTAGCAGCAGTAATGAATGTAACCAAACATTGATTAAAAATTTATGTCATTGAATACGAATGAATGAATGTGTTTTAATTATTTTCAAATACATAAAATGGAAAACCAATTTAAATCATCATGCATTTATTTAATGCCTTAATTAATAACAATTCGATAAAGTTTAAGTTTTTCAAAATAATTAATTGTTTAAAAAACACTCACACACACAGCGACAGAGTATTTAAGTTATTTTTTGTATTGATACTCTGACATTCAAAACAAAGTTTCATATTCCACACAATTTGTTGGTGGCCGTTGGTAAAAGCCTTATGCTGTTAATTTTACGTAAAGTTAATGGCTTAAAATAAGTATAAATTCGTGTCAATCAATCATTGAAAATTTTTGGTAATAGAAAGGCTTCAGACACTGATGATCAGTGATGTAAATAAATCTTCAAAATATCAATTTCAGATTTTGTCGGTAGATCGTTGACCATCCGCTGTACTATAGATAGACAGATTGTAGGCAGATGTAAGTGATGATATTCTGCGTTTTTAAGGACAATAATTAAAATTTTACGTGTTTTACACTCCACTTGAACATTCTGCGCTTAGTTTCTATTCTATGTTGTAGTTTGAAAGATTTGTTCCGCTTGACTTTTACTTTACTTTCTTTCTCAAGAAGATTGTTGTGATTTTATTCTCTGTGAGAGAGTCCAGAGCTGTCTAATTATTTTTAAAATACAAAATCAATTATTTCGGATATATAATCAAGTGATTTAACAATTATGAACATAGTACAGTCAAACCCGGTTATAAGGAACTGCTTGGGACCAGAAAAAATAGTTCGTTATAGGCAAAGTTCGTAATAAACGGGGTGAAGTCATAGAAGAAAATATAAAATACAAAGAATTTTTATCATTTATTAAAACAAAACGTATTTTTTTTTTTTTTATTAAAAACCAAAAATATGTGTTAATTCTTTTTATCTAGCAGTTGATTAAAGATGCAGAGTTATAATATTAAATAAAAGTAAAGACTATTGCCACACTTCAATGTTATTTCTGAGGGTTTGTTATAAAAAAGATAAAATGTATGAAATTTAATTATTGGGACCGTTTAAAGTACTTCCTTTTAAATGAGAATACGTTGTAAACAAGTTCGTAATAAACGAAGTTTTTTGTATGAAAATTGATATTAAAACGTTGGGACTTCAAAATATGTACGTAATAACGAAGAATTCGTCATAACCGAGTTCGTTATAAACGAGTTTGACTGTAGTTTGAAACACTTTTTCCGTAGTAAAGCTAAAATGCCAGGCTTAGCTTGGTTTACACAATTATCACTTAGGTGTGCCATAATACAAACCAATACTACATATCAAGTCATTCGAAATTCGATGATTTGTGTTATGGAAACTGTAGTCACATGTTCTTTCTATTATACGAAACATGTTTCTTGAGAAAATATTATAGAACAGATTTGATGTGTAATTATCGGTATAGGTAGTCCCCGATTTACGACCGAAGTCCCAAAAAAGAAAAAAAATACGTTGAAAATCTTGCACGTCATTGCATTTTCTTAGAGAACTTATAACCACAACGAGATTAGTATAATAGATTCTAGTTAATCCTATATTATGTTCAGATATGCACTTTTATTGAGTCAATATTCGGTTAAATGGCTACAATATTTTAAATATTCAGACATAATAATATACGCAATTCAGCTGACTTAATACAACATTATTTTTATTAGTGTTTGTTTGTCATTGTTGACATTTGAGTTGTAAAAGAACGAAAGAAAGTGTTCGCTTAATCGTTATATGCTCACTTAACACTCTTAGACAATATTATAACAATTGGCGTATTTATTGCACAATTATTAATTGAAACTCAATAATAGAGTTTATTGCGATTTACGCAATAAAGATGTATATCTGAACACCACATTATTTACTATCACTGCTTTTTTTTATAGAACCTGCATTCAGGGGATGACCCCTACTCATGCAGTGCATTGTGCTGGTTGTTTAGGAAAGGTGGAAAGAGAGAGGGAAGATGCGAACGGTAAGGAAATGAGTTGCTGCTGGTGACTATAAAATAGCCAGTGCTATCTATACCTTCGCAATCGTCCCCAAGAAGGCCGTGTGTTAATTTTATGCAGAAGTGGCGGGACCTACAGTTTAAAGTCGACTCCGAACGACAGATTTTAGAGTTTCTTTTGGTTTCTATGTAAGTTAGTGTATTTTTTTTAGTGAATATATTAAATTTAGGCGAAATTTACAGCGGAATCTTAAAACTCAATTTTGTCAGATTTATCAGATATAGCCGTCCTCTAAAACATAATTTTTGTACCAGAAAATTAAAGGTTGTTATCGATCTGTATCTGTAGATTCGATTTATTATTGTGCTTCTCTGAGCACAAATCTTAAAATTTTATGCTCTGCATAATGCATGCCTACCTAAGCATTGGATTTTCAACAACATCCATAATTATTTCCAATATGTTGACATTATTTAATTGAAAATTATAAAATCAAATCGTGTTTGTTCAACATTTAGTTGCAGCCACTTTAAATTCAAACATTCTAATATTGTTTGGTCTTGAAATTCATCGCAACATCTGCAAGTTTTTCCGATCGCTCGCTCTCTCTCCTTTTTGAATTTGTGTTTCATTGCGTTGTACATATTTGATGATGTTACTATTGCTGTTTAATGTCAAGTGTATGAAATTATTGAAATAAAATAAAAATAATAACGTAACGTAATGATAAAAGCAAAATCAAAAAAAAAAAACTTTTTGCAAAACGTAGACTTTTTTGGTGTTGTACTCTGCTGTCCGTTCAATTTATTAAAGCATTTTCATTTAATTTTTTTTTTTATACAAAACTTGCACAAACTTTTTAACTTCATTTTTGGATGTGAAAAACTGAAATCTAAATTTGAACTTAGTACGTGAGGTTATGAAATCAATACGATTTGAACAGTTTAAAAAAGATTCAAACAGTGGCAGCAAAGGAGACAGAGACAGATACCGAGATTACATGAAGGAAAATTACAAATAATGGATGTTGAAAATATTAATGATTGTTTTAGAGGTCTTACGTTGAGCGTTTTGATGTCTATCCGTATACAGACAGTAGGTTTTAAGATTTTACTTTGTACGTGTGACCTGAGTGGATTGTTGCAAGAATATTTTTTGTTTTATTTTTTCATTTTGTGTAACAAAATTGGCTTAGTTTCGGTTTACCATTTTACAAATATAATGAGAATATCAATCGTATTTAAAGGTTATATTTTAGTCGACTGCATAATACAACATTTCATAGTTCTATTATTCGATATAAGAGATCAATTACTAACTGAATTATTGAACATTTTTGTACTTTTATACACAACATTACTAATTTGTATAAAAATATTATTCAGTTCTATAACACAGGTCGATTAGTGTTTAATTCACCAAAACATTCTTTCACTCTCAAGTAGTCCACACTGTTGCCAACGCCATACCCTCACATTTTTTATTACCATAACTTCCTTCCTTTCATATCGATTTCTAGTAAATGTACTCCAATTTCTTACTTTCTCTACTGTCAAGCCATCCACAATGTTGATAGTGCCATGCCCTCAAACAGCGCGCGCAGTATCTCTAAAATAAAATGAGGTGTTTGGCACTTAACGCCCCCTCCCGTTGAAACTACATATAGTTGGGATCCAGATTATCCAAGTCAGCACAAAAGTGATCACCATTGGCATTGACAATCACGCCAAGAGCAAAAGATCAACACCCAACATTGACCTTTTCGGGACGCCTTGAACCTCATGTGGATAGGTATCATTCAAAATTCAAAAATTTTTCCTACGAATCTGATGATGATGATGGTTTTCGATAAAAATTATGGTCGATTACCAATTCAATTTTGTGGAAACAATTTCATTATTTGCACATATATTCGAATGCTATATTCTTTAGCCTTCTTAGCCTTCTATTAGTCGTTTCCTTGAAATTATTAATTGAGTTCTAACCTTTGCCTAGAGGTGGTCACAATGGCTGACAATTTTATGCTGATCGTTAATTAGATTTCTCCTCTATGGGGAAAACCGAAGTCTTAGGTCAGATTAGCTTGTGACTCACAGGCAAGTTCATCCGGCGGCCACTATGTCCCATTGTGTTACATACATAGATACATAATTGGCCATTACATCCCTTCTGTCAGGATTACGGTCTAGCTTCACACATCACTCATATTGTGTGCGTTAATTTTATACATAAGTGGCGCGATCTAAAGTTTGAAATCGACTCCGAACGACACATTTTCAGAAACTTTTTCACGGCAGGTTGATTTACTCTCAGAGTTTTTGCCAGGAATTTGCTGAGAGGAAATTGTGGAAGAAATATTTTTTTTTTCATATTTCGTTTTGATGCCTGGCCTGGAATACGAACCCGGGCATTACGTTTAAAAAGGCTGCACAAGACCTACGGCAACTTCCCATTGTGTTACGCAGTGTGAAGCAAGCACCCTTGTTATGATCTTTTACTGGTGGGTTTGAACCATCCTGAATCCGACCGGTTCTCTTAGTTGTACGGTCCAGTGAACAGATCTATAAACGTCTAAAGTCAAAAGTCTAGCACCCAAAAACTAATGACGAGTGTCTTAAAGCACAGCACAATAGCAAAAAAGGTATAAAGGCAGCTTCTACAGTATCCATGATGAGACGGACCGAGCCTGTCAGTGGCTTAATTTTATAAATGTGCCTTCTTTGGAGTTTGATAATTAAAAATAATTTAAAAGAAACTACTAAAATTACAAACATTTTTAATGTAGTTGTTCATAAATTTTTAAATTCTTATTACCTTCCTTACTCTATATATTTATATGCAATTAAAATATGTATTCATGTATGAATAACTCAAGACATTTCTCTAAATAGAAATGTCCAGATAAGCCGAACTCACCACATAGAAAAAAATCAAAAAATTATTTGAAAAAATAAATTCCAATCAAAGTTTTCTGTATGCGGTTTATGATGAACTGTAAAGATATTTTTGTTGGCACATACAATAAAAGTTCAACTTTTATGTGTGGTTACATTGAAAATGATGTCTAACGTAGATTAGCATAAACATCGACAACATTCTGGTTTATGGGAGACATGGCAAATGGAAAATTCATCCAATAAATTTTCATACTCATACATATCAGAAGAATTTCATAGTCATCGTTACTAAATAAATAAATTTTATACTGTGTGGCAAGACATTAAGTCAAGTTTTGTTTTATGGTGGTTATACACAGAGAAGTAATCAACACAGTACCTACATACACAGAAGCCTTTGTTAACGTGAATACCCCACACATTGACTGAATTCCTTAAAAGAGAAGAAGCATGTAAAATACATGAAAAATTTAAAAAATATTTCAAATATTTTCAAAAAAAAAAAAAATCCAAATAAAATTCCTTTACTAATGCCGTCAAGCGAGTTATAGTGTAAATGAAATAAATTTATTAATTCATATGAAATGATAGAATGTATCATTGTAACACTCGTAATGATAAACAAAGAAGATGAAGAAGTGAAATGAGTAGTCGTATATGGGTTAGCAGAGTAACTAACAGAGGCAGACAGAAGTCATCATCAACTCTCATGATGACAACTTAATTAACACCAACAAACAAACAAACAAACACAACCAACAGCTGGTGTGGAAATAATGGCACTTTAATTTATTATTTGACTGGCTAATGTCTCAGTGTGCCAACCTATATGCGAATGTAAACCATCGCACATGCAACAAACCGACCGACCGACACCTTATCTTAGAGTCTCCACTCAAACTCTGTGGTGGGTATACTGCAGTACATAATAGCTGCTCTCTAATCACAGCATTTGAAGTAATAAATCTCCTTTCCATTAATGTATTCCATAAACAATAATTATAGTCTGGTGTTTGAAATATTAACCCAGTTTCTTAACGTCTTAAAGGAAAATTTGAAAAATTACTTCAGATTAGATGATCAGCTAAACGATACATTTTATTAAACGTGTTAAATTACACACACGATGTGATTAAATTATAGACAAGTTTTAAGTTACAATTAAAATTAGCTTAATAGAGTGTTATAGCTTTAGGCCATAAATTTAATGATAAAATAAAAAATAAAACGTTTAAAAATATATTAAAAAAATTAAAACTAAGATTTTATTTCATTTGATTGTCATGGCTTTATTTTCTCTCAAATGAACTAAGATATAAAGCACGATTAGTTATGCTTTAACTGGAGGATAAATAATATCACTTAATCATCTGTGTTAGAAAAGTATAGATCTCTGCTTCCACTGACCTAAAATATTGTGACAGATGTTTTTAATCATCACCAATGCATTTCATGCATTTTAAAATTTTCATATTTTTGTTGAGAAATTTTAAATCTTTCTTCAAAGGCATCAAAGCACGAACAGCAAACAAATTTTCTTAATTGCTTAGTTTCAATTTATGAATCACTTGAATCATTTGTTCAACGTCTTAAATTAAAAAATCATTCAGTTTAAGTTGAAGAAATTCCACATTTCATAATGACAGTGACACTATAAAATGAAGTCATTGGACAGTAGATCTCTCTCAGTGTAAATAGAAAAGAAATTTTAGATTTGATCAGAAATTTAAAAAGATGACTCTTAGAGTTTTTGCCAGAAACAATATGCTGACAGGAAATCACAGAAGATATATTTGTTCGAATTTCGCTTTACTGGAGATATCTGGCCTGGGGTTTGAACTCACGTCTAATAGACCAAGACACTACCCACTAGACTACGGTGACTACAAATAATGCTATGCGGTTGGGAAATCCTTTTCATTGATTTTTAGATGCCATAAACAAACGCATGTTTCGTGAATGTTCGACTAATTCGAGCATTAAGCAACGTCACGTTTACAATATTCTGAGAAATTATGTTTAAAGTAATGCCCTTTTGTTTTGATCAAATACTCAAGCATATTTATGTGTTTCTTAAAAGCAATATTTACTTGAATTATATTCTTTCTCGACTCCAAGACATTTGTACAATTAAGCTCTCGAAATGTTCCTTTAGAAAACATTGTAATTCATGTATTCTGTGAGGTAAGCTCAAAGAGTTGTTTGCAGTTTGAATCCAAATAAAAAAAAACTCAAGCAAACTATCTTTATTGCTTACCCGTCTACATACATACATAATTGGCCATTACAACCCTTCAGTCAGGATTACGACCTAGCTTCTCACACCACTTATGTTGTGTGCGTTAATTTTATACATGAGTGGCGGGATCTACAGTTTAAAGTCGACTCCGAACGACAAATTTTTTTTAGAAGATTTTCATGGCAATTTTTACTCTCAGAGTCTTTGCCAGAAATCTGCTGAGAGGAAGTCGCTGAAGAAATATTTTTCGTTTTGATGTCTGACCTGGGATTCGAACCCGTGCCTTTCGTCTAATAAGCCAACACACTAACTACTAGACCACGGTGACTTACCCGTCTACAGCTTCTCATAAATCTGTGGTTCGACTTTTGCACTCATGTATGAAATTAACGTTCACAAAACAAGTGGTGGATAAAGCTAGGTCGTAATCCTAACTGAAGGGTTGTAATGGCCAATTATGTATGTATGTATGTACTATCTACTGCGGTGACTACAAATAATACAAATGTGGCTGGAAAACACCAATGCTTAGGGTAGGGACCCTATTCATGCAGTGCATTGTGTTAGAATTATGGGAAAGAGAACAGGAGGAATAGTTATTTGGCAAAATACAATTTATGACGTCTATACACGTCATGTCCCCCTAGAAACCCTTGTCATGACGTCTATAGACGTCAGTGTCCGTCAAAGGGTTAACACCTCCGCTGGTAGGAACTTCCATATACAGATTGTCCTATTAAAGAACAAATTCTGTCTGTAATGCAGTGTGCCATGCACTTGTCATTCGACCACAAATGGATGTGTCCTGAGACGGGTTCCATGAAATTCGGGAACAAGGCTCTTTATATTGGTAAAGCAAAATCCGTAGAAATAGCAGTAGAACAGTGAAACGAAAGACACATTCGGACATGTTGCAATGAATCAACAGGGTTGTATACACTACAGTCATTAATAAGCACCTTCGCACTCTTCTGTACGCGGTCACGAATATTCAATGATCATTGGATATAAGAAACCCTTGTGTAAGCTTTGCGCTTTGTTTGCTAGCAATTGACTACAATCATAATCTTGTAAATACTTCAGAATAATGGTGAGTTTTTGCTTCATTTCGTAATTGTAATCCAGGATAATGCACGAGCGGACACAATTAAAGTTTTCACAGTAAAAGTTCATGAATTGGCAACCCCAATGGACAGTCAAACAGATACAAGAGCTATGTATCCAGCCAGTCGTTATGTCGTCTGCTTGTTAGCAAACAGTGGAGGCTGTCGATGGCAAAAGCTGGTCCACGTGAAAGTATTATCTCTTGTCAATTTTGTTGCCTTATTATTTAACTGTAAATTAATGCCAGTTTAAACAACTCGTCATCATTCTATTTTATTGGTCGCTTGTAATTATTTTTTATAAAATTCGATTATTTGAGATTTTGTTGCTAAGTTCACACTCGTTCTCAAAAAAAAAATAAATCTTTGAAATTCACCTTTAATATCGTATCTCATAAATACATTTTAAATATTTGCCGATTCATATTCTTTTTCAAGGTTTTAAGCGAAAGCCTCTTTAACTTGTTTTTCTTTTTTCTTTAGCTTCCAGGGATTTTAAGCTGCTCAATAAATAAAGAATTTAAAAGAATTTTTTACAAAAAAAAAAAACTTTTTATATGAGTGGGGGGGGGGAGTATAAATATAAATTTTATTGTTGGAATTTCTTCTACAAGAAGCAGAAGACGAACACGTAAAAAATCCCAAACTATGGCAAAAAGAACTTTACACGAACCAGAAGTGAACTGAACTGAACTGTGTTTGTACCAAATTGCCTCTTCAAGTGTGCAGAAACGTACGAAGACAATTCCAAAAAGTTTTTCGCAGATGAAACAAAAAACTAAAATCTGAGATAAAAGCCACAAAAAAAAGAAAAAAAGTAAATGTCAAATACAAGAACAAAAACAACAAAAAAAAAGCCTCAAATTTATGGTTTTGCAACAAATCTCGTTTCTTCTAAAAATATTTTGTAAGATTTTCTCTCTGTGAGCTCTTATACCCACATTGATAATCCCATACTGGCCTCAAGTAACACAATTTAATGGAGGCACTAAAGACAATAAAAATCAACACAACACCAGCAAAGTCTTTTGTGGTAATTGTCCTCATCTAACCATAAACATGAAACAAATATTTCTCATGCTTGCTATTAAATGTTCAAGTGCAAATGTGTTCTAAAATGTTTTGCTGATGTTTAAATTCCTAATTAAATGGAAACACTGCAGTTGCAATTGTATTAAATTACTAAAATTTATTTCAATTAATTTTAAGCAAAATTAGGACAAAAATATTTGACCAGTAGGGACACTTAAATTTTAATTTCAATTCACAAAACTTAATAAACCTTTTACTCTTGTATAGTATATTTAGAATGTATTTAAATAGCTGAGGATCATGTGGTTGCGTATTTACTACTTTTACGTTGGCAAAGTTACTTTTCGGTCTTATTATTTTTCATCACTTTTCGATCTGGTAACTTCTAGAATGCTACCGTTAATTCGTATGTAGTTTTGTTATTGTAATTTGATTTTTGTTTCATCATTTGACGGGAATAGAAGAAAGATGAATGACGAATCTTAATCAAATTCGTACAGTTATAGTTCGCAACAAGTTCTTCTGGTTTCTTTAAAATTTTTTGCCTTAAGACCTTACATTTTTCAGTAAATACATTAATATCTTGAATAAAATGTCCCAGAAATCTTGTCAAAATGTGGTTGTTCTTCAGTCCTATTTTTCCTTACTAATTTCTTCGTAAATTGGCATACTTAGGTAGGTTTGATGTAGTGGTACTGTACTATGGGACGAAACTACGCTACCGAAACGACGCAAAACGAAGTAATATTTTTCATACACTTGGATTGATTTTCATTTAATTGGGGGGAAATCCCCTCTTTCCGTTTTAGTTTGGCAACATTATTCGAGAAATAACGACGCGACTTCGAAAAATGCGTGAACAAAGTGACACGTCGATATCACAGAAATTAAAAGAGTCAAGAGAGGCAAACGAGGAGGCAAAACGTGAGAATTAGTGCATTGAGTTTCTTTAGAGATGTGGTCACGGTCCAGCAGACATCAAAACGAAACATGAAAAATAAGTGACGACTTCTTTCACAGATTTCTGCAAAAATTTTGTTGCCAGGAAAAGTTTCTCTCAAACCAGTCGTTCGGAGTTGACTTTAACTTGACTGTACGTCCCGCCACTCATGTATAAAAATTATCATGCACAACATAAGTATTGTGTGAAACTAAGTCGTAACCTTGTCGGAAGGGTTCTAATGACCAATTAAGTATGTATAAGGCATTGTTACCGATATTCTTACGAGTGCAGGCTGTGGAAAGGCCTTATCAAAAATTAGTTGAAATAACACGAAAAGGGAATGAAATCATATCGAATTAGCATTATTTCCTACATTTTCCTTAGGAAATCAAGATACTTAAAATGAATTAAATGGGTGTTTAGTCAAGCGCAATTCTTGTGTAGTACTGAAAGTAATTTTACGCCATGTGTTTCCCATTATCAATGTTCCGAAAAAGATAATCAAACGGTTGTAAAACAGCACGGGGTCCTAATAAAACAGGAAAAAACGTAGACCAATAATTTTACTTTTCAGTTTTGAAGATAACAAAACTCCGTTTAGAGCATTAAAAACAGAGATTTTTCCTTAAAATAATGCAACTATAAAGCAAAATTTTTTAAATTCAAAATAACTTGTTCCTTCATATGTCCACTATGCTACAAAACGTTGTTAGTAGTGTAACGTACATAGTACGGATTAGGATACAAAGTGGAAATACAATAGAAACTAAAATTAGTTTGAATTCATTAGGAGAACATGTACAACCAGAAACTAAATACAAAACAAAAACAAACAAGAACTTGAACATGAATGTGAATATGAATTTCGAAAAACAAATAAAAACAATATGAAACTGGCACTAGACAACTGAGAAGAGAGTTTATAAAATAATAGAATAAAAAGTTTTAAGCGGATGTTCGCTAAACGAAGCACAACAAAATTGTGAATTGTAGAGCAACTTCAACTAAATGTGAATATAATGAATAGTTGTTAGACCACATATACGCGAACATAACAATGAATACGGTTCCATGAAAATCCTCCGCAATTCATTGGATGGAGTTTTGTTTCAAATGCGAAAAGATCTTTAACAAGGTCGAAAATATGTATGTTTGTATATGTGTCAGTCAGTATTAAAGTTAAATGTTATTAAGTAAACATAGCATAAATATATGTGTATGTATACATAGGTCCTTCACACCCAAATCCCTGGATAGAGTAGAGTCTAACTACTCTCAAATTAAGGACACTATACAAGAGGGACACTATACGAAAGCTGAATTTATAAGCATTATTAGCCGAAGAGAAATAATTTTTACTTTGCAGTCGATTTATGAAAATCTAGTTAAAGTCGCCACAGTCTAGTAGTAGTATGTTGGCCGTGAATTCTCAATTCAAACCCCGGGTCAAAAACATATCGATCAAAACTAAATATGAAAAAATATTTCTTTGATATTTCTTGCTCTCAACAGTTTTTCTGCAAAACCTCTGTGTTTTTCTCAAATCTGGCCTTCGGAATTGACTTTAAACTGTAGGGCCCCACTACTTATAAATAAAATTAAAACACACAACAAAGTTGGTGTAAGAAACTAAATTGTAATCATGACTAAAGGAAATTTTAATACAAAGCAATTGTCCAAATATGATTCCCTTAATTTACTGCATAACTTTTGCTTAAACTTTGTACATTTTTTCCATTGCCATTTTACAATACATTTTTAAATTCATCGAATGAAGTAACTTTTGCTTGCATGAAATAATTTCTATTTCCACTTCTTTACTTTGCACAAAATACTACTGTTGCCGTTAGCAAATACATATTAATTGGACTATAAGGACTTGAATACCTTTTTGCAACCATAATAATAGCTTCAGTAGTTGGTTGCATAAATATTCATCCAAACAACCAACAAAAAAAAAAAACCAAAAAAAAAAAAATTGGTAACAAATCTTTATTAAAGACTGTACTCACAGCAATAAGTAATAAAAATGTCGTCAGCAAAATTTCATAATAACAGTAAAGGCAAGAAGTGAAATCTTTCAATGGCAAATTTGTTAATAACAAAAAAATATCATTTCAGCTGAAAAAATAGTAAATTTTTAACTTCTTTCACTTTCTTTTAGTTTAGATTAAAGAAATCCAACAAAATTTAGCCAAAAATTTAACCCAAACAAAATTTAGCCTCCTTAAGCGAAATACGCACTACATAATAAGAATTTGTTTGCCACTAGCAATTTCGTTATCTTTTAAATGAATAAGAAAACGGTTGTTACTAAAATCCTAGCATGCATTTTTGAGTCGCACAACGTAGAGCATCTTTACCAGTGGCTTCCAGTCTATAATTTTTAAATTTTAAAACAAACTGCTTTCCTTTTAAAACCTTTTAGAAATTTGCTTCAGTGTTAGATATGAATATAGTTCAAATAATTAATTATTTTAAGACTCTGTTTATGGAAACACTCCATTAACCAACAACACATTGATGCACATTGTGGCATCAGATAAATAAAATTTATTCTGGTATGAAGTACGAAAACATTTTATTTTCACGGTTCAATGGATGCTATAGCATTATTTCATGTGGATTTTCTTTGAAAATCTTACAAATATTTTCGAAAAACATGAAGTTAAATTTGCTAACGATTGCCAAGGTAACATAAATCCTTCTCCTTTAAGCATGTGAAGAGCAAATGAAAATATTCCAAAAATTATAATTCAGAACTATAATTATGATTATTATGATGACTGTTTTATATATAAATGCCATCATACTTAACGTTATGATAATGTAAATTCCTAACAATAAATGCCTTCATCAATCTGAGAATGACAGCAATTTATTCCAACATAAGTTGTGCATAATTTTTGGTATAATTTTATCATGATAGTCTTCAGTCTAGTTGATAAGTTAAAAGAAAAACATTTTATATATATGGATAACTGAGTACCCTCCCTGTTGGTCTAGTGGGTAGAGGCCCACCAGAGGCTCTGGTCTGTTACTTCACTCGAAGCATAAGATCTGCGTTACTCAGTTCATTGTATTGTAATAAATAAATAAATACATGGAACACTGTTTGTAAATTATTTCAATGACATTCATTAAGTTTCGTATAATTTCCTTGGCATCATTGTGCCCCGACGTATACTCCTAAAGATGGTGTTCTTTCTCTCTGGGTTGCAAGTTTATCATTCAATATGTTTGATTCATTCGCCGTACTTCTTTTGTACTCTCAATTCCATTCCCAACTTTTTGTTCCCAACTTTAAATTTAACTGTAATTGAACGGTCATTGCCATCATAGCAAATTAAATTAAATTTTAAAATTTAGGAAATACAAATCGACATCAATATTAGTCTCTACTTCTAATCTAATAGGTATTGTGTTTGCTTATTAGACGTGAGATCATAGTTCAAACCCCGGATCAGACATCTACAGCAAAACAAAATATGAACAAATATTTCTTCGGTGACTTGCTCTTAGCAGATTGCTGATAAACATTTGGAGAGCAAATAAAAATTGCCATCAAGAGGATCTCAAAAAAAGTGTGAGGAAGTCGCCGAAGAAATATTATTTCATATTTCGTTTTGGTCGAAATGTCTGACCTGAGTTTTGAAGCTTTGTATCACGTCTAATAAGCCAATAGACTACATACTCGATTACGGCGACTTAATAACATAACCAGCTCTAAAAATACTAGAGTTTAACTAATGAGTTGTTAATCCATCCCTTGGTCTGACAGCGAAACATTGGGTGCAACATATAAATCCTTACCAACTAACGTCTGCGACAGATTGTACACTCATTCTGATCAAACCCTAAAAATAATATTGAATTGCTTCGTACTGCAAACTAAAAATGAATTCTTAGATATTTCTATCCATGTAGGGTATATTAAGACCTACCAGTGAGATTGCAAGGCCAGTATTTAATATAATTCCCAATGCTCTTGACATGCTGGACGGTCGTACTATAAACTGGAAATACCTGGATCTTTACTAGCAATAAAAACAGCTTCCGATTTGGATAATGATTTACTGACACCATATCCTGATCAAGTTCCATCACCTAGATTGAAATTCCAGTATTAGGAAATTTATAATTTAAAAATATTATCTGATTCCCCCCGCCTGCATTAATGACCAAAAAATAAAAATTAAATAAATACCGCCCGCCCATTCCATTTAAAGTTTATGATCTATTTTCATGTTGAATATGATTTGTTTTTTTTTTGTATTGTCATTAAATCTTTATGATCTACAATGCTTAATTAGATGTTTTGATATAATTTTTGAAATATGTACGTCATGTTGATGATAAAAACATTGTATTCAAAGTCATATTAAATATCATTACAGCAGCAATTATTTTACAGTTAAAGCATAAAATTGAAGACCAAAGTTTGTGCGCATTTGTACAAACACGCGCACTTACTATAATTTACTCAATAACCTCCACTATTGTGCCCTAATTGTGGAGATAATTTTTGTACGTTTTTTTTTTAATCTAATTGCTTAAGAAAAGCAACATAACAAAAAAACAGAGAAATTAATTTGAAAATAGTCGGTCAAGCATGAATAATTGTTACCCTAGATGTCACTGTGAGCTAAGGATGCTAGACAACCAAAAGGATCTTATTAAACTTCATGGAGTTTAGGGCCAAAAACAGTCTACTCAAGTTCAACAGCTGTTACGACAAATTTATCGCTTTAAAAGGGGAATAAACCACTAATACCAGTACGAAATAAGGGTTTAAAACGCTAACTTTTGATGGGAAGGTAATGAATATTGTGTTCAAAGCATCGAACATTTTCTTACCTTTCCAGTAATTTGTGTATTCCACGCCAATAAAACTGTTCGTGTTTTGAAACAAACCGCTTATGCATATAATTTTCCACTTCCTCGTACAAATCGAGGTACAGCTCAGCCAATGCATATCCAATGGAAGAAAAGAAGGATCCAAGTCTGGTGATTGCGGAGGGTGTGGTAGCAGCTAGCACGTATTGCTTTGTGTGAAGATACATGTTGCAAAATTAGTTTGCCGTAATTTGTAACACATCTGATCGTTTGTCGATGAATGCATAGTTAATATTTATCATTTCTTATCGATAGTAATCTGTGTTAATAGGTCCTCGGCGAGCACTACATCTTTCTGCTCTCCCTATCTTCTTGCACAATCGGTTTCGTTTTGTTCCTATGGAGGTATTTGTATCTTGAAGGTACACCTGATACACTACTAAATCTATCAACTAAACAAATGGGCGCAATAGAGACTCTATCTTATAAATCCAAAAAACAGTTATTCTCAGGATGGAGATCATCATATTTCAAATATTACAGTATTTAAGAAACGAAGTTGCCGTAATTCAGTACATAGTATGTTGGCTTAATACACATGAGGCCTCGGTTCAGATCCCAGATCATACATCTGCAACTAAACGAAAACATTTCTTCGGCGACCTCCTCTCTGCAGATTTCTGGCGAAAACTCTGAGAATACAATACAGATGGCCTGCAAAAGTTTTCAAAAAATCTATCGTTCGGAGTCGATTTTAAACTCTAGGTCCCGATAATAACGCATAAAATTAACATACACTACATTAGTGGTGTAGGTCGCAATCCTAACTGAATGTATGTAGGTGTCATAAGACGATAAGACGATAAGAATTCTCGAACACTAGTTTTAAATTTTGTATAAAAACTAGCTCTATCGACTTCGAAAGTTGGATGTAGTCGGAAGCCAAATATAATCTCTAAATTTGCTGTTGTTTTCAGAGAACGATCACAGAAATATAGCGTGTGAAGCATTGGTAAGAAATATTAGACAACATCGGACTCGATGTGTGACTGATTCAATGACTGAAATAGAGAGTACAAATTGGACCGTCTAAAGAATCACTCCTTTCCCCTACTGTTAGCCTATTTTTATAGTGGCTAGGCTACAAACAATAAATTGCTTTTCTGAAAGTTTTTGAAAATACAAAAAAAATCCATTCGTATGTCTGGAGAACACTATAGTTCTCTAGCAAGTACAGTCTATCTAAACATTAACTCGTGAAGGCTCAGAAGTTTAAAATTTGCTTCTGCAGAAAACTGACGTATTAAAATTTCAGTTGCTTACATGGAAAATATTTTTACAGAGCTATTGTATGAATATGTTTCAAACACCAGCCTCAACCTAACACGCCGCAATCATTTACGATCATGGAGAGCATAAGTACTACTATTACAGCATTTTTATAATTTAAACACATAAAACAAGAGTATAATTGACTGCAGGGGAATGGAAGGGGCGTTGTACCCTCTGTATTATTATAGTATCATGGTCATGTTGTCGTCATTTATACATCCATTTACTGAATTTTACACTGCTACCACACTTACGTACTTAATTCGTTAACTTGCCTTATAATACAAAATGTTTGGCATTATTTTTTATAACAATAAAAAAAATTACGATCGGTCAACCCCAATTCCAAAAGGCGCTACTCTATAAATACTAATTGGAATGAAGATTTTAATTATTGATTCGATCATCGCAAAGTGTTTCAATTGAATTGCAAAAATTAAAATACATTTAATACTCTAATCACATACATACATACTATATATTTCAACATTTTCATTGAAGATCTATAGATCGATCTCCTATGATAGTTAACAAAACTGTAGAGTACCTATTAAAGTCATTTAAATTGCTTGTTTGTTCGGTCATTGTGCCCATTATGATTTAAGTTGTTTGTGAGTGACTCAAAGTTGAAAATGAAAACAAAATAGAGAAAAAGTTTTAAACACAACTTTTGCCTTACATTTCCCAAATGCTTTTATTGTTGCCTTATATTTCGCTTATGTCTGGGCTACACAATGAACAGTCAGGTATTAATTTCACATTTCGTCACCACGCCACCGCCACGACTGCCACCGCTGATTAAATGTATAACAATTAAAATAATTGTTCACTCATAACTCAAGTAGTGTTTTTGTTTACTTTTTTGATAGACAAACCTCAAAAAAAAAAAAAAAACACATACACCATCATACTCATCAAAACTTCATTTAATTTGAACAAATTTATCAAACTGCAAGCAACTGACTCACAAACATTAAATGCGTAAATGTGAAATGTAATGAAAATGCTCATTAGAAAAGTCAACAAGTATTATGTTTTATTTGAATACGCCTTCTAATGATACCCCTTCTAAAATAAAATATTAACCACATACCCCAAAAATTTATTGTGAAAATCGTGCGCTGGTGACATAAAATTATCTATTAATTACTGCCAATGATTTCATTGTATATTACGTAGGGGAGTATCTCGAGGTGATTGTCAACCCAAAAAGATGGAACACATTATCATACCACCATACATTCATTTCCTCTAGCTCTGGAATCATCCGAGGCCTTCTATGAAGCAGATCACCCGTCTGCTTAGTAATTAGTGATTTATTTTTCTCCGCTCTTTATAATGCTGTGATGCATAATTCATTAGCGGAAGGGCTGTTGTTTCCTCTTCCTCATCTCAATACCTAGAGGTAAATCCGTTTGTTATGTGTCCAAGACCAATCCCTTTCTTATGAGTACACATAATCAATGGCCGGAAATGATTTCAGAATCTTAACTGGCTCCTACGTAGTTTGAACAGTCATCTTGTACGCTGTATCCGTAGTCGCTCTCCTTTACCACGTTATTAATTATAATTGAATGAAGAGGACATACGCTTATAGGCCTCAATGGAGAGCTCTGCATCACACCTACCCAATATTGTAAACTTGCTGGAGAGTTCTGTGGTTGCACCACGCCTACCCAATGTTGTGAACTTACTGGAGAGTTCTGTAGTTGCACCATGACTACCAAATGTTGTGAACTCACTGGAGAGTTCAATGGTTATACCACTCCTACCCAATGATGAGAAAACTCACTACAGAGTACGATTGTTATACCACGCCTACTCAGTTTGTCTTCTCCCCAGTTTCCGGCAATGTCAACATGTTCCGGTATTTATATGAAATTAATATCGTATCACTCGACCATCTCGTTGAAAGATTCGCAGCAGCAATATACTATCTTAGAGTACGATGGTTGTACCACGCCTACCTAAAGATGGGAAAACTCACTATAGAGTGCGATTGTTATACCATGTCTACTCTGTTTGTCTTCTCCCCAGTTTCCGGTATTTATATGAAATTAATATCGTACCACTCAACCATCTTGTTAAGAGATTCGCAGCAGCAATATACTGTCTTAGAATTCGTTACCTTAGAACCAAATGCTCTAACATAAAATAGACAATTTCCTTTTACACCTATTTTAATCTTTAATAATCGGACAACACTTACACCTGGAAGACGCTACATTGATTCCGTAACTTTATTAAGAGTTAGTTACACATACATGGCCCAGAATTGGTCATTACAACACTTCTGTTAGGATGACGACCTAGCTTCTTATGCCACTTATGTTGTGTACGTTAATTTTAAACATGAGTGGCGGGACCTACAGTTTAAAATCGACTCCAAACGACAGATTTTTTGAAACCTGTTTATGGCAATATTATTTACTCCCAGAGTTTTTGCGAGAATTTACTGAGAGGAAGTCACAGAAGAAATATTTTATTTTGTCGAAGATGCCTTCGTTTTGTTGGAGATATCTGAGCTGGGGTTTGGTGTTTAATAAGCCATTATCCTACCTACCAGTCTACGGTATTTGAGATCTCTCAAACTCTATACTTTCGGTAATATCCACACAGAACAACTCTTGTTTGGTTTTTTAAGATTCAGGCCTCTATGTTTAATGATATATCAAGTAGCGTATCTGGTGTCCATGTCTCCATAGGGAACATTTATTGCAAAACCACATCAGATCATAATCAAGAAGATAATGCTGTGTGGATATGAACAGAAAAGTGTGGTATACGACGAACTCCTAAAACCTGGTAAAAATGTTCACACAAAACGCTATCGAGTAGAAATGATCAATTTGAACCATGTGTGGATCGAAAAACGATCAGAATGACTCACAAGTTACTACAAAGTATATTTGCCACTCAGGATACAATCAACTGCAAGTTGCTACCACATACGCCATATTCACTAGATTTGGCTCCTTTCGATTACATGGTTAGGTTAAGTATCTGATGGTGTTGGTAGAGAATTTGCTACAACGCAACGTAAAAAATTACTCCTATTCTAGGCTAGGCGCGACTTAACAGTGTGAACAATGCTGTTACAAAAGAATCTTCCTTCGCTACCTAAGTCATTGTCACTATAGGAGTTAAGAGGCTTTATGTTTAAAATTAAAACTATCTTCTTTGATCCTTCTATTATTAATAAAGACCAGAATGGCTTCATTTATACTGAAAATAATGGCAAGAATGTAAGGAGTGGGTTAATCATCGTATCAAACTGGCTAATATACTGTATAGGAGGTTATTTGAATAAAAGGAATATCGTGCCGATATTGTGCACCACTCACTCAATAAAGAGTAAATAGATAAATGTTACGTAACAGTAATTAAAATATTTGATTGCAAAGTTATAAATACGAATGCATTGCTCGCTACTGTATACCAGATGTGCAATCTAAGGAATTTTCATTTCGATAACTTTCCATGTAAAAAATTATTTTAAACAAAATGAAAAAGTTCGCACACATAAAAATTTTTGATACTAAACGGGTAATTATCGTAATTAATTTAATTGTTAATTTTAAAAAATTTTTTGCATATCGTAACCTACGTAAACATTTCAAATAATAACTGCTGCTGGTAAATTTATGTTCATTACACCTCTCAACTCACATAATGATTATTGCCCTTAAATGTCATACTTTCAAATATTTACGAAAAATTATGACAATTTTACAACACAGAGGCAAAGGGAAATAAAATAAAAATTCGTTTCACTATTCGGTACTTATTGCTGTTGTGTTTAATTGCTTTTTATGCTTTCAATTTTCCATGCCCATGCAGTTTAAGTAGAGGTTGCTTAACAATCACTTGCTACTTTAAAACAATTAAACGCTCTGGCAATATGATTTATGAAGAGTCATGCTCATTTATTATAATTATTTAAAGAGTGTGTAAAAATGTGAGAAAAATATTTCAATTTTATGGAAAATTTTTCAATCGTGGCAAATACATGTATTGTGTTGGGTGTTACCATTAAGCCGGAGTGTTCTGTTTTCCATATGACAAATTTACTATTTTTAAGGTCTTGCTATGGAAAGCCTTACTGGTATTCAACACAAATACTTTTGAATAATTCTTCGAACTTTACTTTCTTTAATATGTCACCACAACCGCAATCATGCTCAACTAACGGGTTAATGCATTAGGATTTCCGAAAAATAAAGTGCTGGCGATTGCATTCATGTAAATAAATCCGAATTGGTCTATTCCGATAAAATAGCACTGAACGGGTCATACAGCATATTTTAGGGAAAAAGCTGCAGGCATGGTTGAAACCCCTTACCTCTTTCGAACTTGAATATATGGGCGTATATAGTTAAGCGTTAATAAAAGCGCTGATATCCCTTTTGCATGCATTCTTCACACCGCATACGTTAACACAAAATCCAAATTCTTAGTTCCCAGCCACTGTGGCAGCAAGGGAATCGCAAAGGCAGACGTACTGGAACGAAAGGGATCGGAGATGCCTGAGGAGAAGACTATAGAGCGGAATAAGCGCCTCTACAGGAATACTTTTCGAAATTGGAATAGAACCCGTTAACTACATGAGTTCGACAAGAAAATCAAAAATCATCAAATCAAAGGACAGCAAGAGTTGCATTGCACACCGTAGACGTTGACACAACATCCACCTCTACTCAATTCCGTGCCACTATAGCATAAGGGGAAACAAAAAGGCGGAAGAACTAGTACGGAAGAGATCGGATATATTCTGACAAGAAATTGTAAAAAGCACCATAGACTTCAACAAACTGTGAGAACGGTGGAATAATTCGGTTAACTACCTAAGTTCGACAAGAAAACGGTTCACATTGTAACGGGAATTCTAATGGGATGCTATGCTATTGGCAGTTTCGTTGACAACCTTGGTTTGTCCCACCAAGATTACTGCAAAAGCTGCCATAATGTAGAGAAACGGAATTGGTGCAACAGCTTTTATGCTTGTGCCATACATCATCGCTTTTTGGGTGACCTATAAATCATGACAAGGGGACTTTTAATCTCATACAGGCTAACACAATAGACCATATAAGCCATGGATGGAACCTGCCTTTGAATAGCAAGCCAACCGCCAACCTAACCTAACTAAAATCCAAAATGATTCTTAAAATTCTTTAAAACCCGAGACTCTTGAATAAGTTTGCTAAGAGAAACTCGTTAACATTTCGTCAATAAAAGTAACAAATACTAGTAAAAGGAAATAACAAAAGCCGCAAACTATTTTGCTACAAACAAACTTTCGTTTGTTTTCGAAAATTGATTTCCAGTTTGATGAAATGCTCGCGCAATTTACAATTTCTTGTGAAAATTACTTTTAAATTTCAATGGAAATTTAAGGATAAAAGGTCCTTGAAACTGTTTTTATGCCTACAAACGCCAACTACTTTATTGAAAATGCTTCATCACAACACACTGATTTCCACAGGGAATTCTCGTTAGATTGAAACGTACGCAAGTGAATGATGGTTTAGGACGAACAATGAAGGAGTTGGGATCAACTCAACAGGTTTATGTGAAATTGTTAAATGCCTTGTTATTGTTAAATGCCGTTGTACATTGATTTAAAATTATTGTTTAAAAATATTTATTTTGTTTATTTTATTGCTAAAAAGTTGTTGTTTGGTTTTACAAAATTATTGTATAATAATGCCTTGAAAATATGAAATTAATGAATGGTTATGCGACATAGTATAGGAAACTGACTCAAAATTTAATAACTTTAAGCATAAAAATAGGAACAACAACAACAACTGCAATAACATTTACAAAAAGAGAATTAGAAAAAAGTCATGATTTTTTTTTTCTACATTTTGGCTTAAAACAAAAAGGGGGAGTTGGTCGGTGTTACATTATTTTATCTTGTCTCTGGTTGTCTCTTCTGCATTTTTAAGTAGGTTGGCCCAAGTTGACTGACTGACTTAGTTGGTTAGTCGTTTGGTTCGTTTACGGTTGTACGTTTCTTGAATCTCTCTTTAGACTGCACGTCTTTAAGGCATCTGTGTTTTATACGTTACGTTACGTTTATTTTTATTTTTTGTTGTTATTTTTGGAACAGTTGTGCTATTGTTTAGTATATTTTGTATGTTATATGTGTCGTTGTTGTTGTTGTCGTGGTTGTTGTGTTGTGTTTACATTTGGTGTCTTTTAGTTTTTTTTCTTTTTGTTTTTTGGGCCAAGACACCAGAGGTTAGATCATTGCCAGTGATTTTTTTTTTCCTTTTCATTTTGCTTTTCCTTTTTCTCCACTTCCTTATTTGATAAATTACATGGTAATTTTGTAAATGTAACAAATGCATGTAGTGCAACAGTTGTGCCAAAAAATATGGCATAATGGCCTTAATTTATATGTTAAGCAAAGAGATTAAATTGATACTAAATTAATATATACAATGTAGGAAGAGAAAAAACTACTACGTGAAGTTGTTAAAAACACATTATGAAGCGAACATTATTAGGATTTCCAAATATATTTCAACTTAACAAAACACATCTTGGTGAATAAATATTTCTTAACTCTTAAGAACTCTCTCTTAAGAGTGCTAAAACTCTTGTAGTTATTGGTTTTGATAATAGCATGTGACTTATAATACTCCCTTACTGTATTCTTGGTCTCCAAGCCCTTTTCAAATTAATCAATTTTCAAAAAGACTCGAAAGCTCGCCACAGCTTATTACATTGAAAATGTGATTTCAGTAAGTCAGTGTATCATATTCCCGTATATGCAAAGCAAATGTAAAGATCTCTATTCTTTGCTTTCAGAAGAGAAATTAGAATCATTGTCGGAAATTGTTTTGAAATCTATACAGCGCCATGCAAATGTAATCAATTAATCAACTAATTAATTATTATCAATTAAGGGTCAAGTAAGAATTAATTTTTTATTCTGGTTTCCAATATAGAAAAGAGATTAGTGACATATAGTAAAGGTAAAAGTTGCAGGCAAAGGTTGCAAATCACATACATATCTCATTAGTGGTCATTATAACTATTCAGTGAGGATGGAACCACTCATGTTGTGTGAGTGGTGGAACCTATAGTTTAAAGTCGACGCTCTGTCCGAACTACAGATTTTTTTAAGAGATTTTTCATGGCAATTTTTTAGTTACTTTCTAAGTTTTTCTGTTCTAACCGTAGCCTCAGGTCTAATAAACCAACACACTACTCACTAGACTACTCATTCAGTCGCAAATTACTGTCACATTATGATCATCATAATCGACTAAATTCTCAGGCATTAGTTGACCAATCAGGTACCCTGTTAATCTGGCGACCAGTGTGATAAATCATTCACCTGAAGGCCGTTGATTCGATTTCCGGTAGACACTGTTATACTACACAAGGTCACTTTTCTAATCTGTTTGTAAAGAGTACATATCGAGGAGAATATTACTGCTGAATCAGCAAGGGTCAATGAAATTCGAGTTTTTCGATTTAATATCATTAGACCATTTTACGTAAGAATAATGGCATGAAATAATACGTAGTATAGATGCTATAAGAAGTAAAATGTAGTGACGTATAACAATTTTTTTTGTTAGAAAAGTTGGATGACATTCATTTTTCTGTCAAAAAATTACGAAGTTCACTTTTAGCTCAATCACGTCAAGGAATTTGGTTCAAAATTCTGTCAGAGGCTTTTCCAGAGTGCTCAATTTGTCGTGAAAGATGCATCGTTTGATCAAGTGTCTGTTCAGGCATCATCATTGAATTGTATTTCTTCAAGAAAGAGAAATATTGCAACATTACATTCCATAAAGAAAAGAACCGTAAGACGGCTACAGACCTCTTATGGAAAAATTTTACTTGATTGACAATAAATTACCACACGCCACACGGCATGAAGTATTAAAAAATCATTAAGTACAGAATCTAGAATATTTTTGTGAAGATGCGTGAAGCCTATCGTTCATAGGGAAAAACCTTTCACAATTTATTGAGTAGTGTGCTTGATTATGTGTCTTCGGATCGTGGAACAGATTCCCAGACTCTGGTCATTCTAAACCTGCAGTTAGCTTCTCACACCATTTACAGGGTGGCTGATATATAATGCAACAAAGTAAAGCGGTATATTTTTTTAATTTATTTTTTTTAATTTTATTGTTCAAAAGCAAAAAATTTTGACGGCGGCCCGCATCGTTACCATCGGCGGCGTTTGAGTTCTATTGGCCAATCGCAGGTGTAAATTTTCAGCTGACCTCTTTAGTAAGTAAACCCGATCATTTTGTTTGTTCACAAACTGCTCAATTTAGAATGGCTTCTCATCGGAGAAAACCAAATTTAGTAAGTTGGCCACTTTCGTGCAAGCGAAGTTATTACTTGGCTCTTTCCAGTCTAACTTTTTTTTGTCCATCGGTGAGCTGTTGCACTTTTTGGAACTTTAATGGCTTTAGTCCAAGCTCATTTTCCAATATGTGTTGCATCCGTTCTTGCGATATGTTCAGCTCACTAGCAATTTTTCTACCACTGCGGCGTGGATTTCAATCAAATCTGAACTTCACTTTTCGCATCATTTCTGGTATTGTTACTGTTTTTTTCGTCCACTTTTTAGACACGATGCAACACTGCCAGTATCACGGTAACGAGTAATGGTACGAGAAACAAAAGATTTATTCACATTTAAATGCTCCGAGACATAGTTTGAACAAGGCTGTAGAACATGCCAAGACCATCAATTACTCAATTAAGGTGCACACTACAGCAACCGTTATTTTATTAGATACTCAATAAAATTGAGTGAACGATTCGACAATTCTAAAAGATGATCAATAAGAAATAAAAATTTTGGGGATGAAAAAGCAGTGCCCAATAATAAAAAATGAAAGCTGGATAACGAAACTGCATCAAATGCGAGTTTTTCTATTGGTAGATTATGATAATCGTGTAATAAATATCTTCACATGCATTTAAAAATTAGCTTTCGAAACTACTCAAGAAACTTATACAAAGTGTACCTAACACAATTTACTTCCAATTATGACAACACAAATGAGCAGCCATAAGCCATCAATCAACTGGTCCTGGTTACTTAAAAACCTTTGAATCAAAACAATCTTATGACAACATTTAAGTCATTTTAAAACTAATTTAACATTAAATTTAATGCCATTAAGATGATGGTGTGAACGTGCTTAAGCATTAGTTTCTACATTTTGATACCCTTCTTTAAAATAAATGGCATGTCACCTGTGTTTATATGTTTTTAATTAAAAATTTCCTTTGCTTACCACGAATCGAATGAAGAGGAAATTAAAGAAAAACCTTGACAAACTTTTAAGCAACGGAAACAATCTTATGGAGAAGACTTTACTGTCAAGTTATTTAAAAAAACTAAGAAAAAAAACCCCCAATTCGTATCAGAAATGGAGATCCCAAGAAAAGTAACATCGTGACAACTTTTGCCACCTTTGGTACGAGCATCAAAGTGCCATTATTAATGCAGAATATAGTAGAAAATCACAACTCCCCTAAGGGAAAATACATCTCGTCGTAGTTGTTTGAAATAAATACGTGTTCGAAATATCACAATACAGCGATGGATACAATGCAATGGATTCGGTTCAGTTTAAGCCATAAGAAAAGCATGTTGTACTGAGAGCACCAAAGTAAAAAAGAAAAGATAAATTAAATGCATATAATTATGGATGTTTTTCGTACTTAATTTAAAGCACATGGTCTTATACTTTTCCAAGCAAGGGAGAATTTCCTCTCTTTTATATGTATGTCCATAGATTTATACGTTGGTGTTTATACATTCAATGGTTTGTTGAGCTATATACTAGCAAGCAAAGTAACTTTACTAAGAGATTTTATTTAATGGCCTGAATAAATGAATGATACGACAACCTTGTACAATCGTATTGGAACACTTGGGTATTTATTTCGTTTCTTTAATATTTTTTTATTTTTTCTTTAAGGTAAATGTTGAAATATTTCTTTCAGAAGACAATAATCTCTATGTAACTGAAGTTAGAATAGCATTTAAGTTTTTAATTAATACTAGATTTTATTAATTGTACGAGAATTTAATAACTCAACTAAAAAAACGTACATCTTTAGTAACACTCATGCCACCACTCACATAGTTAATGTACAGTATGTGGATTCAATCTTGTTATAAATTAATAAACTCCTTACCCATACATGGAATACCCAGTAATGTAACTTCGGATGCTTCTGAATAAAATAACGCAAATATTCTTCATTTTGCTATTCATACACTGCCACACAAAAAGCATAAAAACTTTAACAATTTTTAAATTATTCGCTAAAAAATGTATCCTAAGAAATGCTTTGGCCTTCAGCTCCTATCCTTAATCACAAAGAGTAATACACAGAAAAAATTTGTGTATGATAGGTAGCAGAGATCAGCAACGAGTATTCAAAACGATAAGTAGATTCAAATCATACTTATAATTTCTGATACTTATACGCATTCTTACTTATTTTAATATGATACTCATACATACTCATACTGCACGAAGCACAAAATAAATATGATTCGCGTACGAACACAACTATACTCATAAGAAGATTGTGTGTATACTTTGCTTGTTGTCTTTGGCTTTCCTTTCCTCTTTGATGAATGATTCGAATCACTCGAGTCACTTATAAGTATTATAAGTATTTTTCTAAATTTACGAATCAGAATGAGTAGGCGTATGAATCATATATATTTCGAATGTTGTGAATGAATGTGTAAATGAATGTTGTAGCGACTACGAATGAATCAGAGTAGTTGAATTTCAATCCTGTTAATTACCTCATACTCAAAATTGAATGAGTGCTTAAGAGTAGCGAAAAAACGACTCATTGCTGATCTCTGATAGGTAGTGTTCTGTCTTTTATAAGACGTGAAGTCACGGTTCAAAACCCAGGTCGAACATCTCCAACAGAACAAAATTTTTAAAAATATTTCCTCCCAGAAGATTTCTGGCAAAAACTCGGAGAGTAAATCTGTTGTTCGAAGACGACTAAAATCTGTACATCATACCAATCATAGATAAGAATTTACACACACAACATATGCGGTGTGAGGTGCTAGATTGTAATCCTGACCGAAGGCTTTTAACTCAAGATTTTATCGAAATTGTTGAATTTGAAACGATACTAATCCGCACAAGAGCCAAGAATGTACGATAAATGGTTTAAACTGATCGATTCTATATCCTACAAAGCTCACGCTACATTGGATATTCTGCAAGAGCGATTTAAGGGCCATGGTCATCGAACGTAGAGGTGATGTGAACCGGTCGCTAATATCATGCGATTAATCCTCGTTAGATTTTTTCTTGTGGGGGTTTTCTAAAATCACACATGCATGCGAATAAGTCACAAACCACAGAGATTTTCAAAACCTACTTAGCCAAGGCTTTTTATAAACTTAAGTCTGATTTATGTATCAAACATTCAGAGAAGTTATAGCAGACATTGAACTTCATACTTGTATTGGAATATATTTCAGAGAAATTGTCTAAGAGGCTTGCATTTCACCAAAATCCCTGCCTTGTAGGGTTATTTTCATTTAATAAATTTGGATCCTACTGTTGGTACTATCGCCTCAGTAGGCAATTGAGTAGTAGAAACCCCTTTCGTACGATAAAACTAATACCCTAGAAGATGCTTAACTTTCCCATGCTTCTTTATGGCGCTGAGACATGGACACAATTAAGCCTTGACACAGCAGCCTTGAGAGCATACGAGAGAAAAGTCCCACTTAAGATCATAGGTTAAATGAGTTATATACACGAGCATAGTGTAGCGTATTAAGATCAGACAACTGCTCGGACATGTCGTTCGAATGGAGGAGAATGCTACGGTGAATTGGGTATTTGATGCAGGGATTTGTGGAAGTCGGCGTTGTTTTGCGTTGGAAGAATCATATCGATGACGCTCTGTTTTCGGTTGGAGTGGAAGAATATATTAAGGAAAGACGGCAGATAGTAAGTAAATGTTATATTTTTATAACTTTAAAGAAAATTTTATTAAGTGTTTATGTTTTATTACAGAAAACAAATGCTTGCGGAAACATGTTCACCAATTTGTGACAATAGCTTGTGCACTTGTCTCTGTCATATTAAAATTAAGAATTCATTACAGAAAAATTTCTCTAAATTACATGACACAACAGGGAATCGTAGCATTTTGCCATTTCTTAAATCCTCTAGCTTAATAGCCAGCATGAGAAATTGTACAACTGTGCAGGACAAATGGTATAATAATGCATTCGCCCCCACCATAAGAGAGCACCATTATCTACAGTTGTGGCATTCTACAACGAGGGCTTGTGCTACTAAGATGAAATTTGTATGTCGTTGCAAATACATACTTCTCATGCTAATGAGAAGTAATGGAAATGAATTTAATTTATCATTTCATCAGTCAGCCCAGTCAACCAGACAGCCAGCCACCATCAGTTGCCATTGTGTTTAAAAACATTCTAAAGCTTAAGCTTTAGTTGTCCATTCGTTACTAACTTCTGGGTTATATTCCCAGGCTGGAAATTATTTTTAGCCTGCAACATGCTTCACTCATTCATAAATGTCTGTAGTAGCTTACACACCACCACCACCAGCCAGCGCCTTTTTAGCATAAAATGCAAGAGGAAAAAAATGTGAAATTAAACAAAAACTAAAAAAGAAACAAAAATGAGGGAATTATAGTTGCAAATGAAAATGCAGAAATGAAAAACAAAATGAAATGAAATGAAAGAAAAGAAAAAAAAATGAAGAAGAAAAATGTTAATGCCATTATGTAATGGTTGGTAATGCCGCTAACACCATATAACCACCAACATACATGTTTATTTGTACTCATCACCCAACGAGGCTGTCGCTTTTAATGATGAAGCCACCGCCAGCCAGAAATAGATGCAAACAATATGAAAAAGTGAGAGGATTCCCAACACAGTATGGCCTGGTAATTGTTGCGTAGGCTACGTGCCATAACAAACAAAACACCAGCCCACTGCATCAACTATATACACGTAGTATCACTTCGTAATGTATCCAGTGGAGAGTAATTGCACTTTTTTTTTCTTATTCTTTTTGTCTTTGCTTAAGTTTTTGTTGGTTTTATTTCTTAATGGAATGTGGTCAGCATATGTTTGTTTGCATTTGTTAAACCATTTCCCTGCGATTGTTTTGGAGTTTAAGGAAGAAAATTTTATGTTCACTATGAACTCAGCATGTTGTAGCCTGAGAAATACAACAGGTTTGTTTAGCTCCTGTTGAACTCTTTAAAAACTCTACATTATTTTCATCTCTCTAATAAGGTTTTATTGCTTGGGAAACAGTGTAGTTAAGCATTTTCTTAAATACACGTATTGATGAAGACAGTTACAGATGTTTAAATTTAACAATAGTAACGACGTGCATAATAATTCCATTGTAACCATATCCATACAAAAAACAAAAAAAAAATAGAAACAAAATATTCCAACGACAACAAAAACAACAACAACAACTGTACAAACAAAGAAAACATGAATTTTCATTCAAATAATTGCAGTCAGAGTGCATCTACCTACCCATTCAGTTTTTATTTTTAATTCTTTATCTGATGTTGCTGATTGCAATCACAATCAAACATTGCAGCTGTTAATGTGTCAAATTAAAAGATTTCTATCGTTCACAAAATATTTTATGAAATTTCCCCTTAAAAATTGGCAAAGGCGTTACTATTTACTATTTATCGATAAATTTATCGACACTTTGATAGGCCAAAAAATTTTTTTTGCTAAATACTTGGAAATTTATTTTTCTTTTCATTAGAAAATTGATCTTAATTTATGGGAGTGTGTGTTGTTTCTTTATTTGTTTCTTTGCTGTTGATTGTAAATCAAATGCATGGAAGCGACAATTCTTCGTTGATTTCGATTTGGATTTCACGTGAAATTTATGCAAATTGTATGCATGTATTGCCACTGCCTGTGCTGTTCCTTCCACTTGTTTGCTGATGAAGGTGCACTTTTTATTTTTGTTACCCTATATTGGGTTCGAGTAAGATTTATATCTCTTTACCTTTATGCCAGTCAAAAATTATACCTGTATTCATTCATATTGCTTTTACTTCTTTTTTATTCTTTAGGGACCTCTTTCTTATATCATTTAATTCCTTTCTTCAGTTCTGTAAAGCAAGCTTCTCCATACTGTAACATGTCCTCGCATGCCAATGTTGACAACCAATAAAACGTCCTCTGTGAAAATCTATGTCTTTTTGAAAAACTTTGCTCATTGAGTATGATTCATCTTTAAGAGTTGTCGCCACGTGAACTACCTATAAACCACACTCATGTAATATTATTAAATGCTTATACTTGAAATCGTTACAGTTTAGTAGGTAGTGTATTGGCGTATTAAACGTGAGGTCCAATAAAATGAATTTTGTAAAAATATATCTTCAGCAACTTCACCTCAGGAGATTTGTAGTTAAAACTCTGAGAATAAATAAATTTCCCATGAAAAGTTATTCAAAAATCTGTTATTCGGTGTCGGCTTTAAACTGTAAGTACCGCCGTTAGTGTATAAATAATATAATACAACATAAGTGGTGTGAGAAACTACGGACTTTTGGCCTAAGAAAATTTTAGGAATTTTTTACTGAGAACAGGATTTGAAACCTCTGGATTGAAAATAGTATTCTCCCGTATGTTAAGGAAAAAAGATATGGTAGAAGGCATTTATATGCATGTGGAGTTAGGAAAGAAAGGTTTGACGCCATTTAAGTTTGTACTGAATGATTATACAGGATGGGTGATATATACAATGCAACAAAGTAAAGCGATATATTTTTATAATTTTTTTTTAAATTTTATTGTTCAAAAGCAAAAAATTTTGGAAATAACATCAAATTTTACAATCAGTTCAGATTTGTTCGAATTGACCACCAAACGGCCGAAAAGGCCATCACAGGCTGCACAAAATTGGCTCTGCGGTATTTTGGCTCATTCTCAGCGAAGTTCCGTCTTGAGATGAACGACTCTTTGTTATTTTTTAGTAAGAACCTTACTCTTCAACATAACCCAGGCGCAAAAGTCCAACGGATTAATATCCGGAGATTTTGGTGGCCATTTTTCGGTAGAAATAAAGCATGGAACCTCCTTTCTAAGCCATTCGCTGGAGTTCTGGTGGCCAATCGCAAGTGCTCTTTGCCTCTTTGGCAAGTAAACCTGATCATTTTGTTTGTTTATAAACTGCTCAATTTGGAATGACTTCTCATCGGAGAAAACCAAATTCGGTAACTAGACACTATCGTGCAAGCGAAGTAACTCCTTGGCTCTTTCCAGTTAAACTTTTTTTGTCCATAGATGAGCTGTTGCACTTTTTAGAACTTCAAGCTCCAAGCTCATTTTTCAATATGTGTTGCATTCGTTCTCGCGATATGTTCAACTCACGAGCAATTTTTTTTATCGTTTTTTTCATCCACTTTTTGAACGCGATGCAATACTTCCAGTATCACGAAGCAATGGTACGAGAAACAAAAGATTTATTCACATTTAAATGCTGAAGGACTCTAACGAAAGCCACCTGTGGTTTTCCAGCCAATATAGAGCTTGAATTCCATCATGCAATAGATCAAAGTGCTTTTGTAAGCTTGTAAATAATAAAATGAACTGTCACTGGAATAAATCTGTTAACTGTCAGACGAGTGGTTTACAAATGATAACAACCTGAAGTTGGTTGCAATACATATCAGCCACCCTATAATGAAGGAAAATTGGATTCATGATCATCAAATTATTAAGCAGCAGGTTAAGAAGAGAAAAGGTCTAAGAAAAATACTAAATATGAATTACTTTTAATGGAATATTTAGATAATACTGTGAGGAGAACGAATACACACTTTCGACCCGTTTTATTTCCTTTCAATTATTATTAGTACAAGCATTATGGTCGTCGATAATCATGTTAGCTGTATGTTGGGTTATTAGATATAAGTCAATGGTTTAAACCCTATAGTCAGACATTTCCTGCAAAATTGAATGCGAAAAATATTTCTTTGGTAACTGCCTGCCTGCATAACTCCTGGGAGTAAATAAAATTGCCGTGAAAAGTTTACTCAAAAATTTGTAGTTCGAAGTTGAAATTAAACTACAGGTCATGTATCAAATTACCATACACAACATAAGTGATGTAAGAAGCTATGGCGTAATCCTGACTAAGGGATAGTAATAATCAATTATGTATGTATGGATTTCTACGATGTGTAGTTTCAAAAAGTGGCTACACTACAAGCCATACATTTCATCCGATATTGGATATTCTCAACGAGCAATTTGAGGGCATGATTTGTAGATTATTTGATTAGTAAATGAAGTAAGAAATTGAAAAGAAAATTGTGGGTGAAAAAAAATGTAATGACGAATTATATATCGCTCCTTTATTGCAACATTGTCATATCTCAAAAAAACTTGAACTTGGCAAAATGCGATTTAAGTTTTCAAGCCATAAGTCCTATGATCTAATTGCCGTAAACACTTTTTGATATTGGTTTGATTCAGCTTGGGATATAAAACTGATTTTTTTCAACATGTACAGAAGGTCTAAAAGGTCTACAAATTTTTAATTTTTTAAGATATAACTATGCAGCAATAAAGGAGCGATATGTTCCTATGTAAATGTTAGCCACCTGGGGCTGTTGTATTAATATTTTTGAGTTGTATTGTGAATATGTATGTGAAAAATTTTATAACAATAGGAATAGGAGTGTATTTTTAATTCTACCATTACCATCTTTATTGTAATTGACTATCATTGCTTTTTCTTTTGTGTTATCCGTTATCTGTTAACTGAAGTTAACTTGGTTAAACATTCATTTGATATGCAACACTTATAAGATGTTAATACTGTTTTTAATTGTCTACGATTTAAAGTCTCATCAAGTCTTTACATATGTAGGTACGAGTGAGTACAAATGAAAATAGAAACAGAAAGAAACCAAAATAAAAAATCCCAACCAAATTGTTAATTTGAATTGATTTCTTCTCTCCTCTGCAGAGCTGTACGTGATGTTAAATTTGTACAGCACTTGTACACAAATTGTAATTTTTAAATTTATTTTTTGCATTTTGTTAAATTTTTAAGTTTTTTTTTTATTTTTTATGTCTTGTTTTTATTTTTTTGCCTCTTCTACGTTTGTGTGTACACACCTGTAATTTTGAAATTTATTTGTATCTTTTGTAAATTTATGCGAATTGTGTCAATCTTTTATGTTGATGGAGTTTTTTTTCTTGTCTTCCGTTTAGTTTTTTCTCTTCAAATTTTTTTATGTAGTTTGCTTCGGTTACTGTACTGTAGTAGAGCATATTGCCTGTTGAATTCCTCATCAATTCATTCATTTGAATAAATATTTATTTGCTAAATAAATAATTATATCTTCATTTAATTTTATTTTATTTCACTTGTTTTTATTTCTTTTTCATTTTTCATTTTGTTTTTTCTCTTTTTTTTTTTAATCGTATTTAGCAATGAATGGAATGGAACACAACTTCAAGATGAATGAGTGAATAAATTGTGTATGCCAAGTAATTTTTTTTTTTTAATAATTATCATGACTTTGAGCAATGAATTACTAGAGTAATACGCGACATACCAACATTTGGTGGTATGAACGAAAAGAACGGATACATTAATGTACACATATAGAGCCATATTACGTACAGCCCAACAGTTAAAGATACAATATTTATCATAATAATCGTAATTATTTATTTGTTAATTTAATTTTATGATGAATTGCGTTTACATTTTTTGTTTTTTTTTTATTAGTTTGTATAAATTTATGTTTTATTTGTTTGCTTTTTTTGGATCATAATTTTTCTTATATTGGGTTAATAAAATTATTACAAAATTTATAGGCAGTATAGGTATTAGGCGTGTTTTGTATATGAATTATTGGTTTACAAATCTTATTAATGTCTTATGCCTGTAGTCCTTGTTATTCCCATGAGGAAATTTTCTCTTTTTATTATTGTTAAACTACCCTAGTTATTGTTACCTTTAATCTATTAATTACAAGTAAAAATTCTATTGCATGTATCACATAAAATGTGGAATGACATATTGCAGGGTAAAAATAATTAACGAAAAATTTAATTGTTTTTTCTTTTGAAATTTTGAATTATGTGCCATTCAATATAATTTACAGAAAATTACTGGCACACCCTACCTTACTTGTACTATAAAGTCCATTGGAATCAGAGATCAACAATGAGTATTCAAAACCATAAGTAGATTCGAGTAATATCCATAATTTCTGATACTTATACGAATTCATACTGATTTTACTATTATACTCACACTACTCATATTGAAAGTTTGAAATACTCATCGTACTCACAGTTAACAATACGTACGATGTTGTTGATTTCAACTCTCGTTTATTTAACATTTGCAAGAATCACAAAATAAGTATGATTCGCATACGAACACCATAATACTCACTAGAAGGTTGTGTATTTGCTTTGCTTGTTGTCTTTGTCTTTTCTTTCTTCTATTTTTTGTAAATGTAACAACAATCAAATCCCAGGTCAGACATCAAAACAAAAAATATTTCTTCGGCGACTTCCTCTCAGCAGATTTCTAGCAAAGACTCTGAGAGTAAAAATTGCCATGAAAAGCTTTTCAAAAATCTGTCGTTCGGAGTCGACTTAAACTGTAGGTCCCGCCACTCATGTATAAAATTAACGCACACAACATATGTGGTGTGAGAAGCTAGGTCGTAATCCTGACTGAAGGGTTGTAATGGCCAATTATGTATGTATGAACAAACACTCGACTCATTTATAAGTATTATAAGTATTTTTCTAAATTTATGCATCTGAATGTGTAGGCGTATGAATTTCGAATGTTATGAATATGATGTCAAATTATGAGTATAAGTACTTATTGCAACCAGTAATTGCATATCAATTTTGTAGCGAGTACGAATGAATCAGAGTAGTTGAATTTCAATACTGTTAACTCACTCATAGTCAAAATTTCATGACTACTTATGAGTAAGGAAAAAACGATTCATTGCTGATCTCCACATGACCACATGATAAAAAGTTATCTATACCATCAACTAGCAATAGGGAAGCACATCTTAAAAGGGTATTTTTAACAGCATGTTATCATAACCTCCTCCAATCTGAAACCCGACACATGCCGGTTTTTTTTGTATGCCACATAAATCTGTTTATCTGATGTGATATCCTTAAAGCTTATCCTCATATTACAAGATGAGTGAAAGTCTAGTATTGGTCAGTCTCTTGAAAAGAGCAAAAAACTCGAAAACATTAATTCGACATCGTTGTCAACAACTTCAATTTTCACGAAGTACTGAGAAGCGAATTTTGATAAAGGACCTCTGTCTTCAAGCATTCAAAATTCAACTTTTACATAACTTTTGCTTTCTTTCTTCCCATAATACAATTTCCTACTCAAACCCCAATACGTTGCGTAAGTAAGCGTTTCATAATAAAAAAAATCAAATCGATTGACATATTCTAATATAATCCTCTTACATCAGCTCTTAATTTAGAAACTAAACACATATTATGTCGCCTTCATTATGTTTATTTTTAGACTTCTTAGTTAATCTCATATCCAGTTTATATAACAAATAATTTGCTTAACCTTTAAGGAAAATGGAGGTAGTCAAGTGAAGTGTATACAAACGTTTATTGTACAACAATTACTGTTTACACCTGATTGCCATATTCCCACAATCATGTTTTAATCATGTAAAGAAAAGTGTCTACAAATGTTGTCACAACAAAGTTACAAAGTGACGGGATTCAAGATTTCCTTTTTTTTCCAATTTTTTAATGCGACACCTTGCAGCGAGTTTCAATTTTTAAATTTAACTCGTCGTATATAGCGTCTGGCACAAAGATAGCAAGTACGACGAGTGTCTTCTTTTGTTCATTTTCCTTTATTATCCTACACTTTATTATTCCTTTTCTATAAATTTGCAATAAATTTTCTAATTATCATTGGAAGATGCTTTACAAGTACTATTATTATGGCATGCAGCAGTTGCAGGAAATGCTTGTATACTCGACGCTTAATTTTTCTTTTTTTTGTTGTAATTTTAATATACCGGCAGTGTTAGCTGTGGCGTCTGCCTGCCAGTTGTCTTGATATTTCATTACAATGTATGTGAAAAGCATAAGGTTTATATGACTAGGAATGTATGGAATGTATTTCGTCTGTAACGGACACCCTACTTCATTTTAGGTGGTGGGTGGTGAGCTTTATGAGTCTATACGAGAACTTTGATCAATTGCTAACTCTATAATTAAAATGAAACCTAGAAAATTTCCTTAATGTTTTCCAATATTTAAATCTAACTTCAAGTAGCCTTAAATTGGAGGCAGGAATAGCATAACTGCCCTCTTTTAGAGATCTAATGAGACCGTTCGCTCCTTGCAGGAGTAAAACAAACAAATACCTGAGAAGAATTATCATTACTTGCTTACAATGTTGCCCTTCGCTTAATGCATATTTCATGTAATTTTCGTCTGGCAACTTCTGGAACTTGCTGTTTGTCGATTTTAGATTGTTATCCTTTACTTTTCTACGCTTCGTGGTCTTTCTCATGTTAGGTTCTACATATTCGTTTAATATCTGTTTTGTTTTATCAATGTTTCATTTTCTTGTTCTCTTTCCAGAATTTCCAGAATATTCCTGTATTAAGAACTCTGCCAAGCCACAATATGCTAATTTAAGGAAACATTGCTTAGAACAATAAAAGGCTGAATTATCAATATTTCGACGACAAATATTACATGCAGAGGTGGCATGAAATTTCGAATATTACAGGCATGATTCGAAACAAAGTCAGCAATGCCACCAGAGCAAAAATAGAACACAAAAAACAAAGTTCACTCAACAGAAATATTCGAACACCAATTTTTAACAGAAGTCTCTGTACTCCAGTAGGTAGTGGAGATCAAACCAAAAAATTTAAGAAAATATTTCTTCAGTGACCTCCTCTCAGCAGATTTCTGGTAAACACTCTGTGAGTTATTGAAAATTGTTATGAAAAGTTTCTCAAAAAATCCACTTTAAACTATAGGCCCCATCACTCATGTTTAAAATTAAAACATAGATCACAAGTGCCATGAGAAGATAGGATCATAATCCTAACTGAAAAGTTAGACTTAGAGTAGGGATCTATGCTGATAACACAGAATGACCTAACAAGCTCCAGATTATCTACTAAGAAGCTCTTTACTTTCAGAAGCACCTTTAGTCCTCTCTAGATAACGAAAGATCACATCACATTTAACACATTCTAGGGCCTGTTAATTCCCTAATTCGATAATCCTGTTCGCGTGGTTTCATATGAAGACTCCTATTAGCCGGCTTTAAGTAAATTATTCTTATAAAGCGTAGTCGTTTTAGAATTAAAAGGTCTTGATCCATGGTAAATAAAATGAAACTGTTTAGCAAGCATCAAAATTCTAAGAGAATTTGATTTAAACGTTGCATTTTGCCATTTTATGTGCCAGAGTTCTTGAGTGTAGCGTTCTTTATTCAAACATGTCTTACAATTTACTTTCCATCATTTCATAAGGCATTACAAATTCGCATTTTACCAGGCTATGACTCTCCTGTTTTTCATTTATTGTCTATCATTTCAGGTTTGAGGATAATCAAGAAATCACGTAACTTGCATTTGAGAGTCTTCAACTGAAATTACCATCACCGAAAACGAAAAACAAATGAGAAAAAGAAAATGAAAAAGATGTGCCCAGTGCAATGACAACCTATAAATGGAGGCTTGAGTCGAACTAAAGGACACACTATATTTTGTATACGAATGGCGAAGACTGTTCTTAAAGTGTAAGGCAACCAAACCATTTGAATCAATCATCGAATGGTTTAAAAATGATTATAGTTGCCAACCTTTCTATATATATCTTAACAACCTATGCATATATAGTGCCCAGCAAAAGTCTTAGTACGCCAATATATTTTCATAATTTTAATTTATTTTATTAATTTATTTCTGTTTTATTATAAAACAAAAAATTTTTTAATGTTTTTCTTAAAACAAGAACAAAATAAGGAAAAGTTCCAGATGACTCCATAGCCACGTACTCCCAACTCTGAGTAAATTTAAAATTCAAAGGCCTAATATATGAAAATCTGACCCCTTGTATTTAGTAGAATATCCGTTAAAGTCAAGCACTCCATTTAACCTATTTGAAATTGAATGTAAAAGTTTTGTTTAGAGTTTTCTGATGGCACGATTACGTGTCCGTTCTTTCAAATGATCTCCTGAAGTCATATTTGAACTTTGTGCAAGAATGTTAAGCCTGTGGGGACTTTGTTTTATCAAAATATATTGGAGTACTAAGACTTTTGCTGAGCACTATATGTTTGTAAATACATATACTGTGTACTATAGTTCACATAGTAAAATTTTGAAAATTATAATGGAAATAGAAAAAGTGGTCTAACGAGTGTTTTATTTATTGTCAATTGGTTGGATTTTAGTCGGTGGTGGTGGCAGTTTGTTGGTTTGCTTGGTTGGTTTCATCATTTAACTTGGCTTGGTTAGTTAGTTCGATGGCTGTAAAGATGTGTTGTGGTCTTTTGGCATGCAGGGTAAAAAGATTTTAATTTGGTGTCATCAGTTGGTAGTCAACAGGCCGAATAAACGATTTCGTATTTTATGATCAGCCACAGAGGTGACACACACACACATTGAATTATTGGCGGATATATTTAAGCACATGTGTGAACATATTTACATTGAAAAATCATTTTTGCCAGGGCATATAACTGGCCCGGCGGCACTGAGTGGTTGGGAATTTGATGTATGAAGTAATTGTTACCGGCAAAAATAAATAAACGTAGTAAAGTTAGATTTCTTTTAAGCTATATGGTGTTATTATACCGCAACATGGTAATAAAATTTATGGTGTTATTTGAAAATTTTTGGAAAATAAATTACGGAAATTTAAACAAGTCTTCTTAAGGTTATTATTCACAATATCTTCTATCTGAGATGGTCAAACATGTTAGGGCTTATTTACATTGTCTCCTAAGAGCTTGCCATTTGGTCTTAGATATATGAATGAAACTTGGAAGCAGATAGAGATTGATTAAGACTAGATATTTATAGCTATGAACCCTATGGTATTTCCCCATTTAGTTGCCTTCTACTGGCATAACCAAATCTGCACGCTATTTTGAAAAAGTTTAGACCCATGAAGACTTACTCCCAAAACCATCGAATGGAACTATCGTTCATTGCTTCTATCGGGTGGGCCATCTATCGGTTTAAATTTATATAATCGGTAGTTTCGAATCTGGCAATGCTTATGTCCTTCTAGTCGGTCTCAAAATAACGTAAACAATCGATTTACTCGATTTATTGGAAATTTATTTGCAAAACGAAGACAATTTGTAAGAAATTGTACGAAAATGTCGTCCAAAATTTGATCGCAGAGAAGGAACAACTATGCTCGGTATAAAGCAAGTTTATTGCTAAAGTTCGTGAAACTGGTTTCATTGTTGAGCGCGCTCGACTGTGCACCTGAAAATATCGAAACTATGGCTGCGAGTGTGCATGTTCAATAACAACAAGAACTCAACATTTCATGAACCAGTTTATGTCGAATTTTGCGAAAAGCTTTCGGTATGATTCAATTGGTTCAAGAGTTGAAACCCCATAAAAATAACCAATAGTTGATAGTAGTAACAAAAACTAGCAAGCGGCCATCGAGCAGCCATTAATACGAAAAAAAAACTAACAGTAGACAGTAGTAATCCATTTATTAATCCGAAATTAATAAGCGAAATTGCCGTATTTGGGGCTTTGAAACCCACACGTGGTTTTATAGAAAGCCAGTGCACCCATTACGGGTGGCTATTTAGTGCAACTTTTGGAGCGGAGGCATCATAGGCACATATTGCACCATGATAACTGATTCGCCATACATCACATGCTATAATCAATTTATTGCTTCTCTAATTAGCCGAAATGGTGATGTCAATTGGCTGGCACACGCTGCGATTTGACACGGTTGAACCATTTTCCTTGGGTCGGTGTTAAAGAAAAGTATTATGAAAAAGTATGAAGCAAAATTGTGATTCCATGCAAGACATGGCCCATACACCCAAAAGTGCAGAAATTTATTGCGTAGAATGAAATAATATTCCATGTCTACCGCAACACTTGTACGAACAATCGATGGCTTATATATAAAGGTCGTATCACATTTTTTTTCTCAAAATGGGGAATATTCTGTGCCAACCCAGCTCCTCTGTGGTTCTATCTGACGAATAATTAACTAAAAAAAAGCCCTACTTATAAAAATTGAATAATATTTTGATCTGTACCGAGTGAGGACTTCACTATAGTTATACTACCATTATGAGATTGAATTCAAATTTTTTTAAAACCACTTATTTTATAAAATTTTTTAGATTTTTTTAAGTTTTTTCCTTCTCCTGTAAAATACTGAAAAATTAAGATACGACCTTTCTGTATTAAGCCATCGATATGCATGCTTTGGCAATAACATTTTAATTGATTAAACAGAATATCCAGTTGTATTGCTAATAAGATTTTTCTTATGTAGACATGTTACGTTCAGCAGCCGGTGTCTAGAGATTGAAAATGTTAATGGCTGGATTCGAATAATTCAAAATGAATTGGAATAACGATTTAATGGCATGATTACTTATAAAAAAAAATGCCCAAAAAGAGCTTAAATACTTAAAAATTCAATTTTTGTTTCACATACTTTCCGCACATCATTGTTTTACGACACCCTTTACATGAAATTGATTATCAAATCCATGTTTCTTCCTACAATTGTTTGTGGCAGTTGCAAGTCGTTGATTGAATATGTGATGTACAAGTATGTTTTCAAAATTAGTTATTATATAAAAATCAAAGATATCTTCTCTATCCATACCCAATAGTGACATCACATCAGTAAGGAAAAGATGACCCAAACAAATGGTTTAAATTCGATTTCGTTCTGCCGGTATGTGCCCATTGGAAGCTTAATCATAAATAGATTGCAAATTTGTAATTTTTTTTTTTGTTTTGATTTCATAACAAATCGTTAATAATTTTTCGGGAGACAACATTCACTTTTCATTTTTAAAACATGTCTCCACAATATAAATCATCTTTCTTGGCCGCGTCCGAAAGATCTATGATGGCACCCAAAAACAATCAACCAAGAAATGAACATGTCTTAAACAAACTACAAAATATTTGGCCATTTTTTGTTTGTTTTTGTTTTGTTTTATGGTTATATAGACGTATTTTGTCCACAGCTAATAGACGTTGAAGTAAAAATATCCCGTCTATAATTTTCAAACAAAAAAAATCCAACAACAACAACTACACCGCATCCAACCAATAATTTTATTTTAGCCGCTTTTATACCAGATATACACTGGGGATGGTCTGCTTTGTTTGTAATAATGTCTGCAAAAAACAAAAAAGAAATTCAAAATTGGTAGTTTTGACCCGCGCAATTTAAATACCGGCAAAGTTTTTACAACATTTTAACAGGGATAATGAAATCGCGAAGCGAAAGGCCCGAGTTCGAATCCCAGGTCGGACATCAAAACGAAAATATGAAAATACTTTTTCGGCGACTTCCTCTCAACAGATTTCTGGTAAAAACTCTGAGAGTAAAAATTGCCATGAAATGCTTCTCAAAAAATGTGTCGTTCGGAATCGACTTTAAACTGATGGTCCCGCCACTCATGTATAAAATTACATAAGTGGTGTGAGAAGCTAGGACATTGTACAATGTGTCAATTCGACCACCGGGTACAGTACTTATCGTAATTGACAATTACACGTCCTCTAACCTAACCTAGCAGGGATAATAGAGTACCTTTAAGCCTAGTGAATAGTGGTATGTTAGTTCCTCAGGTCGAGGTGGACACTTTATCAAAATCTGCCCAAATAGATTTTGTTATTAAGGCAACAAGTTTCCTATGAAGGGAGACTAGTTGCGATTCAGTGCACTGTACATTGAGGTCAGACCTAACCAGCAGAGACATGATTCACAAGTACGCCAACATTTGCCAAGCTGCTGACTTTTTTGAAGAAGAAAAGATTGGTAACTTTTGTCTGAATAGGCTCTCTATGTAAATAATGGTGTTAAGGGCAGGTTAGTTAAGATTAGGTAATATTAGGGCACCTAAATTAAACAAAGCTTACCCAGTACAACCAAACTGTGGCGCCAGTCCAAAATACATACCCAAAGAGTAACTTTCTTGGATATATGGGACGCTATTGTCCCAATTTCGACAAATTTGTTTGTTCATATACACATTCATCCAGAAGTAGATCGTTTGTAAGAAATTGATTTTTCGGCGGCATGACATAATGTCCATAATGTCAACCTAAAAAGTGACACCATGTGCATAGGCATTATGTCACCATGCGAAGTGACAGAATGTCCATGGACATAATGGTACTTTGTTTGTGGACATTATGACACTGTTGATACATGTCCATTAAGTCAATGGACATTATGTCATGCCACCGATTTTTCGGTCATGAACATTGATGTCCATTAATAGTGATCATTAATAGTGATGTCCATTAATAGTGGCAAAACAAACTAAATAAATTGCAACTAAATTTACATATGATGCTTCAAGAAGATAACCTTTTATCAACTGTTCAAAATTTCAAAAATTTCTGTTTGAAGACCCTATATTTACACTTTCTGTCAGATGTCAACTGTCATTATCGACACAGTGACATCCTTATCATCATTTCCACAGCTGCGACATTAATTGTAGTACCCATTGCCAATTATGTCCTTACAGATGTAATGAATCTGCCAAGATTACTCCATAGGAACCTTCCTGCTAGTCATTCATCTGCTAGTCGTAGCCTATGAAGTGCTACATCTAAGCCAAAATTTGCTGAAGAGTACGAAGACACCCAAATCTAGTTGAATTTCCAATGGCATTCTCATTAACCTTTATCTTTATGGTGTTCAGTTGAAGTACCCGTAGACTAGCAGGTAGTGTGTTAGCTTATTAGACACGTAGCTGCGGTTCAAAGCCCAGTCAGACATCTCGACCAAAATTAGCGACTTCCTCTCAGTAGTTCTCTAGCAAAAAATGTAACAGTAAAATAAAATTTCCAAAATTTCGGATTCGACTACAAACTAAAGGTCCCACCATTTAAGTAGAAAATTAACATACACAGCATGGATGGTGCGCGAAGGTTGGTCTTAATTCTGCTAAAAGAGTTGTAATGTAAGTAAGTATTTGTTATTTACGGACTTAGTTAAGCCTATTATTGTTCCAATTCTTCATATTTAGAAGACTTATGAATCTGCAAAGATAAAGCCAGAAAAGCCTGCCTCCACGCCATTCACCTGATAGCCGTAGTCTATGTAGAGTTGCGTGTAAGCTAAAATTTCCAGGACAGCACGAGCCTATTCATATCTTTCAATTATGCTTAAACATAATGCCAGTCTTGAACCTTTATAGTGTTCAGTTGACTAGAATTTTTTGTAAATTTTTAATAAAATAAAAGCCCATAAAGTCTCGGGTTTTGGGCAGAATTAAGTCGAATTGAAGCACAGTTCATAAGGGTTTATCATTTCTGTGCATAAACCTATAGGTCCTTTTATTTATTGGGAAGGTTTTTGTTTTTGAAATCATTGAGATTCGAAATATACAAGTACCATGCAATGTAGCATATTTTTAATCGATCTTAATCCACCGTATCTTCCTTACCTCTTAAAAAAACGAAAGCAAATTTATGTCTCGGTTTAGTTTTTTTTTTTTTTATTGCTCAAATTATCTTTAAACACAACTACATGAACTGTGTGGATGCAAATTTAAAACTCCCCCTCTTGTAATGGTTACATAAAAAACTTGCCCAAAAAAAAAAAAAATAAACAAAATAAAAATTCGTATTCGAATGCAAACCGCATTTATCGCGAATAGATATAAAAACAAAACAAAAACTCATCTTTGAAATTATTTCATTCATATTTTCAACTGGCGACAGCTGAACAAATTGCAAAGATGTTGAAAATTCATTAAAAAAAAATGATGTACAATCGCTAAAGCTGATTATAATCATTATCATCAAGAGTATCAGCGGTATTATCATCACCATCACAGCGGCATCTGTCAACGTCAATACTATCATGGGAATTTCGCTTTTGGAATACGGAATTAACAGAATTGATGATTCGCAATATTCTGTATACGTTCGATAATAACATGAAGTATTAAGCCAGTGTAATCGATATAATGGAAGATATTATCTAAAGGGATTACCAAACAGTATGCAATGGGACGGGGGATAAGAGAATGTAATACTTTTTGGGAATACTAGTTTAAGAGAATAGCAAGTGTAGAAAACAGAATAGTTATGGAGTTGTCATCGATTTTTCTTTAGTTTTACATGAAATGGTTGAATATTGTTGTGGTTGTTAATATTTAAATTCATCACAAGAAATGTATCATAACGCCTAGCCATACAGTTTTCTGATGAAATAGGGGATGCCGAGAGAGTTTGGCTGAAATATTTTAATTCATTCACTATGTAGCTCTGTACATTCAGCTCCTGATTATAATTTCTTTCAAAGGCTGCAGATCTAGTTAAAGGGCATCCATCGGTTTGAATATCAACGTATGTCATTCTAGTCAGTGTATTATCTCTACTGTACATAATGAATCGATTTACGCATGAGCAACGTTAGGATTTATTGGGCCAACTAAATTTTCCCAAAAAAAAAAAAAAATCATCCCTTCGGATGAAGCTCATTTTCATCTTGGCGGGCAAGTTAATCAGCAAAATTGCTGTATTTGGGGCTAAGAAAATAAACAAGTGGTCTTACAGAAGCCAATGCCCAGAAGCATTACGAATGATTGCTGTTTGATGCGGTTTGTGCAACGAAGGTATTATTGGCCCATATTGCTTTCATTGGTGACACCTATCGCACCATGAAAACCGATTTTTTTGTACCCGCTTGTCATGGTATTGTTGTGGAAGATGTTTGGTTTCAATAGGATGCTGCAACTTGCCACACATCTCAGGCCACAATCGATTAATAGCGTTAAACGTTTGATGGACGTTTAATTAGCCGGAATGGTAATGTCAATTGACCGCCGTTGAAAAAATCTGTTATGCCGACCGAATCATTGCCGAGATACGATCCCGTAAACTCGAAAATGTACACGAAAATTGGTCCGTTCGTATAAATTTGGCACACATTTATTTTATTGCATTTTTAAATATAAACTTGTAAAAGGCCCCCCTTTGTGTACAGTGGACACCAAAAATCTTAGTTCTTTAATATATTTTAACGAACAAAAGTTCCCACAGGCTTAATACTCCTGCACAAAGTCCCAATATGACTTCAAAAGAGTATTTAGGAGATCATTTAAAGGGACAGTTATGTAATCGCAAAACCTCAAATAAAAGTCAACCGAAAAACTTGCTCATGGTGCCACGAGAAAACAATAAAAAAAACTTGTACATTCAATTCCAAGTAGGTTAGACGGAGTACTTGACCTTAAGGGATACAATCAATAATACTTTCATATATTATGCCTTTGAATTTTAAATTCACTCAGAATTCTCCTTGGGAGTACGTGCCTATGGTCCCATCTGAAATTGTTCCCTATTATTCTTTTGTTTTATAAAAAAACATTAAAAAATTATTTGTTTTATAATACAAAAACCTTAATTTTATTATGCAAACTGTTAGTTAAAATTTATGAAATTATGAAAACTGTATGTGCCGAGATGGTTCACAAGGCAATTATCTTAACTGAGTTGAAGTTTTACATCCAACATCCTTTGAAAACATTTTCAATAGAAATGAAAACAGAAAGTTGAACACCTAAAATCTAAAAGACTTTCATAAACAATACTTTGCATTCACTGAGTTAACAATACACTTCAGCGAATCATTTAAAAAATCATTTCCAAACAATAAAGCTGGAAAATATTATTCTAAAAATATTTACTAAAGTTTTAATGGAACAAAAATGAATTTCTTTACTGTTGCAATTGTTAAATGTTCATGAGAAAACACTTTTTTTTCCTCTTTCAAAATACTTTCTCTGGTCTTTGAATAGAATTTTATTATGCAGAAATGTACGTCAGACAAATGTTTTCTTAATAATGCGACTACAGAAAGGATTTCATTTTAAATATTTACAGAATTTTTAATGAAAATCCTGCATTAGACATGCTAAACCATATTGACAAGATTTCCAAATTAAAAAGAAAGAAAATTGTTGCGTTGGGTTTAAGAATACAAATTCAAGTAAGAGAATGCCAACGAATGAGAGAATAACTTAAAGGCGCAGTGATAGAATTAAATTAAAATTTATCCAAAGTTTTAACAGGAAAATAAATTGCAATATGTAGACGAGCACAAACATATGTACATATGAGTACATATTCCTATGCCTGCCATTTCACATGAAATTATTTTCAAGGCAACAGTTTCCATATCGTATTAGCTTTTGTGCAAGCATTTCCTTTAGAGCCGTACACAAAATGCTCCTGCCAACAACTCTATAAAGGAGAGCAACTTATCGTTCATACAAATAAAGTAAACGGAAGGAAACTGCTAAATAAACCGTAAGGAAGATAAACATTAAGGTATAATAGTTTTCGCTTGCATATGTACATATTCCTTAAATAATATTACATTTAAAGAACATACATACATATGTACATACATATGTAGGTTAAGTTGATTGCAGACAGTTTTGTGTTTCACTTGTTTTACAATGTAAAGATATTTGGTTTTAATTTGAATTCATTGAAATTATTGAAATGAATTAATTTTTATTTAAAAATATTCTTTGGCTATTGAGTTGTACAACTTTAGTTTACAAAAAATAAAGAAATAGCTGCGGTAAAAGGAAATCCATCTCCTTTCTAAAAAGGAGTACACACGTAATACTGCCAGCTCAGCATTCATATCAATAGATCAATAGATGATTGCTTCGTTAGGCTGACAAGGAATGAAGAGCCAAATAACCAAAATTTAAACATGGCGGAAGATACGCATTGGCAAAGAAAGTGGTCAACAGTTTCCTTCTCTTCAGCAGAGCCACAGTCTCGGAGGTAATCGTTCGAAGGGAGTTTCGCATGCTTTTCCGTAATGCAGTGCCCTGCAGTGACCATTGTGATTGAGAAAAGCTAGTATGTCTCCTATCCATCTTGGGCAAAATAAGTGTTGCAATCCAGCAAGATTCAATTCTGCTGGGCTGAGTATATGTACACACATATTTGCCCATTACTACCCTTCAGTCAGGATTACGGCCTAGTTTCTCCCACCACTCATGTTGTGTGCGTTAATTTTTTTTGCATTAGTGGAGTGTAAGTTTAACGTCGACTCCGAACGACAGATTTTTGAGAAACTTTTTCATGGCAGAATTTTTTACTCTCAGTGTTTTTTGTGAGAAATCTGCTGAGAGAAAGTCGCCAAGGAAATATTTCTTTTTTTCATATTTCGTTTTGATGCCCGGCATGAGATACGAACCCGGGGATTACGTGTAATAAGCCAACTCGCTACCTACTAGACTACGGCGACTTCCAGACTTCTGTTGGGGTAAGTGGCACGCCGCTTTTCTATGTAAAGAATGTCATTCTATGATTGTATGCGGTATTTTTTGCCTAAGGAACGCGCGCAAAAAAATCTGGACTTACATTTTTCGTTATAGAAATAAAACTAAGTGGCGGGTTTTTTCATTTTATATTTTCATTAAAATAAATAATATTTGAATTCTTTTGTGCATAAAATTTTTTTCTGAACCACTTTTCTTATAGACATTTTAGAGAAATTGTCTTATAGACAATTTGGAAAAATACGTGTTATTTTACTTGCTTTGCAAATCCTTTTTTTCTTCCACTTCTACGCATTCTCTCAATACTCAAAGACTCCTTATATTGTTTTACTCTTCCTTAGAAACTGTTTTTGGTTAACACCTGCGAACCTAGCAATCATTTGTTGTAAGCGACGCGGTTTTTCATTGAAAATTTCAATTATTCTTTTACGACATTCTTGTTAGGTGTCCATTTTCAAAGAAAAAGCACGTGGATTTTGAATCAGATGACTAACAAAAACACCGTAACGGTATTCATTTTTTTCAATTATGATAAAAGTTATAAGCTTAAAAGTAGGAAGGAAGGCTTTTCCTATAGAAGATTTTCCTCTCAGCTAAAGCATGGTTATATTCAAAGTTGACCATAACTCATACCACACCTTTCGTCACTTCTTTTATTAATATTTCTAAGATGTTTGATTTCACGTTAACAGTTGTCTATGGAATAAATAATCATTTCATTTTAATTTTAATTTTGATTTTAAATAGTAAAGTTGTTAAAACCAAAAAAATGCTAAAAAAATATATAAAACGTGTCAAAAGAAACTGTGTGTGGCTTTTATTTATAGATGAAATAGTAGATGGAAAATGTAAAAAATAATTAAATTCTTGGTAAAGCATTTGCCTGAAAAACTTTGTGGTTTGTTTGTAATAAGAATTCCAAGATAGATTTGTAAATGAAATCTAAAGGATATACTTTATAAATAAAAATTCAATTTAAAAACAAAAGGAAAAACTAAACAATACACTGCAACAATTGTGGTTAATTTGTTTTCACAAACAAATTCTTAAATTTTATATTTTTTTATTCCTCCATTATAAGGCTTACAATAGCGTAGCATTTTTTCTTTATGTGGATGCATCTGTCCATCTTATATCATATCTTTATTGGCAACGTTGTATGGTACTTACCTTACGTTTTGACCTGGCCATACGTTGATCTCTTGAGTTTTCAGCTTCACCCGGTGGCCTTTTACCCCATACAGCCAACGCAATACGTGTGTATGTAAATACTAATACTGACAACGGCACCAGAAATTGTAGCGTTAATAGAGCCCAGGTATAATAGTAGTTCTGTTCCTTGGATGCCCATTCTTCCTGGCAAACATATCTGGAAATAATGGCGGGTGTTTCTTATTATTTATTTGAGTTTTAAAACGTATTTGTGTATTTTGTGTTTGAGTTGGCAATTGTAAGGTAAGGAAACGGAACACTAAGGATAAAATTCTAACAATCACGAAACTCAACTTTTAACATTTAAGGAGAGTACCCGAAAAAATTTGACAATATTCCGGAATTCTTTGTAATTTTCTTTTTTTGTTTTAATTTAAAAACTGGAAATGAAACAATTTTAAAATAAAAATAACTTTAACTTATTAATGTATACTTTTCTTAACGTAGAGTTTCTTTTGACGCTCACTGTATAAGGAGTAAATTTTGGTGTTGGTAAGAAATATAACGTTTAAATGATAGCTTTGCAACTCTAGACAATGCTGACAACATACGAGTATACCTGTAATCCCACAATGTAATGATTAACAGTCGAAACTAAGTATGACAGAGGTCAAAGCGATACTGGTAAATCCTGTGCATATTAGAGAGGGTTTTAATCCTGCACACCAACCAGACAGGTCTTAATTAGGACTGGGAAGGGAAGGCTCTCATTGTTATTAATGCGAACAAGGCTATGTTGCCCATTTCTCTACACAGGCTTCTATCTAAATCCTGCCTGTTCCTTTCGTGAAATTGTTTTAACGTGCGATGTTATGCAATTTAGTAGTGCTAGGACTTTGTTGAATAGCTGGAGTACTGTTAACCATACACCTCCACAATTGGACTTAAGCTACTTAAGCTACTACAGAAATGTAGCAGGTGTACATATATTAGCTGATTTGAAATTTTAGAATAAAGCGACACTGCTGCCCATAAAGCAGAGAGTATGCTGTACAACCAATATTCGGAATAGTGGTGAACTGGAATGATATAAATCTTCGGCTGTTCATGGGCTATATACGACTGCTCATTCTTACATCAGTCTTCCTGAGACAACTCCAATATTCACTCTGTTGTCATAGTATTTCAGTGTTTACGTTTGGCTGATGGGATATCCAAACATTTCTGTGAGGACTTTAAAATTTCTTTAATAAAACAAGCTGCTCACTCTTAAACCAGCTATTGGAACTTGTTTTCGTTTTCAACTAAAGCACAGGACACTCAATTGTAATTGCCTTTTAAGACAGGGAGCAGTTTATACTATCGATTAAAGAATAGTAGTAATATGGGATTGGGTGATCTTTGCTCCTAGGGTGAACCAGTGTTCATAGCATAGAAAGATGTTAACAATTCAACAAAGTTGATAAGAAATGCGAAGTGGATTTTTCAGTTGTATACTTGGTAAAAGGAAAATAGAACCGGCCAAGATTCTTATTAATCCAAATGAATATCAAACCATCAAATCTTTTACTGGGTTAAGACTAAGGAAGAGATTAGTTATTTTTTTCTACTTTTAAGAATCGTTAGAATATTAACGAAATTTACAGGAAAAAAAAATCAACTCATAATATAAACAGTTTTATCGTATAATTTATCTGCGCTTTTACAGCAAACTTTAATTTTCTTTCAATATTCTTTTTGTTTCTTGACAAAATTTATTCAAGTTTTAAGCACTCATTTTAATGACATTCTTAGTAGAGAAAATATTTTTGCAGGCGAATAATAAAGAAAACAAAAATAGACACGCTATAATGAAATTCTTGGAATTTGAAATTAAAGTCTTTGCAATTTTTGAGCACAGCGGCTATAGAATAATAACAGTTTACTTACCTTTCACAATATTCATGCCAGGGTCCTGGTTGCACTAGCTTTGATACAATTGGTATAGGGAATGCCGTTGCCAAGGCTATGATCCAAATGCCAGCGATTATGAATTTTGCATACCTTTAAAGAAATATAATTAAAATAATGGCATGAAAATCATTAATTACAATGAACATGACATTGAAATTAATTAAAAAAAAAATAAACACGAATTAAAATAATTAAAAAATACATGGTTTTGTAATGTAAAATATATGATCAGTGTATGTACGTTTGTTTTTTCTGTTGCTTATGATTACTCAAATGTATGAAATACTTGATAATCCACTGTTAAAACAGTTACCATGTGAAAATAGTTAATATTTTTGAATAATTCTTGTATTTTGTGTAACACTGCACGTGACAAAATGGTCACGTTAAGCTAATTTATATGCTGATAATGGAAAACGCAATTTTCTTGTTAAAGTTTTATGCTCATTTAATTCTTGCTATTTTTAGGGCTACTATTACAATTTGCTATTACAATTTGGGTTTAGTTAAAGGTACCTTTAACTAAAGAGAACTGTAAAGTTACCTATAACTTATTTTCATTAATACAACTTGCAGATAAAACTTTTTCCAAAATATGGCAGTGCCGGAGCAAGGTCGATAAAACTGCTCAATTACTTTAATCGATTTTTTTTTTAGCTACGACGGACATCGTTTTCTTGTTGTATATGCTCATTTCGTTTATATTTAAAGTCGCAAGTTCAAACATAAATTTAACTTTAAAAGTTAAAGATAGCTTAGTTTAGCTTAACGCTCGCTTCTACCAGATTGTCCACTTATAATAATGGAACAGAAATTTATCTGCCTGTTAAAATCCTCCCTTTAGTTAACAGCAAATTGTAATAATGGCCCTTATTCTCTTAGACCAATGTAATTTCGAAATACATGTGTATGTATGTATATCGTTACCTCATATATAAAGCATTAGACTTTCAATTTCCACACTTTGAGGTATGCAGCTAAAGTTTTAATAGTTAATACGCCGACATATTTGGTAATTACAATCCTTCAGTCAGGATTACAACATATTCTCTCACACCACTTACGTTGTGTAAGATAATTTACTAGCATGAGTGGCAGGACTTACAGTGTAAAATCGACTCTAAACGGCAGATTTTTGAGAAATTTATTGACTCTCAGTGTTTCTGCTGGAAATATGTTGAGAGGAAGCTGCCAAAGATATATTTTTCATACTTTGCGATTGTTCTACAATAGAGTTGCTTAGGATAAAATTGCCTCACATATTCACTTTAATTACTCTATACTGTACACGTTGTATGATAATGGTCATTATAGTGACTACAATTTTGATATGAAATAGCTCCTAGGGGAGCAACCAAGGAATTATGCAGTGAATGTACACCATGATGGTCAGACTAAGGAAGATTTATGGATTCTACAGGCTGGCTGATATATAATGCAACAAAGTAAAGCGCTATATTTTTTAATTTTTTTTTTTAGTTTACTGTAACATTTTTGCCAAAAAATGTTTGAAATCACATCAAATTTTAGAATTAGGTTAGATTTGTTAGAATTGGCCACCTTTGGTACGAATTATGGCTTTCAAACGGGCGACAAAGCCATCACAGGCTGCATAAAAGTGGCTTTGCGGTATTTTGGCCCATTCCCGGCGAAGCGCCGTCTTGAGATGATCGACACTTTGGTATTTTTTAGTGAGAACCTTACCCTCCAAAATGCACCAAACGCAAAAGTAAAACGGATTAAGATCCGGAAATTTTGGTGGCCATTGTGAGGTAGAAATAAAGCGAGGAACCTCCTTGTTAAGCCATTCACGCGTGCTGAGTGGAGTAGTGTTGAGTCCAGTTGGAATGTCCATGGTTTGCGGCCGAAATGTTTGTCAGTCCAGGGCTTCAATACTCTCTTTAAGACATTTTCCGGATAACATTCGATATTTATTTTGATCGCACGGTCTATGAATACTAGCGGGGAGCGGCCATCGGCCGTTATGGCGGCTCACACCATTACCATCGGCGGCGTTTGAGTTCTGGTGGCCAATTGCAGGTGTAAATTTTCAGCTGACCTCTTTGGCAATTAAACTCGATTATTTTGTTAGTTAACAAACTGCTCAATTTGGAATGGCTTCTTATCGGAGAAAATCAAATTCGGTAACTGGCTACTTTCGTGCAAGCGAAGTAACTTTTTGGCTGTTTCCAGTCTAACTTTTTTTTGCCCATCGGTGTGCTCTTGCACATTTTGGAACTTCAATGGTTTTAGTTCCAGCTAATTTTTCAATATGTGTTGCATACGTTCTCGCAATATGTTCAGCTCACGAGTAATTTTTCTACCACTGCGGCGTGGATTTCGATCAAATCTGGCATTCACTTTTCGAATCATTTCTGTGTTGTTACCGTTTTTTTCGTCCACTTTTTGGACGCGATGTAACACTGCCAGTATCACGGTAATGAGCAATGGTACGAAAACAAAAGATTTATTCACATTTAAATGCTTGGAGGGCTCTAACGACAGCCTCCTGTGGTTTTCCAGCCAAACATAAAGCAATCACACTATCACGCTTGAATTCCATCACGAATAACTTTTTTTCTGAATGCAATAGATCAAAATGCTTTTGTGAGATTGTAAATAATAAAATGAACTGTTTCTGGAATAAATTTCTCAGCTGTCAGACGACCGGTTTACAAATGATAACAACCTGAAGATCAATTGTAGTTGAACAAAATCCAGAGACTTGGTTAGTAGTGGTATACCTTAAGGGCTTTTAGATCGGAAAACAAATAGCAAGAAGATGAATTAATTTTGTTTACACGGCAGCATTAGCAAACATTATTAAGCAGCATTATAAACATCATTGGATGCGCAGAGTTAACGTTAAACTGTAAGTCCTGCCACAGGTGGATAAACTTGCAATCCTAACTGAAGGATTATAATGACCAATTATGTATACTTATTATTGCATGTATAGTCCTAATTTTTGGATAAGATCTTGACACAATTGAATTGTATCAAAGGAATAATAATTGTTAATATACTAAGGCCTGCCACTACTCTACTACATACGTATGTTTAAGTTTACAGTATGTTGTCTTCATAAAATTTAAATTCAATTAAAATTACAAAGAAAACAAATAAAATAAAAAAAAATATATATTACAAGTGAATGCGAATATTATTTATACAATTATTGAAAGTGTTTTCATTTTCAAAAACTCTTCTAAATAGCTTAACTATTTAACTAAATAGCTTACCTTTATCCAAAAACTAATATAAAATAAAATCGTATTAATATTTGCCTTTCAAAAATTTTTCATTTAAATTTGCATATCAAAAGCATTTCTTTTATCAAGCAAAAATGCAATAAATCTTGTAAACATTTTAGAATATTTAGAAGAGAAAAACAAAAAACACACACAAGGATTTGTAAATATTTATGCATTCGTCGTGACAAAGAATGTTTACTGCGAACGAAAACTATTTCACAGAATACTTTACAGGCAAGAGAGTTTGGCATTGGATAAAATATGAAAACAAAAATAGAAAATAACAACAATAAACAACTTTGTTGTTATATTATGGTAAAATACTTACTCTTTCCTATTTGCATGTATTTATTTTAGAAACTTTAAAATGTCAAAAAAAAAAATAAACTATGAACTTAAGAACAAAGTTTTTAAACACTCTTTCAATAATTTGCATAATTTTGCGTATATTTTTAAAGATTAAACGTTGGAAATCATAATCATGGTAAAAAACTTGCGGGATATTTATAATTGGAAATTTGAAAGTCTAGGGAATAGTGTGTTGGGTTATTAGATGTGAGGGTCTCAGTTCAAACCCCATGTCAGACATCTCCAAATAAAAACGAAATATGAGCAAATATTTTTCGGGGACTTTCGCTCAGCATATATGTGGCAAAAACTCTGAGAGTAAATAAAATTGACATGAAATCTTTCTCTAAAATATATCGTTTGGAATTGACTTTAAATGTCCGCTACTCATTAACATATACAACGGAGAAAGTATGTCGTACTCCTGACTGAAAGGTTGTAAGATCAATTATATGCATGTATCTTGCCGCCAAACATTACGATTCTTTAGTACACCATGGCTACCTCTGCCAGCAAAGTTTTTTATAGACAGCACTTCCTTAGAGGCGTTAAAGAAGAATACTTTTTTAAATTGTAAAAGCGTCGTGGAATTCAACAAACCATTGCTAATCAAACATTCCTGTCAAAAATGCTGTCTCCGGCAGTGGACAGCAGAAAAACCAGGAAACTACTTGAGTTTGATAAGAGAGCGATTCGCATTCGAACAGGAATTCTAATGGGACCCTGTGGTTTCGATGCAACGCTCTGTACTTAAAAACAGACGTCAACAGACAAAACTGTTGAAGATCTGGGGATGTTAGTGGATGTGACAGTAAGAATCCTAAGCTCGTGGCGGATTAAACTTAACACTAAGGGATTATGACAAGAAGGCTTACCTCAAACTGGTTAAGCATATTGATGTTTCAAGACTGATTTAAGAAGTAATTTTTTTTTCTCAAGGGTTCGTAAATCTTTTTGAAATTTTATTGTATTTTAAACTACTTTTCGAATCGATTTAAAGGTCACATCGGCCACCAAGTTAACTTGCCTGTGAATGGTAATCTACCCGCTAATCTAACCTAACCTAAACACTTCCTGCTTTCTTCCATTGAATTTGGTTTTCCTTAATAAAAAATGCAAAAGAAATGTAAGATTTTGAAAATTCTGAAGGCTCAATTTCTTACATATTTTATGCCAAGGAGAGTCTCATTTTTTTTTTAATTTTTCAAAATTAACTTGGAATACTTTCTAAACTTTTGAACAAAATCAAATATTATTTGAAATGCTAATGTTTTTGGGTTGCTTTTCGGTAGAAGTTCATTTATTTGTTAATTTATATGGAGAGCTAGAAATGGTATTCAACTGTTGAACTATTAACCATCTTCTCAAAGTGTTAAGATAGTGTTTCCTTTGTATTCCATTTTTTTATTTTTTCTTTCTGGTGTTGAATTCAATGCTAGAAAAGAAAATTTTAAAATTCTAAACAATTGCAAATCTAAATGAGTAGACATTTCTATAATGCTCCGCAACAAATATAGCCTAGCTTGTGGAATTCGATTTAAAACTATAAACGTACATTTGCATACAAAAATGGGTTTTAATCAGTGGTGTTGTCGAGCAGGAACGCTCTGAAACGTCGTTCCGGTACTTCCTTTTTGGACAGGAATGCGTTCCAGAACTAAAGATGATTTCTGATAACGAGAATTGGGTGACGTTTTGAAACAAAAACAATTAAAAAGAATTGCTGATTTTTTTTTTCTAAATTTTGACGAATTTTTATATGTATTTTTATAAACAAAGGTTTGAACCCAACCGGAACAAAAACCGGAACGAACCGGCTTGATTTTCCAAATCGTGATCCGGAGTCCGGATCGTTTTTAGCTGCTGAACCGAAACTCGACCCGAACCGAAACAAATACGTGAACCCGAACTCATTAAATTGGGCCATGAGACCGCAAAGAGCAGTAGCCTACCCAGGATCGGCCCTGTCTATATAATTATATATACGCGTTTCGGTAAATATAAAATTATCATAACATCACTGGTTTTAATTATAAAAATAATGGGATTTAAGCTTCCGTCAACATAGGGATTTTCTTTATATTCTTTGAGAAGATTACATAGACTTTTTTCATTAAACATTTGTGATAAATTTGGTCTGTCTATGGATGTGATACAAAGACTATCCAACAAAAACCCAAACTAATCATATTTTGAGAGTAGTAATGTCAGAATAATTTTTAGAGAAACATAGGGAATTATTAATTAAAATATTATAAAAAAAATTTGTACAAAAATTTGACGTAAAATGTTAATAAATTCATGCGGATTTCATTACCAAAAAGTTTGTTTTTTATTTTGAGTTATTTATGGACTACCTTCCTTATGAATATTATGACACTCCTACATTCCACCATACGCGTGTGATATTTAATCAAAAAAATATACAAATTTTTGTTGAAAAAAAAACAGGAAAAAAAAACTGACAACACTTAATGCAGAAATAAACCAAAATAAAACACGAAAGAGTAAAAAAAAAATATTTATTCTGTAATTTAACACCGTATTTATTTAATCTTCCACTTTTTTTCTTTTTGTTTTTCTATTCTCCTCAATGTTTTCCCTTTCAAATGCTTATTGTCAGTTAAACACAAAAACTCACAAACTCTGGCCATGGATATCAGGGATAGAAAAGTTAAATTAAATTTTTTATGGTTGGCTAACAGTGGTAAATAACAGTAAATCATTCAATCAACCAAACACGAACATTTTATATCAGCCATATTCGTCAGCCATGTTTGGTCATAACAATTGAAGGCCATTGAAACCATTTTAACAACAATTTAAATTCGGGCAACTGAATAAATAAGAACAACTTTTCAACACTGCATGGGTATCGTACTCATCTGGCAATAAGGCAGGAGGGGTGTTCCGATTAATTCATTTAGTCGGTCAATATTTGCTATTCTACGCAGAATTTTGCTAATCAAATACTATAAATAGACCAACACATTATACTAATTAGACAAAATTTTAAAAGTGTTTATTTCAAACCTAGTAAACAGAACATCTAAACGGGCTCATTTAGGTAATAAATTATGCATATCAGTTACTTAAAATTAAGAACATTTTATTTAAGAATAAATAAAAATTTTATATCGTTTATTGTTTCATTTTAATTTGCACCCACTGTACTTTAGCTTTAACCAACCATTTAAACTTATTTCATTTACACTTTAGTTGAACGCTTACAATAGATTTTATATGTATTTTCCTTTCTTTCCACTACACTAGGGTATCAATTCACTTTTTTATTTCAAACTTTGTCTTCAAGTTAGAAGTAGAAACTAAAATCTAATACTGTGGCCTTACATAGCAATCTAAGCGTTCTTGTGGTTTTAGATGCGGTTGGCAAGAACTTGTATTTGAAGTTTTATTCCATTTATTTGAGCACAGTTTTCTAACATGAGGTGAATAAAAGAGAAACAATAGCGAGATTTTTTTATTAAAAAAGTATTGGAATTGGTGTAGTATAGTGTCAGATTAAAGCAATAAAACGATCTTTCGTTTTTTATCTTTTGATAATGATTTATTAAAAATGCTTCGAGGCTTTATGGATAGAAAAAAAATTTGTTGTGCCACGATGTCTGATATATTGCCAGCCATATTGTAAAGGGCCATCTCTCTGCGTCAAAATTTTTTTTCAAAGGATTCCTAAACGTACGTAAGTAATTGGTCATTGTAACCATTTAATTAGGATTACTGTGCCAGTTTCTCACACCACATATGTTGTGTGCGTTAATTTTATGCATGAGTGGCGGGACCTAGAATTTAAAGTCGACTCCGGCAATTCTATTTACTCTGAGAGTTTTCGCCAGAAATTTGCTGGGAGGAAGTCGCCATAAAAATATATTTTATATATTGTTCTGTTGGAGATATGTAATCTGGTTTTTGACCCGAAGCCTCACGACCAACTAGACTGCGTCAACTACGACGTGAACATTATATTTAAAATATAGCTCAAAAGCCAAAAGGATTCTGTCAAGCTATCATCTAACCCCTTTTCCACTTCAAATATTCCACAAATAAAAAAATTGCCAATCAATTGCTTCAAAAATGTTCATCAAAATTGCCTCTCACGACATCACGGCCCAAACTGAAAGACCAAATATCTCCAAAAATGAAAAAAAAAAACGTGATAACCTGAAGGTGACAAAAGCGGACTTATCATAATGGAACACAACTGCAATTATTGAATTGATTGCCATAATCTCGTTAACTGTTAACTGTAGACCCAGTACATACAGACATACATAATTTCTCATTACAACCCTTCAGTTAGAATTATTGACCTTGACAGTGTGAGAACTGTGTGTATGTTAATTTTATACATAAGTGGCGGGACCTATAGTTTAAAGTCGACTCTGAACGATAGATTTTTGGGAAACTTTTCATGGCAATTTTATTTACTCTCAAAGTTTTTGCCACAAATCTGCTGAGAAGAAATCGCCGAAAAAATACTTTTTATATTTTATTTTGATGTCTGGCCTGGGACTCGAACCCTATACGCCTAATAAACTAGTACACTACTAATGTACTTTTTAACATGAGCACATGCTTAAAACATCTCAAGCAAAACGAAATATTAGGAACTATTTCTTTGACGGTTTCTTGTCATAAGATTTCCGGCAAAAACTGAAGAAAAAAACCATAATATGTCCTTCTAAATCCAGCCACTGTTGTGCATAAATTTAAAACAAACAACATAAGTGGTGTGAGAAGCTTGATTAAAGTGTTGTAATAACAATTTAAGTATGTAAGTAAGAGATCAGAATTGTGGTAGGTCATTAGAAACAATTCACTCCCATCCCAACAGACAGACAACATTATTTTCTTTTTTTTTTTTATCAATTCTAAATTTCCTTTCGCTTATTTTCATTTTGTTTCGTTGATAAGATATTTCACATATTACTGTTGCAGGTGATACACCTTTTCATCGCTCGGAATCAAACGCTACAAAAATTATCCGATACCGATTGGTCTTAGCTAAGAATCGTTGAATCATACGGCACCTAAACACTGAGATTCTTTATGGTTGACGCTAAACGCGGTTTGTCTCTATATTTCGTACGATTTCATCGACTTGTTTGTCAAGAAAGAAATGCGTCGATGGTATGAAAATTATCGGATCGAACACGCTCAAACCGTTGTATCTTTTCTTAAATTTTCTTCATACTTATCTTGCGACACATTCATACATTTTCCTTAACGGGATTTTTAAAATTTTTACTTATTTTGAAACGTATCTAACAGAATATAGTCTGTTACTATTAATTTATTTATTTACTAATACAATCACAAATTATATAATAATTATTACGAGCTGGTAATTGAACCCAGGACTATCACAGCTGGGATATTAATTGTAGCCTTGAGAGCATTCGAGAGAAAATAGTAATAATTTCCGCATGCTTGCTCAGGATATGCATGAGATCTTCAAGAACATGGACTTCGTACAGTATATTAACATCCAGCGGCTGCAGTGGCTCACTCTGTCGTTCCAGTGAAGGAGAACGCACTGGCGAGATGGCCATTCAATGCAGGGATTTGTGGAAGGCGTCGAAGAGATCCAAGTCGAGGAAAGCTTGTCATCTATTGGTGTAAGCAACTGGCGAAGACGCGGAAGAATCTGAGGAGCTTGCATGAATGATGTGCTAGCCTTTAATCAGGTTTTTAATGGCCAATTAAGAAATAATTAAGTTTAGTAAAGAGAAATTTGGAATGTCACCTTTAAAACAAGATTGATTGATGCAATTAATATTGCCAGAAATAACCATAAAAAGCCACTATTTTCCTATTATAAATAAAAGAATAAATAACAAATGAACATTCCTATTCCTATCATCACCAAAAATCGTTATAAACTTTGTAAATATTTACTACGAAATATATGTAGTATGTCCATAAAAAAATTCGTCTATGACCTACTATAATCGCCAGTCTATTCAAGTTTTCTTTTCATTTCTTTCTACTTAAAAAAATTAAAAAGCAAAACTTTTTTTTTCACACTTTAGTTGTTTCATTTAATTAAACTTGTCCTTGTAGCATTTTGACTTCGAATACTTGAAATGTCCTGTTTCCATAGAAACACGAGAGTATGATTTTAAGAGAAAGAAAATAATTCTCAATGGTTTGTTTGCTGTTAATGTGTAAAAGTAAAGGAAAAAGTATTTTTTTTTCTTTTCACTTTTTACTTGAAAACTTGATACGTAAAGTGAATAAACGTATAAAATTTTATTTTGTCCCCTTAAAGTGAAATCCATTTCAACAAAAGATTTTGTTATTAAAGTGGATAATAATTGAGATAATCTAGTTAGCAATATGCTACTCAATAAAAGTACTTTTTAAATGTGCTAATAAACTACTTTCAATTATAATAACAAAAGCAATTCTTTTTTAAAAGACTTTTTTTTAGAGAACAACTTTGTTTACATATTATTCTTATGTATTCCCCACAGATGTCATGCCAGAAGGCTTTTTCTTTCAAATATCAACGAATACAAAAAAATATTTCACACTCATTTTAACGGTGCTACAATGTACAAATAAATTTTATATTAAAGATTGAAATTCAGAAAAAAACTATGTCCTTAAGTATACTGTGTTATCGATAACCATCATGCCATTAGACTGTCTTATTGTATTATTTTAAAATAACAATTGATAGCAATTTACAATATCAAATTACATTTTAGTATGTATGTATGTATATATGTAAGTAATCTAGAATAGAGGGTAAAATGTAAAAACTTCCTTGCTTGACAAAATTATGTTGTTTTATGGAAAATTAATTTTCCTAAAATAAACAGTGTAGCCAATTGATACATTTTTAATTAAATTAATAAACAAAGTACACTATTATAGAGCGTTTGGAAAAACATTTGTTTTCGCGTACTTTACACTGCCTCAGGCCATTTTAATTATGGAAATTGTTCAAGAGATTAAACTGAAATAAAGTAACTTGTACGCTACAGATTGAAGATATTTAAAAAACAGGTAGCGCTTGTAATGAACCAAGTTTTTTTTAAGAAAAATTGTTTTAAAATAATCTAAAGTTAATTTAAACTCTACTATATTAAGATAGAACCATGGATCTAATAATACATAACATAATAGAAAATTACAATACTCCAGTCAGGATAACGACCTAGCTTCTCACATCACTTGTGTTTTATACATGAGCATCGTAATCTGCATTAAAGTCGATTCCGAACGGCAGATATTTTGAGAAACTCTCAGAGTTTTTTGCAGAAATCTACTGAGGATAAATTCGTTTTGAGAATATTTCGTTTTGTTGTTTGAACCGTGGTCTCATGGCCTTATAGGCCAAAATACTATCTACTGGACTACTGGGACTGCATTCCAGTAGGAGTCATCTAATATTGTAATAGCAGCAACGCGGGGTATATATTTTAGATGATTTCATTAAAATATTCTACAAATTTCTTCACGTGCTACATCAGTTTTGCACATCGACACATCCGTTCTATAACATTCTAAGTCGAAAAAGTGCGTTTTGAATTATGAATTTTCAAAGTTTTCACGAGACATACGACTATATGTGCATTCTAAGTAGATTTTTCCCCATAACTTCGGAATGGATCGGTGTATCTTAACCAAAGTTTGACAGTATTTAAGCTAGAGAAAGCAGAATTTAAAAATGCAAGAACATTGAAAGTATATTTAGAACATTATAAATTGGAGGTGTAGATATATCCATACGCCTGTCTATCTTCACGAAAACGCAATGGAATCATACCGCAAGTTACAACAAGAAATTGTATATCGCTAATGGAAAAATATTTTAAAACTTGGAAACAGTAAACAAAAATGCCTAAAGATTAGATTTACATTGAGCGAGACTCCATATTGATTCAAACGTGTCGGATTATTGAGATATAATCAATATTGAGCCTAGACGAGAAATTTCTAACATACAACATAACGTTATTATGGGATTCAGGTAGAGACATCAACTATACGAATATGAATTTCAATTACAACAAAATCCTCCGATTAGTCACTTACGACCTGTTATATATAAAACAGGAATCTGATTCTAACAATTTCAGAGCTAAACAAGTCCTACACCTTAGGGACAACACTCATGCACGCTCTTAGCGGAACACAAGAAAATTGAAAACAGAGATCAGCAATGAATCGTTTTTCTGCTACTTATAACCTACTCTTGCAATTTTAAGTATGAATGAATCAACAGAATTGAAATTCAATTACTCTGATTCATTCGTACTCGCTACAACATTGATTTATAAGTATAAGAAGTATGACATCAAACTCACAACATTCGAAATATGTTTGATTCATACGCCTATTCATTTTAATTCAAAAATTTAGAAAAATACTTATAAGTCATTTGAGTGACTCGAATCATTCATCAAAACTTACAGCCTTTGTTGTTGTTGCATATACAGAGAAAGAAGAAAGGAAAGACAAAGACAACAAGCAAATCATATACACAATCTTCTTGTGAGCATAGTAGTGTTCGTCCGCGAATCATACTTATTTAGTGCTTCGTGTAAATGTTAAGCTCAGACGAGTCAATAACATCATGCGTATTATTAAGTATGAATACGACGAATACTTTCAACTTTAAGTATGAGTAGTATTAGTATGATATTAAAATATGTATGAATGGGTATAAGTATCTGAAATTATAAGTATGACTCGAACCTATTCATCGTTTTGAATACTTATTGCTGATCTCTGATTGGAAACGTTCTTTATAGTCTGATAATGCACATAGCGATGGCAAACTTTTTGTGCTAATGGTATCCTACTCTTTTCTACAGCTTGATCTTCCTACGATGGTCGTTGTTGTTGTTCTCGTTTCTGAGAGGAGTCAACCTAGATGGATTATTTATGGATGCATCTCCGAAGTTTATACGATCACAGCACGTGTAAGCACACTACGACTAATCTAACTAACTAGACTAACTAAAAAGAGGAATATTTTCGCAGGTATTGTATATGCAAAGAATCAGAGAAAACTGTTAAAAGAAATAAAGTCTTCATCTACAAGATAATCATATAGTTCCGCAATTGATTGAATATGAATACTACTTACTACTACGAATAACAGCAATAAACTTACATTTCTAAACATCGTATATGTGGCGTACATCATGTAATTGTGATGCAGATCCTAAGAGGCATTAAAAATTGTTTATTTGCAATTCTAATTTTATTACTTTAAGCGATTATTTTTAACAAAATCTCAAGTTTTCACAACGTAAATATTGATTAAGTTGCGAATCCTAAAAAAATTAAGTTGTAAAGATTTCATTTCATACACACTTAACCACAAGAAATCTTTTTATTCATTAAAAACAAAACAAATAAAGAAAATAAAGAAAATACAATCACTGCTAATATAAAAGCACTCACCTCTTTGTAATTCGTGGTCTTAACGGCCACATGATGGCAATATAGCGATCAATTGATATGGCCACCAGTGTGTAGGCGCTTACCAATACTGACACTGCCTGCGAGTAGTTGACGAAGTGGCACAGCGCAATACCAAATGGCCAATAGCCCAATATGAATATCGATATAAACGATGAGGGAACACAAAACAAAGACATCAATATATCACCCACAGCTAAATTGGCAATAAAATAATTCGTAACGGTGCGCATGCGCGGCGTCGATTGAACAATATAGCAAACAGTACCATTGCCCAGCAATGCAAACACGAAGATGGGAATGTAAAGAAGATAGACGGCGGTCTTAAAGTAAACACTCGACAAGCCCGTATCATTGGAATCACTTAACGATTGTGACTCACCCTCACAGGTGAATGGCGGTAATGTACTGCTGTTACTCAAGTAGCGTGTTTCTTGTTGTGTTTTGTGGGCTATCGATGATATTGTAGTGGTGGTTACACTGGCCAAAGAGACCAACAAATGGAGGGCAGGTGATGATGATGGCGATGTTGATCCCGTTATTAAAACAGAGTCTGTTGAGGAGGTGTCATTGTTGTTTAAATTAAAAAATTCCGTATAATCTTCATATTGATTGACAATACCCTCTGTATGTTGACCATCGAATATGTTACTACTACCAGCGCCTAAAGCTTCCATTAGCAATTGCTGTTGGGGTTGTATAAAATATAGATTGTTATCCGTATTGGCAATATCTGCATTTGCCATTTCTTCAGGAGTTATTATGAAACTATTGTTGTAACTGCTATTGGTCATTTCTAATCTCCTATTGTCGTCGTCCTCTTCCTCACTAGATGCAACCATTGTTGTATCATTGCCGGCATTATTCCCATAGAAGTTTAGTTCAGCAATATTTGATATATCTTTGGTTCTTGTTGCCATATTTAAATGCGGCAATATACTACGTGCCGCATATTCACGCACAAAATATTCCATTTTTTAAATTAAACACTAATATCACGGTCTTTAACTGTTGCCTAATATCACCTGTCTCTCGTACAAGTAAGAGACCGTAAAGAATAAAAGTTCTTTAGCAATTGTTTCAACTTTCCTTTGTTTTTTTCTCAAATATTTTCATTTAGTTCTTCTTGAAATAGTTTTTGTAAATGAAATTCATTTTGCATTTCTATTACATTTGTTGTTGTTGATCTGTAGTATTTTTTAATAATGCTTTTCAAACGGAAAAGTACTTAAGTTACCACTTAATCACTACTACGTGGAGTGGACTGGCTTTATATTTTTGTTGCCTTCTTTCCTGTTTTTATTTATTAGCAGAAGTATTTGAAGTTTTACTACATCGGCTTATACTACACCATTTGCCATTTAGTTTAATAAAATTAAATAAAATCAATTGATAGTTTAAAATATTGATTATTAACTTTCGAAAGAATTTACTGTGGAACACTAGACACTTTTAATATCACCATTAATTACATAGGATGGTTGTAGGGATATCTAAGGTAAATGGTTAATTGCAAATTTTCAAAAGAAAGTTTCTTATGACAGAACATACACATATGCATACCTTATTGTTCATTACAACCCTTTTAGTCAGGACTACAACCTTGTTTCTCACACCACTTATGTTGTGTGCTTTGATTTATATGTGAGTAGAGGAACCTAGAGAGTTTTTGAAAAATTTATTCACAATTCGTTTTTCCGGAGATTTCTAACCTGGGATTTGAAGCGTGATCTCACATCTATCTACATATCTACTACACTACAGCGACAAATTTTTAACTGCACAAAATTTAATTTACAATTAACCCCATCAATTATATTGCCTTTCTGTAATTTCTTGAATTATCAGCAGAGTTAAGTTATCTGCCAGCTAAATTCGTTCCTTTTAATGTATAAGCTTATATCATAACTGATACTCCGATACGCGGATAAAGCATCCCAAAGCATCGATTATATAGCTCGCACAGTTCTGTTCTGTTAATAAAAATTCTTTAATATACTCACTATCTTACGAAGACAATGGTTATTCCTTCTAGAATATATTATTTCTAAACAGATTCTAAGTATGGGTTCTAGTAATTCATTTACCTTATTACAAGATCTACATTTTAGTTCTAAAACTCTTGATATTTTAAACAGATGTTCACTGATTATACAATGCTTGATTAGAAATTTAATTACTATTCTCAGGTTTTGAGTGTCTCAAACTCATCGTGATCTCGAGAAAGGTCTCCACTTCGTCCTATGTTCCCTTTTGCCCAGTATGCACTTTCAGTCTCCTTTTGGCATTCCATAGAAAGTCCTTTCCCCAATAGAGAAAGAAACTACATAAACTTAACTGCCTGTCCTTTGACTTCAATTTCCTTTTTACCAGAAATGCAACAAAAGTTGAATATATGCCTGCACTCTAGCTGATTCAGTCTATCTGAATAGCCCCAGCTGTAAATCAACCTTATAAGAGCTAAGTTCTCAGATAGCGGTATAACTGTTAGAAAATTTTGCTTATGTCCCAATATCGAATTGTTGCCAAATACTAACGAGTTTATCTACGAGTACATACATACTATGTACTACTGTACATACCACTCTCTAACATCCATATGTACAGTGAGCGTCAAAAGAAAGTGTACACCATGACTAAAATTCATAAATATGAATTTGGCAATACTTCGATATTTTTGGTTTAAATTTTAAAAACTGGCAATAAAATAATTTTAAAATAAGAATAACGATAATTTATTAATGTATATATTCTTTTTAATGTTCACATTTTTTTGATGCGCACTGTATATCACACCATATTTCTATTCCCACTTTTATTAACCAGTCTCGTTGAAAAGTGTGACCAGAGTCCTATAGTGTAATCAGTTAAAGAGATAATTGACCGCCACTTGATCTACTAGATCTCCATTCATAAATCATGTAAATCCCATCGATCGCAAAAGGCGATGATAAAGTCCATATTTGAATTCTATCTAGATTGCTTGCATACTTCAAATGGTTTTTAAAATATCTTTCTTGTTAGCACACCGATTCGCATTGTCTATGGCAACGCTATGATCAGAGTCTTGTCACCGTTTTGGCGGAGACTTTTTGAATGAATCATAAGAAGTCTAGTGACAGTTGTAATATCGACCCGGCATATGTATTAAGTCTAGTAAATCGAAAGCCTTGTAGGTCATACATACATAATGGTTCATTACAACCTTTCAGTAAGGATTACGACCTATTTTTGACAACCTGAGGTTTGAACCAAGACCTCACGTCGAATTACTAGATAAAGGCGACTTCAAGATTAAGAAATTAAGAATTACTATTGAGTACCTTAACAAGATTGAATTATCTCTGGGTGGCAATGGGATATGGCTGCCCAATAGCTCTAGAACCAGCTACAGTCCACCAATTACATACTTATATGGTTAAATGGTGACAAAACAAAAATAGAATGCTGTGTGATCATCTAAAACTCCTTTAAGGAGTACAGCGATGACTATATTGGAAAAACTACACTGTAAAAAGTGTAAAAAAATATAACCCTGACCTTTTTGTTAAGGAGTGTTACAAGATAATCGATAACACGTTTATTATTTATTGCAGAGCGTAAAAAGAAAGTCAGAAAAAAACCAAAACTTTTACAGGCAAATGGTGAGCATTTTGGCAGAAACCACTATTTGAAATACTTTACAACTGCATTTCAGTTATTTGTGTAGGTGTGTTTAATTATAACTGTTTAAATTAGTTTTCAAATGTTTAAACAGCAGGTAAATAGAACTTTTTTTGCTTATAATGAAAGGAATTACATTAACGAAGATGTTAATTTTTGTATTTGTTTCTGTGCTACTTCTCCATTTCTTTTCATTCTATATTCGTGGTGTCGTTACAGAGGTTTGTAAAATGATTTTTACTATCAATTTCAAAATTTTTAATGGTCCTTGTGTACATAATCCACTTGATGTTCTTTTCTAATTTAATTTCAATTTATATTCCCTCTATTGTTTGCACAAACACACATACCTACATGCCAACGTTTAAAATTTAATTTCGAGTGTTTGTTCACAGTTACGAAGAAAAAAAATTCGTTTTTGGTTACCGGGTATTATTAATGCCGTGACATGACTGCAAATGAGAACAAGTAACACGTGATTCTGAAAATAGAAAAAAGAAAAGATTTGAAATAAATTTGTTTTCGCACAACAAAAAAATTTTTTATAAATTTTTGTAAAATTATTCAATTAAAATATGTGTTCATATGGCACAATTTCTTAAAAATTATTAATTTAAATAAAATATCGTATATTTTCTTTTAAAAATTTACATCAAGATACTATACGTATGTATGTCTGTATTCCACAAAATGTTTAAATGCCTTAAAACAACTCCAAGCCATTTACATGCCACTGCTTCTGTTTGCCGTTGCTGTTCATAAGCGCTGCGGGTAATCTCTGCTTTTTTTTTTTGCTTTAAATGCTTTAAAAAGCTTATAATGTAATATGCATGCCAAAGTTAAAGCATATTATAAGGCATCATTTCTCTTATGCCGCAAATAATTCCAACAAAAATGTTTAAACTTTTAAACCAAAGGAAAAGTAACTAGACACCCTGTGGTAAAATGTTGGGCATTTATTTTTTTTCTTTTTTTAAATTGAAAACACGAAATAATCAAATAGAAAGAAGACTTGACATCGAACCGATTGCAGCATATGCTATTATATAGCATCTTAAATATAACATCATAATAATAATAAAATAATATAACATCATGTTTTAGGAAATAATTAAAGAGGAAGTTTCAATTAACGCCAGTATTCTGACTCAATCTATAATCTAATAAAATTTGAGAAAGTTTTCTCTATACGATTTTAAATCAATGACTCAACGACCAAAACTCAGTCGGGAAAGCTTTAGGATCAAGTTTTATATAAACAATAAAAGTACACAATATAAATTGGTCAAAATCCGCTAAAAATGAAGTTGTGGAGGATACTGACCTAAATGGCCTTGGATAGCATTGGTATAGACCAAAAAAATGTAAGTCTCTGAGCAAAATAGTCATTGAGCAAAAAATACAAGTCATAGACTAAAAAAGGAATTAACCGATCAAACAAAAAAATGTTTGTCTTCGACCAAAGAAAAACAAGACTTCAACCACAGAAACGCAAGTCATTAACCTAAAAATACTAGTCTCGCCCAAAATATGCAACTCATCGAAGCAAGTCATCTATCAATATATGCAAGTCATCCACCAAATAATGCAAGTCATCGTCCAAAATAGCAAGTCATCAATAAAAAAAATTCCAAGTTATAGACGGAAAAGCGCCAGTCATAGTTCAACCAAAAAACGCAAATCATCGACCAAAAATGCAAGCCATTCGGCCAAAAACAACGCAAATTATCGTTCAAAAAGTGAGAGTCGTCTATCAACGAAATACATCTTAAGAAAAATACGATATTTTGTTGTATTCATATTAACTCAATGAGAATTATTAAAATTTTTAAATCCATTTCCACACAAATTCGTTTTAAATCGCATTTACATTGAACACATTTTTGTTGCTCATTTAAAGAAATCAATTAGCCTCGACGCCTACCTATGGCTATACAAAAGAACTACGTCCATTTCCATCACTGGATCCATTTTTATCCAATTATTCTTGATTTTCCAAATTGTAAAAATATGTTAGCTTCGTTGTCCATATCTCCAGTCTTACATAACTCCCTGAAAGCTGTTTTGGAATTCTTAATAGCCAGCTTAGTCTTAAAATCAACATCGACATCAATATAGTTTTATCGAATTTTTACCAATTTGCGAAAGGAGTATTTGGTAAAAATGTACTTGATTTTTCAAATTGGAAACTAGTAATGATTAATGGAGCACTTTCCACAAAATGAAGCATTAAACATTTGATCCATCAGTCTGTTCTCTTGGGAGTATACCGTTTCCACAAAGTATTTTCATTTTATCCGGTTGAGTGCTGCTATTTTTGAGTCTTGATATTGGAGTGTCGAATGTCTGCAGGCGTTGCATGAGCCTTGGGGAGATTAAAAATTGCGACATTTTCTGAAAGCGGTTAGTATTTTGAGTTCTTTATAAGTCGGAAAGGAATTTACACGCTTTATGTAGCACTTATTCATTGAATATCAGAACTGAATTTCTATTTAAAATTGAATAAATGCGATAAGACATTGTCGGAATCAAGTAAAGTTTCTTTTGTCAACCGGATAATACATACATAATTGGTCATTAAAACCATTCAGTCAGGATTTTGATCTAGCTTCTCACACCATCTATGTTGTGGGCGTTAATTTTATGCATGAGAGGGAGGACCTTCAGTTTAAAGTCGAGTCTTCATGGCAATTTTATTTACTCTCAGAGTTTTTGACAGAAATCTGCTCAGAGACAACCGTCGAAGAAACATTTTTTTCCATATTTTGTTTCAATACCTGACCTAGGCTATGAACCCGGGCTTTATGTCTAATAAACCAACACAATAGCTACTAGACTACGGCGACTACCGTATAATTTGCCTTACAATTGTATATTTTAATCGTTATACGCGTCAATTGTCTTCGGATGCGGATATTGATTCGGAATATTTTTGGACCGTAAAAAGAGAAATTTTATAATTGTATAAACCTATGTATCATTGTGTATTTTAAGTTGTAAAATTGAATAGAAGTTACAGACAGTGTTGTAATAACAGTGAACACTCATATACATAACGTAGGGTATATTCAAGCAAATTGAATTTAATTTTTTAAATTACTTTTCAAATTTTCTTTCATTTTTAAGCTAATTATCTCTAGAATTTAAAAGTAAAAGAGGAAACAATTAAAATTTTGGTTGGGAGATTCCCCTTGGGGTGTTCATTATTTGTCTGTCTGTCTCCTTTGTTGTTCATTTTTATCTGGGTATACCTTTAATCGAATTTAAGCGCTGTTAAGTATCTAAGTGTTAAAGTATATAATAGATTTTGTGTTTAAGTTCTTAAATTAAATGAAAAATAATTTCGGGATTTTCTTCTTTTTGTTAACGAAAGCGGACAATTTTCTTTTTCATTTAATTTGTGCATTTTAACAAATTATTTTAATGGGATTTGATGATTCAAAATAAAAAAATATTTTCATAACTTATAGTAGGATATCGTTCAGGTATCAATTCAGAGACATAAGCTTTAAGCAATAACTTCTTATGCAACGATATTTGAATTTCCTAAGGGCAGAAGTAGTGAAAATATCGACAAAAGAGTTTACATAACATACAATTAAAAAAAAAGTCTACATACACCGTGATTTTTACCAAATTAGAAAAAGTGTTACAGCGTTATTTAAGGCAGTTACAATTAAAAATGTTTGAAAACAAAAACGAATATAAAAAAATACATCTCAGAAATTATTAGAAAAACACAAGAAATTTGGTTTCGTATTTCATCTTGGTATCCTATATATTTTGACAATTTCATGAATATTAACCAAGAGTTTATATAAAATATTAAGGTTTTAATATTCATTTTATTAAGTTATTTCTTTTTTATTATAAAACAAAAAACTTTTTATTGTTTTTCAGAAAACAAGAGAAAAATTAAGAAAAATTTCACATGACTCCATAGGTATCCCTAAGGATAACCACGAGCAAATTTCAAATTCAAAGGCCTAATACCTATATGAAAATATTGCTTGTATTTTGTAAAATATCCCCTAATTGGTTTTGAAATTAAAAGTTTTTAGTGTTTTCTGGTGGTACTATGAGCAAATTTTTCGAAAGACTATTGTTTGAGGTTTAGCGATTACGCAACCGTTCTTTCAAATAATCTTCTAAATACTCCTTTGAAGTCATATTGGGACTTTGTGCAAGGGTATTAAACATATGGATACGTCCTTTTTTTTTTTGTCAAAATATATTAGAGTCCCAAGACTTATGCTGTCCACTGTAAGTACTATGATAAAGATATGTTCGTAACATATTTCCTCTTGCGAAAAATATGTTTGTGCATGAATTCTAATATTTTATTTTCCCATATTCTGTTATTATTCGACAGATATTGTGCTTCCAAGCATGATGTCTTTAATTTGTTTATAGAAATAGCTCATCTCTGTAGATATCTGTGTTTAATGTACAAGAGTTTATATTTCGTTTCGTTTAAGGTGATCTAATGACACTTGCATTTCCTTTCTTTTCTGTTCTCCTCGACATGTAACTTCAATTTTCTCTTTTTATTAAGTATCATAAATTTAATTAAATTATTACGAGCCATCTAACAACAGATTTATTCACCACAATATACTATATATTGGGAGCAATTGTAATTGCCAATTATGGCAGGCATTTCTGTAGAGCTCTGAAATCAATTAAATGTAAGTACAACAATATTTATTAGATATTTAGCAGCATGTCAAGGATTCCATATAATCCTTATGGAATGTTATCTTCATCTAGCATATATTATCGTTATTATTCCACAGTGTAGAGTTAACAGAAACTCTGTAATAATTTCGGTCATCGTTGTAAATGAAATATTGTATGCGTCCCCAGCAATCAAATTATGTTTCAATAAATCTCATCTTAAGCCCGAATGCTAACACAGGCAAAAAGGATTTTTTATTTTTGTTTTGTATTTCTGCCAATTTCACTAGCGGTTGGTCAAGCACGCACACAATCCAACTGGCAACGAACCAACCAACCAGTCGTTGCTTCTGTTTATGAAAAAAATCAATATTCAGGCACTTCGATGCATGGCAACGCAATAACGTTTTATATTTTAACCATCTACAGTGTGGCATTTAAGCTGTGGTATCTTCTTAAAGCCTTGTTTATTTAATATGGATAAAGGAAATTCGTTTCTTTCTCCATGTTTTGTTTGCAATATAAAAAGGACATTAAACGCAAATCGAAAGGAAGAGACAAACAAAAATGAAAGTGAGATGAGAAAACAGTTTTTTTTGCCTTATTAAGACCGGATGTTTGATAATTATTTCTGAATAGAAATTTATGAATACCAAAGAAAAGAAGTGTTGGACGATATAAATAATAAAGAAGAAAAACAGAATTTCGATAAATTTTTGATACACCTAAAACCCTGTTTTCTGTCCTACTGAGTATGTACTACAAGTATGTACTACTATGGAAGCAAGTTTTAAGCCTAGTTGTTTACCCAACATTTTTTCTAGCAGCGTATATAAAAATTTTTTTTTTTCTTCTTGAAAATTAAGTTTGGAATGTTTGTCAGTTTTGTAAAACTTTTCGAGACATGTTAAGTTCACTTACTCTAAACCAACACACTACCTACTAGACTATGGCAGTTTTTCAAATAAATTTTATACTGTTGGCAGTGAACTTATTGTTGTGTAAAGCTCAGGTTTCGTAATTTTCATGTCAGACTTTTCTATTGCTTTAACTAAGAAATCTCATCAGTTATGGTTATACGCCCTTTTAATTTAAGTACTTAATTTTATCAATTTCAGCAGCGTTTCTAAAAATGAATTCTGCAATGGAATTTTGAATTTCTCGAAACTCAAATTTAAGTAAAATATAAGATACAACAATATGCATACATAAGGATATAATTGGTCAATACAACCCTTCAGTCACGATTAAAACCCAGCTTCTCACATCACTTATGTTGTGTATGTTAATTTTATACATGAGTAGCCGAACCTACAGTTCAAAAGTCAACTCCCAACGACAGATTTTTGAGAAGCTTTTCGAAGAAATTTTATTTGCTCTCACAGTTTTTGTCAGAAATCTATTGAAAGGAAGTCGCCGAAGAAATATTTTTTGATTTGATGTCTAGCCTGGGATTTGAACTCAAGCCTCACGTCTAATAAGCCAACACACCACCTACTAGACTACGGCGACTGTCACATTACATTTAATATCCGTCAAAAAAAAGCTATAACCCAGCTCTCTCTCTCTCTCTCTCTCTCTAGTTTCTAAATAGATTTTCTTCCATGAAGATTTAAGGAGTGTGCACGAAAATAAATGGGCCTACTTTTAAGCTTATAACTTTTATCATAATTGAAAAAAATTAATACCGTTACATTGTTTTGTCTAGTCATCTGTTTCAAAATCCACGTGCTAAATTTCATTGCAATAGCAAAATTAGTTTTTTGAAAATGGGCACCCAACAAGAATGTCGTAAAAAAATAATTGAAATTTTCAATGAAAAACCGCGCCGCTTAAAAAAAATTAATGCTAGGTTCGCAGGTGTTAACCAAAAAACAGTTTCTAATATCAGAATAAAACAATATAAGGAGTCTTTGAGTATTGAGAGAAAGCATGGAAGTGGAAGAAAAAAAGGATTTGCCGACCAAAACAAAGCAAGTAAAATAATACGTATCTTTCTAAAACACCCTAACATGGCTGGAAGAAAAGTGGCTCAAGAAGTTGGATGCTCTGAGACCTTTGTCAGAAATAAATTTTATACACAAAAGAATTCAAATATTATATTTACTTTAATTGAAATATAAAATGAAAAAAATCCGCTACTTAGTTTTATTCCTATAACGAAATGAGTAAATCAAGTTTTTTTTGTGCGCACTCCTTAATTACTTTTTTTTGGTTCAATTCTAATTTGAAGATTTCATTACGAATTATTTTTTATTATTTGCTTTTATGTAATTAATGCCTTTTTGGTAAAAAGAATCCTTTGAATCCTTTGTTTATTTAAAGTTTTTAAATACCTTTTTTCCTTTAAATATTTAATATTAGACATTTTATATAAATAATATGAAGCAAAAACGAACTTGGAAAACATCAAGATAACGTGCTCAATTCAAAAAGTATTAAAAGTTGTTCTACATACTTCAGTCGTTTTAAACTTAGAGTTAAAAAGGTTTTCTTTTGAACAGCATTTAATTTAAAACGTGCTTTTTGAAATAGAAACCCCATTAAAGAAATTAAATACATAGCATGTAAATCGTATGTAGTATGTTGTATTAATATTGAAAAAGTTGAATTAATACGCTGTAATTCATTTTATTAAAAATAATTACCATACCATATGCCCAGATGGAAACTCTGATAAAAATACTACTCAACGTATTAAGCAGACTCATTAAGCATACTAAAGTTATTAAACAAAAACAAAAAAAAAAAACAAGAAACATTAAAAATCTTGGAAACCATATGCTGTAAATAAAACTCGAAAAATATGTGATGCTTTCAATAGATTCAAAAAATTTCCTACAAAATCTTCATTATGCTAAGCACGTTCCCATTAAACAGCAAAAGGCAAAAATGATGAAAAGAAAAGAGCAGAATCAAAAATGAAGTAATAAATATTAATTAATTTCCAAGAGAACAGCACAACAAATTAGTACCTTAACTTTGTGTCACTAATCTGCACATGCAAATATATGAGAGCAGCCCTTCAACTTCCTTAACAGCGGTTTTACAAAATCTAATTTATTTCACTAGAAATTCATCAAGGTTTTTGGAATTTTTTGCTGCACACATACACATTACAGGAATACATCTCAGTATGTGCCAAATAAAAAACAGAAAGAAAATCTAATAATTGATATGGAAACAAAATCAATATGAGTCGCTAAAAAAGCTTAAAAATTTTTAGAAATAAGTACGTTTTTCATTTTTTCTTTTGTTCCTTTTTTACATTTCCACCTACCAAAGGCTGATGTTATTATCTAACAAGTAACCATAGTGTTACATCACAAAACGACTCTTTAAATACATACGCCATGTATATACTGTTGCTTAGGCAGCCTAACCAATAATGTTTATACCACAAAAAAAAATAATGATTAACAAATATTACAAACATAAATCTAGATTCTAGAAGTTGCCAGACTAAAAATGAATTAAACCTTGGGTAGAAAATTTAAAAGATTAAATTTAAAAATCCAATATAACAAAAACGATTTATTTTTTTTATTATGAAGTACAATTGTTCCGCTGAGAAATGGAATATTGTTTTATACATATGGCTGCCGCTGCTGGCCCCCACAGACCGTCTTCCATCGGCGTCGGATCACAGTATTTGGCTGCTATACCATCTCGAATAATTAAACGGCTTTAACGCAATAAATCGATTATAGCTTGAAATGTGTGACAAGTTGCACCATCCTGTTGAAACCAAAAATCGTTCACTTTAATATCAAGATGAGTGGTTACAAAAAAAATTCCATTATCATGGTGTGATAGGTATTTTCAGTATGGTTGCAGCGTCCTCATCTTCAAGGAAATATGGGTCAATAATGCCTCTGCTCCACAAGTCGCAATAAACAGTCACGCTTAATGGTAGATTTTCTTGAGCCCCAAATAAGGCAATTTTGTTTATTAATGTAGCCACAAGCAAGATAAAAAATTACTTCATTCGTAAAGACGTTTTTTTTTTTTTTGTTCCAAAATCGATATCATCGTACAGTTACTCGTTGAATCAATGTTGCTCGAACGTTAAACGATCCATAGAGATAAAATACAAAATGTTGTGACAGAATAGCATGACATAAGTATTGTTAGATTCGGAATAAGCCGATAGATGGATGGCCCACCCATAGCTTCCAGATTTGATGATTTATCGTCATTTTGACGATTTTGAGCTCCAAAAATATCATTTTGGACATGACAATTTATGCCCCTATTTTGACGATTTTTACCAGTTAAAAATTCACATCATTTTCTTTACTTTAGTCCATTAAAGGCTTCCTTAAGCTTTGTATAACAAGATGTAAAGTATTATATTTTTAAGTTATTTTCGAATACCTGTAATGATTTTTTTTTTTGTATTTTATACCGTTTTAATACCTTAAAGGCCAATAAAAAATTCAACTCGTAAATAACATCGTAATTGATAATAAATAGTCATACACCGTTGAAGACAATTTTAAAAATTCGATTATAGCTTTGAATATTACCATCGGAAGAACAAGGCCAGTGCCATTATTTTTTTTTTTTTCATACGACTTATACACTTAGGAGATGACAATGTGTTTAGAGATTGGAAAATATATCATAGGAAGGAGGTAAGAGAGAGCAGTGTTTATGGACACAAGGTGTGATCATTGTTATACCAAGACCTCTGCAAAAAGGCAGTTTCACATACGAAAGAACTTTATCTGTAATGTAGTGTGAGATACACTGGCCAATCGACCACATACGGATGTGCTGGCCGAGCAAGACGTAAGACGTAAAAATACATGATTTTCATAAACAACTCCCCTTATTTTGCACGACCAATATCCGTTATAGTAGCGATAGAACAGTGAAATATAAGCCACAATACAATGATGTCATTGGAGCATATAATATAAACGCCTGTAAACGGGCGTGAGAGTTGTGTTTAATTCTCGTTCGGTTATAAATGATGATAGTGGTAAGTAGATCAGATGAAGTGCTGTATTTATTGCACCGTCTAGTGTCAGTTGAAGTCGCCGTGGTGTAGTGGGTAGTGTGTTGGCTTATTAGACAAAAGGCCCGGGTTCGAATCCCAGGTCAGACATCAAAACGAAAAATATTTCTTCTGCGACTTCCTCTCAGCAGATTTCTGGCAAAGACTCTGGGAGTAAAAATTGCCATGAAAACCTTCTCAAAAATCTATCGTTCAGAATCGACTTTAAACAGTAGGTCCCGCCACTCATGTATAAAATTAACACACACAACATAAGTGGTGTGACAAGCTAGGTCGTATGTATGGGGTTGTATGTATGTCTAGCGTTAGTTCTAGCGAGCATCACACTGAATTTTCATTCCCATAAAGTCAGGATCTTCTGACTCCATAATATTTACATCACAATTGATGATATAATATTATCGCTTCTTAACCATTGACTTTATATGTTTCTGTTTTTAAAACCTTTCAATTTATTTTTTTACGATTTCAATCAACGTCTTTCACGATTTTGACGATTTTGACAATTTTTTCTCAAATATTTAACGACTGGCAGCTATGGGCCCACCCGATATATACGTACTAGAGGTGTGCACAAGACATTCTGCTACCTTACCCTTCACCGAATGCAATACTGTAGTCTACTATTTTCTGTTGCTCTTGATTTAACGAGTGCACTGAAATGTGAATTTCCCATTTATGCAATGTATACAACAGCACTCGTTTGCCTGTGAAGTAACGGAACTATGCTTTGTGTTGTAAGAGCAAATTATACTACTGAAGCTACATTTTCAGTATTGCCATGTGAATATGAGTAGTGTAAAAAAGTAGTAGTGTAAAAAATGGCTATTCCCCAGAAATAAAAAGTTTAAAAAAGCTACTGGTAATGCTGGCGTCGACGAAGATGTTCGGTTGTCGCGAGCAAAAAAGAAATGCATGTTGTGACTCTATGAAGAGTACAATATTTTTGTTGTGCTCTTCACACAACTCTCTTTTATACTATTGTACAATGGTTTACGAGTGCAGTTGTTTTGTATTCTCTATCTTTGCTTCACACTTATTTATATCTGCAGCTACAATCAATATTCGGTCTTGAGAAAAATGCAATAGAGAGCAATTTTATATGTCTTGTGCACACCTCTAGTACATACAAAACATGACTACACCCTATAATTAAATTGTCTCCTAGTATGCCTATCGAATTCTATCGTATAAGAGCTAAAGTTCTTCTTTCAATCATCTTTTTAAAAAATAAAAACTTTTAATTAAAATACAAAAGCCATACAATTAATTAATTTATTAATCAGAAATAATAAATCTGATGACATATGAGTATGAGCGTATGAGTAATATTAATTGTAAAATTAAATATTTTACATACGCACTCAATCGCATTGATATGTTATCTAATTATCATTTCGAAGAAATGTAATATGATGGCTTGTATAGAGAAATGAAAGGTAAAAAAATTTAATTTAATAAAAAGATGCGCCTGCAAATGAAAGATAAATTTATTTATTTTTAAAGAGAAAACAATCATTATTTTTTTTACTTTTTTTCCAATTCTTAAAATAAAATGTCAAGTATTATGAAAAAGGAGAAAATTATGTTTAAGTACGAATTACATCGAAAGAATGAGGGATTAATAAGAACACATATTTTTTTCTTTTTATTAATTTTAATAATGAACCCCACCCCGCCACCAATTCGACAGACATGAGTTCCAAAGAAATTTTTCAGGAGTGTTAAATGTTTAAATTAAGGCTGCTGGTGAAATCAACAAAAAAATATTCTTATTTCTTATGAAAAGCTTTTGAGTTGTAATGAGAATATTGAAAAGATAATTTTTATCTTTAGGACATCTTTCCATACCTTTTTTTAATTTTACATTGCAAATCTAATCTTCTTAATTTTAATACGATTTTTAAAATATCGTACCTTGAGCAAAAATGTATTTAAGCCTTTGGCAAAGAAATATTCAAATAAACAGCTTTAGCTTTGAAACTAATCAACACATTCTAGTCATTCCTTACAAAAAGAGGGGGTTGCATGACATATCTTATTATCACCTGTAGGCGTTATTATCACCAAGTGTTATGAATTTAATTTACAAATAATATTTTTGAGAAAAAAAAATACAAAAAGGAAAAATCAATTTTGCCCTACAGGGTTTTGGGTGTAGGCCTTTTAGAAAATGCAAAAAAAAATTTTAACCTTAATAATACGTGACTCTCTTGCTCTTTAGGTTTTAGTGGAATTTTTTTTTTTACTCAATAAAGTAAAAATGCTCACAAGCTTTCCATATTCGACATGAAAGCACTAACGATCGAACGAAGCTTGCAAATAATGAAATTAAATTAGGTTCAATGGATACGTTTACCAATAGGGTACGTAGGTACAAAAACTAAAGACGATTAAAAAACACCCCAAAAGTGGCACTGTTTGGTGTGGTTAATAGGAAAGCGCCATCAAAACAATGACAATCATATCGTTACAGCTGATATGGGCGGTAAGTGCGTTAAGTACCGGATTACTCACAAAAAAATTGCACTTGATTAACATACGGCTTTTTCAACACGCTGAAACTTGCCAAACGGTACGCGATACTAGGAACCTAAAGTGAAACGAATTTGGTAAGAAAATAATCTCACATTATCCTGCATATAATCACACATTTTTCTCTCTTGTACAGTAACAAACCAGTCACAGATATGGAACTCAACATTGCAGCTATCATTGTTGGGATGCCAGCCGAAATACTGGATTAACAATATAGCCAAGACCAACATTTGCCTGAAATAATCATTAAAAACCTAATGAGAGACTCTCATTCATTGCCTTAAATAACCCCTTCCTCTTTTAATATTTCAAAATATAAGCAGTTTAAAAAATCACCCGTTTTAAGAAAATCATATTAATTGTAGCATAATTTGATTTACAATTCTTTACACATACACATCAGAGATCAGCAATGAATCATTTTTCCGCTACTCATAAGCACTCATGCAATTTTGAGTATAAGAACAAACACTAGAATTGAAATTCAACTACTCTGATTCATTCGTACCCGCTACAACATTGATTTATAAGTATAAGTAGCAATGAGTATGAGTACATCGTTGACATAAAACTCACAACATTCGAGATATGACTGATTCATACGCCTACTCATTCTGATTTATAAATTTAAAAAAAATACTTTTAAGTGATTTGAGTGATTCGAATCATTCAACAAAATTTACAGCTTTGTTGTTATTGCATATAAAAACAAAGAAGAAAAAAAGTGAAAGACAATAAGCAAATCATACACACAATCTTCTTATGAGTATAGTAGTGTTCGTACGCGAATCATACTTATTTTGTATTTCGTGTAAATGTTAAGTAGAGGTGAGTCGAAGTCAATAACATCATGCGTATTGTTGAGTATGAGTGGTATGAGTATGATATCAAAATAAGTATGAATGCGTATAAGTATCTGAAATTATAAGTATGACTCGCATCCACTCATCGTTTTGAATACTTATTGCTGATCTCTGAATACACATACGTACATACAATATACCATACATTTTGAAGAAAATTATTTAAATCAATGAAAATAATGAACAAATATTGTGGAGATGTATTGAAATGATTTCAAGTTCTAATTAATTCTAAATGTGTGATATTCGAATTGAAAAGTTAAATAAAATAACTTGAAATTCTATTGAAAACATAATAATATGAGTAGAGAACTTTTCATGATTATTTTTCGTAGCTTTATTCTGTTTACAATACTTCAAGTACAACGAAATACATTGTACTGCTGGCATAAGCGAATCGTAAATACTTTTTCCATCGGCTGTTTTTACTTGCAATATGGAAAAGAGTGAGTACAGTGTAAAAGAATTATGAACGTTACTTATTTTACAGTCTAAACTCTTCTTTATTAAAGTGGGGAGTAGGACAATAACCACATTTTACTTCATTATTTGAGATTTACAATTTAATTCCTATACAGTTGTTATGTAATACCTTCAGTTTTTATGTAGGGTCTTAATAGTCGGAGTAAACAAATTAATCTTTATGTGAAATCATAACAGAAACTGAGATAAAATGTATGCTTGTATCACGGCTTTAATTGATTTTGATTATTTATTGGAATTTCTAATAGTAAATGAATGAATACGCATATAAACAAGAACTTTCATCGGTGTTGTATTCAACATTTTTCAAAAAATAAAAAAATAAAAGCAGAAAAAAAATTTGTTTAATGAAAGCAAAAACGTGAGCATAATTTTGTAATTTTTTTTTTTACATTCTATCCTGATATTTGTTATATGAATAGGAGAAGAGGTCATACGAACTCATCTACAATAAAATTTAAATTTTTCATGGATATCAATTTAAAACATGCATGGATGGTATCTTAAAAAATCAAAAGCACCAAATAATCTATAGAGATTTTTTGATATGTAATAATAAATCAATTGTGAATGGAAACCGATCTTCGGATGTTGATTTAAAATATTGACTATCAGCATCAAATGAAACACACAGCTTAAATAAATTTAAAGTTCACTGAAATACAGATTTTAAATGAACCATAGAACATAAATTTTAATTCACCACACCCTAACGAAAGCAATAATGTCAGCACTTTTAACATCTCTTCTCTGAACTCCTTTAAATTTTTAATAAAAAAATAAAAACGATTTCAAAAGAAAATTGTAGACTTTTATTATCACGTCCGATTTTCATGATAAATGATGATGAATTTTAAATTCCTTCTGTAAGGATAGAAACAAGAAAAACAGAGTCAGTCAACTATGACTAACTTAAGAGAAAAGCAAAATCATAGACGTATTAAAAATAAAGTTGGCGTCATTAAGTGGTTACACAGTGTTTGTCTTGAAATCCAAACAAGAAAGCCAATATTTTGTATCATTGTTAGTGAATTTTAAAAATAAAGTTGTTTAATCTGCCAGTAAACAAGAAAGCCTAGCAAGTCTACTAACCTACCCAAATATGATAACATTAACAATCTTAGCAGGGTCATGTCTCTGCAGTCTCGAACTTAAAGACTAGAATTCCTCATCAATACTTCCTCTAAAAGAGGAAAATACTAGGAAAAGAGACAAATAATGGAAATCAAGGAAATAATGGATTAGGAAATATTTTCTTAACCTTAAATAATGATAGGATAGTCAAAAATAATTAGTTTTTATCCAATAGCAGCTTTAGTACATTTGGCGAATTCTTAGAAATACACTGAAAAGCGCTCGGTAGAATTCAACTAACTCAATTGTCAACAATACAGAATCAGATCATCAATTGTTATATATTATCGTTGCAAAACAATGCTACTATTCAGTCGTTTCATCCCTACTACTTTCAATCACTCTACGTTTCTTCTGTTGATCTTGTCTTTGATTTTGTGAATAATGTAGGAAGCATTGAGGTCACCGTAGTCTAATAGGCAGTGTGGTGGCTTATTAGACGTAAAGCCCTAGTTCGCATTCCAGGTCAGGCATAAAAACAAAATTCAAAAAGTAACTTTTCGACGACTGCCCCTCAGCAGATTTCTGGCAAAAAATAAATAAAACTGCCATGAAAAGCTTCTCAAAAACTGTCGTTCAAAGTCGACTTTAAACGGTATGCCTCGCCACTCATGTATAAAATTAACGCACACAACATGAGTGGTATGAGAAGCTAGGCCGTAATCCTGACTAATTGGCCAATTATGTATGTATAGAAAGCGTTAGGATTCCCATATACTTGCTATAACTTTTCGATTCCATTTTAAATATCAAGAGAGGGATCACTAGTTTTCGAAATTCGTAAGGCGGGATAAAAGACAGTCTCTACGTCTTCAAGGTGTAGGAATTTATAATTGATTGAGTATTCTTCATAGTAATGCTCATTGATTTTGTTTCATATTGGAAGCTGCCATTTGAAACTCACATAATTTTACCTGCTTCCTTGAGAACAAATGTAATTATCTACGTAATTAAGATCATTAAAGTGCCTATTAAAAAGTCAACGAAAGCCTGTATTAGATATACATTATCGTGCTTTAATGTGTTAAAACGCAACTTAAGAGAAATACTGTTTTGCAGTAACCATATCACCGAGTTTGTTCTCAGATGATACATAAGAGTTTGAAAAGAACTAGGGTTTCTTTAGACGATTATTATTTGTTATCCACAGTTTAAAGCCGATTCCGAACGACAGATTTTTGAGAAACTTTCTTATAGCTATTATATCTACTCTCCGATTTTTTGGCTGCAAACTGCTGAGAGGAAGTCGCGGAAGAAATATTTTTTCTGTCAGACCTAGGGTACAAACTGACCCTCATGTTTAATAAATCAACACACTACCCACTACACTCTAGCGACTTCAATTCCTCTTTAGCTTTTGTGTACCCGAAGTGCACATAATATCCTCTTTGATGTCCCTCAGAGCCAGAATGCTTATACTACTCAGCTAGAGCTATATTATCCTGACCAATTTCTTAAGAGATTAATTATCTTTTTCCATTTCCTTTTTCCATTTCCTTTTTCCACTTCAACTAAGTGGACGTTCTTTCTATTGGTTTCCTTCCTACAGCTGCCTGGTCAATATTTACAAGTTTAACTAATTAAACGAAATTTCTTTACGTTATTGCTTCTAGAGAGCAAATTTTTTTCACGCCTTAAAAAGTATTTCTGAATATATATACTGAACCTACTAAATGTTAAATACAGGTTGCTACAATGATTACATTTTCTAATCTTTCTATAAGTTTAGTGGCTTGTTAAGATTGGAATTCCTGTAACTTTTGAACATATAGCAACCAAATGTTGTTTAAATCCAATAGCATACCGTGTCACTTCTTCCTGATGGCTACAACAGATTATATTCCTTTCGACGGTCGTCTGTATTTTAATAGACCTGCTACTACAGTAATCCCTACATTGACACACAAATTAATATTAGATTCACAAAAAATTGTAAAGTAAAATGTTTTTCACGGCATAATAAATGGTAGGAAACATTTTATGATTAATTTATTCTCTAGCTGAAAACATAGAAAAAACAAACAACTTTAAAACCACAAAGCAGTGAGAGACATCAACTAGAAAAGAAGGCAATTGAAAAAATAAACAAAACCGATAAATTATAACAGCATTAACCGGGATAAAGATATTGCTGTTAAAGCTGATACTGATACTGTTTACCAAAAGGAGGCAATCGCTAAAATAAAATGAATTTGTTCTCTTACTTGTTAAGGCAGATAAAATGCGTAGGTTCTTTCATTCGTAACCGAAAAAATTCTTTTGAATTTTAATATTCTTTTTCGTAAATAACACGTTTCCCATAAATTATGAATAGAAGTGACATTTCCTTTTCTTGTTCTTGCGCTTTTAAATAATTTATGAAATATTTCTATGGTCCCCCCCCCCCACAAAAAAAACAAAGGACAACATTTTGTTTTACAAATTGCCTTTTAATTCAATAAAAATGTAAAAGAAAATTAAAAAAAAAAAATTCTTAAAGCGTTGACATGACCCTTTTTGAAGGCCGGTTTTATATTTAAAAACAATAAACATTTACTTAAGCATTAATGTTTCCAAAAGGGTTCCAATATTTGTTAAATATTTAAGGATAAAAATTTTTTTTATTAAAAAAAAAAGAAAAGACACCAACTTCCGCTCCGCCGTTCATTGTTGTTAACTTTGAAAGCAGCAAGTAATTTTTGACATTTTTGAAATGAAAATATTTTATTATTGAGGTAATTTTTTTTTTTTGGGAAAATTTCCTTGTCCTGATATTCATACTGCCTAAATACAAATGCAAACAATTTGATGACTTCCCTTTCGTTAGATTTAAATAAAAAAATTTTTTTTTTTAAATGATGCCAAAATAAATAGTTAATTTGAATAAAAATGTCTTAACAGAAAAACTGAACTTGAAAATCTCTTCTCACATACCACCTATGTGGCCATAAACTTTATCTTTTTAAAGTTGGTAAGTTATAAGAAATTATAGTTTAAAAGCAACAATTTCAAAGAAATACAAATTTTCCATTCATTTGTTTTTTTTTAGCGCAAAGCGACCCTTAAGAAACTGCATTTATTGCGAGGAAATGAGTGACGACGTTGAACACACATTCTGCCATTGCATTAAATGGCAAGACGAGAAGAACATGTTGATAGAGCAAATTGGTGAATTCACACCCAACACTATTGTGGACGCAATGCTCGAAAGCGAGACGAAATGGAACGCTGTGAGAAGATACGTGGAATATATACTCCGCAGAAAGAAGTTCGACCTTGACACAGGACAACGGAATTATATATGAGACGACTGGCCAATAGCATGATGCTGGCTTGAAATGTGGCGTACCCGGACGTGGGAGAGTAAATAACAGTCCTTAACTGGAGGGAGTAAATAACGTTATGGGCTCTTCCCGAAGTAATGCAGATAGCCGTCCCGGGATGGGAGTATCCCCAGAAGAGGTTAGATTAGGTTAGAGGACGTTTACTTGTCGGTTAAGACAAGTACAGTACCTGGAGGTCGAAATTGACCCATTGTACAATGTCCTCAGGGAAGGAAGGAATGAAGCTGACGATGGTCACTGTAACTGCGAAGGCATTTTGAACCAACCCCACACCCCAAAAAAAAAAATAAAATAAAAAAACGCACGACCATATCAGCGAAGCTCTGTCATCGACTGGTGTGGTGTGACCAATTAGAGAAAATCGACGCTACATAGAAAACCCTCAAGTTGGCAGTTAAGACTGCAATATTCTACTATGAGGGTTGCAACTGCTGTTGCCTAAAAACAATGCTCTTTTGAGAGCAGATTCAGCAGAGCTAAATAACCTTGAATATTAGTTCTATTCCTTCCAGAGTGGTAATGCTGAATGATTTACCTTTAAATTTCGTTATTCACGTCATCAGTTATGGAAGGAGATTAATTTTGATTTTAATTAACAGATTTCTTGTGCTATATTCAAACCAAATCTGCTTAAATTTGCATTCAAGACGATGTAAGTTTAAGTTGCAAGATTTAAGATGGATACTACGTTGAACAGTTTATCTGAATCAGTTCGTTAAATTGATCAATTGATTACAATTACTTGGTAGTGTTCTAAAACAAAAGTTCCAGATACTCTGGATTGCTCTCAATAGAAAAAAGCAAGAGAGAAATATTTCTAAAAATTAATTCTGGAAAAGAAAAAGTGACGAAATTTTCGCACACTACTACCCCTCTTTTCTTTCTTCTATAGAACAAATATACTCAGAGGTTCTAACAAATTTTAAGTTGAGTGGATAGTCAAGTTGAAGTCGCTGTAGTCGAATACGTAGTGTGTTGGCTTATTAGACATGAGGCTACGATTTAAACCTCATGTCGGACATCATCAACAAAACGAAATATGAAAAATATTTCTTCGGCGATTTGCTCTCAGCAGATTTCTGGCAAAAACTCTGTCGTTCGTAGACGACTTTAAACTGTAGGTCCCGCATATAACATACATAAGAGGAGCCATAATCCTGGCTGAAGATAGTGAAAATCCTTCGTATGGATAGTGAAAAGACTGCAAAATGGAAAATAATGCGTTTCGTATTTCTTAAATTATAAGCCTTGCAGCATTAAATTTGAGTAAAAAATTATTTTTAGTTTTTGTTTTTGACTAATAGGCCTACAGATTAATACAAGTAGATGAACGTGGTTTCGAAAGAGAAAAGTCTACTCGCAAAAACCATACTTAAAAACTTCATCAGAAAACTCTTAACAAATCTTCAGTAATACAAGGCAATAAGGCCTTGAAAGCTCTTTAGTTTCTAGTTGGAATAAAAATAGAAGCAAAAAAATTTTCTATATTAAAACTCAATACTCAGAAATTTTAAATATAATTTCAAAGTTTTTGCTACAAAAGAGTATAAAAAACCAATTCAAGGTATACGAACCCATTTTCAAAAAAAAAAAATTTAATAATTCTGTCTGTAAATAATCTTTTAGAATTTTCATGAAAATGAGTGGTGAAAACTAAAGGATTAAACGAATCATAAATACCAACAGTTTATGCAATAAAAAAATTTAACAAAAAACGAACGAAATTATTAAAAACTTTGGCAACCAGCTGCATAAATGCTAATAAAAGAGAGAAAAGTTTTTTAAGCTATAAAAATTCTCATTAATTGAATAGATTTTAATTTTAAAATTAAATTTTTCGGCGTTTTTTTTTTGTATTTTGTTTTATTCTTTTCGCACGACTCAACCTACTTACACCTTTGAAAACTTTATTCTTTTAATTACGAATTTTTTAAGCATTAAATAAGTTTATACGCTGAAATAAGACATTAAATAAGGAAAATTTTAATAAATTGCAGCATTTTTTTAAACTACAACGTTGGAGAACGAGCAATAGGTACAATTTGAATTAATTTTTAGTAAATTTGCTTTAAAGAAATAATAGGGACACTTTCATTAATTGTGTTCAAATTGAAGAGAAACAAAAATAGGGGATAATTTAAAAGTGTAAAGACTTTGTTAAAGTGTACAAGAATTTAATGATTTAATTTGTTTTTGAGCATAACGATAAAATATTTGAAAATCCAAATAAATTTTCTTTCCAATTTACAGCATTTAATTTAAACTGTTCTACTGCTGTCAATAAAAATTGCTGTCTGTTTAAAGTTGACATGTAATGTTGACATTACCACATCTATGGTTTCCTATTACTCACTTCTTCAAATTAATTTTTCCTTAAATACATTAACTGTTTAGCGTGTGTCTAGTATTTGGTTTGATTGATTATTATAGAAACCGCATAGGCTTTGACGTAACTTTTAAGTAACCGTATTTATGAAATCAAATTTATACTTGTAGGCGTTTGAAAATACTATAAATAGAAATCCTTATTACCAAACAACATGAGTGCCGTAGTAAGTATATTTATAGTATAGAATGTACAGTAAAGGGTTATACATTTTTGGGTTTTAAAAGTCTGCAGTACACATTAGGCTATGATTTTGATGAAGTCGTCGTAGCCTAATGGCTTGAGTGAGAACGAAGATTGATTGCAGAAATCCTTTTGGGGCTGTTTGCGACTACTTTTTTGCATATTTCAGGGGTAATTTCGGCGATATGTTGCTTGCCATATAGTCTGACGTCAGTTCACAAATTTTTAATTGAAGGCTAAAAAATAAGTAGTGCATTTCTAGGCTCAAGTGTGATGCAGCATTGCTCAATAACACTTCCAAAGCACAATCTGAACCAAACAGTCGTTTTTTTAAATGCAGTGCGGTTCCAAGTCCCACATGCGGTCTCTGTAGACTCTTACGTAGTCCATTGGCTTACTATACGTGAGACCTCGGTTAAAATCCCGTTCATACATCTTCAACAAAACGAAATTTAAAAATTATTTCTTTGGCGACTTACACTCTCAGCAGATTTCTGGCAAAAACAAAATGCAGTGAAAAGTTTCTTTAAAAACTTCAAATTATAGGTTCCGCCATTTGTGTATAAAATTAATACACACAACATATGCGGTGTGAGAATATAGGTCGTAAACCTTACCTGACGGATAAGGATAACCCCCAACTAAAATTTGAAGGAAAGGCATTACACAAATGTCCAATTAATTTTGAATCACTTTATTGATTTTGTTTCCCGTTGTCCTAATAATTCAGATGAACGGATCTGAGTAGTACGCATTCGATCAATTTCTAATCTCACTTCTCGTTGTTCAAGTGGTTCATGCGAATGGGCCTCAGCAGCATATACTCGAATATTTTTCAGTCACAGTGCTCGTCTGATTCTGAGGCTCATAATGCTCTTTTCTGCCGTGCTTGGGGTATAGATCGACCAATTGCTTGTCATTCATTTTGAATATATTTCAGTGACGCCATCCATCGGAAATTAATCGCATCAATCTCCGTCGATTCATACGTAACAACTTTTTTAAAGAATGAACAGTTTAAGATTTAATTCATTTTGAATAATTTTCAGTGGCACCACCTATTGGAAATTGGTCATACAAACTTAGAAATCTTCATCAGCTCATGCGCAACAACTTTGGTGAAGATCATAATATGATCAAATGCATATTTTACGATTCTATAAGGTACACATACAAACAAACATTCATTTTTATATATATAGACTATGGGAGGTGACACGCCCACTACATCCAAACCGCCCATTTTTTTCATATATACGTCAAAGTCATCCATATAAAATTTGAAAAATTTGGCTGTTGCAGTTTATGGGATATGCGATGTTAAATACTTATTGGGTATGTGGATGTGGCACCACGCATACTTGAAATTTTAAAATAAAATATAACCTATAATTTCTTCCAGAGATACAGGAAGGTACAACTAAAATTTCAAGAAAATCGGTCCAGTCGTTTAACCGTCTATAGACTTCAAACAAACATATAAACACGCATTCCGCCCAGTTCTCTATTTTAAATTGCAGGCTAAAGAATGTCATTTATCATACGGCCCAATGGCAATTCGTAGTCCAGGCAACTTTACCTGTTGTCATAACCGCTAAGTGAAAAATAAGCGCCATGGCTAAAGAAAACTTTTCTTTTTTTCAAAAATCAGCATTTCTCTTCATTGTTAAACGATTCTTCTGTTTTAAAATGATCAACGATCGTAGAACATAAATTTTTCACCAAACATTTATCAAATAGCAGCCTAGCCAGATTGATGAAACCACTAAATTGATAACCTGATGTTATCATAATTATGTTTGTTATTTTTTATAATTTTATTAATTTCATAGAAAACAAAATTGAATTTATAAATCCATTCAAGTTCAATGAAATCATAAAATCATGTTTTGCGGTTAGCCGGCTTCTACGGTAAGAGTATAAGGTTTCATCGGTTAAAAGTTTTACTGTAAAATGATTGATTAGGATAAATCGAATAAATTAAATTTTTCGTTTGTTGCTAGGCTATCAGTTATTAAAAGTTTAGAAAAGCAAATAATAAGATTTTGAGTTTTCTTTCTTGTTATTTAACATTTTTGAATGCCAAACAAAATTTTGTTTGGTTGAATCAAAATAAATTGTACTTTTGTGTATGTAAAAAAAGGTTATTTTTACCCAATAGCCTTCTCCAGACAAACAGCATCATATTGTAGGGTTCTATTTAAGTCGATGTTCTTAACGATAGCATTAAAAATCGGCTAGAAATTGAACTCTAAAAATAAATATTTATCCTGACTTGATTTTATTTTTTAGCACACATTGTTTACATTTGTTTAAATACAGTTTTGCCCATATTCCGTTTTCACACATACACACCTAACAGGCGATAATTATTATTTTATTTTTTCTTTTTTTTGCCGCAATATCCTGACTCTTCCTTTACCCTAGTATTTAATTAATTTCCTCTGCAAATGATTCTGCTGCATATAAAAATCCAATTACTTGCGTTAACATGCTCGTGCAATTGTTTAATGAAGTGGTGCGGAAACCATAAACTTGTTCACTGCCACCGTTAATAAAATAATTTTTCAATTACAATTAATTTTTCTCACATTATTAAATAGAAAAAAAAACAGTTCATTTAATGAATATTTTTGCATGCTGGTTCATTACAATCGGACCCTGTGAAAGCACACTCAGAGAAAAACTCGCTGGAATAGCAGACGTGCTGCAGATGTTACTGCATTAAGCATGGCTGATTTATACACTAATTTATAATTGTAAATGTGTTTTATTCGTGGTATTCCTTTTTGAAAGTTTTTTTTAGTGCATTTTCCTTTAAACTATTACTTTTATCCATTACGTACATATGTAACAGGGCATACAATCAGTTATTGTCGGAAAAAAAATTTTTTTCTTTTTGTTTTTCGAAATATAAAATCTGTTGCCTTTAAAACTGAATTAAGCCGACAGTTGTTTTTCACATACATAGATAGGTCAACTGGAAAATACAATGCAATAGGTCGGCTTAATTTAAAAGTCAAGAGATTTTCGTTGTAGTGGAATAAAATCATTTCACGATTAAATATGTTTCTTCGCAGAGAAGACCCAAAATTGTATACGCAAGTTTATTGCTAAAGTTCGTGAAACTCGTTTCATTGTTGATGAGCCAAGATGTGAGCGTACTCGTATAGTGCGTATAAACCAAAATAACAAAGCTGTGGCTGGCCAATACGTCATCGTTCTTCGAATTTTCCTAAAAGACTTCAGTATACCGCTTTACAAAGTTTATTGGCTCAAGAATTGAAGCCGCATGACCATCCACTTTATTTTCTCTTCGTCACACGCGGTCTAACAGAAGCCCCACACGTGGCCTCACAGTAGCCCCAGGCATGATCTTACAGAAGCCCCACATGTGGCCTTACAGTAGCCCCAGGCATGGTCTTACAGAAGCCCCACACGTGGCCTTACAGTAGCCCCACGCATGGTCTTACAGTAGCCAAACACGTGGCCTCACAGTAGCCCCACGCATGGTCTTACAGAAGCCCCAAACGTGGTTTTACAGAAGTCGCACACGTGTCCTTACAGAAGCCCCAAACGTGGTTTTACAGAAGTCGCACACGTGTCCTTACAGAAGCCCCACTCGTGGCCTTACAAAAGTCCCAAACGTGGCCTCACAGTAGCCCCAAATATGGTCTTACAGAAGCCAATGCTCCCATTACGATGGACAGTTTTGTGCGTCTTCTAGAGCGGAGGCATTATAGGCCCATATTTCTTTCAAAATCAGGATGGCACAATTATTATTATCAATAAAGACTCCTATCACACCATGTTAATCCATTTTTCTTGTACCCACTATTCATGGTTGTGATGTGAACGATATTTGGTTTCAACAGGATGGTGTAACTTGCCACACATCTCATGCAACAATTGATTAATGGGTCGAACATTTGATGGCCGTTTAATTAGCCGAAATGTAGAATCGAATCGCTTGGATTTAAGTTCCGACTACGTGGTACCAGAGACTGTTAGTTTAGTAATAAAATATGATAAACCCTTCTAAACACTCTATAGCTTAAGAGGCCAATAATAATGCCAAACAAGCATTAACCACTTGACAAAATCATTTTCAAAATCGATGAATATTAAGTAAAAGAAAACAATCGCGTCAATATTTTTATTTCATATGTTTTACACAATCTTATCATCGCGCCTACAATCAACGTAACACTAATTCTGAACTTTTTTGTTAAATTTTAATTTATGGATCCCGTTTTGTTTACAAATGTTTATTATTTTTTTAATCAATGTAACCACCGTTTAAAATAAATTTATTATGGAAGTTGTTTTTCTAAAGGTTTTTCAAGTTCAAACACTTTTAAAAAGTCATTAACGTCGTCTATTCGTCGTTAATTGATAAGGCATTCTTACATTTTTTTACCTAACAAATGCGATTAATACGAAGGTCGTGCAATAAGTTAAAGGCGCATTATCAAATTCAATATTGTTGGGGCTTTATTTAGATTTTAATTTACTTAAAGACAAGCTTGGATTATAGATTTTGCGGTGATTTATAATTCAATCATAATTTGATTAAGCATAATGGAAGCTAGGATTAAGTGATAGTGTATACGTTGCGAACTTAATAGGATAACAGATAAGAATAAGTTAGAAAAAACTGACACCGGGCATAAAATTTCATAGAAACTCTGTAGCGGTCCTGATAAAAAGATAACGAGAAGCTTATTAGGCCCGAATAAAGACGATTTAAGTTTATACGGATCTCTCTACCTTACTGAATCGCATACGTGTAGTTTGGTGAAGGCATGGACAGCTTTCGTTATTTCGATATTCCAATATTTAAGATAAGATGCAACACCTAAAACAATTTTCCTTAGATTAGTGATCTTAACGCTAATACGGAAGTTATGATTATTATGGGATTGAGATACTGAACCCATTTGGTCTCCCCTCCTTCAACGTTTACCTTACTTACTAATTTAGTTCGTCATTACAAATCTTTAGTATGGATTTCAAACCACCTTCTCACACCACCCATGCTGTGAATGTTAATTTTATACATGAGGGACCTAGCGATCAAGTTCAAAATTTTTACAGAGGTTTCGATGCTCCCCTACGAACAAACTACTTTTGTTTGTACCAAAAATTTCATTGACAACAAAAGCTACTTCTTATCAAATCGTTTTTAAGTAATGACCATGAAATCTAGACTAGGTTATCGCTACGAAAGGGCGATAAAAATTACATACCCAAAGGGTTAAATAACCCAATCAAGAAAAATCATATAAATAGGCCAGTTTTGTGGCAGCGTGCAATCAGTATTCTTCAGTCAGAATGAAGTTCTTTTTTATTCTGGTTCTGGGCTGTTTAGCAGGTAAGGAATTACAGCATGTTTTAAAAATCGTTAAGCAATTACTACAAAAAAATTCTTTTTCGTGTAGTTTCGGCTTTTATTTACGATGAGAATGGTACACGAATACATGGTGAAAATGGTTGGTTTGTGCCGCAAAAGAATGGTTCTTTTATTTGGACAGGCAAAGATGAGGTCGAAGCTTATCTTGCATCTATGGAAAGTGGTAGAATTCTGGGTTGGACTACGCCTGTAAATTTTCATTTGTACACTAAAGCCAATCCTAATAAAGGTTACAAAATCACGGCCACCACTAATTCTGTTAATGCCTCGAATTTTAACCCCGCAAATCCAACGCGTTTTGTTATACATGGCTGGCTGCAGAATCGTCTTTCTTCAATGAACAAAAATATACGTGATGCCTGGTTGAGTGCGGATGATTGCAATGTAATCGTAGTAGATTGGTCCAGTGCCCGTTCTGCGGTTTATGCCACTTCTGTGTGGGCTGTTCCCAAAGTTGGTCGAATGCTGGCAAACATGATAGACTTTTTGGTTGAAAACTACAACATGCCTTTGCATAATTTAATTATTATTGGCCATAGCCTGGGTGCCCATGTTGCTGGTTATGCTGGCAAATACGTTAGGTCTGGACAAATTCATACCATAATTGGTTTAGATCCTGCCTTGCCTTTGTTTAGCTACGATAAACCCGAGAAACGTTTATCGAGCACAGATGCCTTTTATGTGGAATCAATACATACAAATGGGGGCATTTATGGTTTCTTGAAACCCATTGGTAAGGGTGCTTTTTATCCTAATGGCGGCAAGTCCCAACCGGGTTGTGCATTCGATATTCTTAATATTTGCGCTCATGAACGTTCGATCACTTATTACACCGAAGCTGTTGCTCGGAATAATTTTGCAGCCCTTAAATGTAACAGCTTTAAAGAAGCCGTGACCAAGGACTGTGGCGGTGCTAATACTTACGTACGTATGGGTGCCCCTACAAATTCCCTTATGGTGGAGGGTCAATTTTATGTACCCGTTAATAAAAAGTCACCTTTTGGTGTTATAAGATTAGATGTGTAACTGAGTTTAAGTTATTTCACTATCAACATGTTATTTCTATATTAGAAAATAATCAAAAATAAAAACTTGTTTAATATGATTTGAATTCAATATAAGACAAGCAAGAAAAAATACAATAAATAGGCCCGTTATTTAATTTTATAATGCTTTAATAAATTGATAAAAAAAAATGCTTATTTGGAATAAAGACTAAATTTTTATTAAATAAAATATTCTTTGTTGGGGTATACTTTTAAGCATTTATTTAATAGCAGCATAAATTATGTGAAACATTTTGGGTTTGCAAGTAAAAAGATCCACAGACGGCACAATTTTAATCCAAACATTTATAATTTTTTTTCCTTTTCACTATTCTACTACACGCATACATACATAAATAATTGATCATTACAACCCTTTAGCCAGGTTTACAACCTAGCTTCTCACACCACCCATGTTGTGCGTGATAATTTTATCCATGAGTGGCGGTACCAACAGAAAGTCACCGAAGAAATATTTTCTCATATTTGGATTTGAATTGAGACCTCATGTCTAATAAGACAAAACACACTACCTACTAGACTACGGCATTTACTTAACACTAAACCTACCGATACTTCATGTATTCCTATTCCTACCAAAGGGGGTCTGATCTCTTGCGGTATTTAAGGTAGATTACATATATTTCTCGGTAAAGAAAATTAACAAGAGAGGAGTAAATCTTGAAAACCACATTTGATGTATTTTGTAATAAAAGACGTAAAGGAAAATGGTGATGTGATAATGTTATTTTCAAGAAATTCTGACAAGAATTTCAAAATGGTAGGTTTAGACCTATTAATTATGTCTTTTTGAATCATGGAACTACATATATTTGGTTTCTGCACAAAACGCCCACTTAAGTTCAGATGAGTAAATAGTTATTTGACCTTTTTTTGAAACTCTTGATTCAAAACTTGATTTGAAAACTTGATGCAAATTGGACTTAATTTACTTCAATATCGTCCTTACTCTATTAGCTTTCAAGTATGTTGAATTTATCCGTGTCGACTTCGCACAACAGATTTTTGAGAAACTTTTTCATCGCAATTTTATTTACTCTTAGAGTTCTTTCCAGAAATCTAACCTAGAATTTTAACAGTGCCACACGCCGAATATACCAACGCTACAACTACTTAATACACTTGCCTCGTTCTGCTTCGAAGTTGCGTCTTTTAAAAATTTCAGTGATTTCGAAGTTGCGTCGTTTTTGTTTCAGTTTGCGTCGCATGTTTCGAAGTTGCGTCGTTAAAACGAAAATGTTTGTACAAAGCTAAAACAGAAAAAGGGGATTTCCCGTTTAAATCTAGTGCAAATTCGAAGTTGTTATGTTTTTTTGTATTACTCCAATGAATTGTTATATTTTTACAATAATAAAAACTATTTAAATAAAAAAATGTTAATATTTTTTATTGAAAAATCTATTTTTCTGCTAAAATTATGAATCTTGGAACCAATTAAATGAAAATCAAATACAAATGTATGGAAAATCGTGCTCCGTTTTGCGTGAATTCGGTTTGCGTTGCGTTTCTTTAGGCCCTATAAGCGACGCAAAACGGGGTATAAGTGTATTTGAGTTTTTAATCTTAATAACTTAAGAAATTTCAATTCCACTCTAAATAAATACAGAAACGAAGCCCTTTTCAGTCCTAGTGGTAAAAGTTAACAATGAACTTTAAGAGAAGGTCAGGTAGGAGCAAATCTTGAGATCGAGTAGGTCTCAGTAAAGATAAACTATCATTCTAGAACCTATTGCGGTAGAGAAAATCATCTGTTTAGCAAAAAAAATTCTGATAAAGGCTTTGTATCAATAGAATGTTTCCTAAAACATAATAAAAAAAAAACTTTCCAATACGATTTTCACTATTGTGCCGAGCTTTTATTTGCTGGTTGTCCAATACTCCAAATCATTGGCTGGCCGTATGCTGAAAGTGACTTCAATCTGAGTACTAAGAGCTTTATTTCTCAGAAAGTAAATTCTGTTCCAATATACGTAATCAGATTGTATGATTAAGTTGCAGACGTTAAGGAATTTAAATGGGAATTAAAAAATTTGATGAGCATTCCGCAATTTTTCCGTTCCCTATACATAACCTTACTGAGGTTGTCCACATGTTCATGTTCATACATATTTAAAATCAAACAAATTTATCACAAAAATATTTATTTTTATATTCTGTCGCGTTTTTAAAAATATACCCGTAATTGTTAATTTTAAATTTATAATCACTTTTTCATATTTTCTACGCAACATTAGACAATAACAAGCAAAGCAGTAAACAATATTCTAAAATAATATTACTTTGGACTCCCCTATCATAAACGAGTAGTCACAAAGCCAATTTATTGCACGCAGCGAAATGATTACGGTGGACATAAATTTATTGTCTGCACTGGCAGCTTTAACGATATCGGAAATGTCTTCAAAGACCCCAGTGGTAATAGCTGCGTTTCAGCCTTATCAATGCGATTTTTATTGAGCGTCCAACAAAATTTAAATTATTTTAACGATAAACAACAATAATTGATAAAAAAAAATTAACAAACACCAAATAATAAAACTTGTCTAAGAACCCCTGGATGGTTTATTTCATATGCATTCGTGGTACTATAAAAAGAGTTCGAAGCCAATAAAACTTTATTAGTTGCAAACATGAAATTGTTCTTAATACTGGCCATTGGTTGCTTAGCGGGTAAGATATAAAACCGGAAAATTTTTTATACTTTAACTAGTTATGAACTCTGTTTCTTCGTTTCTTTAGTTTCCGCATCCATTTTTGATGAGGACGATACACGCATACATGGTGAAAATGGCTGGTATGTGCCAAGAGAGGATGGTTCCTTTTATTGGATTGACAAAGAAGTAGCCGAATCCTATCTAGAGACAATGGAAGATATTGATGATTTTGGTTTATCCACCACTCCTGTCAAATACTACTTGTATACCAAATCAAATCCAAAAAAAGGTCAAAAAATTACTGCCACTGCTAAATCCATTGATGCCTCCAACTTTAATCCTGCCAACCCTACGCGATTTGTTATACACGGTTGGACTCAAAGCTATACTGCTTCGATGAACAAGGAAATACGCGATGCATGGTTGAGTATAGGTGACTATAATGTTATTGTAGTTGATTGGGCCCGTGCTCGTTCTGTGGACTATGCCACTTCCGTTTTGGCTGTACCCAAGGTTGGCAAAAAAGTAGCTTCGTTGATTGATTTTTTGGTTACCAACTACAATATGCCTTTAGACACCTTGTATGTCATTGGCCACAGTTTGGGTGCTCATGTCGCTGGTTTTACTGGTAAAAATGTCAGAACTGGTCAAGTACACACCATTATTGGTTTGGATCCTGCCTTGCCTTTATTCAGTTATGATAAACCAAAGAAACGTTTGTACGTTACTGATGCTTTTTATGTGGAAACTATTCAAACCAATGGTGGTGAATTGGGTTTCTTGAAGCCCGTTGGTAAAGGTTCTTTCTATCCGAATGGTGGCAAATCTCAGCCTGGTTGTCCTTTGGATATCGCTGGAGCTTGTGCTCATGGACGTTCTTGTACTTATTATGCTGAAGCTGTTGCCCAAGATAATTTTGCCACTGTCAAATGTCACAACTACAAGGATGCCGTTGCTAAGGATTGTGGAGCCACTTACAGTTCTGTTCGCATGGGTGCAGATACAAATTCGTACATGGTAGCTGGCGATTTTTATGTACCTGTTAATAGCAAGGCTCCTTTTGGTGTTATGAAGTGAATTAAGTTTTACAATAAAATTTAACAAGAAAATTAATGAGAATTTTTTAATATAATTTTTAGTAAAATAATTTTGGTCCAGTTGTATTTTTTTGTTGATATCATCGTTCCCTTGTAGAAAGACTTTGTTTGTTATTTTTCTTTATCACCATATTTTCAACAATTTGAATGCAAACACAAAATTTGGTTCAAAAATTTTTTAGAATTTCTGGATGCCGTTTAAACATTCACAATTGCTCGATAGATAACTTATATGTTATGATGTTGATTTAATATCACTTTGAGGAATCAAACTTAGTTTCCAAAATCTTTATTATATAATTTATGTCACTACAACAAGAAGAGTTCCAGTCTTCAAAGAATATAACTTATTACAGAATCAGGATATCGAAAATTCTATCTCTTCAATCAACATCATAATATTGTAGTTCAAGCACTTGATGAGCAATCGAAACTGATTGATAACTAAACACTAGACTGATGCTGGAATGAAACTTTGAATATCATGGCTGTAGCAAGGACCTAATAGTGCTCTGTTTTCTATTCTTATCAAAATAGTTGAGCACAAGTTATTTTCAGCATATAAAAATAATATTTAAATTTCCAATGACAAGCAGAAATATAGATTCTTATTGTTAATGACCTTAAGGATTAGTTGAATAACAATGTAATTAGAAAGACTTTTTTTCTGACTACATTTCACGTAATATCGCGGGGTTATACTGTAAAAGCGCAAAAAATTCTATCCACAATACCATCAGGTTTCATGCGAAAAAAAAACGTTAAAAAGTTATGATACGACGGCCACTGTTATGATACAAATCTTGAAGTCAAGATATAAATATTAAATAAAATAAGAGTCAAATGGCCCTCAGGGTTTTGATGCAGACGGTTGTGTGGCAGACGGAAAGTCTCCTTGCCACAACATACGTTGACCAATCGTTGCCTCTGTTATAATACTGTTCACAGTCTCTATTATTTTACCATCGTCTTCAAAAGATCACGTCCCCCGTCACCAAAATTCGCCACATTAGGTGACCTAATTAGCAACATGCCGTTCCGGATTACACAGTCCAGTTGAGGCCATAAGATCTCCGTTATAATGCTCCTGTAACGAATACCATTCTCAGCCCCTACAGCCTTATTTTCGAAAAATCATGTTTCCCGGCCAAAATCCACTCCAAAACGTCGTTCCGATATATATCGACTAGTTGAGGCCATTACAACTCCGCTTTAATGTTATAGTTAGCCTGATATTTAAAAACTCACATTTTTCCCAAAATCAGACTCAGAAAGTTGCTAAATTGGTACCCTTTACTGTTCATAGTCTCAACTATTTAAGCGAAAGCTTCAAAAAGCGCTTTCCATTGTCTGCTAGTCCTGGATACATTCAAAAATTCGTTGCAAAGTGTCAAGTTGATATTTCGTAGAGGTTACAAGATCTATTTCGAGACTATTTTCTTTTATATTTAATCACCCTTTTAAATGTATGCACATATGTATACGTAGACATTCACAGTCTCTCTAATTTTGCACTTTCTCAAAAACTTAACATATTCTACTCAACTTTAGCCAACATCAAATACTGCCAGATAAAAATGAAAATGGTGGCTTTAGACAATATTCTAAAAATATTCTACTTTGGGTCCCGGTATCAAAAGTCGATAGCTTCCGAGTTCATTTATTACGTACAACGAAAAGATTATTGTGGCCACGTATTTATACTTTTCACTTCGCAACTCTAACGACATAGAAATTCTAATCAAAGACCCCAGTGGTGTTTAATGCGTTGCGGTCTTATCAATGCGGTTTTCAACAAGTGTCATCGAAACAAAATTTTAATTATTTTAACAATAAATCAAACGAAGAGATAACAATAAAACAAGAAAAACCAGAAAAAACTTGTCAAAGAACCCCTGGATGGTTTATTTCCTATGCATTCGTGGTACTATAAAAAGAGTTCGAGGCCAATAAAATTTTATTAGTTGCAAACATGAAATTGTTCTTAATACTGGCCATTGGTTGCTTAGCGGGTAAGACATAAAACAGGAAAATTTCTTATACTTTAACTACTAATGAACTCTGTTTCTCTGTTTCCTTAGTCTCCGCATCCATTTTTGATGAGGACGATACACGCATACATGGTGAAAATGGCTGGTATGTGCCAAGAGAGGATGGTTCCTTTGACTGGGTTGACAAAGATGTAGCCGAATCCTATTTAGAGGCAATGGAAAATATTGAAACTTTTGAATTATCTACTGTTCCCGTCACATACTACTTGTATACCAACTCAAATCCAAAGAAAGGACAAAAAATTACTGCCAGCGGTAAATCTATTGATGCTTCCAACTTTAATCCTGCCAACCCTACGCGATTTGTTATACACGGTTGGACTCAAAGCTATACTGCTTCGATGAATAAGGAAATACGCGATGCCTGGTTGAGTATAGGTGACTATAATATTATTGTAGTTGATTGGGCCCGTGCTCGTTCTGTGGACTATGCTACTTCCGTTTTGGCTGTACCCAAGGTTGGCAAAAAAGTCGCTTCATTGATTGATTTTTTGGTTACCAACTACAATATGCCTTTAGACACCTTGTATGTGATTGGCCACAGTTTGGGTGCTCACGTGGCTGGTTTTACTGGTAAAAATGTAAAGACTGGTCAAATTCATACCATTATTGGTTTGGATCCTGCCTTGCCTTTGTTCAGTTACGATAAACCAAGCAAACGTTTGTACGTTACTGATGCTTTCTATGTGGAAACTATACAAACCAATGGTGGTGAATTGGGTTTCTTGAAGCCCGTCGGTAAAGGTTCTTTCTATCCGAATGGTGGCAAATCTCAGCCTGGTTGTCCTTTGGATATTGCTGGTGCTTGTGCTCATGGTCGTTCGTGTACTTATTATGCCGAAGCTGTTGCCCAAGATAATTTTGCCACTGTCAAGTGCGGTAACTACAAGGATGCCGTTGCCAAGGATTGTGGTGCCACTTACAGTTCCGTTCGTATGGGTGCAGATAAGAATTCATACATGGTAGCTGGTGATTTTTATGTGCCTGTTAATAAGAAGGCTCCTTTTGGTGTGATGGCTTAAATTAAGTTTTACTGTGAAATTGTAGTGATATTTTGGAAATATTAAGGTTTACTCAATTCTAATTGTATTATTAGTGAACATAAAAAAATGTTTAAACAAGGATGGAATAAAAATGTGATTAATTTTAATGACATTGTTGATTATAAGTTATAATAATAAATAAAATATAAGTTTTAGTAAAAATTCTTCCGTCATTTAACTGCTTGATTGTATAACACTGATATTGAATCATATTTTATTTTGTTTACATCGGTGCCACAAACTTTGAAGGTTCGACTGGTTGGTTGATCCCATTCGAAAATAATTTAAAAGGACTCAATACGATTAGCAGTTCCACATATTAGCGTAAAAATAGATGTCGTAGTAATGAAAAGAATTTTCTAAAATTGACGAAAGGTTCTACCCATGTTGCCGTAGTCTAGTAGTAGTTAGAGTGCCGATGTATTAGGCGTAAGGCCACGGTTCATGCTCTAGGTCAGACATCAAAACGAAACGATATTTCTTAAGCGGCTACCTGTTAGCAGATTTCTGGTAAAAAGTCCGAGAGTAAATAAAATTGCCATGAAAAGTTTCACAAAAATCTGTCGCTCGGACTCGATTATAAACTGTAGATCACGCTACTAAATTTTAAAAATTAAAAATTTGTAATGTTTTTATGTTCTTTTTGGTGGTTGGTTACCCTCACAATTTAAAAGCAAGCAGTTGTCTAAGAATTGAATCCTACGGTAATCCTCCCTGCAGTTTTAAAAACGTGACTATGCATTCCCTGTGTAAACAGATTGCCAGCGACCGGTTAGATACGAGGATAACAGTTTCACCAATGCTAGAGAAAATTAAAATAATTCCTACTGCACTCTCTAGCAACTTTATGTATTTATGCTAATATTTAGCTGATTTTCGGTCTGGTAATAGCCAGAACTAGTTGTCGATATGCTCATTTCAGGAGACAAAAGAAAGTCTTTGCATTAATATTGGGGCGATTAATTTTTATGTTCTTGGATGCCTAGTTAATCTAATGGATAGCTAGATAGACTATTAGCGTGAAGCGTGTGGATTCGGTTCAAACCAAAGATTCTAGTCTGTGTCAGAGCATATGATCATTAATTAATAAATGAACAAATGTTGTAAAGAATTTTATAAATGCTTTCGAATTATTGTCATTGCTGCCTCTTGCATATAAGAAGGATATTACGTCTTACAAGAATGGAGGTGATGGTATGGCTTCTTTTGCCTCTTTCATGTAAGATGGATATTAATTCTAACAGGTTTAAATCCATTACAAATTTTCGACCAGAATTCATTAATGTAACTCGTCTTATCCCTGATTAGTGACAACATTAAAATTCACATCACATCATCCGACAGTGGTAAGAGTAGGACTCAATGAGCAAATTTCCTCATTATTACACCGTGGTCTAGAAAGCAATGTGCTGACTTGTTAGACGTAAAGCCAGGATTCGAGTCCCAGGCCAGACATCAAAATTAAAAATATAAAAAGTAGCAGATTTTTGGCAAAAACTCTGAGAGTAAATAAAAATTGCCATGGAAAGTTTCTCAAAAACATCTGTCGTTCGGAATCGACTTTAAACTGTATATAGAAACACACAACATAAGTAGTGTAAGAAATTGAGGGCTTCTTGGGGACGATTGCTGTAGACTGTCTAATGGTGAATGCATAGCACTGGCCATTTTATAGTCACCTAGCAGCAACTCGTTTCCTTGCTGTTCGCATCTTCCCTCTTTCCATCTTTCCTAAAAACCTGCACAATGCACTGCATGAGTAGGGACCATCCCCTGAGCGCTGGTTATATAAAAAAAAAATCCATTTACACAGAGCACATTGTTTTACGACAACGACAGATGACAATTCTTTTAATCTTAAGATTTGTAATTCTGGGTTAAAGATTGTACTGGTCATCATTATTGTACACCCATATCTTAAGGAGTGCGCACGAAAATATCTGGACTTACGCTTTTCGTTATAGAAATAAAACTAAGTGGCGGATTTTTTTCGTTTTAAATTTCAATTAAAGCAAATAATATTTGAATTCTTTTGTGTATAAAATTTTTTTCTAGCAAAGGCTTCAGAGCATCCAACTTTTTAAGCCACTTTTCTTCCCGACATGTTAAGGTGTTTTAGAAAAATACGTATTATTTTACTCGCTTTATTTTGGTCGGTAAATCCTTTTTTTCTTCCACTTCCACGCTTTCTCTCAATATTCAAAGACTCCTTATATTGTTTTATTCTCACCTTAGAAACTATTGTTTGGTTAACACCTGCGAGCCTAGTAATCGCAGTTTTTCATTGAAAATTTCAATAATTTTTGTTTGATATTCTTGTTGGATGCCCATTTTCAAAAAATTAATTTTGCTATTGCAATGACATTTAGCACGGGGATTTTGAAACAGATGACTAACAAAAACAACAACAAAAGTGGGCCCATTTTTTTTGTGCGCACTCCTTATATTAAATGCTATACAATATTATAATATTATATACTTCTAAGTATATTATATAAGTATATTATAGATATATATTATTATATGAAATGTTTTCATCTGCCTTAAACTATATATGAATGTATTTACTAGAAGAATCAGCGTTCCCCAGTGTAATATATTATTTTATAATTAAAAAAATCTTTCGATTTTCATTTGTTAAAGCAAATACAAAATGTTTAAATGATAATCAATTTTAGATGTTTTAAATTAAAAATTTCAAAAACAAAATATAAAAATATTTTTTATTTGTATTCTTAATTTATAAATTTGTTTACAACAATAATAAAAACAACAACAGTTGATATGATTTGAACTATTAATACTTAATATAAGCTCTTGAAAAAGACAAGATCATATGATAAGATTTAATAACAAACTTTTCAAGAACTTAACAATCCAATAACATGTCAAATTTGTGTCCAATTTTAAATACGATAAGGAAGAAAAAAAAAGAATATTTCGATACTCGATTTTTATTTTTCTTCTATTTTTCTTTGTATAGAAATCAAAAAAATTCCTTATTTTGTATATTAAAAACCAATAGAGTACTACGAGTAGAAAGGGAAACGATAATTGATTTCACAATTTAACAAAAAATAACAAAAAAAAATGACTGATACGCCTTGTCAGTTATAGGACCACAAGTGAAGTAAAATGTCTTCGTTATCGTTTACCACGTGCAAAATGTGTTTCGCTGTAACATGTGCCAATAAAGACAAAATCTATTGGCAGCCTATACACACCTATGTATGGATACCCATAATTAAAATTATCATTTCTTCTACTTAAGATTAGGAAGACTTTAATTCTGATCAATATTTTTATAACAACAAAAACAAAACATTAAGAAAATTACTATAAAAGCCTAGCCACATTGAAACTTAACAGTTGTTTGCTCTTGACTATGAAATACTTCTTAGTGTTGGCACTTTTTGGCGCTGCAGGTACATATTTAATTAAACTCTTATTGAGTCTTCTTATTCGCAATGGAAAACCTTAAATTCTGTATTTTATTTTAGCAATTGCTGCCTCAATTCCTGAGATTGATCGTGTTCATGGTGAAAATGGCTGGTATATACCCCGCATAGATGGCTCATTTGAATGGGTTGATCTTGATGAGGCTGAGTCATACCTTGAGAATAGATCGTTATTGGAGGGACGTTTCTCTACAAATCCGGTTACATTTTACCTGTACACCAGAGCTCATCATGAAGAGCATCGTGAAATTAAGCTCAATAAAAAATCCATTGAAGAGGCCCACTTTAATGCCAAACATCCCACGCGCATAACTATTCACGGTTGGACGAATAGCAAAGACGATTATGTAAACACTGGCATACGTGAGGCTTTCCTATCGCATGGGGACTACAACATGATTGTTGTCGACTGGGGTCGTGCCCGTTCCGTGGATTATGCTTCGTCCGTCCTGGCTATACCCGGTGTAGGCAAAAAAGTAGCTGAACTAGTCGATTTCTTAGTTAAAGAATTCCATATGAAATTGGATACATTGGAAATTATTGGCCATAGTTTGGGTGCTCATGTGGCCGGCTATACTGGCAAGAATATTAAATCTGGCAAAGCTCACGCTATTATTGGTTTGGATCCCGCTTTACCTTTGTTCAGTTATAATAAGCCTGATAAGCGTTTGTCTAGCACTGATGCCCACTATGTGGAGTCCATACAAACCAATGGTGGTAAATTGGGTTTCTTGAAACCAATTGGTAAAGGTGCCTTCTATCCAAATGGTGGCAAAAAACAGCCAGGATGTGGTACTGATCTTAGTGGCTCCTGCTCTCATGGCCGTGCTGTTATCTACTATGTTGAAGCTATTGAACGCGATGACTTTGCCTCCATCAAATGCGGTGATTATGAAGAAGCCGTTGGCAAGAAATGTGGTTCTAGCTATAGTTCCACACGTATGGGTGCCATTACCAATGCCTATATGGTAGAGGGTGATTTCTATGTGCCCGTCAATAAAGAGGCTCCTTTCGGTAAATTAGCTTAAGTCATAATGAAAGTTTTTTGTTTAATAAAAAACTGTTGAATATATTCAAGATTTACTTACTTACTCACTCACTCACTCACCTACTTAATACAACAACAATTTAATTAGAATTACCACCATCTAGTTTGTCACATCGCCAATTATTCGAATCCAATACAATGTGAATTAAAATGTTTATTTTAATTCTTTGATAACAATATTGTTGGAATATTTTTGATTGAAAATGCATCCAATATTTCCTTTGTTTGTTTCTCCAAAATTATCTAATCTTATAATCGAATTAAGAAATTGCAGTAAGCCGGGTATAAAAGACCAATAATTGCAATTAAAAATTTATTCTAAATAAAATACTTATTGACCTCAGCCCGCTGGTTTAAGAAATTGTTAGAACAAATGAAATTCCTGTGGATTTTAGCTCTATATGCTGTGGCAGGTAATACGTAGTACATTCCCTATAACTAAGGAAAGTAATTTTGTTTTTTTGCACTTAAAAATCTCCAGTTACTCTTGCGGTTATTCCTCAGGAAGAACGTGTCAATGGCGAAAATGGTTGGTATGTGCCGCAAGCTGATGGCACCTTTGAATGGCTAGACAAGGAAGAAGCTGAACATTATCTTGAACTCGCCTCAAAAATAGAGGATCGTTTTTTGCCAAATCCTGTTAAATTTTATTTAAATACCAAAGCAAATCCTAATGAGGCCCAGGAAATCACTGTAAACGTTCAATCCGTAATGGCGTCAAATTTCAATGCCTCAAATCCCACAAGAATTACTATCCATGGCTGGACACGCAGCAAAGAGGATTATGTCAACTGGGGTGTACGCAATGCATTGCTATCACATGGTGACTACAACATAATGGCCATAGATTGGGCACGTGCCCGCTCTTTTGAGTATATTTCTTCGGTTGTGGCCGTTCCTGGTGTGGGAGAAAAAATTGCTGATATGGTAAATCTTTTGGTTGAACACTGTGGTTTAAACTTGAACGATTTAGAAATTATTGGTCATAGTTTGGGTGCTCATGTGGCTGGTTTTACGGGTAAAAATATTGCCAGTGGAAAGGCTCATGCTATTGTAGGTTTGGATCCAGCTCTTCCACTGTATAGTTATGATAATCCCGATAAACGTTTGTCCAGCACTGATGCCTACTATGTGGAATCCATACAAACCAATGGCGGTAAATTGGGTTTTTTACAACCTATTGGTAAAGGTGCCTTTTATCCCAATGGTGGTGAATGGCAACCTGGTTGTGGTCCAGATCTTACAGGCAATTGTTCTCATGTTCGTTCTGTTATTTATTATAAGGAAGCCGTAGAATTCGATAACTTTGCTAGTTTGAAATGTTCCGAGTATGAAAATGCTGTTGCTAACAATTGTGATAAGGAATACAGTGACGTGCGTATGGGTGCTATTGAAAATGCGTATATGGTGGCTGGTTATTATTACGTACCCGTCCGTGATGAAGCACCTTATGGTGTTCTGCTTTAAGATATTGTATTAAAGAAATAAAGTATTATTAAAATAAATACAAGTTTTTAAATTTACAATTCTTTTGCGATAGTTTTTTATGGGATCGATTATATTTTTTCAAGATAAAAAGTTTGAAATTTTAGTTTTTGGTTTAAGGTTTCCTTGCAGCTATTAGAGATATCTTTGTAAGCTATTAGAGATATCTTTATATGCCTAGTGGCAATTAAGTTTCTTAGCATCATCAATCAATTAATGGTTTGCTCCTCAATCGTCTGAAATTGTTAGACTTATTTGTTGTACCAGCTTTTGCAAGTGAGTCAGATATGTTGTTACCTTCTATGTACCTTTGTTCTAGTCCACATAGAAATAACCGTCTCCTTTCGTTAAGTGTTTTTTTTTTTTTGTCTCGTTCACAGACACTCGGTTTCCTTGTTCGATAAATTTATTTATTTCTATTTATTTATTTATTTATTCAAGTCAATGGACAAATTCCTTACTGACTAATAACAATTTTATATTTAATAATAACAATACAAACTATGAAATTAAATTTAATGTAATTTCCTAAAACTAAGAATTCAAATGCTTGATTATATTATTTTTTAGGACATTATTCGAATAAGAAAAATCAATCAAGTAATACAATTTATTAAATTCGCTGCATATTCTCCTTATTGGATCAGCAGCAGCATAGTTGGTTCTAAAAAATTTTATTGATAATAGGGTAAAATGACGTGACGGACGTTGAGGACCATTAAAAGTGATATCATGGATTAAAAAACTGGAGCCAATATCACCAGTGATTACATTGAATAAGAACGAGATATTTAACATAGTTCTGCGACTTTTAAGTGTGGGAAGTTTGATTAAAGCTAGTCTGGCGGAATAAGATTGTAAGCTAGTAGGATTAAAATTCAGTCCTCGTAGACAAAATATCAGAAATTGCTTTTGGACAGATTCGATGACGTTAGAATATTTTTTATAAAAAGGGTCCCATATTATGGATCCATACTCTAGTATAGGCCTCACAAGAGATGTGTAGAGCGATTTAGCAACATAAGGATCGTTAAATTCTTTTGCCCACCGTTTTATATAACCAAGTACGCTTCTTGCTTTATTCACTGTCATAGCTATGTGCGGAATAAAATTAAGTTTGGGATCAAGTAAAACTCCTAGATCCAGGAAGTTATCTACAAGCTCAAGATCGTATCCATCAAAAGCGTATTTTGCAGAAATCGGATTCTTCCTCACAAATCTCATGTATTTACATTTTTTTAGATTAAGCTGCATTAAATTTAAATTACACCATAACTGAAACGAATTTAGGTCCTTTTGAAGTAGTTTCTGATCGGAAATTCGGCGATAACTAACCAATCGATAGACCTAATGCTTGCTTTAGTATCAGCAAACATATTTGTATCCCTACATACCTTGACAGAATGAAATTTAGGCTTTAATAGTTCCGAAAAGTATACACATTCAACCTTGTCGAGTTTTTTTGAGCCGTCAAATAGAATGCTTGAGTAGTATGATTTAACTTATTAAAAAGTATTTCGATCATCTTAGCATTTTGACAACAATAGGTCAATGTTTCTGAAGTTGTCAGTGGATTTATTCGAGTGATATCAAAGGAATCGACGTTTTTGTTTATTCAGAAATGATATCCATTACATTTAAAAATTTGCCTCTCATTTCCATTATCTCTACCTACGAGTGGATTCTTTTGGGACTCATTGGCAGAACATTCATGATACAATACCATGTCCATACGTGATATCTTTAGCAGATATTAATGTTATTGGCATATTTGTAGCCAAATCTTAATTTTATATGTAACAATCATAAGGAGGGCGTGATAGAGATATTAACATATTTAAAAGACACAGAAAGGTCAGTTCAAGCGGAAAGAAAGTGAAGGACTGCTAGTAAACTGGTAATCAAAAATACAAATAACTATAATAAATAATTATAATAATTATATAAATAAGGTAGGCCAAACTATTAAAGTGTGAATGGCATTAGAACCTGAACAATATTTTGTTAAACTTAAATAAGGATTCATGACTGCAATTTTACTATCAGTTTAATGATGCCTTCAAGTAGGCCCCTTCAAAATTTGCCTTTCCTGTTTAGTCGTCATAGGGTAGAATTTAATTCATATATCGAATTCGCATTATCTTTTTGGGGTTTTTGGATCATCGCTTACATGTGCATCAAAAAAGCATATATTATCAGCTTTATCAAGGTCCTCCAAAAAGTCTTGTAGCCAATATGGTATTACGGTTATTTCAGGCCTTGCCTAATGCATTAGTATAGGCTGTACACAGAGAAGAAAAAACAAAAGAGCTCGTAGAAGTGCGCCTAAGCAAAATTAATATTCTTTCTGAAGTTTTTTTCTAATAGTGAGTCAAGCTGTATAAACTCCTAAACGATATGGATGTTGTACACTTACAGAGTCTCGGCATTATCGTTCGGATGGAGGAGGATGTTCCGGCAAAACGTGTATGTAATACGGAGATTTGCGGAAGTTGCACAAAGAGAACTACCTTGCATATTTCTGGCAAAAACTCTGAGAGAAAATACAATTGCCAGGAAAAAGTTTCACAAAAATCTGTTGTTCGGAGTCTACTTTAAACTGTAGGTCCCGCACTTATGTATAAAATTTAATACACTTAACATAAGTGTAATCCTGACTTAAGGTTTGTAATGGCCAATTCTGTATGCATGTAGTGACTTTTGAACCTACGGAACCGAAAACTTCATTCATCATGAGTCAGCAATCGTGTATAATAATAAATTCATAGTCCAGCATTTTGATAAACTCCCTGTTTCCATACAAGTCATACATAATGATTTAATATTTTCAGGATTAATTTTCACTTATGTGACTTACAAATTTTTTTAATTTGCAATACAAATCAGATCAACCCCTTTTGGGATCATCCATTAGCCACATTTGTTATCTCTTTTTTAAATTATTATTTTTATAACAATTGAATATTTTTAAGTGCCTATTTCCACCAATTATCTTGATATGACGCTCAATTATTCTGCGTTTCAAAAATAAGCAAAAATGACGTCAGACATGCAAATCAAATATTTTCATATTTCATGGCCTAAAGATATCACTTTTTTAAAGAAATTTAAAAAAAAAAAGAAAAGCAATTCGATTAATTTCAAAATGAATTGTTTTTCCCACTTTGTTAGAATCTTAAACAATTAATTTGATTGCCTTATTTGCGTAACCGATAAGAAAATTATTGCAATTGTTTCTTAGGTGAATATATGCATTCATTCTTTTGCCAACATTATCTAATTGCTTATCTAACAAGAATTAAAAATATTAAATAAAAAAGATTATGGCCACATATAATCATAAATCAAAACTGCAAGAACCAGGTATAAAAGGCCAATAATTGCAGTCTAACAAATTATTAGAATTATTTTTCGAAATAATGAAATACCTGTGGATTTTAGCTCTCTGTGCTGTGGCAGGTAATATAATACTTATTTTCATTCCCTATAGCTAAGGAAAGTTTAATGTTTTTTCATTTAACAACTTCCAGCAACTGCTGCGGTTATCCCTGAGGATGAACGTGTCAATGGCGAAAATGGTTGGTATGTGCCACAAATTGATGGTACCTTTGTCTGGGTAGACAAGGAAGACGCTGAAAATTATCTTGAAACTGCTTCAGAAATGGAGGGTCGTTTATCGACAAATCCTGTTAACTTTTATTTGTATACCAGAGCAAACCGTTATGAGGCCCAGGAAATCACCACAACCAAAAAATCTATAGATGCCTCGAATTTCAAGGCTGCAAATCCCACTAGAATAACTATTCATGGCTGGACTTCAAGCAAGGATGACTATGTCAATTGGGGAGTGCGCAACGCATGGTTATCCCATGGTGATTACAATATGATTGCCATAGATTGGGGTCGTGCCCGTTCCATTGATTATGCTTCTTCGGTTTTGGCTGCGCCTGTTGCAGGACAAAAAATCGCTGCTATGGTTGATTTCTTGGTGAAAAACTACAATATGAAATTGGATACATTGGAAATTATTGGCCATAGTTTGGGTGCTCATGTGGCTGGATTTACTGGTAAAAATATTGTCTCTGGCAAGGCTCACACTATTGTAGGTTTGGATCCTGCTCTTCCTCTGTATAGTTATGATAAGCCCGATAAACGTTTGTCTAGCACTGATGCCTACTATGTGGAATCCATTCAAACCAATGGTGGTGAATTAGGTTTCTTGAAACCCATCGGCAAAGGTGCTTTCTATCCCAACGGTGGTAAAAGGCAACCTGGCTGTGGTGCTGATCTTACCGGCTCTTGTGCTCATGGTCGCTCTGTTTCTTATTATGTGGAAGCAGTAGAACAAGATAACTTTGCTACAATTAAATGTGCTGACTACCAAGATGCTGTTGCTAAGAGTTGTGGTTCTAGTTATAGTTCCGTCCGTATGGGTGCCGTTACCAATGCATACATGGTTGCTGGTGATTATTATGTGCCTGTTAATAGTGCAGCTCCTTTTGGTGTTCTGGCTTAAAATATGACATTAAATGACTAAAAACTGTTTAAAATAAATGATTTATATCTTCAAATGACTACTTATTTTTATTGAATAGTGAGGAAGTACAGGTTTAGGTTCATTAGGCGTAAGTAAAATTATCATTGAAATAAAATATTAAAAATTCTAATAATTTCAGTAAGGTTCGTAATTATTGTTTATAATGACAATATTTTTACACGAAAGTTCCGATATTTACTAATGGGTGTTCAAAAAACAGATCAAAAAGAACTCATGAAATTGATTGCAGTTCAACTTGTCACTTATTCCAACACACTATTCCTATTCTAAAAACCTTCTAGCGGTTGCAAAACTAAACGCTTTCCATTAGAAGTATACGCCTAAAGCATACGACAGACACGATAAAAATATGAAATTAAAACAAGCCACCTAACATCTTCTCTGTCATTGAAATTTTGAAGCCTAAGATGAATTGATCGCCTTAGCATGGAGTGTTTAAGATACAATCCATAATTTTTTATATTTTCCGGATGGTTAAGTAATTGAAACATTACATCCATGCCATGTGCTTATCTAATGATAAATACGATAGGAATTTTGATAGCACCTACATAGGTAAGCGGGTATTTAAGTTTCTTCATACTTATCTGTATGCCGTCAACCAATTAAGTTGTTCTGCACTCACTATTAAGGGCACCAACGATATTTCCTTCATGAACTCTATATTTTGTACAAATCTCCTAATCATCTTCCAGTCCACTCCAGTAAGATGTGTTATATTTGCATATAAAGTTTTAACCACAATTTTTTGGATCTCTAACCTACTTATAAATGCTGGGAAATCACGTAAAAAGTGTTCCATCAATTCGATAGCTTAACCACATACATCGACTAACCAATTTAGGTGTGAGTCAGAGTCTCCCGTAGAGACAGTTAACAGAGAACTTAACCTGAATAAATTCATAGCTTTCCTCTCATCATAGTTTCCCCAGCATACTTTCAATATTCTTGCTTGATTGATCGACTAAATCGATAACACGCGGTCTGACGTAGTAGCCAGGATTTCAATGTACTAACAGCCATTGGACATTCAAATTCATGACATGCAATGCACTAGCTCTATTAACCAAACTATTCTTTGATTATCTATGAGAATATTCAAATCTCTGTTTCTAAAGTTTACGAAAATAGCATTAGTTCAGATCACATATTTCCTAAGTACACGTACCTCTACTCCAAAGATTGTGTTATGGACCTCGTAGCTAGAGCGATAGTTTGGTTTCTGTTTGGTTTTTATAGAGGCTTAGTGTCGTACATACATACATAATTGGTCATTACAAATCTTCAGCCAGGATTACGACCTAGTTTCTCACACCATGAGTGGCGGGACCTATACATTAAAGTCGACTCCGAACGACGGATTTTTTAGGAAACTCTTCACTTCAATTTAATTTACTCTCAGATTTCTTGCCAGAAATCTGCTGAGAAGAAGTCCCCAAAGAAATTGGTATCAAAATTCGTTTTGATGTCAGATCTGGAGTTTGAACCGTGACCTTTAATCTAATAAGCCAACAGACTAGACTACTGTGACTTCAAGTTCCTTCCTATATCCAAATTTAGCGATATCGATGTACCAACAAGTCTTCACGGACATCTACGCATTATGTCTACATATTCTACAGCCAGTGTATTATTCTCGGAATGAGATCGCATTTAAAAACTATGGCTCCCTGGCATAAGACCTAAGTGAAATATATTTAAGGCGGATTAACAATAGGCGGAACAATGGAGTGATTAAATTCGTTCTTTTAAAATGAATAACAAAAAACAAAGAAGAATGAAAATAAAATAAATATTTGAAATATTGAACTTTTAGACACGCGATATCATCAAAATCAGCTTATAACGCATGAAAATACAAATCCCACCCACTTTCACACCGGTTGTACGAGGACTAGCGTAAAAGCTAATGATGATTTGACTTTCATTTTGCTTGTGATAACAAAATTAAATTCCAATGGTGTGCGAAATTTCATTAAATTGCTTTTATTATCAGCCTACTTTGCTTCTATCCTGTAGTGATAAGAAGCCACTTATGGAATGAAACATTTAAATTGGCCAATTCGAATGATACTAAAAGCCGTGTTATCGCGAAAGTTGTCAATCACTTTTTTGGCAATTACTGGTACAAGAGTATAAAAGAAACAAACTTTTTAAAAAATTAAACAATTGTTGACATTTGTTTAGCAATGAAATATTTCTTGTTGATTTCGCTTTGTGCTGTAGCCGGTAAGTAATAATTGTCGTGTTTTTTTTGATTTCTTTCTTATTCTTAAAATTTGTTAAACAATTACAGCCATTGCCTCGGTCATCCCTGAGGATGAACGTGTTCATGGCGAAAATGGTTGGTATGTACCCCATATTGATGGTACTTTTGAATGGATTGATATGGATGAAGCTGATGCCTATTTGGAAAACATGGAAAGGTTCGAAGGCCGTTTAAGCACCAACCCGGTTACATTCTATTTGTACACCAGTGCCAACCCCGATGATGGCCAAGAAATTACCGCCAGCAAAAAATCCATTGATGCCTCTAACTTTAATGCCAAGAAGCCTACTAGAATTACTATTCACGGCTGGACTTCCGGTAAAGATGATTTTATTAACAGTGGTGTCCGTGAAGCATGGTTATCTCATGGTGACTACAATATGATCACTGTTGATTGGGGTCGTGCTCGTTCGGTGGATTATGCCTCCTCGGTCTTGGCTGTACCTGGTGTAGGCAAGAAAGTAGCTGGCTTGGTTGATTTCTTGGTAAAGAACTACGGCTTGAAATTGGATACTTTGGAAATTATCGGTCACAGTTTGGGTGCCCATGTTGCCGGCTACACTGGTAAGAATATTGTTTCTGGTCAAGCCCATACCATTGTTGGTTTGGATCCCGCTTTGCCTTTGTTCAGCTACGATAAACCTGACAAACGCTTGTCCAGCACTGATGCCTTCTATGTTGAATCCATTCAAACCAATGGTGGTAAATTGGGTTTCTTGAAACCCATTGGCAAGGGTGCTTTCTATCCCAATGGCGGTAAGAAACAACCTGGTTGCGGTGCTGATCTCACTGGCTCCTGTTCTCACAGTCGTTCTATTGTCTACTATGCCGAAGCTGTTAAAATGGATAACTTCTCTACCATTAAGTGTGGTGACTACGAAGATGCCGTAGCCAAAAAATGTGGTGCCACCTACAGTTCAGTACGTATGGGTGCTGTCATTAATGCCTACATGGTTGCCGGTGATTTTTATGTACCTGTTAACACAGATGCCCCTTATGGCAAATTGGCTTAAATAAAACTTAAAGACTTTAATATCAAAATGTTCTGAAACTGAACTACTTTCATTTTTCATTGAAGCACTTTAGAACTGTCAGTCATATGACCTACCTAAAGAAATGCAAAATATCTTTCGAAATAAAATATCATTTTAAAGTTGTCCAGTATTTCCATATATAACCCTTGTGCTTTGCCTTGATGAATGTGTGAAATGTAATCTGAAGGTGATATTTTACTCTACCTAGTCATTCTTATAGCATTTTTCTAATTTTCCAAAAGGACAAACATTTTTATTTATCAACCAGCTGTTGTTCTTTTAATACTGCTCAATGTCCTTTTGTCCTTTGGAAAAAAGTATACCAGACAGGCGAATTTTTTGCTGCAATGAAAACAATGCAATGCCTTTACAAATATAGGACGTTCTGTGTTTTATCGCAAAAATAAATTCAAAATTTCAGATGGTGTAGGAAAATTAAACAGAATTTGAAAAAATAATTTTAAATTAAATTTTAATTTAAATTACAAGGATTTCTTAGTTGTTCAGCAGTTGATTGATTAAAAGTACGTTTACCTGAATTAAAGAAAACTCATAATTTTCCAAATATTTACTTGATATAAAACACTTAACTTTGCTTCAACTGTGTTTTAAATTGGCAATTAAAAAATATTAAAATAACGTCACTCAAAAGCCCCGTCCTAGAAGACTCGAACAAAAGTTAACTTTTATTTTTCTTTCCATATTATTTGTGCCATTGTTAAATGAATTTAAATAATTTTATTTTCTTATGATAAATGTTACCAATTAGGTTCTAGAGAAAAAAGAAAGTTTAACGTTAAATCAAATGAAATATTCGGCTTTTTGTTAGGCCTCAGGGCATCCATCAATTATAGGCCACAATATACATATTGTTGCAAGGACTAAAGGAAATTTTCGGTCATGTTGACCATAATGACCAATTCATAAGCAAGTAAGAAATTGAATGCAAATTGTGGCTATCTCTATCCATTTTGAAATTTATTATTTTTTAAATGCCAAAACATTAATTTTATTAATGAAAATCAATTCAAATCATTCCAAATATATTTCTATATAAGTTCGACATGAAGGCAGATAACTTTGAAGTCGATCAACGTTTCACGCAGTACAGTTTATGCCTAAACCCGATCACTAAACCAAAAACGCTAATTTAGAGTGCCAAATTCAATGACTTTTGAGCATAACTGCCAGAAAAATGAAGCATCAAATCGTCAAATATTTGAGAAAAAATCGTCAAAATCGTCAAAGTCGTTTATTGAAATCGTTAAAAAATCGTCAGACAAAATAAATAAATAAACTGAAGGGTTTTTAAAAACAAGAACATATAAAGTCAGTGTTAAGCAGCAATAATATCGCATCATCTACACCCATATGTGGTGTAAATATTCGGCAGTCAGAAGATCTTGATGTTATGGGCATGAATATTCACTGTGATGATCGCTAGAACTAACACATTTTTCAGTGCCTTGGTTTCTTTACTGCGCTGGAATAAAAATTTCATTTCATCGGACTTTCTTTCCATTTACATACATATACATAATTGGTCATTAGAACCCATCAGTCAGGATTATTGACCTAGTTTCTCACACCACTTATGTTGTGTGTGTTCATTTTATACATTAGTAGCGGGACCTACAGTTTAAAGTCGACTCCGAATGACAGATTTTATGAGAAACTTTACATGTCAATTTTATTTACTCCCAGAGTTTTTACCAGAAATCTGCTGAGAGGAAATCGCCGAAAAAATACTTTTTGTATTTTGTTTTGATGTCTCGCTTGGTGCTCGAACCCTGGCTTTTACGTCTAATAAGCCAACACACTACCTACTATACCAGGCGACTTCTTTCCATTTACACCATTTATAACTGACCGAGAATGGAATACAAATCTCATGTATGGGTTAGGCTTAACATCTATTTTAAGGCTTCTCTCTTTACAGGAGAGGACGTAGGAGATCATTAAACACGATAGTGTGCAAAACGCAATTGATTCATTGGAACAACGTTGCAATGCGGCTTGTGTTTCACTGTTCTATCACTACTACAACGGATATTGCTCGAGCGAAATAAGGTTATTTGTTTATGAACAACAAGGGGACTTGTAACTCGGCCAGCACATCCGCATATGGTCGATTGGCCAGTGTGTGATAGCATAACAAACGAAATTTGTTCGTTAGTTGGACTTTGTGAGATTTTTCCTGTTACTTATGGTATAAAAATATTCAAAACTAGTTTCTGTATACACTGCTCCCTTTTTTCTTCTTCCTATAATATATTTTTCTAGTTCCAAAAACAATGCCATACTCTAAGTGTTGGTCGTATGAAAAAAAAAAATAATGGCACTTGCCTAAGTTCTTCCGATGGTAATATTAGAAGCTAGTGTATTCAAATATTTTAAATTTTCTTGCAACGGCAAATGATAATTTATGCTCAACTACAATATTATTCAGAAGTTGTAATTTTTTGGCTTTTAAGTGATTAAAAACGCAACGCATAAAATACAGAAAACTCATCAAAGGTGTTCAAAAATAAATTAAAAAATATAATACTTTACAGCCCAACCTAAATTACGGCGTAAAGCGCAAAATAAATGTCAAAATTTCGCATGCCCATATAAAATGTATGAGACCAACCATAACTGCTCGGCATTAACGCTTTGCAATTTGAAAATCAAATTTTAGTAGAGCGTAAAGAAGTGAAGTTTGTTGTAAAACAAGTTTGTCATTGTTAAGTAGTGACATGTTAGCTGCTTTCAGTCGAATTTTGCGATTTTATCTCTATTTTTTATTTTCATTTGGCGATTTTTATTTAACATGGTAAGTTAGCATTACTTGGCACAGCCTTGACGCTTTTATTTAGGTTGCTCCTTACAGTTTAAAAGCTGGACGCTAAATTACGTTGCGCTTTAAGCCGTAATTTAGGTTGGGCTATTACTCCTTATTATTACTGATTAATGTTCTAAATATCATGTAAATTTTTAGTTACTAAAAATCGTCAAAATAAGGACCTAAATCATCATGATAAATCGTCAAATCTGGCAGCTGTGCTGTTGAGTACCGAAGACGAAAAATTTTTTTGTTTTTAATCAGCAATCTTTTGTAATAGTAGATCGATAGTTCTGCATTGTGATTAACTCCCTGTTTCCCTACAAGTCATACGTAAGGATATAATATCTTCAGGATTAATTTTCACTCATGTCATTTAGAATTTTTTTTTTATTTTGGCCACATTTGTTATCTCTTTTTTTGATTGTTTTTTATAACGATTGACTATTTTTTCAAATAAGTTTAAAGTGGTTGCTTAAGTGCTTGTTTCCACCAATTATCTTGATATAACGCTTAATTATTTTACGTATCAAAAATAAGCAAAACTGACGTCAGACATGCAAATCAAATATTTTCATATTTCATGGCCTAAAGACATCGTTTTTTTTTAAAGAAATTATTAAAAAAAAAAAAAGCAATTCGTTTATTTTCAAAATGAATTGCTTTTTCCGTATTCGTTATAATCTTAAATAATTAATTTTGATTTCCTTTTTTAGACAAACGATAACAAAATTGTTGCAATTGTTTCTTTGGCAAATATACATTCATTATATGCACCACGGTGGCTGCATATTAAAGGACAACTACCATATGTTGGAACTCAGTTTAATAAATGAAACTATGTATATCATTAATATATCAATGTCGGATATCTCCGTTAAATTGACATCTATTTAGACTTTGTCTCTCAATATTTTATAGTTGGAAACGCAGGACCTTCTTGTACATTGTCCTTAGGGGAGGAAGGAAAAGGAGGATATAGGAAAATAGGAAAGGGGAGGGAGAATAGGAAACAGAGGAACGAAAAAAAACAACAGACACAAAACAACAGAGGTTGAGAGTGCGACTACACTTATGAAGCCCTAGCACTTCTCAACCAGCCCAAGCTGCTAATGAATCTGTGGAGAGCCTTGATGTCGGCTCTCGACACAGAACTCAAGTTCTCAAAGAAGGCCCTGCCAAGGGTCCTCAGCCTCAACCTACCAAGGGTTGGGCAGTTGCAGAGGAGATGTTCGACAGTTTCCAACTCCTCCTCATCGCAACATACCCTGCAATAGTCCGGCTGGGATCTGTTCCAGATCCCCGTCAGCGACCTAATCTCGCAGTGCCCCGTGATAAAACCGACAACCAACCTTAAGCTGGCCTTAACCAAGCCCAGCAGCCACTCTGTCCTCTTGCTGTCCACAACAGGCCACAGACGCCTAGAAACAGAACAACCCGATTCGTTCCCCCAACGTCTCTGCTCTTCCCTCCTGACCCATCCATCGATGAGGCCATAGAGGTGATAGACTGGGGGGTCAGGACCAACCGTCAAATCGCCACTTGAAAGCGAACCTAACCTAGCGAAAGCATCCGCCGTCTCATTGCCCAGTATTCCGCTCTGACCCGGAACCCAGCATAGACGGATACGGTCCGGTCCAAAACTCCGCAACGACTCTTTGCACTCGCGAACGAGCCGTGATTTGCACCAGACCGACGCAATGGCCCTAAGGGCAGCCTGATTGTCAATGAAGATCGTGTAAGATTCCGAATCCGAAGATGGGCCACCAGCTATGGCCTCAATAGCCTTCAGTATTGCGAAAATCTCCGCCTGAAAAACGCTGCAGTCATCATTCAACCTGAAGTGGAGTTCAAAACCGAGTTCCTTACAGAAAACCCCAGCACCTGTACATCCACCTAACTTAGACCCATCTGTGAAGATGGGTATACCACTCTGCCCCTGCTTGGTTTCAGAATTAATTAAGCAACAACAAAAAAACTTTATTATTTACACAACTTCGTTCAATAACTAAAGAAGTATATACTCGAACCTTTATCCCTCTAGATGTCAAATAACTTATTACAACTTCCCAGGTACTGATTATGGCCCACAAGCTTAGCTGCCAGATTTGACGATTTATTGTCATTTTGACGATTTTGTCCTCCAAAAATATCATATTGACGATGTGACGATTTATGCCCTTATTTTGATGATATTTGGAAATCATAAATTTACATCATATCCCTTACTATAGTACATTAAAAGCCACTTTAAGCTTTGTATTTACCTTTGCAGTTATTACTATTGCCAGATTTTTCTGTATCCTATGTCCTTAAAAGCCAAAAAACTACAATCTCTGCACATACGAATAGTCCGACTAAAGAACGAATTTTGTCTGTAATGCAGTGAGCGATCCACTTGCCAATCAACCACATACAAATGTATGTGCCCGCGGAGAAAGGCGAGTGTTCCGTAGGAATACATGATTCTCGGGTACAAGTCCCTTATTTCGCTTGAGCAAAATCCGTAAAAGTTTCGACACAACAGTGAAACTAGGTTATATTGCAACGATGCTCCAATGAATCAATGGAGTTCGATACCCTATCGTCATTAACGGGCAACTTCACCCTTTGTTCTAAGCGGTCGAGAAGTCTCAAAATATTCGTTGAGGCGCCGCCCCATACATGAGAATTCTATTCCATTCGTTTTCGGTTATAAGAGGTGTAAATAGTAAGAAGATTAGATGAAGGGAAGCATTTCTTACACTCTCTTAAGAAACTAAGACACTGAAAAATGTGTTGGTGTTCAGTGTGATTTGATGCATTATGTATCTGGCAGCTATGTCCACAAAGTAATCAATAAGGGAATAATAGGTAATTCATTTAAATCAGTCGGAGGATTTAGAGAGAAGTGATTGCAATGAAAACGAATGTATTCTTTCCTATTAAAGTAAACTTAATTAAATAATTGATAAACCCTCTTAATACAATTTAATTTAAAAGGAATAATGGCTGACATCAATTTTTTTTTTCCAGTAGCATCATTTAATACAAAGTCATGTATATACACATAGTCTTGAAAATTAAATCTTAAGCTTAATGACTTTACAGAAGCAATATATTCTCGCCATTCTCCCAACCTTATTTACATTTTCACAAGGCGTACGTTATTTAACATGGATTAGCATTTTTGCAATTACATCGTTTGGTAACTTAAACGAAAATCTTAAATCCTTAAGAGCATATGACTTCCTCTTTGGAATTGCTAGTCAGCATGTTCATCTATCATTATACACCCTGCAGTCAACTGATGGTGTATTGTGCGTGTGCTAATGTTTGTCATACCTGAAGACTTACTTAAGATATTTATCGTATTGCCGTTTATGTATTCTATTGTGTCATCAAAACTATGTGCAGATAGTAATCGTAGTTACTAGTCTTAATAAAGTCTTGAATCTCCTCGTAGTATACAATATAGTCGTACTATTACGGACTAGTCTACCCTCATTATTTGCATCTTTCAAACTCTTGACAAATAAAATTCTTAAGAGTATAATACACTAAAGGAAAATGGACAATAAAAAAGGCAACAGAAAGAAAAAAGGATTCAATTTACACAAGAGTTTTAAATTATACTTGAGTGACACACTTGTTTAAAATGAGTTACGTTTATAAAAACCTGACATTGGATCACATATATTTTAGGAAATAAAGTAAGAAGTTCTTATATCAATGTCATATGAAAACAAACTAAAAAAATAAGAATTGTAGACAAATTCATAAGAAAGTAAAAGAAATTGATTTTCCCATCAAAGTAATTTACGTTGGCTTAGTTTGTTGATTTTCGAAAATATTTTCTGATTTAACCATACACTCACGTTTCTTTATATCTCTTGGAAATTGTTGGCAATTGTCTTGTAATGACTGCTGTTAGGAATTAAAATTAAATAGAAATACATAGAGGATCTCGATGGCAAACGCTAGTTATACATCACAAGCTAGCATGTGATAATTCGACACTCGTTTAGTGCAAATCTTCAATCACTAATGAAGTGAATGAAAATGAAATTTATATTCCTTCGAAACAATGGAAATTTGTGCATTTTATGGAGATGATGCCAAATTAAAAATACGGTAAGGAAATGGTATGTGCAATATTTCAAAAACCAGTCCCGAAGTAGGATACCTTTTAAAGAAATTGAATTCATTAAAGATGCCTTACTTATTAACTGTAAAAAACTGAATAAAATTTCTATCGGGTCGTTCATTAGGAGCCTTCTAAGTGAACATTTAAATAAAACAAAATGTGTGTGAAATATTATCGATATTTTTTTACTTGTCCTTTTAATGGGTGGCATATGCAGACAGACATCACATCACCAAGTTTGTCACTTTATGTACTTGTATTGTATGTGTTATTTTTTACAGGAAGGCGAGAACAACAATTTAAAGTCGACTCCGATTGATAGATTTTTTGAGAAACTTTACATGAGATTCTACCAGAAATCTATTGAAAGGAAGTCACCAAAGAAATATTTTTTCGTATTTGTTAGTAAAGCCAAAAGGTTAAATTTTCCGCAACACATAAATCAGGCTCAATTTGAACTACGGCATATATGTATTATGTTGGCCTTGAGAACCACCATTCTTTGTGTCAAAACATAAGATGTTTGATTAAATTGAAATTCGTTTTAAATACCCGAAAATTATGCTCTATTTTGAATCACAAATCGAGCCAGTATAGTAATTTTTTGAATCAGAACCCTTTAATATGATGCCACCTACAAAAATTAAATCTTGTTGGTATGGAAAACTTAGCGTAATACTTCATAAATTGGCTCTCGTTACATTTTGCCAACGTACATTTTCAGTATATCGTTGTAGTCTAGTCTTCTCGTATTATACGTGAGGCCACTTTTCGAACCATAGACATCACCAACAAAACAAAATAAGAAAAAATATTTCATAGACGACTTTCTCTCCGTATATTTCTGACAAGTAGATAATATTACAGTCGAACTCGATTATAACGAACTCGGTTATAACGAATTCTTGGTTATTACGTAAATATTTTCAAGTCTTAACGTTTTAATAACAATTTTCATACAAAAAACTTCGTTTATTACGAACTCTCTTATAACGAACTCGTTTATAATGAATTCTCGGTTAAAAGGAGCTACTTTAATTGGTCCCAGTAATTAAATTTCATACATTTTACCTTTTTTATAACGAACCCTCAGAAATAATTTTGAAATGTGGCAATAGTCTTTACGTTTATATTAAATAAATGGCAGCATTAAATTATAACTCAGTATCTTTAATCAACTGCTAGATAAAAAGAATTAAAACATATTTTTGGTTTTTAATAAAAAAAAATACTTTTTGATAAAGTAAAGTAAAGTAAAATGATAAAATTTCTTTGTATTTTATATTTTCTTCTATGACTTCACCCCGTTTATTACGAACTTTGCCTATAACGAACTATTTTTTCTGATCCCAAGGAGTTCGTTATAACAAGGTTAGACTGTACCATGAAAAATTTCTCAAAAATCTGTCATTCGGAATCGACTTTAAACTGTAGGTCTCGTCACATATGAATTAGTGGTGTAAAGAGCTAGGTCGAAATCCTGGATGATATGGTCTGTGTAGTCCAAGTTGCATTGCCTTATTACTGATGGCAACCAAAGACATTGTTAACGAGAAGTGGTGATGAAACAAAATGTTGACATAATCGAATGACAACAAGAATTTCTTTTCTTGGCCTCGTTTCAAGAAATCCAATCGTTGATTGTGATCCATTGCATTAAATTCATTTTTAAATATGTTCTTTACAATGAAATTTGGCTTTAATACCTCAAATATTTTACTATAACTCCGTGAATATTAGCTAATGGCAGAATGTACACGAATTTGCACGAATTTTTACGAAGAAAAAATATATTCATTAATGGAAAATATCAGTGATATCATAACAAAATGACAATTTAAGGTAATTATGCTCCCCCTTTAAATCTTAGGCTCTTGTTGACCTATAATTTTATATTTTTCTTTGTTTGTTTAATCAATAAAATGTGAAATTCCTCTAAATCCCTGACGACCACTTGTTTGATGGCATTACAAAAATAGCTCATAACCGACAACGACAACAACAGCAACCATATCATAAACTGTCATATTTCCTACTGCGGTTGTCATTAAGTTTAGGAAGATAAAATAAATTTTTATGGCATTTCATGTTAATGTTAAAGAAAAAATATAAAAATAAATACTCTATGAAATATTGTACATGAAAACTTTACATTTTTTCCTAACATTACCGAGCATGAAAATGTAACCACTAGACCACATCAACTAAGACGAACACATCGTTTGAAGTGATGACAACTTAAAACAAAAACCAAAAAAATGGCCTCGTAATGGTAATCCAAATATAATGCTGAAATTTTCCGACAGACAGTGTCATATCCGATAAAAATAATTCTCTTGTAAATATCACCCTCCTATTAAGGCAACTACAACCGGAAGAAGTAAAATGATAGGGAGTATGTTTGAAATTTATTGCGCTTATAAGTTTAAGGGATCTTCTATTGCCTTTTGAAAATTTAATATATTTTCGTTTTTTGTATTTTTTGGATTTACTTTTATTCTATTCTCTTGATTATTTATGTAACTGCCTACGCAATGTCGTCATTAAACTCCAGTCTACAGTGTTGTAATAATTATTGAAGGATTTTTCCATTAACAATATTTGAATAACAGAATTGGCGTAATCTGAGCTTCAGTAAAAGAAATTACAAATTCAAAAAAGAAATGCATTAAGAGAACAGAACTAAGCATTCAAACGTGACCAACGTGTTAGCCAATGATAAATACATAAGCAAACGTTATTATATGTTAACTTTTAATTTTACTTTCATTAAATTCAAGGGTACAATAAATGCTTCATCTTTTTATAAATAAAACATTAAATCTTGTATAATACAGGGTGACTAAAATATAATACAACAAAGTAAAGCGGTATATTTTTTTAAATTTTTTTTAATTTTAATGTTCAAAAGCAAAAAATGTTGGAAACAACATCAAATTTTAGAATCAGTTTAGATTTGTTCGAATTGGCCACCTTTGGTACGAATTATGGCCTTCAAACGGCCGACAAAGCCATCACAGGTTGCACGAAAATGGCTATGCGGTATTTTAGCCCATCCTCGGCGAATCGCTGTCTTAAAATGTTCGACACTTTGGCATTTTTTAGTGAGAACCTTACTTTACAAAATACCCAGGCGCAAAAGTCCAACGGGTTGAGATCCGGAGATTTTGGTGGCATTTGTGCGGTAGAAATGAAGCGAGGGACCTCCTTTTTAAACCATTCTTGGTTGACGCGTGCTGAGTACGGTGGTGCTGCGTCCTGTTGGAATGTCCATTGTCTTCGGCCAAAATGATTCAATACTGTATTTAAGACATTTTCCCGATATTATTCGGCATTTATTTTGACCCCACTGTCGATGAATACGAGCGGAGAGCCATCGGTCGTTACGGCGGCCCGCGCCATTACCATCGGCGGGTTTGAGTTCTGGTGGCCAATCGCTGATGTAAATTTTCCGCTGACCTCATTTTGTTTATTCACACACTCCTCAATTTGGAAAGGCTTCTCATCGGAGAAAACTAAATTCGGTAACTGGCCTCTTTAGTGCAAACGAAGTAACTCCTTGGCTCTTTCCAGTTTAACTTTTTTTTTCCATCGGCGAGCACTTGCACTTTTTGCAAATTCAATGGCTTTAGTCCAAGCTCATTTTTCAATATGTTTTGCATCCGTTCTCGCTACCTCTGCGACGTGGATTTCGATCAAATCTGGCCTTCACTTTTCGGATCATTTTTGGTGATGTTACTGTTATATATCTGCCTATATATATCTGCCTACGATTTATAACGCTTCCAAAATGATAGTACTAGGCTATCAAAGTAGAAACGTTTCATTGAATTATTCTACTACCAAAACTCGAGAGTTTCCTTTGCTCAAATAACCATTAAATCCGTCTTCTAAAATTGCATAATATACGAGACATCAAAAAGAAATATGAAAAAATATCTCTTCGGCGACTGCCTCTCAGCAGATTTCTAGCAAAAACTCTGAGAGTAAATAAAGAAATTACCCTGAAAAGTTTTTCAAAAAAATCTGTCGTTCGGAGACGACAACAACATAAGTGGTGTGGGAAGCTAGGTCGTAATCCTGACTGAAAGGGTTATAATGACCAATTATTATATCAAATTATTGTTGAAAGTGAAGGGAACGGAAATAACTCTTTTTCTTGGTTTTGCATCAAGCTCAGACAATATTCTTAGATTTTATTCTTGAGATATGATTGAAAAACCTTTAACCTCTTTTGTATGCACATATGTAACTAATTTACAGCGTTCATGATTATTTTTTTTTTTTGTTAAAATGATAAAAGAACGCTTATTTAAGTACCCAAATAATCTTTAAATATAGAGTGTAAAAATAATTACACAAATAAACTATTCCGTAAAAATTAATTACAAAAAACTTTTAATTTATTGCCATGCTTAACAAATAATCCAAAGTAAACCTTTTAATTACACATACAGCTTTAGATTTAGTGCCAATATTTTCATGATTTTAATTATTGCAGCATGCCTCTCCACAACCGACTGTGGTTCAGTGGTGCTGCAAGTATTTCCTCCTTTTGTGTAATTTTTATTTTCCACTAATCTTTCAACGTTTCATCGTCAATAAAGAATAGAGAAATAATTAAATTTCATTTCATTACTGAACACTACAGTACTCTTTCATTTTTAATATTTTATTGCCATTAACGCCCAATTTCACTCTAAGTAAATCCCATCAAAAGGATCAAAGGGATTGTATTTTTTTTTTTTGTTCATTTCGCTATAATTAAAGGCAAACACCAGCCGAAAGGAAGCAAAAGAAGAAAAAAAAAACTCTTGGGTTGCTTTTCTTTACACAATATGATTATAAAACAGCTTTTAAGTGTTAGAATATTAAAAAAACTATAAAAAATTTGCGGACTTTTAACACAATTACAACAAAAAAATAGAAAAATTCTACGATTAATTTCATAAAATTTTATTTACAGTCAAACCCGGTTATAACGAACTCCGTGGGACCAGAAAAAATAGTTCGTTATAGGCAAAGTTCGTAGTAAACGGGGTGAAGTCATGGAAGGAAATATAAAATACAAAGAATTTTTTTCACTTATTAAAATCAAAAAGTATTTTTTCTTTTATTAAAAACCAAAAATATGAGATAATTCGTTTTATCTAGCAGCTGATTAAAGATGTTGAGTTATAATTTAATGCTGCCATATTAAATAAAAGTAAAGACTATTGCCACACTTCAAAGTTTTTTCTGAGGGTTCGTTATAAAAAAGGTAAAATGTATGAAATTTAATTACTGGAAACATTTAACCTACATATAGTACACTAGTGCATTCTTGTTTACATGATATGTCACGTTACATGATACGTGACATACTCAGTACTCATCAATACCTCATAGGAGATTATGCGATCGCATTATTTAGTTATTATATTATTGAATATAATAAAAATAAATATAAATTTTAAAATTATCATGATCAAACAATGAGCATATCAGGGTTAAAACGTTGGGACTTGAAAATATGTACGTAATAATCAAGAATTCATTATAACCGAGTTCGTTATAAACGTGTTTGACTGTGTTATTATTATATATTTAAAAAACAAGCAATTTTATTTCATACTAGCAAGAATTTTAGGGAGGTCCTTTAAAAATTTAACACAACTTTTGCTCGAGGAGATAAATTAGAACTTCTTCAGTAAACGAATTCCATATTTAAGCGAAATTTCCAATTCATAAGAAGACGAAGAACATTAAAATGGGTTTATTTACATAAATTATTCGTATTTTTCTTCCAAACTACTCTTAATAGAAGGTTGTTGCCCCTTTCCTTTTGTAAACACCTAAAAAAGGTCAAACACCAGTTTACTTAAATATGGATATCCTTACGCATAGACTTGTTAAAATTTTTTATTTCCTTTACACGTTCATCTTTCAAAAATATTTTCTTTGAATTGACGAGACCACTTGTGCTCAATTGCAATGCAAGTTAATCTAATAATAGTTGTACCAGGAATTTGGAATTTCTTTTTCCTGTTCAATATAAACTGTTCAGAGAAAAAACAAAGCGAAATGAAATGAATTTTTATAGATCACGTCCGTTACGTTGTGAATAAACATGTCATGTTTAGCATTTTGTAACATTAGGGACTTTGGATGCTATTTTAATAACATAGGAATAATAAAGAAATTGAATAGCAGGCTAGTTGTAAGCATATTTGGCTTTAAGTGGCATATGGTTTAATCATATTACTTAATGGGTATGAGAACTTATTTAATTGCTAAACTAATTAGCAATTAAATAAGATTATTTATTTATTTCCTCTTCACATCCCATCAACTAAAAATTCCAAAATCGGATTTAAATTGTACTTATCTCCCATTTGTCGCTATTGAATTGCTCAGGTATTAGGTACTTCTTCGATTTATCATGTCATTTTGTGCCCGATTGAGTCTAAATGTATATATCGAAGTCGACATAGTCTAGTAGGTAGAGTGTTGGCTTCATAGATATGAGACTATGCTTCAAACCTTAGTTCAGACAACAAAACGAAACATTAAAAACTCTTTTTCGTCTCAGCAGATTTCTGGCAAAGTTTCTTAAACAAATTTGTCGTTCGAAATCCACTTTAAACTGTAGGTCCCGCCACACACACAACATAAGGCAAATTGTAATCCTTACTAAAGGGTAGTAATGAATGTACGAATTTACAGCCTTAACAACGCATTATCCATTTCTGATACAGACAGTAGCAAATCTGAACAATGTTAGATAAATGCTGCAGAGAAAATATGCTAAAAATCTACAAGGGCGCGTTCTACACCTTTTTCGAAGTCACAACTTCATTACTTACTTAATTGGCCATTAACAATCCTCTTAACGCCGCGCACTACACCTTTTTTGAAGTCACAACTTCGGTACTTACTTAATTGGCCATTAAAAGCCCGATTAACGGCGCATTCTACACCTTTTTCGAAGTCACAACTTCCTTTCTTACTTAATTGGCCATTAACAGCCCGATTAACGGCGCGTTCTACAATTTTTTCGAAGTCACAACTTCCTTCCTTACTTAATTGCGCATTAACAACCCGTTTGACGGATTTCGGCCTGCCACAACATTTCCTTCCAGGTGTCTCTACTTCTAGCGTGCCTACGCCAGTTGGTCACACCAATCAATTTGGTCCTTCGAACAGATAAAAGGTCGTCCTCTTCGTCGGAGCATTCTCCTCCACTCGAACAACCTTACCGAGTTAGCGCAGCTGCTGGATATTAATGCCTCTGCAAAGTCACAACGCATGTGTAAGATCGGACTTGTTGTACGGAAATGAAAGCTGGTTGGTATTCACCATTAAAATGCCTCAGAACCATATGGAAAATATGTCTGGTCTAATAACATTATGAAAATGAATTGCAATAAAGCAGATAAAACGTGGGAAATGGAGATGGAACGGCCTTACTCTTGGAAAGAATACTGATAGTATAACAAGACTGCCACTTGCGTGAAATCCTCAAGGCTCTAGATGCCGTGGCTGACCAAGGAACAGCTAGAAACTTAAGATATTCCAAGTACAGTATTATATTTGAAGATGCAAAAATAACAGCAGTCAGTCTAGTGGGTAGTATGCTAAAGGGCCGTGGATTCGATTCCCACCATGGATATGCTTCGTGGAAGACATATGCTGCTAAGAGGGGTAATAGTATTTTTATCCATCGTTTTATTCATAAAAAATCAGAATTTTTTTCGAAATTTTTAAAATTTTTTTTATTTAAAAAAAAACTTTCTTAATGTGAATCAATGGGAATAACTGATTGGAAAAAAATAAAAAGCATTGTCCACATGCATATTTTCCAACTGAAAATGTATGGAAAATCTTGTAATTAAAATGAATTTTTATTTTGAAGTATCTTTTTTTTGTTTCTAACAGTGAATAGTTTTATTTATACTAGAGCATCATCATCACCTAGAATGAATCATTATCATGAATCTCCACAATTTAGATTAAGAGTTGCAGTGAGTTACAAAATTCAAATAAATAAGTTTTAAGCCGGTTTTAAAGGCTTTAAGAATAGCATTTCAATAGCAATTAATGCAGTACTCATGTAGACAAGCATCAAATCTCACAGACTGTCTGAACTGTTATAAATATAACAACCTACACATACATACATACATTATTATTACCCTGCAGGAGATTAAGCGTCAATTGTCTAAAAGCTACTAGTACTAGTACTGGTACAGCTGGCACTAGTTCACACAGGGTTTAAGTTTTTATAAGAAAGTACTAGTAGTAGAACTAGTTTAAATATACCAGACTGATAGAATTTTTTGTGTAACTCAACAAAAATTCACTTACTGTTTTTAGAATTAAATTAATTTATTTAGTTTTATTATTTATTTATTTATATTTATTATTATTTATTTATTAATTTTTCATAATTGTATATAGTATTTAAAGCCTTGAAGAAATGCGCCTGTTTTTATTTTTGTTTTAAAATATTATTTAAATGAATTAATTTTTGTACAAACCGTAGTCTTTTTTAGTGCTTTAAAATATTTTAATATTTAAAATTTCACGATGTGATAAGGTCAAGCCAGCCTTGAAAAAATAGGCCTGTTTTTTATTATGTAAATAAATATGGTTATTTTAATTTTTTTTTTTTAAATATTTTAATAAATAATTATACAAAAACTAATTTTTTATCCATTATTTTTCACTTAACCAACAAAGGAATTTACCAAATTTTGTTAATTTTTTCCATATAAAAGAACTAGTAATAAAGTGGTTCGAAATCTCCCAATTATATCCAAATATACCAGTACGAAACTAGAACCAATGATACTAGTAATAATACCAGTTCGAAATATACCAGTACGAAACTAGTACCAATGGTACTAGTAATAATACCAGTTCGAAATATACCAGTACGGTACTAGTAATTAACCAGTAGGAAACTAGTACCAATGGTACTAGTAATTTTTCAAACACACTCAATGCTAATTTGAGCATTAAGATGGTATAGAAAAGTTACCAGTTGAGTACTAGTACTGGTGGTTTTTGTACTAGTTTTGTACTAGTTAGGTACTAGTTCAATCTCCTGCAGGGTAGTTATTGTGGTTGGTCACATATACAAACGAGATAATATCACATATACCTTCAGATTAACGTAAAAATTTGAAAAAACATGCCTGTTTTAATAACGGTCAGTTAAAATCGTCTGTATCTGTATTAGTAATGCTAAATAAACATTTAAAATTAAAACATTTTCATGACAACAACAAATAAACATGCAAACATTTGTGTTAAACAACACAACAGTGGGAACAAACTACCCGAACAGTGTCCGTACACACATACTTATTTTCTATTGCGCCTTAGGGAGCAATTCCTTTAAGTGGCTTGACTCTTGCCAAACTCCATGCATACATACTTGTTGGTTAGTGGGTTGTTGAATGAACGTAAAAAAAGGAAACAAATAAAAAATTTACATTTTTATTGTTGACCTTTTTTTTGTCTGTATCTAGCGTTAAATATTCTCTTCTGTCGCTTTTTATTTCTTTAACGTAATAAAATTCCTATGGCTCTCTCTCTCTCCCTATTTAGCATATGAATTCCAGTTATTTATTGATTTTCTATTGTCAAGTGTGTCCCTTTCTTTTCAATTGTTATTTTTTTTTTTCAATTTACTTTAAAAATTTTCTTCTCGTTGTAGAACCAATTCAAAGCCTCAATTCATTTATTTTCTCAGTTGTTTTCCGAACTGAACTGTTGAATGCCTTGGTGATGGGAAAATATGAAAACTGAAAATTGAAAATGAGAGTCAACATTTTGATGAGAATCTCTAGGCATGAGCAAATGCTGATGAAATGTGTTGGTGTTGTTTTGTCAGAGATGAATGGACATCGTTTCAATTTTCCATGTGCCTAAATGTATGTTAATGATTCATGATATTTTCAGTTACTAAGTGCTTCCCAGAGAGCTGGGTGACCAGATGGCCAAAGAAGCAAGTATTGGAAAAATTCGAATTTTGACCAGAAGTTCTGGTATGTTACACTACACATAGTATATGTTCTAAGTTACTGAGCTCGTGTTTGACATTTTTCAAGAAAAATTAAACCTTGCTATGTCCAAGGTTCTTGGTATGGAAAGGAAACTTTTAGCTAAAGTTATCTTTAACTAACCCCAAGTTTAAAGGCGAGTTGTAATAATAGCCCTTAGCCTTTGCTTTCTGTAAAGATGTCTTCGATGAGTCTAAATGAACGCAAGCAGAGGAATTATTTTACTTGCGACCCATGATTTATCCAAAACTGATCTGTCCTACACATTTGAGATACATTTAAAAATTCCCTGTACCTAATCAATAGAACTAATTGTTAACGAAGACTAGAGATAACGAGCCCATTTGCTTAACATCAGACAAGCAACATCGAAATAACGTCACTTGTTAAGCACTCAGTGCCAGGTTATTATGAAATATTCAACATATACTGGTAGGTTCCGCAGATCCCCTTACATGGACACATACATACTTACATAATTAGCCATTACAACAGTCTTCAGTCAGGATTACAACCTAGGTTCTCACACCACTTACACTGTGTATGTCAACTTTATACATGGCCAGCAAGACCTACAGTTTAAAGTCGCCCCTGAACGATAAATTTTTTCCCAATTTTATGTTTCTCTGAGAGTTTTTACCAGAAACGTGCCCAGATGCGTAAAAGAAATATTTCGTTATGTTCAAGAAATTAGACCTGGGGTTTGAACCGAGATCTCACGTCTAATAAGCTAAGAGTTAACGAGCTCATTTTCACAACTTTAGACAAACACCATAGGAAAAAAAGCTAGTCAAAGCTAAGTTTTGATGAAATCCTTAATAACACTAGAGATTTCACAGTTATTCCTGCACAAGGAATATGTACAGAGTAAACCAAACTTAGGCCTATTTTGTCTTCACCGGTGAATAATTTTATTTATACTAGAGTATCATCATCACATATAATGAATCATCATGAATGAATACAAATCAGATGAGATGCAGTCCTCAACTATACTAGTGGGTTCCACAGTTATTCCTGCATGAGAAAAATGAACAGAGTCATCCAAAGTTAATGAATAAAAGGACGAATTAACGTAATGCTGACTCTTGTCTATTGTCTCGAAAAATTGTATTCTTAGACTATGACCAACAAAATGTACACTAGTAGTTAAGTATGCTGCAAATGAAAACACCCAAAATGTAGAAGAAATATTTTGATCCTAGTACAGCATATAGATCCTGGAGGAATGATAGTCCTCGTGATTAAATTAAATCGTCACTGTTGTCTTATAAAGTATCATATCATGGCCACCTTAATGTGAATTGAAATCTGTTTACTTTTAACTCAATAAACACTGGGCAAGTGATGATAAAAGACACTCGCAAAGAATTTAAAAATCAAAAAAAAGAACGAAAAAAAACAATTTTTTTTTACAAATTGAAAATGAAATAAAGAATGAACAATAAAAAAGGATTTTTATGTTTGGCAAACAATTTGATAAATGGATTTTTAAAACAGACTCTCACTCACTCACTTGGCAAGAAAAAATTGCAAGAAATTTCATTTTTAAAAGAAATTCGAATGGATTGATTGTTCATATTTATTGAATTTTAGAAAATGTTTGCTTTGAAAATACGTTTAAAAAATATTTCTTTTTAAATAAAAAAAAAATTTCCATTTCATGAACAATTTGTTTAACTAACAAAGAAAGCATGTAACAAACTCTGAATACTTCTTTAGGAACATTAGCACAAACGAATGATAACCTAGTGCCTAGAGTTTAGAAATATCAAGAGCCAGTTGTACAAACACTGATAGAATTTCAATTTAAAATTCTCATTTTTAATTCAATTTTTTAACAATATTTCGACATGACTTAAATGCTAATCAAATTTCTTTTGTACACAAATAAACTGAAGTGAGGAAATTTTTATTTAAAAATTGTTGTTTCCTTAGAAGGCTCATACAAAGAAAATTTTGTTGACACTTAATCTTAACCCCTTTTAAGAAGTTAATTGACATCCCATTAAGAGTTAAAGTTCAGTCACTTGAATCAAAATTCCATTACGTTCAATCAAATGTTTACATTTGACTGACTTTTTCATCGCATTATCGAAAACAACAGAGAAATAAGAAAAAAATAACTAAACATGGTGCTGTAAAATGAAAAACAAATTTACTTAGTGGTAAAATAAAGAATGTTTTTGGGTTTTCATTATCTATAGTAGTACAAGAACTGGTAACTTTAAGTTGAAAAACTGAAATGTTTCCCACTTAAATGAAATACAGTATCGCTGCGTAACAGACTTTTGTATTCCCAAATTTTATTATGTCTTTACACCGAATTGCTTTTGCATTTGACAGAGATTTTGTGACCATACCAAAGGATTTTACCTTTCTTTAACAACTTCATTCATTCCTTGCACATCCTGGATAACCGGGAGTACATTCATCTATAAAAAGGAGCTTAACAGCTCGCATCTTTATTTGAGATCCCTTATATAAATTGTTTCAAATAATGGGAGATTTTTCTAACAGTTCAGGTTTTGGGATCCACGTCAATGGTGCTTCTTTCACCCGCACCTCGGTCTTCTTTGATAGTCTGGTCGCCATAAGATATCTTGTCAAGCATTGTGAATATCTCTAGGATCTTTAGGGAATGTCGCCGCTGTCTCAATATTTTTTCTGGGCGCTTCACTGTCGCACTGGTCTGAGTAACAAGCCGATGATCTCACCAGGGCTGGTGCATTTTTCCAGAATACTCTTCAATTGTGCGGAAATTTCTTCGTGACGCCAACCTATGTCCTCATCGATGGATGGGTCAGGAAGGAGAGCAGAGGCGTTGGGGGAACGGATCGGGTTGTTCTATTTCTAGACGTCTATGGTCTGCTGTGGACAATAAGAGAGCAGATTGTCAGATGAGCTTGGTTAAGGCCAGCTTAAGGCTGGTTGACGGACTGCGAGATTAGGGCGCTGACGGGGATCTGGAACAGATCCAGCCGGACTATTGCATGGTTTGTTGCGATGAGGAGGAGTTGGAGACTGTCGAACATCTCCTTTGTAACTGCCCAGCCATTGGTAGGTTGAGGACCCTTGGCAGGGTCTTCTTTGAGAGTGTTTAACGATTAAACATCAATTAAGGGAACACCCTGTGTAATATTAGCGGTTCTTTCTTTATAGATTTATGCTCTCTTTTCTCTTTGCATTTTTCTACATTCTTTTGTTCATTGCCTACTTAGAAGTAAGAATTTTGAATTTTATATAGACACTCTAGTTTCGACAGTCAGAACGAACGCAACACAATTAGAACAATAAACAGAAATAACAAAGTGTGAACAAAGACATAATACAGTGAAAAGACATAAATTGAAATTAAACATAATCAAAATTAAACTAAATCATTTGTAAAACAAAAACAAATATTGTGACCCTTTTTTTTTCAAACAAATAAAACATTAAACAAACTGTGAAACAAAATTAACAAAAACAAACACATTTCTTTTTTTATAAAACAAAAACCAATAAATAAATAGAACAAAAAACGAACCAGCGCAACAACAAACATTAAACATTTTTTGGTCCTTCGAACCGGATATAGTGCAGTGTAATTTACAGCAACAAAAAGTTTCTTAAAAAATTAAAAATATTAAAAATCACAAAATATATAACGGCATACAAACAGTTAAACTTTTTGAGAAAAAATAAAAAATAAAGACAGTGTGGAAAGAAACAACAAAAAGAGACCCAACAACACATCAACAGACACAAGAAAGGCAAAAAGACACAGAAGAAAAAGCAACAGCTCAAGCAAAGACACAACAACAACAAGTAAGTGAAGTCGTTCCTTTTAAAAAATATTTTTATTCGCCGCGGTTAAAAAAGAAATACAAAGAAGTGAGCGGAACAAAAAAGGGTTACCACCCATACTTCTTTTTATTATTTTCCGGGGAAACAAAATAACTCGTAATTAATAATTATTCTTGGAAATTATTATTATTTTTGACAATTCTTGTTGTGAAATCGCTAGCAGGGACTTTTTAGACTCAATTTAATCCTTAATTTTTGAAAATTTAACTCATAACAATGGCACTCGACAAATTTGTGAATTGGACAAATGACCTTTTGGATTTTGAAGTAGAATACACACAAAGTGCGGCCGAAAACAACATTCACTCTTTGGAGGTACTTCGGGTCGAACTTGATTCTTTATGGTCACAAGTCAAAAGGACATATGAAGAGTGTCGGGACATGAAGGATGATTCTAAAGAAAAGCCCATCGATAGAAATAACCTACGCGATCGTTATAAAAGGGCTCTTTCTGCCTACAAAACGTGTTTAGGGTCAATTAATGCGGAAATTCAAGTCCTATCAAATACAAGGAAAGAAGAGCGGATTTCTGCTGTTGAAAATCAACCACAGGAAAATCAGGACATTTCATTTGTGCGCTTACCACCGTGTGACACGGATACATTTTACGGAGATTTTGTGACATGGCCTACTTTCCGCGATCTTTTTACAGCATTGTACATAAATAATTCAAGACTTAGCAAAATTGAAAAACTTTTTCATTTAATACAAAAGACTGGGGGAGATGCAAGGAAAATAGTTTCAAATGCCCCATTGACCAATCAAGGTTTCGATATAGCCTGGAAAAATCTTGTAGCCCAATATGAAAATAATCGGATCCAGGTAAATGAACAATTGAAAATTTTATTTGACCTTCCGAATGTAGCTGAAGACTCAGGATCATCAATTCAAAATCTTCAGCGAACAGTCAATGGATGTATTCAGGCGTTAAATGCATTAGGGGTAGAAACCGCCACATGGGACCCATTTTTAGTATACCTTTGCTCAACAAAGCTCCCTCGGACTCTTCTAAAGGAATTCGAAAACTCACTTAAGGAAATTACAAAAGTTCCAACATGGGAACAATTCAATAGTTTCTTGACACACAATTCAAAAACTCTAGAATCCTTAGAGGCTATTACACAGTCAAATACAAAGACTGAACAAACAAGAAGAGATAATTTAAAATCTAGGCCAAAAAGAGTTCACACTTTCCACATAAATACGACTCAAAGTGGAATTGGGTCGAAAAATATAAGAAATTTGACAACAAATAGGGCACAGAAAAATGACTCAAATTACAAATGCCAATATTGTAAGGAGTCTCACCAATTGTGGTCTTGCCCCAAGTTCTTAGAGAAGAACGTCAACGACAGAATTCACATTGTAAAGGTCACTAATTCATGTTACAATTGCCTCTCTATTGATCACAGTGTTAAGGACTGTAAAAGTAAATTTAGTTGTAGATTATGTAAACAAAGACACAACACTTTGTTACATAAGGGATCAGAAACCCAAAACTTAGTTCAGAATTGTGACGCGACCCAATCTAGTAGGAGCATCGCGGCACAAAACAACAATATACAGTCCACATCAGCATCAAGCTTTTCCATACCACATATCACATCCTTGACACTGCAAGAGAGCAAACATCTCAATCAATCTCCCAATGAGAAAGAGACCTTATTGTTTACTGCAATTGTACTGATTGAAACTAGAGGCGAAAAATACCAGGCGAGAGCAATCATCGACCCTGGCTCACAATCAACTTTTATGTCAGAAAAGTTGAAAAATCGACTAAATTTACCCACCAAGAGAAATTTAGTTCATGTTACAGGGTTGAGTCAAACAGTTTCAGAGACTTCAACCAAATCATGTTTATTCAATCTTTGCTCCAGGGTGGATTCACAATTTAAATTAGAAGTCTGGGCACCAGTCCTAAAGACACTTCCATCTAATTTACCACCACAAACTTTGGATTTGCAACATTACAATGAGACTGCTAAACTAGAACTTGCAGATCCTCACTTCAATCAAAGCAGACCCATCGACTTGCTTATAGGCCTCGACTTAGGCCACTCAATATATTGCATGGACACACCGATGCGGTCTATTGGATCCCTTTTGGCACAAAAGACAGTATTTGGCTGGATTGTGGGGGGACCAATTTCAACAATGACACAACCTAGTACATCAGTGTCACTACTCAACACTACGTCCCTTGACCGAATCCTCACACGCTTTTGGGAGGTGGAGGAGACCCCAAAACGGGTTTTGAGGTCAGATGAGGACACATTTTGCGAAAAGAATTTCAAGTCGACAACACGAAGAAACGACAAAGGAAGGTATATAGTTACCCTACCCTTCAAAAATAGCGAAGAAATAGGAACTTCAAGAAACATTGCGATGGCACAATTCTTAAGAATGGAACGCATGCTTAGCCAGAAACCCGAAATCAAAAAACAATACGACCAAGTAATTGTTGAATACATCGAGTTAGGACATATGAGGAAAATTTCTCCCCTGGAAATCCACACAAACCCAAATTATTACCTGCCGCATCATGCAGTAATAAAACCCGAACGGTTGACAACGAAACTTAGAGTAGTTTTCAACGCTTCGAGTCCATCTTCGAACAAGAAGAGTTTGAACGACATATTGTATCCAGGACCAATACTTCAGCAGGACCTAGTACATCTGATACTGAAGTGGAGATTCTTCCGTTTTGTGTACAACGCAGACATCACAAAAATGTATCGACAGATACTCATTGATCCGACTCAAACCAAATATCAAAGGATATTATTTCGGCAAACAGAAAAAGATCCTATTGAGGATTACGAACTCCTGACAGTGACTTTTGGCGTCAACTGCGCCCCGTTTCTGGCCATTAGAACACTACTTCAACTAGCAGAAGATGTAAAATCAACTCACCCTCTCGCATCGAAAACTCTACAACAACACATGTATGTAGATGACGTTTTAGCAGGTGGTCACACATTAATCGACACCATCAAATCAAGAAAAGAACTTACAACAGTTTTAAAATCCGCTGGATTTGATCTGATGAAGTGGACATCAAATGACCCACGAGTCATACAAGACCTACCAAATGAAACTCTACTGCCTCTCGATTGGTTAAATTTGTCAGAAAACTCTGGAACTAAAACTCTTGGTATCAAATGGAACATTTCGTCAGACTCATTTACATTTACAGCACCAGATGTCAAAATCAAAGAAAACTATACCAAAAGAGAAGTTTTATCTACAATTGCCAAATTCTTTGACCCTTGTGGATGGATAGCCCCAATAATAGTTGAAGCAAAATTGATTATGCAACAGATTTGGTTGGATAAAGTCGACTGGGATGACACACTAAAACCCTTGACTTGTCTACAGTGGCAAAAATTCATAAAAAACTGCCCAGCAATAAATATATTGAAAATTCCCCGTTGGATCCAATTTAGCCCGAATTGTAATGTGGAAATTCACGGTTTCAGTGACGCATCAGAAAAAGCCTATTCAGCGGCTCTTTATATTCGAATACAATCAGAAAACTCAGTATTCACATTTATTCTGGCGTCAAAGACCCGTGTAGCTCCCATTAAGCAAATATCTTTGCCCCGCCTAGAACTGTGTGGATCCGTATTACTGGCGAACCTCGCTTGTGGAATTATACCAAATCTTCAACTTCAAAATATCAAGACATATTATTGGACCGATTCAACAATCGTGCTGTCCTGGTTAAAGAAACCCCCTTGCTCATGGAACACTTTCGTTGGAAATCGTGTTTCTGAAATCCTAGACAAAGTTGGAAATCTAAGTTGGCAACACATCGATTCAAAGGATAACCCAGCAGATGTAGCCAGCCGAGGATGTTCTCCACAAGAACTGGAAAATCACAACCTATGGTGGTTTGGACCCTCCTGGTTAAAATTACCTCAAAATCAATGGCCGATACCTACACAAACAGGTGACACAAACTTAGAAGCTAAAACGATAAAAGCATTTACAACCATAATACGCGAAGATCCATTAAATCGATTTTCAGACTTATCACGAGCTTTTCGAGTGCTTGCTTATGTCATACGATTATGGAGAAATACTGGATGCAACAGATCCCATCTTCGCGTATCTTCAGCAGAAATCACAAGAGAAGAGATAGATTTTGTCAAACATCGACTCATCATATGGACTCAACAAAATTATTTTCCAAATGAGTACAAACCTTTGAAATTTAAGCAGAAAATATCACCAACCAGTAGACTTTTGACCTTAAATCCCTTCATGGATCGCCATGGCATTATTAGAGCCAACGGACGGCTCGCTCAATCACCCGCATTAACTTACAATGAGCGTTACCCAATATTACTACCTCATAACTCAAGGTTATCACAACTCCTAGTGGAATTTACACACAAAATTACGCTTCATGGAGAAAACCAACTAATGATTCGAGTCCTACGCACAGAATATTGGATATTCAGATTAAAACCCTTGGTCAAAAGCATAATTCACAATTGTAAGACGTGTGTTTTGTACAAAAAACAGACGCAAAATCAAATCATGGCTTCATTGCCACCAGAACGTACAACATTATCAAGACCTTTTGCTACAACTGGATTAGACTACGCAGGACCTTTTGACATCAAAAATTTCACAGGCAGAGCGTGTCTTATTACAAAGGGATATATTTGCATATTTGTTTGCTTCGCCACAAAAGCTGTACATCTTGAAGCAGCTAGTGATTTGTCGACCCAATCGTTCTTAGCAGCATTTTCCCGCTTCATAGGAAGACGTGGATGTCCCGCACTCATTTATTCAGATAATGGGAAAAATTTCGTCGGAGCAGCAGAACTACTCAGAAAGGAACGTCTAGAATTCATAAAAACTCTTCGAAATCAAGTGACCCATCATTTTAGTCATCAAAATCTTAATTGGAAGTTTATTCCCCCAGGAGCCCCACACATGGGCGGTCTTTGGGAAGCCGGTGTAAAATCATTAAAAACACACCTAAAAAATATGATACCGAACTTGAAATTCACCTTTGAAGAGCTTTCTACAATTCTTACTCGTATAGAATCGTGCCTAAATTCTAGACCCTTAAATCCTGCTAGCGATGACCCAAATGATCTTAATCCATTGACCCCTGGACACTTCCTTATTGGTAGTGCATTATTGACCCCAGCTGAACCAGATGTAAGCAGTGAAAATCTAAATCACATCAACCGCTGGAAACGGCTGAAGGTCATCTACCACTCATTTTGCCAAAGATGGAAGTCCGAATATTTGGTTGAACTTCAACGCAGGTACAAATGGAAGACTCAGAGGGACAATGTGAAAGTCAACGATCTGGTAGCCATCAAAAACAACAACTTGCCACCCAATGAATGGCAAATGGGTCGAATCATCAAGACATATCTTGGCCATGATCAAAACTGTAGAGTCGTAGACATCAAAACCAAAAATGGAGTCATCACCAGGCCAATAACAAAAATTGTGGTTTTGTTTGAAAAATAGTATAATTCTAATCATTTACATACACTAATATTGTTCCAATTTTATACTTACAGGTATGGCATCCCAACAACAACAATCTCAACGCCCTAAACATTGGCAATTTCTTGCGGTATACATTTGCGTACATCATGGTGCCATATCTGTCAACAACTTCACAATACACCAATTCATGAGATTTTACTTGCCGACCCTCAACCTACAAAACAGGACCCATTCAAAACCTGTGGTAAATTTCACCGAGTCATGGGGGCCGGAATGTTTAACGATTAAACATCAATTAAGGGAACACCCTGTGTAATATTAGCGGTTCTTTCTTTATAGATTTATGCTCTCTTTTCTCTTTGCATTTTTCTACATTCTTTTGTTCATAGCCTACTTAGAAGTAAGAATTTTGAATTTTATATAGACACTCTAGTTTCGACAGTCAGAACGAACGCAACACAATTAGAACAATAAACAGAAATAACAAAGTGTGAACAAAGACATAATACAGTGAAAAGACATAAATTGAAATTAAACATAATTAAAATTAAACTAAATCATTTGTAAAACAAAAACAAATATTGTGACCCTTTTTTTTCAAACAAATAAAACATTAAACAAACTGTGAAACAAAATTAACAAAAACAAACACATTTCTTTTTTTTATAAAACAAAAACCAACAAATAAATAGAACAAAAAACGAACCAGCGCAACAACAATCATTAAACAGAGAGCTTGAGTTTTGTGTCGAGAGCTGACATCGACGCTATCTACAGATTCATTAGCAGCTTGCGCTGGTTGAGAAGTGCTAGGGCTTCATAAGTGTAGTCGCGCTCTCACCCTCTTTTGTTTTGTGTCTATTTCTTTCTGCAATTCCTCCGATTCCCATTCTCCCTCCCCTTACCTACATTCCCTCCTTTCATCCTACATCCACTATTTCCTTCCTTCCCTAAGGACATTGTACAATTAGTCAATTTCGACCGCCGGGTACTTTACTTATCTTAGCCGACAAGTACACGTCCTCTAACTTAACCTAACCTAACCTGGGTCAATGAGAAGTCCTGCTCCACCGCTTAGCACACTTGGCCCTTTTGATGGATAGAAGGCGCATCAACCAGTTACACGGACTATGTCTTGGTTTCATCTCAAACACTGTGGCCATGTTTAAAGGTCATTGTGTTATGTTTGAATGTTCATTTCTTGTCAAGTGCTAATATAGGTTATTTGACTTTCTATTTCTTGTCAACTTAACGGATCTATCATCTATTGATCTCATGGATATATTTAGCTTCGTTTATCAAACTTTCAGACTTTCAGATTGATGTTCCAGTAGTCGATCTCTTACTACTTACCAAGTTCTACTAAACTATGAAAGAAGAAGAAGTTGGTCAGTACATTCTTCTGTGAAACCACAACGGGCCTCTATGCGTGCTCAATACGGGATGTGAAAGCGTGTTATTTGGTTCTCAAGAGTATTTCATGTACAAGGTGATTGTACAATGAGCTTCAGTTTGAAAATAGTTTTTCTACCATTTGGGCAGGTATCTCACCAATGTCAGCTGCAATGTTATATTCAAAGTTCATGGCTTAGTTTTTCCTGTACCAAAAATAAATTATTACCGAAATCAAGCACTGAAATCATGGTTAACGGGCAACTTCAAAATGTGGTATGAATTGGCCATCAAACTAGAGCTAGAGCTTAAGGCACTATCTTGTAGAAACTATTTGTCAATAAATTTTAACATTTTGGACGTTGCTAAAAATAATTTGTCGTTAGAAAATATTTTCAATTAATTTTTCAAGCGCAGTATTTATAATTTTTTTTATTATGGTATAAAAATATCAACATTTTGGTGTCTTTTTCCTTTTTGCTTTTCTTTTTTGCAATTTAAATTGCAAATTAACTAAGAAAATATACATTTAATCGCGGTGAAATGTAAATAAATAATTTTGTATCGTTTTAAATATTATTTGTTATTACAAATTTTCCATTTGATTTATGCATAATCTTATACAAACGAATTTATTTTTATGATGCATTGCATTTCATTGATTTTATTGATGCATTTACGTTCGTTTTTATGAAAACACAATTTAAATATGCATGTCGTTGTCATTATGCAGCTAATATTTGCTATGAAACTTAAAAAAAAAAATTCCATTAAATTTATAATATTTTCGTTAATGTAAATAGAGAACGGTACTCGAATCAAATATCCAATGTTGTGCGGTGGGTGAATGATGAAAGTAGATTTAGGTTATTTGTTCACTTTGTTTGTGAGAAGTGATTTCTTATTTTGATATCAATTACTTTTCAGTTTAAATAAGTGGTTATACATACATACACAATTATTCATTACAACCCTTCAGTCAGGATTATTGATCTAGTTTCTCACACCACTTATGTTGTATGTGTTAAATTTATACATAAGTGGCGAGACCTACAGTTTAAAGTCGACTCCGAACGACAGATTTTTGAGAACCTTTTCATGGCAATTTTATTTATTCTGAGAGTTTTTGCCAGAAATTAGCCAGCAGACTACCTACTAGACCACGGCTATATATGTATATATGGTTATATATAGTAAAATTATTTAAACTGTAAAAAACTTTTATTCTTCGATCAACAGAACTCAGAAAAATGCCAAATTAATTATGACCTCCTAACTCACAATACACTAAATTCGAATGATAGGGGCCAAGTTCCCATATGCAACGTAAACGCTATTTAGTCTCTTTAGGTGGATGAAATAATAACAAAGATTATTTTTAAAACGATTTAAAACGATACAAAATTCTTTGTTTATTTTCATTTTCACTGTGATGAAATGTATATTTTATCGTTTATTTGCAATTTAAATGGGAAAAACATTTTACACTATAAAAGGCGGAGAAAGCGCTAATATTTATTCGCTATAAATAACAATACATTAATAGTTTTATGCTCTAATAAAAAAAATATAACAACAAAAACGAAAAATTTCCTCCAGCAACGTCCAAAATGAATGAATTAATTGACAAATAGTTTCAACAAAATGATGCTGATAATAAACACTACAGATAGTACCATGATCTTATAAAGAGACTAGCGCGAGCAATATTTGTGTACATGAAATAATATTTAAGAGCAAAATAGAACGCTTTTCAAAACCCCTATTGTCATTTGTAATGTAAGGACTTAGTGCCTATAGATGGCAAATCTTTCTATAAGTATTTCGATACTTTATCAGGGTTATCATACATACTGTGGGCATAATAGCACGCTCGGAGAATATATAGAATATGAAACATTGTCCAATGTATAAAACAAAAAACAAAAAGAAAAAGTGACCTGTAACCAAAAAAAAACTTCCAGAACGGGAAGAGACATATATATCTGAGCGAGGAGGTACATTACTTACATCTGTTTGCAATCAGAATATTTCATTATGCTAGAAACCATATAATCTTATAGCTCATACTACTGTAAAATATTAAATATACAGCAGTACAATGGGTCAATTTCGACCTCCGGGTACTGTGATTGTCTTGACCGACAGGCGCACGTCCTCTAACCTAAATATACAGCAGTTTTAGAGCGACGCAAACTCATTCCAAATCATCTTCATAACCATCTTTTGCAAATGGGAAGAAATAATAAAAATTTTGAAAGATATTCTCAATGAGACCCCTAGTTGTAATACCGTTATTTGATGTATTTTATTCCGTTCGAACTACTTACTTAAATGGACATTATAATCCTTCGGTCAGGATGAGGACCTAACATATCAGACCACTCATGTTGTGTGAACTAACTTTATATATGAATAGCAGGGCCTACAGTCGACGCCAAACGGGATATTTTTGGGAAACTTTTCCTGACAATTGTTTGACATAAATCTGCTGAGAGGCAAGAATATGTTTGCATATTTCTTTTCCGTTGATATGTTTGAACCCAGACCTCACGTCTAACAAGCTAATACACTACCTACCAAACTTCTTCTATGAATTCAGTTCGGACTAAATATCGAAAAATCAATGTGTTAACGGATAAAGTTCAACGTTCACGTGTTCTAAACGTTCGAGTCGACCATTTATAAGTGATGACTTTTCAAATGCATGTTGTTTACTGCATAACATGCAGCCTTAAGCCGAAAGTCAATACTATCCGTTTCACGTGACCTTGCGTTACATAAATAACCTAAAAAGTCTATGTTTAATGTATTTGGATGCAACCCTAAAATTCTAATTAATTAGCTTATCGAATTCTTTGCAACAGTTATCGAATATTAAATATTAAAACAATTTGCTCTAGCCAAACCTCTCTCTCTCCCCAGATTTCTAGCAAAAACTCTGAGAGTTAATAAAAATTGCAATGAAAAGCTTCTGAAAAATCTGTCATTCGGAATTGACTTTAAAATGTAGATCCTGCCAAATTAACAAATACAACATGAGTGGTGTAAGGAACTAGGCGTAAGCCTGACTTAAGCGTTGTGTGGACCAATTATGAATGTATGTTTATCAATGAAATTATTATTGTCAGTCAGCATTGTCTGTGTTGGTGTAGAGTACAATTTGACTCTTATCACTCGAAATCAAAGGAACGTGTTACAGCATAAGCAGCATAAACAAATTTTCTTTATAGAATGTTAGAATCTTAAAGTCATTGTCCGAAAAAATAAATCATTTTCATCGTATCTTGTACAGGCAACTGATAGACAAACAAATAAACAAAAAAAATTTAAATGAACTTCCACTTATTTTTGGCACGGCACTTTAATTACAAAAATTAACTCATTCGACTTGTATAAATAAACAACAAAAAAGTAAAAAGGAATTTAATTTTCAATTTCATTCATTTAATTTGTTTGTTTAGATTTGCGTATCTTTTAGCAGTGTTAGCCATTCCTAATCATGTTCGCACGCATTCTGTTTATTTGTTTAAAATTCATTTTTTTCATTTTCTTTTTTTTTTCTTTTTTTTGTTTTCGAAATTTATCTTCTTTGGCATAAACTTTAAATTTCTTTACAAAATTTCCTTGCCTTGCCTCGGACGCTCTTTTATACAAACAGTTTTTAAGAATTCAACGAATTTAATTCATCTATGATTTATGATGGTAAAATTTTAGAAAACAAACAACAACAACAACAAAAACGTAAAAAAAAATATTTTCTTTTGTTTTCCAAAGAAAAGTTTTCTCTCTTTCCTAATTAGTATTGTATAGTCTGGCAATGTGTAGTTAAAAAAAAGCTGCTGTTTCTGTAGACTAAGATTACATGTGTAGGAATCAGAAATTGTAAATGTTCTCAGACAATAAGCCAACTCATGGTAATGAAGGAGAAATTCATTTACATTCAAAAGAAGTTTTTACAAAAACACGATAAATTAACTGATGATGCATTAAGCTTTTACACTGAGTAGAATATTTTCAATGCTTGCAATCTACAATTAGTGTAGTTTCTAAAACTGGTCCAATTTGCGGTAAACATGGGTATACTAAAGAGCAGTTAATTTAGTTCGTCTTAAATTAAGGAGTGCGCACGAAAAAAATGGGCCTACTTTTAAGCTTATAACTTTTATCATAATTGAAAAAAATGAATACCGTTACATTGTTTTTGTTAGTCATGTGTTTCAAAGTCCACGTGCTAAATTTCATTGCAATAGCAAAATTAGTTTTTTGATAATGGGCACCCAACAAGAATTGCGTAAAAAAATAATTGAAATTTTCAATGAAAAACCGTGCCGCCTTCAAAAAACGATTGCCAGGTTCACAGGTGTTAACCAAAAAACAGTTCCTATGGTAAAAATAAAACAATATAAGGAGTCTTTGAGTATTGAGAGAAAGCGTGGAAGTGGAGGAAAAAAGGATTTGCCCTAGAATCTGTCTGGATGAAAAGTGGCTCAAAAAGTTGGATGCTCTGAGATCTTTGTCACAAAAAATTTTTATACACAAAGAATTCAAATATTATTTACTTTAATTGAAATATAAAACGAAAAAAAAATCCGCCACGTAGTTTTATTTTTATAACGAAAAGTGTAAGTCCAGATTTTTTTGTGCACACTCCTTATGTTGTAGTTATAAAATAACATTTTAGAATGAAAGGATTATTTAGCTATTTTTATCAAAGTACGATGAAAACAATTGACTTGTCCCTCACAGTCAGTTGACATCTGCCAAAATATGTCATTTAGCGTTTGAAAATCATTAAGAAAAGTGAACGACAAAACTTGACAAGAAAAGAAGAAGAAGTTGATGTCATATATACAAATATATGTATATAATTGATCATTACAACTCTTCAGTTAGGCTTACGACCTAGCTTTGCACGCCATTTATGTTGTGTGTGCTAATTTTATCCATAAGTGGCGGAACCTAGAGTTTAAAGTCGATTGCGAACGACAGATTTTTGAAAAATTTTTCATTACAATTTTATTTACTTCCATAGTTTTTTCCAGAAATCTGCTAAGAGGAGAGATGCCTAAGAAATACAGAAGCGTATTTTGTTTAGTTTTACATATCTGAAGTGGAATTTGAACTGTGTCCTCACGTCTAACAAACAAACATACTACCTACTAGACTACAGCGGGCGTGCCAACAATTTCTTCCAGCACAGTTTCAATTTGTTTTCTTAGAAGTAATTTTTCTCTGAAATACCGACTTTTAACCCATACTTTCTTCTATCATTCAAGCACTTCAGATAACCTGAGTCTAACGCTATCGTATTTTAATTTATATTTTCTTGTTCTTCTGCTTCAATTATTTATTGCTTATCCGGTGTAAATCTTTTCCTTTAGTTTGTCAATATTTTAAGTATCTTGCCTTTATCCTGCACTTAGCTCAATAATTTTCAAAATATTTTAACGCGTGTAAACAACATGTGGTATTTGCTTGAGGTTACTTCTTTATGTTTGAAGTTGAGAAGTGTTTTATTTCGTATTTTTTCTTAAAAAATATTTTTAAGATTTTGGTTTTGCACAATCTTATAAATCTTATTCTAACATATTGTTGCCTTAAATCAAATTCGCTATCTCAACTCTCTAGTGAGGATTACGAGCTAGTTTTTCTCGTCACCCATGTGTTAATATACACCCTGAGTTACGGCACTGAAAGTTTAAAGATGACTCCCAACGGCAGATTTCTTTACTGCTTTTTCGTTTCGTTCGAGATATCTGATCTGGGGTTTGAAATACAAGCTCGCGTCTAATTGGCCAACACACTACCTACAATATTTCACACCATTTAATACCTTTAATGCCCTCAAGATACTATCAGTAGACAATTCATGCATTATCAACTTGTCGTCTTATATCAAGAATTGATGATGAAAGAAAGTTTGTCTATAAGCTTTGCTTAAAGATTGAATATAAACATAAATATTTACGTATGATTTTAGTAAAATAAAAATAATTCTTGTCCATTGATGTTATGATTTACAAAAAAATTGTTTAAACTTACCTATTTTGCTTTTAAGAGACGATATGCAATTGATTCCAAGGACAAAATAATATGAAAAATATTTATTGGCATTATTTCTACCGACACATTATTTTCCCAAAATGCAAATCGTTTTCAGGCACACTTAAATTAATTTATGGATAAAGTTAACACGGGTGGAGTCATAACCAAGCTGTAAACAAGATTAAAGGGTTGTAATAGCACTTAGAGTACTCTGGAAAAGTAGAGCATAGAGCTCAACGACAAAAAATTACTATCACTACAGAATCTCATGTTGAGATGATTTGTGACAAACAATTTTGTTGTACATTCCAACAGTCATTGCACGTAGTTTACTCATGATTTTAAATGGTGTTTGACCATACCTACATAATTAATTATAACAGCCCTTTAGTCAGGATTACGAACTAGTTTCTCACACCACCCATGTTGTGTGATTTAATTTTATACGTGAGTGGCGTTTTTGTTAGAAATCTGCTGAGAGGAAGTCACCGAGGCAATATTTTCAGCTATTTCGTTTAGTTGGATATATCTAAGCCGACACCTTACCTACTAGACCAACAATCGCAAACAAAATCAGTCTGTCCCACCAGGATTACTACAGAAGCTGTCATGATGTTGAGGAAATGTTATTGGGGCAGACGTCATTGGAGACAGAAAGTTTAAAGATCTGGGCATGGGGGCAAACGTGCCAATAAGACAACTGTTCGGTTTTTTCCGAAGCTCGGGGTGATTTAAACCCATCTCTGACTGATCATGACAAGGGGGCTTGTCACACTGGGTAACACAATGGGTCACATGGCCACTGGGTAGACTTGAACGGCAAATTACCCGCTAACCTAACCTAATCTTACAAACACGAAATGATAACGAGCATTATAATGATGGAAAACGATGCCCGGCGTTATATCCTTATCATATGATCTTGTTTTTGAATGAATCCGGTTTCATTTCAATGTTTGAAACTTATACAACAACCGCTTCCACTGAGTGAGTAAATTTTTCTTGAATTACGTTTGAGATGCATTCTCTACCATATAATGTAACACTAACACTAAAAATTATGTTCAAAAAACCTACACCAGGTTCTCTTGTTCTAATGTAACCAAATGGCTCTCTATTTATCTATTGGGAAGGATAGCCACTATGGATATTTCTGTATATTTTTTTGTTTGTTTCTTGTTCTTGTCCTGTCTGTGCAGCAAACAACATATCACAACGATTTCTAAAAAGCAACAATGATAATAAGAAGAAAATTCAAACTTTTATGAAATTGTCAACATTGGTAAGAAATAGCAGAGAGAAATTGGAGATATGTAATCGAATAAGCAAAACGGTACTTTATAGCATAGCCCTGTGATAGGAGGAATAGTGGCTATGCAGTCATTCTGTCAATTCCTTAAAATTAGGCGATACAATAATTGTAGAGTATCCCACAACAAATATCAGCAAATCATTCTAAACAATGTAGTCACAAGAGATATGATGGATACCACTATCGCTCTTCTGCAGGTATGCGTAATGCTTAAACTCCTCACTATTCTGACTCCAAAGATCAGAGGCTGTGGTAATTTTAAGTCTAGAATCTGACACAGTTAATCAATCGATAACTTAACAGTATACATTGCACACATGCTCCTTACATTGAGATTTCTTTTGCGAAAACATTAAATGAATTCAAAACCCTTGAAAACATATTTTTTTCATTATTTTTAAAACAAAAAAGTTTCTCTAAAGAATTTCCAAAACCACTGAAGAGTTATTTCAAAGAATTTTCATACAATTTTTGTCTAAACAATGTTTTTTTGCCAGTGTTGTTTATCTTAGCATACGTCTGTCTTTTGGTTTTCCTTACACTTTTCACTTTTCTTTTTTTTTGTTTTTGTTTTTTCTTTGTTTGTTTGGCATTCGTATTTAAAAGAATTTCCATTTATTTTCACACAATACAATGAAAATAATCTTTCGAAATTGCTGCTTGTAAATCTTTCCTTCTCGCAGGAGCACACAGACAAGCCGGAGTAAAATATTTGTCTCTGAAAATTCCTTAAATTTATTACAGCCATTTAATAACAAAAACAAAAAAACTTGCAGCATTCAGCAGCAGACGCAAACACTGCCACAACGCTACCACACCACTACCACACATAGACATTTTAAGGCCCTTAAACCTTAAACAGACAGAGTAAAAAGCAAAAATTATTTTTTTTCTTTAAAATTAATCCTGAAATCTTCATCGATTAGCAAAATAATTAATTCTTAACAAAAACATAGTAAGAGAGAAATGGGTTAAGAATCTGACAAAGCTAATAAGCATGAAAGAATTAATCATTTTAATGTGGATTTACGCTTCTTTTTTTTTCTTCATTTCAAATAAATTGTTGTTAAATTTTAATTCATAAATCTTAAAGACTTTAAAACACTTGTATTCGTTGATGTAGCATTAAATCTCGTATTAATCTCCGTTTAATTTTCGCTGAGGCATAGCTAAAGGCATGCATGAAACACATTAGGACGATAGAATGATGATACCAATGTGAATTACACTGATTATGTTATTGCAGTAATATGTGCAAGTCCTACATTGCGGCTTAACTTTCGGCTTAAATCAATAATCCCATCTCTGGCTGAGCAATGTAGCTGGCTTTATATGCCAGAAACAGAAGAGAGAAAAAGTAAAGCAAAGAAGGCGGAAGTTATATCAAAATCGTCTGAACTTAGGTCTTAAAATTTAGTTGTCACCAATTTGGATGAAGCTCATTTTCATGTTGGTGGGTACGTTAATAAGCAAAATGGCGTATTTGGTGCTTAGAAAATTCATACGTGATCGTACAGAAGCCATTACACCCATTGCGAGTGACTTTTTTTTGCGGCTTGTTAAGCGCAAGCATTACTGGCCTATATTTATTTGAAAATGAGCACGGCGCAACCATTACGGTCAATGAAGACACCTATCACACCATGATAACCGGTTCTTTTACCCGTTCTTCATGGTACTGATGTGAACGACGTTTGGTTTCAACATGACGATGCAACTTACGATACATCTTATGCCACAATCTATTTATTGCGTCAAACGTTTGATTAGCCGAAATGGTGATGGCAATTGACCGCCAAGAAGCGAAGATTTGACATCGTTGGACTATTTTTAGTGGGGCGCCGTTAAAAAAAGTATTATGCCGACAAACCAGAGACAATTAAGCATTTGAAGGCCAACATTAATGATTGCATCGCCTTGATACCACCCCATACATGCGAAAAAGTGCACGAAAATTGGTCCAATCGAATGAGATACTATGACATATGAATGAAATAGTATTTCTTTTCTGACCAGAATAATTGTAATCTACAACAAAAAAATAAAATTAGTAAAATGTCAAGCCTTTTTTGTATCATTGCATTTTTAAATTTAAACTTTTAAATCACCCACCCTATATCTGTATGAATTATTCCTTAGGCTGTGGTATTCAGCATTGCTTTCTTTTTCCGGTATTTTGATAAGAAAAAAGCAAATCAAATCTAATTTTATCGTAATAAAGCCAACTACAGTGCTGAAGAATACGATACTTATAGAGACAATTTTAACAATTCCTGATGTTACTGTGGATTTCTCATATGACGCCAATCGAAGAGACTAGTATTGAAGCAGGATAACGACAAAAGAATTGCCTTAGTTTTAACATCTGGTTGAAGACAACCTGATTTAAAATAGACGCAGAAGCAACAGCAAAAAAGGTCTCAGAACATGCCAAAAGTCGCCGTAGTCTAGTGGATAATGCGTTGGCTTATTAGACTGAAGCCCCGAGTTCCAATCCCCGGTTAGACATCAAAAACGAAATGTGAAAAAAGAATATTTCTTCGGCGACTTACTCTCTTAACATATTTTTACCATAAACTCTGAGAGTAAGCAAAAACATTCGCTCGGAGTCGACTTTAAACTGTAGGTCCCACCACTCTTGTATAAAATCAACGCACACTACATAAGTGGTGTGAAAAGCAAGGTCATAATCCTAACTACAGGAATGTAGTGACCAATTATGTATATACATCGCATAGGAATATATCGGGTGTTAATTAAAGTTTTAGAGAGGGCAACTAAAACTGAATGCTTCTGCATAAAATTAACACACACAACATAAGTGGTGTGAGATATTGCGGGCTTCTTGGGGACGATTGCTGCAGACTGAAGGTATAGCACTGGCCATTACATAGTCAGCAGCAGCAACTCGTTTCCTTACCGCTCGCATCTTCCGTCTCTCTTTCCTCCTTTTCTAAAAAACCTGCACAATGCACTGCATGAGTAGGGGTCATCCCCTGAGTGCTGGTTTTATAAAAAAAAAATACATGATGGCGCAAGATTTTATGAGATTAAATTTCATAAAGATGTCCCTACAGTCACGAAACACACATAAATCCCATAAATGCGATAGAAGTAATCCGTAAAGAACTGATGTGGAGTCAAGAATTTTATTCTAGAAGAGCGAATAGAAAAAAATTCACAATGCCATGACGATAACCTAGTAGTTGAGGAAATGAGCAAATATAAAATAGCAGCCAGAGTACTAACTCTGTAAAGAAAAAGCATGAAGCAGTAGAGATGGTCCTATAGATAAGCACTCTTAATACAATATATACTCTGGAGAAAAAAGTAGAAGAACTTGTTGAGTCTGAATTTTACAAATATTGTCATGCGTAAATCAAGGTAATACAATTGGCCTTCAAAATCCTTAAATTTCTGATAATTTCACTTGTAACCCTCTTAGAGAAAATAACACACTTGATATGATATTCGTGTTTACAAGTTTTCCCCAAAGTCATTAATTAACCCTCTCTTCAGTGCCGTAATCATGTTTGCAGTATCCTGTGTATATCCTTTAATATTAAAAATTCACGAATTATGTCCGTGTGTGTGTGTGCGTGCGATTAATTTGTTTACTCGCTTACTTAATATATTATTTATTTAATTAAAGCCAAAAAAAGAGAAATATTTTAACACAATGATAAATTAACTGAAAGTTTATGTCGCACAATTAAGTACTCCACCATGCCACTTCATTCCATTCACTTAACCATTAGTTCGGTGTTGGTTGTTGCATTATTTAGCAGACATTAACATTTGGCAGACGAGAATTTTATACGACACGATAATTTTTAAAGTATTTTTAGTGATATAATGTGTCAATTTCAGTTTAAATACACAAGAGGGAAATTTGAATCAACGAAGGCAATTCTGGCTGAAATAATTGCATTGAAGTGAAAGAAATTTATCTTTATTGGTCCATTATTTACTCTCAATCTCACTTGTTTTTCATTTGATTCTCTATTTATTTTTATTCAAATAAATGTCAAAAACAAATTTTTCAACAAAAATAAAAAACGATTTAAAATTACAATCTTAATTTGCCGAATATAAGACAATATCTGAGGGATAAAGAAACGTAAATGAATACCAAATTAAATGAATTGATTTTGATTTATAATTTTCGATTTAAATTTTTTTTTTATAATTTATTGAATTTTGAATTTTTACAAAAATAATTCGGTTTAATGAAGAGAAAAGATAAAATTACAGTCTTTCCCAAGCTGTCAATGCAGCAATCTAAGGATTGGCAATACATTGAAGCTCAATGTTAATTGTAGAGTACATACATGGGAGCTTGAAAAGCGTAGTTAACAATTTAACAGTAGTGGTTAAAAAGGAAGCAAGTGTTTGAAGAAAAGTTTGGCTTGAAGTAAGCAAATTACAGACTCACTTATTGGACTCTATAAAATAACAAGAAGTTTAAAAAATGTGATCCGTAGAATTCATATGCCTGGCTTAAGGGAGCAGTATTTTACCTAAAACAGAAAAAAATACTTAATATAGAAATGAAAAGAATTACAACAACAAATCAACAGTAAGGTTCTAGAAGTTGCCAGCTAAAGAGCAATTGAATCATATATAAAATAACAGCTAATGTTACCAATGTGTAGTAGTAAAAATCGTGATAAATAATCGTCTTTTAAAGATAAAAACTTAACAATTTGGCTTTGTACTGATTTTTTTTTCGATATTACAAGTAGTAACGCAATACCATCTTGTGTACTTTTGGAAATAGATGGCCTTGTCAGTAATTAATAGAGACAGATTGAATTTTACTTATTTACAACAATTTACAACTAGAAAATCACAAGATTTTTAATGTAAAATTATGATTCTAAGGTTCGATGCTAAATATTTCCAATATTCGAGCTGAAGCAGAACTAGTAAGAAGTACTCCTTATGACGATAAATGCTGCAAAACTGCGTGTACCGGGTAATATTGTCAAAAACGTACTATGGTATTCAAGCCGTACTTATAAATACAGTCAAATGCAAGTTATGTTTGCTTATCAAGAATACAATTTTCTTTCAATGCTTGCTCAAAATATTTTATTATCTTATAGGACAGAAATGTGATCAGAATGCTGTCCATTAATTTTCCTTTTATTTGCTTGCAATGTAATTTAGAAATAAACTGTTTGGCTTATCTTTAACGAAGCAATCCTCAGTTGTACTTACATAGATGGAAAAGTCGTGAATAGGATAGGAATTTTCCACTGAGAAAAGCTGTTCAAGTCATAATTTATAATACCCTATAAGTTAACCATTCCATTAGTAGAAATCTTTGCCACATACTACTGGTGCCACTACTGGTAGCACAGACGACTCGTCAAATTAGTATGAAGAAGCTCAGAAATAAGAAATATCTAGACGAACTAAGCTTCTCTCGAATACAATCGCGTAAAACTACACAGGCATAATCAACACCAATCACATACGAAAAGAAATTAGAGGTGAGAAATGACGATAAATTGGCCACACTGTGATGAGGCCAACGGATGATATCACAAAAATTAAAATCCTTAAGATACGCAATAAACTCCAAGGACTTGGACAATGAGACCAGGCAAGACGCACTAACTAACACCAGCAATATGATTTCATGAAGTCGCTGTAGTCAAATAGGTAGTGTGTTGTCTTATTAAAAGTAAGGCCACGGTTCAAACTCCCGGTCAAACATCAAAAGGAAAACAGGACAAAAAATATTTCTTCCACGTCTTCCTCTCAGCCATTTCTGGCAAAAACTTTAAAGGTAAATAAAAATGCCAGGAAAATATAGGTCCCGCCACTCATGTACAAAATTACACAACATAAGTGGTGTGATAAGCTAGGTCATAATTCTGACTCAAGAGTTTTAAATGACCAATTATGTGGATATGTTCTCATGAAAAGTAATGGAGAAAAATGGAAACTATCAGATAATAAATATCTAACTTAACAATAATTTTGATGAATAGTCAATTGAATTTTGTAGCAATGTAAAGTATACCATATTACAGCTTCCGATTATAATTATTATTCACTCCCTCTCTAATTATATGTAAAGCGTATAGAAGTCGACCTTTCACCTTGGTTACAATGTTAAAGTCACTAATGATGAAGTGAAAATGGTATTAAGGTATGAGGTATTTATATTACATACACTCCATATACAATTTTCTTATCAAATGTGCGGTTCTATAAGCCATTCAAAAATCGATATTTGAATAAAAACGATGTATGGCCAAGTCATTATAAGCAACATTTTTTCTTTAATGAACGAACAAATTTATAATTCACACTCTCAAAGAACTGTTATCTCTACGGAATATATTTTAAAGTAATAAATGAATTACTTACTGTAATATCCTTCACTTCACTAAGATTGTGTGTGTGTTTGTGTGTTTGTGAAAATTTTAAGAAATGAACTGAATAAAGCAACAACTGTAAAGCCAACAGACTGGAAATGAAACGTAAAGAAACACAAACAATTCCATACACACTCTCTGAACACAATCTCTACGTAATGACACTTTGGCTTTGATCATCTCGATAATTTTATCATGAAATCATTTCATGGAAAAGCCCGCATCATACGAGTATACACCATAACCACAGCCATATTAACTAAATGTTGTGTACGCGTGTATTTCTTAAAAAGCAAACTGGTGAAATGAATATGTGATATGAAGTTTTATATTAAAAAAAAAAAACAAAAAATAAAATGAAACAATTCGCCTGTTAAGAAACTTGTTAGGAAATTGAATTTTACCAACACCGGTGGTTGTACCCAGAAGGAATATATCTCACCATCATCATCTTCTTCTCTTTGTATCCTATAAGATACTTGAAGAGACATTCTGCTTTTGAGAGAAATGTCACTTTCTAGGGACAATCTTGTTAAATACTAGGATGGGAAAAATCTTAATGATTTTCATTACATTTTACAATAATAACCCATTTTTATAAGAAATTACCAGTTAAATACGAGGTTCCATCAAAGAAATTGCAATTAGAATACGATGATGTTTTTAAAGACTAATTTTAAGAAATAGACTTTTGTAATGCAGTGTAGTGGTTTCATGTTCAAGCTTCTCTCCACTTTCTTATCACCAAAATTCTTATGGGCCTGCAAGGCTAAAAGCAACACGTTCTTTGATACTTTTATTGTTTAATTTCGTTACAAAAGAAACAGTTGTTTCCTTTACAGATAAACTACAGCAAAATAATACATGAGAAAGGAGTTGCAAACAGGCTAGTCGGTAGTATAAGAAAATTGTAAATAATTCAACAGATATGATGACGCAGAGACAGGCAGTGAAAGCCATTGCTTCTGCCTCTTTCTCTCCATTTTCATTTTTCATTCTAAAGAAAAACTTATAAAGAAGCAAATGTATGTCATGTGCCATATTTATGTCCACTCCAACATTTTTTGAATGATAAATTCAAAGCCGATTAAAAGAAATTCTTTTTTACTTGGTTAGATAGACAGAAACGCGTGTAAGACTTTTCGTAGTACGGCAATGTTTTTAAATCTTTCTTGGAAAATCTACAGAGACTTTTAAACTTTTTGTAAAAATTTAAGAAATACTTGACAAACGGGAAATAATTTTATTTTTTAATATATTAACTCAGAACTATCGTTTGTACCCGTACAATATTCAACCGATATAAGCGATTTGAGATGGACACTCCTTTATAACCTTCTGCTGTTATAGCCTAGTTGATAGACGCCGAAATCTAGTGAGTAGTGTGTTGCCATATTAGACGTAAGGCCATGGTTCAAGCCCCAGGTAAGACAAATCAAACTAAACAAAATATTGAAATTTATTTCTTCGGCGACTTCCTTTCAGCAGATTTCTAGCAAAAACTCTGAGAATAATTAATATTTCTATGAAAAGTTTCTTAAAAATCTTTCGTTCAGGGTTACCCTTAAATTGTAGGTCCCGCCGCTCATGTATAAAATTAACTCACACAACATAAGTCGTGTCAGAAGTTAGATCGTAATATTAACTGAATGTATGATTATAATTATGTATGTAGTCTAGTTCTGGCTTCGGAACTCTTTTATGGAATGTGATATATGACGGTAGCTGTTCAATCAGCACACTTAACAGATATGCAAACGGTGCCAATCGGGAAATTAAACTTGTAATGGAACCAATAAACCCAAACCTGAGAAAACTTTACATACAAGTTTGTCTTTTAAGTAGAAAACAGAAGAAGGAAACATTGATTATTCGAGCTAATGGAAGTGATCTTTGTGTCTATCAAATATTTAGGCGTAAGTATTATTGTATCCATATTCATGTGAAGAATACTTGTAAGAAGACGAGAAAATATTTAAATTTTAAGAATGATTAAGTCAGTGCAGATATTATATATACACTAGGGTGTCGTTTTAAGCGAATTTTTTTATGCGATTTTAAACGAAAAAAAATTATTTTTGATTTTTTATAGATTTTCAAATGTTACGATACCTTTTAAACTTTTGCACCATTTTTATATTAAACTATGTTTGTATCACTGACATAAACGTTAATCCCACCTGAAGGGTTGTAGTGATCAAAGTTGTTGATTCAGAAAGCGGCAGTGATTTCTCTGCGGTTTGAAAAGCTCTTGTGAATGTATGCTGTAATTCGAGCTTGACACTTAATACTATCAGATCTCTATGTCGAATAGCTTGTAAAAATCAATCGCTCTAGTTTGCTTAAAAGTCAATCCTGATTAATCGCATAAAACGACACCTGAGAGTACAAACATAGTTGGAAATTACAACACTTCAGTCAGGATTATAACCTTATTTTTCACACCACTTATGTTGCGTGTGTTAATTTTATACATGAGTGATCTACGGTTTAAAGTCGACATCGAACTACAGAATTTTTTGGGATATCTTTAATGGCATTTTTATTTAACGGATTACTTTCAAAACTTTTTTCTTGTAAACAAATTCAAAGTGAATATCTGTAATCCTGCAACTGTATTCTGTTTCCCTATTTTTCCTTAATTTACCAAAATACCTGTTACAAATTAATCTATACGGTCTGAGAGTGACTAACCGATAAAAAAAAGAGCGCTTGAAATTAGCTTGCATGCGTTATGTAATCGTTATGTAATGATTGGAGCAAGTGTTCTCTGCAAACTTCATTTTGTTATATTCATTAAAGTATCATGAGGTTTTATTACACCAAAATCGCATATAAAAAGGTTTTCTTTTATAAGGGCAACATGGCAGGAGGAAATGTTATGAAATGTTGTTCTCTTATTTTTTATTTTTTTTCTTCAAACGTATTTAAATTTAAATCTTTTGAAAGACGTTCTGTTGGCTGACTGAAAATGGTTGGTTGGATGGTTGGTTGGTCTTTTTGTTTATTTTCACATTTGACTTCTGACACATTCATTTCGTAAAGTTTAAAAAGTAATTTCAAGTTTTATTTTATAGTTCTTCCTCTCTACACATGGGTGTACATATATCGTAAAATAATTATTTTACTCGAGTTTTTATTTTATTTTTATTTGTTTTCTCATTTTTTATGTTTTTTTTTTCATTCTAGTTTGATAATTAATCATGTGGTATTACTGCGCGCAATAAACAAAACAACAAATAGCAGAGCTTACGAATACATCTCGTCCTCGTCATTGATATAGTCTGTTTAAGATAGTCAAGTAACCACAAAACATTCATTTTATTTAAATAACTTCACATCCAGTAAAAAATCTCTATTTACTGATGCTCTACGTATTATTTAGAAACATGTGTACACAGAATACAAAAAAACCACTTAAAAAACTAAAGATACAGTGAATGCCAGAGAGAATCGTACAGGAAGGATGACACGAATATTACATACCACAATTGTGTTTGTGATTAAAAAGACAAATAAATGTAAGAAATTTGCTGTCTTTACCTATAAATTTATTAATTACAATACAGTAGTGTGTTGTCTTATTAGGCGTGAGGCCACGGTTCAAACCAAACCCGGCAAAGTCATGCATATATACAAATTCAAGCACACAATATATGTAAGTGGTGTGAGAAACTAGCTCGTAATCTTATATCTATATATAAAATTATATTTTATATAAAAATATGATCAGTTAAAATCCATATTGAAGTTAGCATGACATCTACAGGGTGGCTGATATATAATGCAACAAAGTAAAGCACTATATTTTTTTAATTTTTTTTTTTTTTATTTTATTGTTCAAAAGCAAAAAATGTTGAAAATAACATCAAATTTTAGAATCAGTTTAGATTTGTTCGAATTGACCACCTTTAGTATGAATTATGGCCTTCAAACAGCCGGCAAAGCCATCAGAGGCTTCACGAAAATGGCTTTGCGGTATTTTGGCCCATTCCCGGCGAAGCGCCGTCTTGAGATGATCGACAGTTTGGTATTTTTTAGTGAGAACCTTACTCTTCAAAATGCCCCAGGGGCAAAAGTCCAACGGATTGAGATTTTGGTGGCCATTGTGCGGTAGAAATGAAGCGAGGAACCTCCTTTTTAAGTCGTTCTTGTTTGACGCATACTAAGTGCGACCGAAATGTTTGTCTGCCCAGGGCTTCAATACTGTCTTTAAGACATTTTCCCGATAATATTCGGCATTTATTTTGACCCCACGGTCGATGAATACGAGCGGGGAGCGACCATGGGCGGCGCACACCATTACCATCTGCGGCGCTTGAGTTCTGGTGGCCTATCGCAGGTGTAAATTTTCAGCTGACCACTTTGGCAAGTAAACCCGATCATTTTGTTTGTTCACAAACTGCTCAATTTGGAATTGTTTCTCATCGGAGAAAACCAAATTCGGTAACTGGCCACTATCGTGTAAGCGAAGTAACTCCTTAGCTCTTTCCAGTTTAACTTTTTTTGTCCATCTGTGTGCTTTTGCACTTTTTGGAACTTCAATGTCTTTAGTCCAAGCTCATTTTTCAATATGTGTTGCATCCGTTCTCGCGATATGTTCAGCTCATGAACAATTTTTCTACCAATGCGGCGTGGATTTCGATTAAATTGGCCTTCACTTTTCGGATAATTTCTGGTGTTGTTACCGTTTTTTTTCGTCCACTTTTTGGACGCGATGCAACACTGCCAGTATCACGGTAACGAGCAATGGTACAAGAAACAAAAGATTTATTCCCATTTAAATGCTGGAGGGCTCTAACGATAGCGACCTGTGGTTTTCCAGTCAAATATAAAGCAATCACACTATAAAGCTGGAATTCCATCACGAACAACTTTTTTTCTGAATGCAATTGATCAAAATGCTTTTTGTAAGCTTGTAGCCTCCCCTGGTGGGAGCATATGGACTTTCTTAATGATCTAAGAAAACTGTATATATGATCAGTATTATAGATTGTACAATATAAATAAATTTCGGTCGGAAGGTGTTCTACTACTCTACTACTACGATCTACTCAGATATAAATCCAGGAAAATGCCTTGAGGCATTCCTAAATATTGATATAGAATAATGCATAAGCCTTGTAAAACCTTAAATTTTATACTATTTGAGTTTAAAATCCTAGATTATTGAACGAAAGTGACTGTAACTTTTTTATTGAGAATAGCTTTTACTTCAATTAAACTTAATTTAATGATTTAAAATTAAGAACTCACTAAACAAACTTAAAAAATCAAATGAAAATTCTTAATACTCTTTCAATATTTGTGGCATTTACAGAATGCGTTATAAATTATCGTTTAAATATTCGATTATTCTTAATAGTTCATTAACTAATATTGCCATCAAAAAAAACTTTATTTAATACCGCATAATAGGTGTACTAAAAACGGCTAAAAATTATTTCTTATAAACCTGTGATGCACTTCAGTTTCATGAGTTCCTTTAATGCTTTAATAATTTATTCATTAACAATTTCAAAGAATTATGAAGGTTTTTCATATGTTATTAGTTAAAAACGTGTCAGTTATAGATTTTTGCTCATGGCATGTTTGCAGTGCTTATAAAATATAATTCTTCTCCTTAATATCCGGTATTCTACTTCACTTCTTGAGTTTATCAATCAAAAACAAACAGAATTCAATAAATACCCTCAAAACGATTTTTTATAAAATATTCTCAACTGTATTCTAACATATGCAAAACAGTTACAGTCAAACCCCGTTATAACGAAAATCCGTAGGACCAGAAAAAATAGTTCGTTATAGGCAAAGTTCGTAATAAACGGGGTGAAGGCATAGAAGAAAATATAAAATACAAAAAATTTTTTTCATTTATTAAAAACAAAAAGTATTTTTTCTTTTGCCACACTTCAAAGTTTTTTCTAAGAGTTCGTAATAAAAAAGGTAAAATGTATGAAATTTAATTACTGGGACAATTTAAAGTACATAATTGGTCATTACAACCCTTCAGTCAGGAATATTGACCGAGTTTCTCACACTACTTATGTTGTGTGTGTTAATTTTATACATAAGTGGCGGGATCTACAATTTTAGTCGACTCCGAACGGAAGATATTTGAGAAACTTTTCATGGCAATTTTATTTAATCTCAAAGTTTTTGCCAGAAATCTGCTGAGAGGAAATCGCCAAAAAAATACTTGTTTTTGTATTTTTATTTTGATGTCTGGCCTGGCACACTACCTACTAGACCACGGCAACTTCAATTTAAAGTAGTTCCTTTTAACCGGGAATTCGTTATAAACGAATTCGTAATAAACGAAGTTTTTTGTATGAACATTGTTATGAAATCGTTGGGTCTTGAAAATATGTACGTAATAACCAAGAATTCGTTATAATCGAGTTCTTTATAAACGAGCTTGTAAAAAAAAATGATATAAGAAAGTTGTCTAGTTAAGGATGAACGTCGTTTTTCATTAATCACTTTACTAGCTACGAGATGTCTAATGAAGATAAACTTAATTTGTTATCTTCTAATTGCGATTGCGTTCTTGGTGATCCTTGCAGGTTTGCTGTGTATTGCTATTAACTTTTTTATTGTTTAAAAAGTTGCAGTGGTCTAATAGGCAGTGTGTTGGCTTACTAGACTTGAGGCCTAGGTTCATACCGCAGGGCAGGCATAGCCAACTAAATTTCCTCTCAGCAGATTTGTGACAAAAACTTAGAGAGTAAATAAAAAAATTGCCATAAAAAGTCGATTTCAAATTGCAGGTCCTGCCTCTCATGTATAAAAAATTAACACACACAACATAAGTGGTTTGAGAAACTTGATCGTAGACCTGACTAAAGGGTTATAATGTTGTTTAAACTTTATCCATGAATGCAGTATGGCTAATGTATAAAAATATGATCAGTTGTAAACCATATTGAAATCATTAGCATGGTATCTATCCCCTAGCAACCGCTAGGATATATTATAAAAGCAAATATGCTGGCATTAGATTTTAAACTCATCGTTCATGTATGAATTTAATATGAGACACAAAAGCAAATAAATAAATATGTGTACACAGTGAAATAAACCTACAAGTATCGTCTATACATAAATGTTTAGGTATCTAACATACTTACTTAGTAACATAACAACTTTATAAAACTTGATTAAAAAGTAATCTTGTAAAACGCGTTAAAAAGTTTCATACGTTTTATTTTGAATCGAAAATGTTAATGTAATTGACAAAAAACACTGAGGGTGAGGTTTATTGTCTATGAAATCATGACTTTCTATTGTTTAAGAGAAGTATAATGCATAAGAAAAATTAATTTTATGTAGAAAAGCCATTAAAATGTTTAGGTACAGACTTTACTTTAGTGATTTAGGCAAAAATTGGGATCAGTAATGTTGGTACCATTTTCAGTAACTAGAAATAGATGAAAAATAACGACGTTTAATTATCTTTTATTAAAATTCCTGCAGTGTTAAAAATTTATGTCGCAAAGCAAATCAATAGTTGCCGTAGTCTAGTAGCTAGCGTGTTGGCTTATTAGACGTGAGGGCACGAATTAAACTCCACGTCAGACAAATCCAACAGAACGAAATGTCGCAAAATATTACGCCGGCTACTTGGTAACAGCAGATTCCTCTGAGAGTAAATAAAATAGCCATCAAATGCATCCCAAAAATAAGTCTATCAGAATCGACTTTAATTTATAGGTCCCGCTACGTAAGTAGTGTGAGAGGCTGGGTCGTAATCCTGACTGAATTGTCATACCAAACCGAATTGCAAATTTTGATATGAAAACAATTCTAGACTACTTTCCGAAACAGTATTTGGTACAGATTTTCTGCCGGTAGTATCATTTTGTAGAACCTTTTCAAATACGTTATAGAGAATACAGCAACTTACCATGTAATTAAGATTCAGACCTGAAAAAGATGTAGTTTCAACAGGACATTACAGATTCAGATTTTTTTTTTAAGCAGAAGTTCTCATGATTGTAACAAATTTGCTGTCATAGTGGTTCGGGACAAACTACAACTATAGGAAAAGGATAAAACGATAATAAAATATCACAATACATACATACATAATTGGCCATTACAACCATTCAGTCGGGAATACGACCTAGCTTTTCACACCACTTATGTTGTGTGCGTTAATTTTTATACATGAGTAGTGAAACTTAAAGTTTAAAGTCGAGAAGCTTTTGTGTAGCAAATTTATTTATACTCAGAGTTGTTGTTATTGAGAGGAAGTCGCCTAAGAAATATATTTTCATATTTTCGTTGAGAGGACATCTTTAATTCGGTCCTCCCAACGTAGACAAGGTAGTTCTCCTTGCCGACTTCTGCAAGTCTCCACATTACATACACATTTTGCCGGAACATCCTCTTCCATCCGAACGATAATGCCGAGACATTGTAAATGTACACTGCACAACATCCATGTCATTGAGAAGTTTATACAGCGGACTTCTCGGACTCAGAATATTTTTTCAAATTTCGTTTTGTTAGCGATGGTTAACCTGGTGTCTGAATCGTAACCTCTTGCCTAATAAGCGAACACACTACCTACTTGACTATGGCCACTATGACAATACTTGTAATATTATTTATAAAAAAAGGAATATTTTCAAATTATGTATTCAAACCATTAGTTTTTGTGAATTACAAAGCATCCCAATAATTCATTCCATTAACTCTGTAAGTCAAATGTCTGATTGGTAGACCAAATCAGCTTTTGTCTTTTACGGACTGCATTAGCAAAGATAACAGAAAATCAAGTAAATTTATCACTTTAATAGACTTATACCCGAGAGGGATAGGAAAAGTCACATACTACATACCTCTGCACACAGTACACGTAATACAGAATGATGTAAACGAGTACATGTGAGTATATTCTGGCTACACAATTAATATAAAGGAGATAACGATACATATTTATGTGTATACAATAGACAGATAGACAACAGAAATTATTCTATCATATCGTTTAGTAAGGGAAAGAGAAAATTAACACATTTTAAATATAATACATGTTTTATATCTGTGATGATATATTACATGCAGACGTACATATGTTACATTTTCTTTTTGCAATATATTAAACAAAAGAGAAGAAAATTAATGAATGTTAATTATAAATAATGACAAAGAGGCAGACAATAATATCTACAAAAACAAAAACAAAAAATAATAAAATCTTATGAGAGTATATCCTGCCTCATATTTAATGTCCTGCTGTTTTTGCTACTTATTCAACCTATGATAGTGGTTAACACAATTCAAAAAAAAAAAAAAAACGGGTGATCTTTTTTTACTGTTTGATTTTTCACAGAAAATTTGTTTTCAGTATAAAAGAGATCTATGCCATTAGTGAATGCAAAAAAATGCTATGTAAGGTTTCCAAGAAGCTGCCAAACGAAAAATACTTGCAAAACCTTAAATTTTATGATAAAAATTCGTGCTGTTTGTGTATTTTCTATCGAAAAATTATTTTCAGAGACGCTGACTTTTCAAAAATTGCCAACGCACTGCTGCTAATGTACTGTTTGGTGCAATTTGTGGCAGAATCATTGGAATGTATTGCATAAAAATCACAACATTTTAGTCAATGAAGAATGCCAATGAGCATACTTACATTACACTCCCCCTGACATCTACACTTGAGCCGTTTGGCATGCAGTAAAACGATGTTTTTCCAGCTTTTGTAAAATTTAGATGCCCCTATACTAGTCACAACTCATATTAGTAAAAAAGACTAGAAGAAGTTAAAGAATTTTTTACAAGACCCATACTACCAATAGAAAGTGAGGTGGTAGTATACCTAATGGTGAGCTTGCAATATGCCTAAATTAAAACTTGGCTACTTAACAATCAACATAAGACCCATGGCCGGTCTCCTCTTCATCAACCTATCTACCTCCTATCTCGTCAATGAAGCTAAGCACTTTGAAAGGATTACTGACTATTTTTTTACCAAAATGGAAGTATTCAGCTTAGTTGATAAGCCAAGTATGTTACAAATGTTATACGTCACACGCAACCGGTCCACTGATAGCCAAGTTTAAACAATTTAGATCCACTAGACTATATTTTACGCGACTACATCAAGCCTTTTATTGGTTAAGCCAGTCATAACGCTATTAGTGGAGGGAAACGTTACAATTGTCATTCCTGAGATATTACAATTGGAATTAAATGGATGGATAACTGGATGGATTACTGGCAAGTTACATTTATATGAAGCAATCCTTAAAAAGTAAATGGAAAGCATTCATTGATCAAACCAAATCAATTTTTAATAAAATTTTCGTTCACTTTTGCAAATCATAATTTAAAATATCACCCGTTACAAGTACTCACACATAATCATTTACAAGAGAAGTATAACATTTTATATAGGGTGTTGCTAAGTCATCATTCTAATAAAGTGTATGTGATATATCATCGAAAATTTCTATTGGTTTGAAATAACTTTTAACTCGGCACATAAGTTAGGCTGAATTTGATCAACGGCTTGGCTTAGATTGGCTTTGAGAACCATTATTGTTTGCGGCTTCTTCGCAAAACCCCGTGACTTAAGAAAAATCATTAAGAAGACATCAAATTGGTTGATCTCGGTGGTTAGTACACATGACCATGTTCTCATCTTGTTTAGACCATGCTAAACTGGATCTACCAACGATTGTTATCAACTGACTGGTAAAACAATAAACTTGCGTTCACCGGGCATTATTTGATGGTTCTTCTCTGCGACCAAATTTTGGACAATTTCCAATCAATTGACTTTATTTTGTACATAAATTTCTAATATTACGTTCAGATTTGAAATAATCGACGAAATAATCAACTACCGATTTAAATCGGTAGTTGATGCGTTTGAGTCAAACAGATCTCCAAATTCAATTAGAAACTTGAAAAGGAAAGACTGTGATACTCTCCTTTGTTTTTGGTTCCATTTTTTCGTTGTGGCGTTACATTTAAATCGACAAACTTTTTCCAGCTTAGCAGGCGATTAATCTCTTGCAGAACGTGCTAGAATTACATGGTTGCCATCTGAAGTTTAAGTCTAGAAACAATACTCAATAATCTAGTTGTAGGTCCCTTACAAGTCCTTTCTTTTCTCTTGGAATTCAATATTGATTTATTTTTCTGAGAGGTTGAAGGGCCTCAATTTTTTTTAATCTTAAAGAAATATAGTGTGCCTTAAAGTGTACTCGAGCTTAGAATATTAGAGTGCGTTGTCAAGTTCTGTAATTACTTTACATCATGCCACGTCGTTATAAAAGTACAATAAGGGAAATTAAAGAAAGCAATTGGCCTATTTTCGTTTTAATGGAATTAATTATGACCCTTTCGATCGAGATGAGAATTTTTCCTTTTTCTCACCTCTTTCTTTACAAAGTAATATAAGAAACAAAAGTCAAACAATATGAATATTGCAGAAATAGTTAAAGGCAAAATTATTCGAACAGATGTAAAATGTTTCAAAACCAATACCTAATGATTTAAGTTAGTTATCACCCGAATTATAACTACTTAACTTAAGAATTCTTAGGTGACGGATATGGACGTGGCCAATTTTAATGAAATTTCACAGTTATCGTTTGCGAAATTAGCTATTTAAAGCTCTGCACCGTTTAGTCTTCCGAGCTGGATGCTTGTATACTGCCAGATTTAAATAAGATGTTTAGAACTATCACAGGTTTTCGACAAACCATATACTAGGTTTTTGACTGTTTACAAGAATGATTTGGAAATTGACAACTATCAGCCATGGAGCCATGGTAGTTCAGCTGTTAGTGCGCTAGACTATTAGCTTGAGGGTCTTGCGTTAGATTTCCATCAGATATTCTGGTCTCTTACACTATTTAAGTTACACAGCTCGCAATAATTATAATATAATTTGATATTGTATTGTAATTAATAAAATAAATGAATACAGACAGGTAAACTATTTGAATGATGCGACTGATTTTATTATTCGCACTTGAGATCGATTTTTGCAACATAAAAACTAAAATCTGTTAAGATTGTCATCTAAGCTATACAAAATGAGCAACATTTTTAATTTTTAAAATTAGTTTTAAAAACAATAATAAAACTAATATTTTTGCCTCAAACTGTACTTCTTACAAACAAAATTTATATCGTCAAACATCAGCCTAACAATATCTCATGGCAAAAATAGTTTGTTTGACAAAAAAAAATTTGGTACAATTTAGGAACGAAATTTATTGAAACAAAAATGTTGGTTTCGAACTCTCAAAGTACAAATGCGGAAATATGTGACGCATTTGAGAGAATGCTTAAAGGAATGTGAGCTACTTGTATTGAATGTGGCAAAAACAGTAGAAAATATTTCAAATTCATACTCATACTGGCTGGCTTTCTGGTACCATGGGTGGTATTTATCCATATAACTGCCAATTAACATTTGAATTCGTTTTATTACTGGCTTACGTGTGCTAAACATGTTAATCATTCTAATTGGCCTTTAAATTTACCAACAACAAATAAACGAAAACATATTTACGTTTAAGCAAATAAGCACAAACATAAATTCAAATAAACACAAACCCTACGAATACTAATCTATATACAAATACAAATACAAACATTAAAACGTTAATACAAATATATTTATTGTAAATATATGTATGTATGTACATATGTATGTATGTATGTTGTGTTCTGTTCCTGTTTCCTTTAAATGTAACCATAATACTACTAAATAGGCCCATTATTACAACTATACCTACATTTATGGAAGGAGCACTGTATACTATAAACACTTGAACCTGTATCGAAGATTTATTTTGTTGGTTGTTGTTGCTTGTGTTAAAGGTTATAAAAATGTTAAATTGTTTTTGTAGGAGACATTTTTGTATAAATTATGGGTCACATAAAATCCATCAAAATTTTATGGATAAATAATAATGTTCGCATATATATACACAAATAAGCCACCCGCATAACCCACCAAAAGTTTTAGTTCGAATAAAAGAAGAAAAATTAAAGCAAAAAAGTTTGATATGACGAGATCAACATTATACTCTTCTACTAGTGAAGGTTGAATTTTATCTTAATCTTTCTTCTCGTGCCTTTATGGGGCTATTACATCCAGAGACTCATGGTATTCCCGATAAATCTTTTAAGTGAGATATATTGTCATGTAATTTTATATATACATATATACATAATTGCTCAGTACAATCCTTCAGTCAGGTTTATTGATCTAGTTTCTCACACCGCTTAAGATTTGTGTGTTAATTTTATACATAAGTGGCAGGACCTACAGTCGACTCCGACCGACAGATTTTTGAGAAACTTTTCATGGCAATTTTCTTTACTCTCAGAGTTGTCGCCAGAAATCTGATGAGAGGCAATCGCCGAAGAAATACTATTTTTTATTTCTGTTTCGATGGACTCAAACCCTGGCTTTACGTCTAATAAGCCAACTCACTACCTACTACACTATTTTCTATAGAGACTGAGAAATTTGAAAGTTTAAATTTAAAACGCTTTGAAATTTTGTCAAATTTATATTATTGTTATGAAGTGCACCTTTTCAGGTTAAAAATAAATGGAATGAATGCCCGGGCTGGTCTCACAGTACCTCATTGGATCGGACTAATTGTCGTCCATGTTTTCGAGTGTATGCGGTAGTATCTCGGAAAAATCATCACGAAAGCAGCGTAACACTTTTCTTTAACGGCATCCCACAGGAAATAGTCCAAAGGTGACAAATCGCAGTCATTAAATAGTAATCAAATGTTTGTCGATTTTGCCAGAAATCTGCTGGGAGGAAATCGCCGAAAAAATGCTTTTTGTATTTTGTTTTGATGTCTGGCCTGTAACCATCCTCTTGAAACCAAACGTTGTTCACATTAATACCATGAAGAGCTGGTACAAAAAAAAAATTCGCTTATCTTAGTGGAATAAGTATTTCCATTAACCGTAATAGTTGCGCCGTCCAATAATGTCTCCGCTCCACAGGCCGCACCAAAAAGTTACTCATAATGGGTGTATTGTCTTACGTAAGACCACGTGTGGATATTCCGAGCTCGAAATACGGCAAATACGAAAATATGCTTTATCCGACAAGATAATTTTTTTTGCTAAAATCGACAATTCCAGTAAATCCCAACATTGCTCAAGCATAAATCAATTCAATACATTAATTGTAGATTATATACTGAATTTTGTGACATAATATAATGATATAAGAGTGAGACAACCGATGGTTCGAATTTGAACCGATATATGACCTCACCCTATACAAATGCCCTATTCAATATAAATACTGAATTCATTCGGCTGATATAATAATATTTAACAGATCCAAGGATTGGTTTGTTATTGATATTCTCTAATAGTTTTATAATAAAACTCTTGCAACTTAATCTGTCCGTTATTCGTCACCATAATGAATAATACGTTTAAACTTCTAAGTTTGTGGCGTAGTCCTACTTACATCCATCATATTGTGAAATATAAAATGCTTCAGAGTTATTTTAGTGTGTATTTACTGTATGGTTGGTCATTATATTCATTTATGGTTTTGCCTTTATGTTTTATGTCCCTAAACATATTATAACGTTTTTTCTCCAAATTTTTCTACAATATTTTATTCGTTTATTTAATTATTATTATTATTATTGTTTAATGTTTATTTGTCTGTTTGCTTAACCATAATTCAATTACAGCCAACGCAAAAAAGCAGTGACATTTTCACATTAAATATCCTAAAAAAAATAAACCAAAATGGGCACAGTAAATGATTTATTAAGGCAGTAAAAGCATTTAACATCTAAACTAACAGATCATATTTTATGTGGGCGCCTTTTTTATTTGTTTTGAAATAAATTTGAATAGGAAGTTGACATTCATATGACGGATAACAACCGAATTGTCGAATTTAGTGTGAAGACTAGTAGCCAAAGGTAGTTCAATACTCTAAAAACTGATATATTAGATATGGACGACAGCATCGTCGAACAAAGAACAGTAAAATTTACAAGTTGACAGCCAAAAAAATAAAGTAGCACGTATTTATGATTCGCCTCTTTTGCCTAAAATAGCAGAATTGTATTGGATTGGATTTCAATACGCTATACTATGGAATTAATGTAAACCAATCAGATAATCATAATGGACGCACTAAACAACCTTTTTCTAAACTACTTCCCCATAACTAACAACAAAATCTTGAAAAAGTAAACGGTAGGTATTCGTTTGTGGTTCCATTCTATACTACATTATCACTGAATATGATTTTAAGGACAATTACTTTTAATAACCTGCTAGGTTGTCCCAATATTATATTCTTTGATTATACCCAGAACCACGAACAAGTCCCACGAATATAACCCTAAAGCTGATTACTTGTTGACCTTATGATAAGTATGAAAAGTAATTCTAATCGTAATCACTTTTGAAAATACATCACAATCCTGGTTTTATAAGATTTCTTCAAAAAGTTGAAGAGTAAATAAAATTATCATGGAATGGTTTTCAAAAATCTGTCATTCGATGCCGTCTTTTAAGCTATAGGTTCCGCCACTAATGTATAAAATTTAACACACACAACATAAGTGGTGTGAGAAGCTGGTTAGCAATGATCAATTATGTATATTGTTAATGGGCCCTAACCATTATTATACCGTTCCGGGAAGGATGTGAATCCATGTTTGCAGTCTGTGAAAGTTACTATATCACAGTATTTACCAGACCGAAGTTTTATTAATGTACAAGACTATTAACTAGCCTAAGGTGTACGGAAGAGATATTTCTCATTGATAACTGAGATAGCTACGAAACTCTTACAAAACCTGAATTTGCAGACAATAATCATGTCTGCGTCTCCCATAATAAATTTGCAATGCCTTAAAAGAAGATGAGTCTATAATCCACTGCATTCGTGTAATCCTGAATAAGTATACTCCGAAAAGCTTAACTGAACTTAAATCTATGGATATTGAAACAATACAAGATATTATTAAAACCTGTAAATGGTTTGGGTATCACTAGGTTTCATTTCCGTAGTTTGTTAATTTCTTTTGTTTTGTTTAGAGTCCATAACTAACATTGATTAACCAATGGTTGTACTTTTAAAACTGGGAAATAATCTCATCAGTGGGGTCGCCATGGTCTAGTAGGTAGTGTGCTGGCTTATTAGACGTAAAGCCAGGGTTCGAGTCCAAGGACAGACATCAAAAATAGAAAAAATTCAAAAAGTTTCTCTTCTTGTTTCCCAAAAATCTGTCGTTCGGAGTCAACTTTAAACTGTAGTTCCCGCCACTTCTGTATAAAATTAACACACTCAACATAAATGGTGTGAGAAATTGCGAGCTTCTTGGGGACGATTGTTGTAGACTGTCTAATGGTAAAGGTGTCGTTTCCTTACCGTTCGCTTCTTCCCTCTTGCCACCATTCCTAAACCTGCACAATGCACTGCATGAGTAGGGGTCATCCCCTGAGTGCAGGTTTAATAAAAAAAAAGCTCCTTCGGACAACATCGGTTAATATTATCTATTATTTGGTTGATGTCATCGTAGTCTAATGATCAGATATTTCCGAAAACGAAATATGAGCAGATTTCTGACAAACACTCTGAGAGTAAATAAAATTGCTACGAAAAGTTTATTGAAAGTCTGGATTATTGACCTAATTTCTCACACCACTTATGTTGTGTGTGTTTAATTTTATACATAAATGGCGGGGCCTACAGTTTAAAGTCTACTCCGAACGACAGTTTTTTCTTGAGAAATATTTCATGGCAATTATATTTACTCTCAGAGCATTACACTAAAGCATTAATTAGAAACCACCAAGATTTTCTTTCTACTCTATACACTGTGAACTCTAAGCTAAAATTTTAATTTTATTTTGCATAATGAAACTAATTTTGTTAAAAATTCTTAAAGTTTTCTTTTAACGAACATTTTAATTGGTTGTCAAGGCAATCACAAAATTAACACTTATTTATTATTATTTCTATTAAATGCTAAGCAAATGCAATGTCATTGAGAAAAAAACAAAAAAATAATTTTTTTTTTTCATTTTGCGAAAACAAAAAAGTATAAAGAAGCAAACTTAAAGCCACAAAATCTTTGGAATGTTTAACAAAGTTTTGTTAGTTCTATAGAGAGAAAAAAGACCCTGAATATGTATGAATACACGCAAGTACATTATTTGTCTTCAAACAACAGAAACGAAAATAGAAGAAAAAACTTTTTGAAAATTATTACACTCTCATCATATTTTCTCAATAAAGCCAACATAAAAGTACTTGACAAGGATGAGAAAATGTGAGGGGAAAAAACAAGAACCGTCAGACTAATGAACACTTTTTAACCTTAAAAAAATAAACTTGGCGCCATGAATGTACCATAATAAAATAAAATAAAATAAAAAAAACATGATGGCAACATGTCCGTCTAGATGCGTGTTAGTTTTCCTTCCTTTCGTTGTACAGCAGTGTGTGTTAGCTGCATATGTATGTGTACTGTTAACTAAATATTTAACGAATACAGGAAACGGAAGAGATAATTTGAAACATTTACAAACAAAAAAAAAAAAGAATTTAATAAACGCCGTTTTTTCCTTTTTGTAAATGAGCTAAAATATGTGAAATGTTACGAGGGTCAATGGCGAAGGTTATCCATTGTGAAGCATGATTAAGAAAAAATTCAATTCAGTATTTATCTAAGTAGGCAGGGATCTGAAACAAGTATTTATTAATGCCTTAATTGTATCTGGAAAAGAATAAAATACAGTCAACCCTCCTATAACGCGGTATTCTCAGAACGCGGTTTCCATATAACGCGGAACTGAAATTGTTACAGCCCTGCTAACACGGTACTCTTATAGCGCGGTTTGCATTCATCATCATCCCGTAAGTTCCTTCAGCACAGCCTATGAATGAATAGTAACTAGATATTGTAAGAGTGGTTTAATATAAGTTTTATTTCCGACCCAAAAGCTCAGCCAAGATACAGTACCGTGCAAAACAATGAATGAATTTTACAAAACTTTCTTAATTTTGTTGGAAAACAGTATTTTAGTTTAGTTTTTATTTCATTTTTTTATCAATCCTTATATGAACTCTTGAATTCAATAAAAATAATTTATAATTTATCTTGCCTTTTGTATTTCTTGGTTTCCATATAACACGGTACGAATGATGTGATTTGTACTAATTCTGTGTTTCTTATAGCGCGGTTTCCATACAACGCGGTAGACGGTTTCCATAGAACGCACTACGAATTAGCCTGGTTTGTACCTGAAATCCGAGTTTCTTATAGCGCGGTACGCACTCACCGCGTTATAGGAGGGTTGACTGTACTAGCAAATTGTAAAAATAGACATTATGCATTGAGTCCTTCATGTTATTTCCGATTGGTATTGATTTCAAACACATTAACCTCTACACTAATTCGTGCAAGGCTTGTTAGGAATGAAATAAAACCTAGTCATCGCACTAACAACTGAAATGGAATGAGGTTATGGTTTTTGTAGGATTAACAAATGTGATCCATTTATCCTTCTTGGCGTTCAGTCAACATTCAGTTCAAGCGATCAATGTCTGAAACACAATTTCCAAGTTGAAATTCGACTTGCCTGAATATCTATAAGGATTCGCATATCACCCTCGCCGCGTATACGTCTGATATTACCTCGTCGTTCTCTAGTATATAGTCTGTTGGCCTATTAAACGTGAGGCCATTTTACAAATCCCAGATTAGACATCTCTAACAACATGAAATATAAAAAAAAAAGTTATATTTCTCCAGTAACTTCCTCACAGCGGAAGTCAATGTCAAAGTTAAAATACGACTTGCCTGAATATCAATAAGGATTCCCGTATTTCCCTCGCCGCGTATATCTCAGTCGTCGTTCTCTAGTGAGGCCATTTTACAAACCCCAGGTCAGACATAGTATCTAACAACATGAAATATAAAAAAATTGTATTTCTGCAGTGACTTCCTCACAGCGGAATTCTGGCCAAAAATTCTGAGAGTAAATAAAATTGTCATGAAAAATTTTCTCAAACATCTATCGTTCGGGATCAACTTTAAACGGTAGGTCCCTCTATTCATATACAAAATTAATACACACAACATAAGGGGTATAAGAAACTAGGTCGTTATCCTGACAAAAGGGTTACAATGATCATTTACGTATGCATGTATTTACATACCTCCCTCGAAAGAATAGTTTCCTAATGCACTCAACGTTCTACTTGTAGCTTATTGTCTTGTCCGTGTTAAAGCTTGTGAGACTGTAAAAGCCTACTTGAACTACAGTTTCCCGAATTAACATCATTACCATAAATATCCAGAGACTTTTTTATTCAATTAATGTGTACAAACTTCTAGTACCTAACCTCGTATTACCAACCACAATCATGGAAACCAGGTAATGTTTAAAAGATAAATACAACAAATATACGATTACACACAGTACAGAATGTATAAAAATTTAGAGAGAGAGAGAGAGAAACTGAGAAAGAAAAAAGTGAAATTTAATAAACATTATTATACACCTATAAACAGACACATACTTATGTACCTACACTCGCATTTACTGTCACGCACTGACAGTAAACACCAAAAGGCCGCAATATTTTAGGTATTTTCTTTGAAGGCACCTTAAAATGGGGAAAATAAAAAAAAACAACGAGTCACTTCACAACGAGCACCTTAATATTTTACAATATTTGTGCGTGCCAAGACGTGCCTGTAAATATTAGCACTACAATGTGTATAAATGTATGGAATAAATATTCACACATTCTTTCACTTTTCGCTTAAATAGAAAATATGACGGCCGAAAGGAATCACACACAAGGTCAAATAAACAAGTAAAAAAAAACTTTAAATATGAAATGAGTTTGAAAATAAAAATGAGTTCCTTTCTGCATATTTAAAATACATTGCATGGAGGACATATAGTATAGGGCCTATAGTTGAAATGGAAAACATTATATGGAACGGTTTTTGCTCCAAACTGTGCCATTGTACTCAACCTAAGAAAATTTTAAAAAGAGGCTTTAATTCTCTCACTATCTGTTAAGTGCTTCACCGCCTATGAAATTCCCAAGAACAATTTGGACTTAAGCCTACTTTGGAACAAACCATTTTTACAGTAAACTTTGTTTATAGGCAACGACAGCTAAGCAATCTACCATTCCAGAACTTGGTGCACAGACCAATCGCTTGCTTAACTGAAAGAACATAGTTCAACAAACAATACTGCTAAATAACTAGAACCTAAGCCGTAGTCCCATGTAAGATTCTAACATTTCCTTCCGAACACTCCAACTTCGAATAGGTTTCAGCACTGAACACGACCTCAACCCAAAGAATTCTAAAATAACACAATGTATCCATAAAGAATATGACTTAACATATAAACAAGCTTACAAACTCATTCAGCAATTCGTTCCCTATTACCAATTTCATTCTCTGCTCTCGTATATCCTTAAGACATTGCCATTTTCCTGCTTGAACAGTGTTGAAGAACAAAGACTGTTAAACATTTAAGCACAGCGAGAAAAAAAAAATCAAATTTTTGACACATTTAGCAAAGAATGGAAAAAAATTTCATTAATTTTGTTTTCTCGCTCTTAGAATAACAAAAAATTTTTCATAATTTTTTTGCTTTTTAATTTGATTTTTGTTGCCTGTTTTTTTATTTTTTTCTTGTTGTTTCTTGATGTAATTTTAATTTTAATCACATCATTTTAGAAAGATTTATTTCTGTCAAACTCTGGTATTTTTATAAAATGAAATATTTCTTTATTTTAGTTCACGGGCAAGGGATATTTTTAATTGAAGTTCTCTTATATACTTTACAGTATCGCAAATAGGCATTTTGTAATCGATTTTAGCACATGGGTAAAGGATATTTTTGACTGAAGTTCTCTTATATACTGTACAGTATCGCAAGTAGAGATTTTGTAATCGATTTATAAATAAACTTATAATGTTGAAAAGTAATGCTTAATAACTTTAAAAAGGAATTATCGCTTAATATTGCATTTACGAAAGAGAGTTCTAGAGAGTTTAAAATTTTGGCTGTGCAGGCAATAGTGTATCAGAAAGGATGCTCAATACGTTACGAGATTCAAATCTTTTCTTTTAAAAAATTTGTGTAATTTATTCTTGTGTATTCTTTTGTCCCGTTTTACTACTTTAAGTAACATTGGCTATTACATCTCATCCCTCCAATTATCATATCCTTTCTATTCGGTAATGTTCTCAAGAGCTTAAAAAAAATTTAATAACTTTAGTACACTGAGTACACTCACACCCAGGTGAGAGAGAATTATGAGAATTGCTTCTAATGTTATCCTTTCTATAGGGGTAGCGGTGGCAAAAGCCTCTAGTTAATGTAGCTTATTAGACCTGAAGCTTAGGTTCAAATCCCAGGTCAGGCATCAGGAACAAAACTAAATCCTCAGCATCCTTTTGGCAAAAACTCTGAGAGAGTAAATAAAATTGCCATTAAAAGTTGTTTAAAAATTTATTTATAAATTTGTTACCCACTCATATATAAAATTATGTGTGGTTTGAGAAGCTAGATCGTAATCCTGACTAAAAGGGTTGTAATGAGGAATTGTGTATGTAAAATTGAAAAACCTAAATGTATGTTTGTTTATTTACTTTGTAGTCAAGTAGTTTGTGTACATGTGTATGTAATATATTAATATATTGAAATATCTGAAATTATAAACAATATATCTTTAAAATTACCCCTATTATGAGCCTAATGAATTGATATTAGTTAACATAAATGGAACTAATTTTAAATTAATCAATATTACAATTTAATTACATACATACATAATTGGTCTCATTACAACCCTTCAGTCAGGATTATTGACCTAGTTTCTCACGCCACTTATGTTGTGTGTGTTAATTTTATACATAAGTGGCGGGACCTGCAGTTTAAAGTCAACTCTGAACGACAGATTTTATGAGAAACCGTTCAGGCAATTTTATTTACTCTCAGAGTTTTTACCAGAAATCTGCTGACAGAAAATCGCCGAAAAAATACCTTTTGTATTTTATTTTGATGTCTGGCCCGGGGCTCGAACCTTGGCTATACGTCTAATAAGCCAGCACACTACCTAATGGACCACGGCGACAAAACATGAAAAGCAGTATACAACGCTCTTGTATCGATCTCTTAAATATCACATGTAACATAACGTTTGCGCGGCCCGATAAATTTAGATATACTAGCACAAACAGCAGTTTCGCAGCACTAGCTGGCATGGAGATTTAAAAATAAAAACGTTGTCAACAACGAAAAACGAAATGTCAGTAGGCGAGCTAATACCTAAACAGGCGTGAGGCCATCCTTTAATAGCAAGAGACGACTGTATTGAATATATCTTCCAAGGCACGGATAAGATGGGCTGGAGGCAAAACTAAATCTAGTGCAGTCATAAAGAGTTAAACTAGAGATCACAGGAAACATCTACAAAAAAATACCATCATTCTGTATTTAGAAAACAACGAAATTGAATATGTATCAATGATTGATTTATACTCTAATACTCATAAAATTTTTGTGACAAAATTAAGGCAGTCTTTTCATAGAGCAGCCTAAGTATTTGGGGCGAGAAATGGATTTCGATATTACAAAGATTCTTAGATGATTTATATTATTTCTGTATCATATTCTGACTGTTTCTCTCCTTCTTTGTGAGTTTCTGTAATAAAATTTTTCCATCTAAGCACATAGTTTATGTTTAATAGCAATCCTAAAACGATTGGCTTCATCTCATGGCGAAAACATTGTGAGAAATTTTATTCTCTCTGGAGCGTATTTGGAGAGAGATTTAAGTATTTTAAATTCAAAGACCCTAACACAAAATTGTTCCTTTTGAAATGGTTTCCAGTCCAAAGTTTTCAAAATGAATAGGGGTGCCAACTAGTTAAAATATATGGAAGAGATATTCCTCATTTATAACGGAGATAGTTCAGAAACTACAAAACCAGAATTCACAGGTAATGGTAACAGCTTTATGTATTCAATAGGGATGCCAATCGGGAAATCCCGAAATCCGAAACCCAGGGATTTTCCTGAATCACAAATCCCGAATCCCGAGATTTTTTATAAACTTGTCCCGGGAAATACAGTGAGTTTTTGATTCCTGAATTATCCTGAAATATTCGAAATTTTTAAAAATCAATCCCGTTTGTCATCCCTAGTATTCATGTAAGAAAACTAATTGCTGGAATAGAGAATCTATTCAAAAAATACAGGCAGTCTGATAGATTGGGATTTACTTCCTTTTTTAAATTGCAGCATGCAATCTACATACAGTGCTATTCCATAAAATAGATTCACCATGATTCAACATCACAACCAAATCTATACTTGCAATTAATTAGAGAAGAGTGGCACTTCAAATTTTTGAAATGTAACGGAATTATATTCATAAGAGGTCAGTAAACAAAATGCAGTTACTTTTTTACATACATATGTATAAGAGATTTAGATATAGTAAACTTTTCGGAGAGTAGGTGAATCTATTTTTTTGAACAGCACTGTACATACTACATAATTAGTCATTAAAACCCTTCAGTCAGGATTACGATTTAGTTTCTAACACCACATAAATTGTGTGTGTTAATATTATACATTAGTGGCAGGTCCTACCGTTTTAAGTCGACTTCGAAATGAAGAGATCTTTGAGAAACTTTTTCATGACAGGTTTATTGTATATTTTGCCAGATATTAGCTGAGAGGAAATCAACGAAGAAACATTTTGTTTTATATTTCATTTTGATGCCTATCTTGGAATACGAAACTGGAATTTACGTCTAATAAGCCAACACACTACGCACTAGACTACGGTGACTTCAATCTATCGATCTATAATTTATTAGAAAAAAAATTTATTTTAAATTTTTATTTATTCATCAAAAATAATTGCTTCTTTTCTTAATTAACTTTTATTAAGCACTGTACAATAACATAGTGAAGTTTATAGATTATTCCACTTCATGTTTATTGGCAACCTTTTGAAACAATATTTATTTAACGGATACATGCATATTAATACACATACATACACAACAAAAGATAATTAAATGTTAAATGCTACTATACACTATCAAACAAGAACAATAAACAACAACAACAAAAATTCTTCATAAATAAATAACCACAATTTTAATATTAAATTTAATAAAATTTTATGCAGTTTTTATATCCGTTTTTTCCATGGTTTTTATTGAGAATTGGTCAGACGACTGCGATACAAAGACTGGTGTTGGTATTGTTATGTGTCGTAGAAACAATGTCTGAGTAATAAAAATTTAATTGGAAGTCGTTCTTTGGCTTTGTATTTTAAGCAATAAAATTGCTTAAAGTTACAAATAGAACTTAAATTAAGAATTTTTATTTTTAATTTACTTTTTCAATACCACAAAAAAAATGTAAGCAAATCTAAAAGGCATTTTATTTTCTTTAAAAGTTTTAATATTTCATTGATTGATGTCAATGAATTGATTCATCAAAATACATCAAATGAAACATTTCAAGTGTACAGTATTGAAGAAGTTTGCAACAACATCATGGGAATTTTAGGCTGCTTTATCCGAGGCAGGATTTATTGAGCAAAATTCTTCTCCACTACACCTACTACAACAATTCAATACATTTTCACTGGAAGTTTTGTTCTATCATCCTAGGACCTTGTACAATAGATTAATCGCCTACTTAGATAGATAAATCTAGTGAAGGAAACTGAAACAAATCAAGAAATATTATGAAAATGAAGGCGATAGTTTGTGACAGCTTTATAGTTCTTTAAGAAACTAAAAGAAAAAATAAATTGAAATGTTGCACCAGCTTCTTTTACTGTTTATAATACCCATGTGTTAAGTCCTACCAATTGAAAAAATATTAGGCTGGGTTAAATTGACTAATTTTGAATCCTATAATATCTCGTTGACGTCGTCGTAGTTTAGTAGGTAGTGTGTTGGTGAGGTCACGGTTCAAACCCCAGACATTTCGAACAAATCGAAATATAAAATATTCTGGCAATATCTCTGAGAATAAATAAAATTGTCATGAAAAGTTTCTCAAAAACCTGTAGTTCAGAGCCTACGTTAAACTGCAGGTCCCGCCACTTGTGTACAAATTTAACACACACAACATCTGAAGTGTTGTAATAACCAATTATGTACGTATGTAAAGATTAAATAAGTTTTGAGTGATATGACATACATAGATGAGGGCGAGAAAAGCCACCTCACCCAAAACAAATTAATCCGAAACCAATTAATTGTATGCGTTTCTATATATTTTTTTACTCGAATTTAGGTTTTTTTATTAAAACATTTTAAATATTTTGAATTTGTCAATGCATTTATAGTACGCATGGAGTAAATGACAATAATTTAAATTGACAAACCAACGTTCGGTAACAAAATATTCTCATTTAAATCGTATCGAATAAAAATGTTTTTTTTTTTGGTCCTAGTATTAATTGCTTTTTAGTAATTTGGTTTTGATAAAATCTGAAATGGTTTTTTAATTTAATTTAAAAAAAGAGTAAAAAATACTACATATAATACCTGAGGTTAAAAAATGTTCAAATGATTAAATATATTCAAATACAGCAATTTTTTTCAATTATTTAATAGATTCAGTTTTCAAAAATAAATTTATTCGTAACTGAACACACATTTAAATGACTTTAATTAGAAATTCATTATGTTGTTCATAAAGTGGAAGAAATATTACAAATATTAAATGTGCTTTTCCTTGAAAAATGTTCGCCATATAATTACAGTAATCCCCTTTAATTGTTAAAGAACAAGAAAATTAAAGGGAAAATGTTGATAATTTAGTTTAATTTAATACAAGACAATACAATAGAGTACGTACCTATATTTTATTTCATCTATTAAGGAATCGATTTTTATAATGCTTTATTAAGACTCTATTTGTTGCATTTTTACGAAAGCAATTTTAAAAACAGAGGGTAGATATTTACTAAAGTGATTAAGCTTTACACAGAATAAGAATTTATCCGTTATACGTTTAATTCTCTTCTAATTTTATTTGGAAATTGATGTAAAATTTGATTCATTTTTCAGTATTTATTGATATGAACTTTATTCAATTTGAAGCAATAGTTTCAAAACAGAATAAATTTGATTAGATTTTTTTTAAACACGTATTAATTAATTTAATACCCACATGACCGGCAGGAACAAATATGTACTGATTTTCATTCCATTATCTGCAATAATTAGTGCAATATTACGGCGTATGTAACTCCAAAATAATGTGCTTAGTTTGCTTGCTTCAGACATCTTTAAGTCTTCAGACTAGTTAGCAATATTTTTCCTTGACGCCTATTTCCACCATACTTGTAGACTAAAGCAGAGTTTTGTCTAATGGTGTAACTCATATTGCGGTAATTTTTTTTTTATTAGATGATATTGATATCTACATCAGGCAAGATATCTACATACATCCACAGTTTAGGTTTGGATTTAGTAGTATAAGACAATACAGAAAAACAAATGATTTAAGACAGTAAATCACTAATGGAAGGTATGAATTGTCAATGAATGTTTTATTAAAGACCAGAACCGGATAAATGTTAGTTGTAGTCATTTCGGGATCTGTATTATTTAATTTTCTCAATATCTAGCAATATGATTTAGTTAATCACAGTATGATAAAATGAGGCCATCTTGAGGCCATCACGAAGCATCTACCACATCGTAACATAATGTGTTGTTTGAGTTTCAGTTTTTGTATCAGTTTATTGTATTCTAGATAATTGGCCAACTGCAATGGAGTCTAGAATGATAGGCTTGACATTGTGGTTCTATTGTGAATGTATGAATAAGGAAGGAATAAAGTCTGTCTTTGCTAATAACATGCGTATAGGAATTTTTTTTTATTTTAAGAATTACAATAAAATTACAAATTATATTATATTCATGTACCAGCTGAATAACTTCGACCATATGCCCGGTGTAGTGTCACAGACCAGAGCCTCTGGTGGGAATCGAACCCACGATCCTTACGCTAATAGTCTAGCACACTACCCACTAGACTACCAGGGCGCTCATGCGTATAGGAAATGGCATTGAATAGCACAGACTCTATCAAGAAAATATTAATTTGATTAGATAGATAGATTAGACAGATATGAAGTAAATAAAATTGCGACTAAAAGTTTCTCAAAAACCTGTAGTTAGGATGTTTGATTAGCACCAATTCTTTGAAACGAGTAAAATTCATTGGTTACCACTAGGTAACCATAGAAAGGAACCCTATCACACTAGCGAAACTAAACTGGACAGAAACCGAGTAAAAAAAAAAGAAGAATAAAGTTATAAATTGCCAATATCTTACCCGGAGGACACCTTAGTCTCCCTGTATTACATTAATTCGCTTCGAAAATATTTCATTTCACATTAAGGTGTTACTGATTATGCAAACATTGACGAATTATTCAAATAGATGTTCAAAACGAAATAAAAGCGCACGTCAACATACCAAAAGAAAAACAAAAGTTTAATACGCTCTTTCAATATTAGTTTTTATCATATTGTGTTACATAGCAAATTAAGCTTTAAGGGATTGGTTTATTTTCTATTTTACATTTTTTAAATGAAATTCAATATACGATACACCTCACCTCACCTCACCTCATTTCATCGAACTTTTTTAACTGAAAAACTGAACTGAAATTCGTATATGTATTCATTAATACATACTTATTTACATATCGAAATGTTTGTGAATTACATTAATTATAATGTGATTAAATTACTAGAATGTTTCTTCAGCGGTTCCAAGAAATTAACATATTGCTTAGCAAAATAAGGTAATAAAATCTTAGCCGTTCTTTGTATAGACTTATGGAAATTATTTCTTGGGTTTAATTTTTCGTTTTTCATTTTTAATTAGCTCGTATTCGTATCAATAAAAATTAAAATTGTGTAATTGGAGATTTTATTTGCATAGTGGAAAAACAAAATTTGTGCGCCTTTTTTTTCAAATAAAATGCAAATATTTTAAAAACAAATAAAATGGAGTCAAGCACAAATGACATATGAAATCTTTGTTCAATACAAATTGCGCATCAATAATGGCGTGTGGAATAATTACGATAGAATGATTGAAAGGAATGACATAGGAAAGGATCAAATAGAGTTTTATTACCATCAAATAAAATCATCTATCATGCTCTTATTGGTTTCATTTAAAATGAATTTCTTATTCAATTTTGTAAATGCCAGTTTTGTAAACTAGAGGATCCATGTTGGGTATGAGTTTGTAGGTAGGCAGTTAGATAGATTCTGGGAGAAGAGACCTAACCTAATACCTAAGTCATCAAGTAGGCCTGTTAAACATTCTATATGAAGCCGGTATATTGTACAAATCTCTCTAACTTCATTCTGTATACTCTTCTGTGATAATTTAAACTGGGTAATAATGAAAAAGGGAGTTCCACTGTTTTGATGCTTTTGTCACTTACCCTATATTCATCATTGCCACAACGTCCATACAATTCAAATATACCATGAGTACGTTTATTAGTGCTTTCAGTTTTTTTTATATAATGTTCTGTGTGCACCTCTACATCATCTCTATGATGAATCCCTACTGCCTCTGCCACTAATTTGGAAGTCACCTTTAATAATAGACTTACATGGTCTGATTAAATAAATATTGGTCCTGATAGAGTCTATGCTATTCAATTCCATTTCCTATACGCATGTTATTAGCAAAGACAGACTTTATTCCTTCCTTATTCATACATTTATAATAGAACCACAATGTCAAGCCTATTATGCTAGGCCAATTACCTAGAATACAATTAACTGAAACTCAAACAAAAAATTATGTTACGATGTGGTAGATGCTTTGTGATGCTCTCAAGATTCATAAAGCAATGAATAAGAGATAAATAATTTGATTTTATCATACTGTGATTAACTAAATCACATTGCTTGATATTGAGAAAATTAAATGATACAGATCCCGAAATGACTACAACTAACTTTTACCCGGTTCTGTTCTTTAATAAAATTTTCATTGCCAATTTATACCTTCCATTAGTGATTTACTGTCCTTAAATCATTTGTTTTTCTGTATTGTCTTATACTTCTAAATCCACACCTAAATCTTGCCTGATGTAGATATCAATATCATCTAATAAAAAAAAAATTACCGCAATATGAGTTACACCATTAGACTTAACCCTGCTTTAGTCTACAAGTATGGTGGAAATAGGCGTCAAGGAAAAATATTGCTAACTAGTCTGAAGACTTAAAGATGTTTGAATCAAGCAGACTAAGCACATTATAATATTGCACTAAGTATTGTAGATAATAGAGTGAGAATCAGTACATATTTGATCCTGCCGGTCATGTGGCTATTAAATTAATTAATACGTATTTAAAAAAAATCAAATCAAATTTATTCTCTTTTGAAACTATTTCTTCAAATTGAATAAAGTTCATATGAATAAATCCTAAGGAAGTAATCATATTTTAAATCAATTTCCAAATAAAAGTAGAAGAGAATAAAACGTGTAACCGATAAATTCTTATCCTATGTAAACGTTAATCGCTTTAGTAAATATCTGTCCTCTGCTTTTAAAATTGCTTTAGTAAAAAAGCAACAAGTAGGGGCTTAATAAAAGATCATAAAAATCGATTCCTTAGTATACGTCCTCTATTATATTGTCTTGTATTAAATTCAATTTTTGAATGAACAATAATTTAAAAATGTAATTAATCAATCGTATTTTTTAGTATTATAAATTTTTGTTTTTATTAATATTTGTTAGTTTAATTTATTTTTAAGTTTATTATTTTTGTAATTTCTTATATTTTGTTATGCCTATATCCTTAGCAGTACTATTAAATAAGATAATATCTTGTTGTACTGAATTAATAAATAAATAAATTAAACTAAATATTTAAAATTTTCCCCTTTAGTTTTGTTGTTCTTTTACATTTAAAGGGAATTATTGTAATTATATGGTAAAAATTTTCCAAGGAAAATAACTTTCAATATTTGTAATATTTCTTCCATTTTATGAACAACATAATGAATTTCTAATTAAAGTCATTGAAATGTATGTTCAGTTACGAATAAATTTATTTATGAATACTGAATCTATTAAATTATTGAAAAAAATGTTATATTTTAATATACTTAATGAGTAGAACATTTTTAACCTCAGGCATTATATGTAGTATTTTTTACTTTTTTTAATTTAAATTAAAAACTAATTTAGATTTTTTTTAAAGTCAATAATAATATTAATTAATATATATTTAATACTGGAAGCCAAAAAAAAATATTTTTTTCACAATTTAAATTAGAAAATTTTTTAACGAACGTTTAAATTTCTCAGTTTAAATTACTGTCATTTACTATATGCGTACTATAAATGCATTGATAAATTTAAAATCTGTATTTAAAATGTTTAAATAAAAGAAACTAAAAACATATAAAAGAATATAGAAACTCATAAAATTAATTAGTTTCGGATTAATTTTATTTTGCAGAACTTTCTTAATCCTTACATAGAACCGCTCATATTTAATCAGTACAATACTTCAGACACGAATACGATCTAGCTCTTCATGCCACTTATGTTGTCTATGCTAATTTTATACATGAGTGACGGGACTTAGATATCCATCCGTATACTTCTTATTTCTTCCAGTGTTCTGCAGACATCTCATCAACAGTAACTGAAATATCGGCTACTTAAACTTGAATTGTTACTGATTAGACTTCACGTATTCGCCATAAAAATAGTTTCCTGATGTGAAATTGCATAATTTTGCCTGCTAATCAAACGTATGTGATTTTGATGGAAAAAAATTCAGTAAGAATCGTATCTTCGATTGCCTTTATGATTGAAAATTGTACCCAATTTTGCTTTGGTAACATCCTAACTTATTGATTAGGATACAGGAACAGTTCTTAAATTTTAACACAAAATGATAACAATTTTGTGCATTGCCAATTCCCTGTGACCAAGAAATGATTTTGCCATTGGAGGTAATTTTTCGATAGAAAGACATTTCTCACGATTTACGATAACAAAATTTAATTATTGACACGCAGACTGACCCGTAGTATAGACGGTAACGTGTTGTCTATGATACGAGAACCGTGCTTAAACCAAAAATGTCGTAAATAAACGAAATCTCGAAAGAAATATTTCTGTCGGCGACTACCTCTCAGAAGTCTGCTGTAACAAACTTCGAGAATAAAATAAAATTGTCATGTAAAATTTCTCAAAAATCTGTCGTTCGAAGGCGATATATAGACCCCATCACTCCTGAATAAAATTAACAGACACAAGTTGCATAATATGTAAAGCTCGGTTGTAATGACCAATTAAGTGAATTATTATTAGTCTATTAATGATGAAATTATAAACTTTCCTGTATAGTTATAGCATTAACATATATCCTTAACCCTTTTTGCATTAAAAATCCAAACCAAAAAAATCAGCCAATACAGTAAGACACCGCTTAACGCGGAGGATACATTCCAGCGCTTAACCAAACAGCAACGCAACTTAACACGTAAATTGCAACTTCGGACAGTTGAAATTTTTATTCTGGACAGACTAACAACTTTGAAACACATACATTGTATACGCCGTCGCTATACAGTGCACCTCTTTTGGTTGGTTCATGGCCGTTTCATATGGAACAAGTATAAATACAGCATGCGATTTAGGGGACTCCCAATACTACCGTGTAATACTGATATAGCGTTATGCAAAGCAACGTACAAGAAGGATTAAATTACTCCAGACGATGATAGGACGATGCTAGTTGGTTGTAACTACTCGACTTCGTGTTGTTGAATAGCGAGTCCAAAATGGACTCCAGACTTGATAAAATATGTCAAATTTTTAAGTTTTTCTTCTACAATTAGGTACCGTGCGATTTTAATTGACATGTTAATTTAATAAAACGGTGCAACTAACCATATGACATGCAATATCATAAAGCTTCTGTGATAACCGTGGGGTAGGGAAATAATCACACCTTTTGTGGTGGCCTATTGGCCAGCTAGACTATTTTTTGTTATGTGATTATGTATATATGCGTTAAATATATCTTGTACATGAAAAATTCCAATCTTATAAGACTACATAATAGTGCTTAATGGCAAGATACTGACTGAATTGCTGGAAAAAGTATATCAAAATTGTAGCTCATGAATGGACGATCTGTGGCCCAAAACTGTGGCCCATATTTACATGAAATATTCTTTAAAAAATAAATGGCAGGCATTTCTTATTTACAGTAAATAAATAAATATTTCATCCACTTACGCAATTGTTCTTTAAGATCTAAAAGATGAAAAGCAGTTTATATATGATAGAGACTTATTAAGTCGTCTAGAAAGATAAATTTTTAAAATCCCTCACCATGTAGTCATAGCAATATTTTTTGACTTGTTAGATAAAGAAGCTCTGTTTTCATTCCATAAGGAAATGATTTTTAATTAAAAAAAAACAAACATATTCTTCAAATAATATACGTATGTATCCTGTAAATGTCGCAATTATTTTAAAGAAGCCAAACCATAAGTATTTCTTTTATTAAAAAAAAGAAGAAAAATTCTGATGGGAAAAGAAAATTTATTCTTCGCTTCATACATCATTTAAGGATACACGTACATACATATGGAATGTTGTCAATTGGAAAATTCATACAATGTGGTGTCAGTGAGTATTTTTTATGTCATAAAACTTTAACAAACTTACCATTCGGTTTCCTCACTGCCATTTATTTTAAAGGCATGACAATAAGTATGCAGAAGAACGTATGTAGCACCGCTAAGTTACTTGGTGTGGTAAAATGTTGTAGGACGCACATATGTATGTAGTACATGCAATACCACCCCTAACACTCGAATGATGTCAATAGCAGATAAAAAGACAATAAAATTTATTTTTGTTGCACTTTTTTTTTGCATTTTACAACAGCTTCGATGGCTGTTCAAAAATTATTGCACTCACGGTATTTCGTAATTCAGAAAAAATAAAAAGAAAAGAAAGAAAAAACAGAATAAGCATATGTAGAGTATGGTAAACTGCTCATTTAATTTATTAAAGCACTTGTAAAAAAATTTATGACATTTTTTTCGTGCTCTTTTTAATAACGAAACACATTTTCACAATCAATTTAATTTTCCTTTGTCGCCCTTTTTTTCATGCATGGGCCCCATTGGCTTAATATTGTGGAATTTATTCCGTATTTTTTTTTTGTTTTGTTTTTAATTAAAAAATTATTTACAGCTTAAAATGTCATAACATTTTTCATGTGTGACTCCTATTCGTATACGAATTTACACTTAATGATGTTTTTTTTATTATTATTCCTCTTACACAATTGATTGTATCCGTTTCCGTTTTTTTAAAACTATTTTCACTTTTTATTCACTTATTTTCACTGACAGCAAATAGAAATATTCCTTCATCACCATTTAATGCACTTCATTATCACAATCTTAATTAAGTTTTTTTTCATGGAATTTCATTTCATTTCGAAAAATTTTAATTAAAAAACGAAATTAATTTTGAATCATTTTTTAACACTGTTTCCACATTCCAACGTCCGTTTTGGAGAAAGTCTAAACGCATACTATTTGAAAAGCGTTGAAAGATGCCACAAGTTGTGGCACGTTTGGCGCGTAATACACTTCTAATTCCATTTGCCAATAATTGTTGTTAATCTAACAATGAGCAACATATTGACGCAATTTAAGTTTTCGATTGGTGGGCGCAAAATGTTGCTGCAACATTTTTAGGGAAATTGTGCGCAGGTGTAAGGAAAATTGGCGCCAATTCTTGTTTGTGTGTGTGTGTGAATGTATACAATATCAAGGAAATAAGGTCAAGTTTAATTTTGTTTACAGAATCTTGTTTTTGTTCTTATTTCGTTGCCGGTTATTGCTTACAGCACCAATTGTGAATTACTGTGTACAGTGATGTACACTCAACTGTTGCTTCTGCTCTTTAAAGTAACATAAAGAATGTTGTACGAATTGCTCTTTACGTTTTATGATAATAATTTTATTACATTGTATACATGTATGGTAGATATTAATGACCTCATGTACTAAAGATGCAACACATGATGCAATTGAAATTTATTTTTGAATTATTGTTACCTTTATTTGTGACACTTTCCGTATTTGAAAAAAATCCTTTGTTATTAAAATCCTTTTTTATAGAAGTTGTCAAACTCTAAAAGTCAAACTCGAGGTCAGACATCTCTAACAAAACGAAATTGAAAAAATATTTCTTCGGTGACTGCCTCTCAGGAAGTCGCCGTAGTCTAGTGGGTAGTGAAAGTAGATGGTGTGTTGGATTATTAGACGTAAAGCCCGGGTTCGTATCCCAAGTCAGGGATCAAAACGAAATATGTAAAAAAAATATTTTTACGACGATTTCCTCTCAACAGATTTCTGGTAAAAACCCTAATAGTAAATAAACCTGCCATGAAAAAGCTTCTCAAAAATCTGTCGTTCGGAATAGATGTTAAACTGTAGGTCCCGCCACCCACGTATAAAATGAATGCACACAACATGACTGGTGTGAGAAGCTATAAAATATGACTGCCTCTCAACAGTTTCCAAGGAAAAACTCTGAGAGTAAATAAGAAATTGTCATGAATATTTCCTCAAACAAATCGGAGTCGACTTTAAACAGTAATTTCCGCCACTCATGGATATAACAGAGATCAGCAATAAGTATTCGAAACAATGAGTAGGTTCTAATCATACTTTGATATCATACTCATACTACTCACACTCAAAGTTAGAAGTACTCGTCGTATTCATACTTAACAATACGCATGATATTATTGACTTCGACTCGTCTCTACTTAACATTTACACGATGCACAAAATAAGTATGATTCGCGTACGAACACTAGTATACTCACAAGGAGATTGTGTGCATGCTTTGCTTGTTGTCCTTGTCTTTCCTTTCTTCTATGTTTGTATATGCAACAACAACAAAGGCTGTAAATTTTGATGAATGATTCAAGCCACTCGAATGACTTATAAGTATTATAAGTATTTTTCTAAATTTATGAATCAGAATGAGTAGGCGTATGAATCAAACATATTTCGAATGTTGTGAGTTTTATGTCAACGTTGTGCTCATACTCATTGCTACTTATACTTATAAATTAATGTTGTAGCGAGTACGAATGAATCAGAGTAGCAGAATTTCGATTCTGTTGATTCATTCATACTCAAAATTGCATGAGTGCTTGTGAGTAGCTGAAAAACGATTCATTGCTGACCTCTGGTACACAATTAACACACACAACATAATTGCTGTTAGAAACTAGATCGTAATCCTGGCCGAAGAGCTGTAATGACCTATTATGATGTATGTATGTCAATATCGTAAATTAAGTTATCCTGATATATCATTGAAAACATTTCATTTAGCATCGTATGCTGGCGTCTAATTCTATTCTCACAAAAAACAGCCGAATGCACCCGTACCGGGAAATAAATCCCCTGACTTCAAATTCAGTAATTCTGAAGCACCTATGGACAAACTAATGGAAACTATTATTAGCTTTATGACTAAAATGATCAGTGTTACAGGATATTCTAAGAATACAGGATACAATAATGCAAGCGACAGAAGTATAAAGCTGATATGATAATGCCTTAATATTGTTGGAGGAAGTATTGCGAAACATAACAAAATAAGCTTGTGTAAGGTGCCAATAAAACACATTTCATCATACAAATTCATTAATTCATACATTAATTCCTATAGTTTTATGATGGCGGGCTCTATTCGTTGGTAAGACACATTCTGTCCACAAATTCGAAGTGGGCAAGAATCCTTCGTCCCAGGCGTGTATACATATATGGTCATAGTTTTTCTAATGTCAATATTAGTTTAAAGCAATTGCTAAATCTTACATGCAATACAAATTGAAATAATGCTACCAGACTAATCATGTTAATTCAGCGTTATCATTTTGATTATCTCGATGACAATAAATCAATTGTTAATTATCAATAAATTTAAAATTAAAAACCGACACGTATTTTAAACACAGTTTTAAACGCAACACTTATTCTTCATTAAATTAAGCATGAAGAAAAAAATTCATTCATAAAAAACAAACTCATTCATTAAAATGGTTTTTAATTTTATTTGGCAATAATCGATCAAGTAAAACGAATACCTACCAATGACTACTGAATAGCCAATAAAAAAAAACAAACTAAAATCGAAAATAAAAAGCAAACCAAATTTTCAAAATCAAGGTCATAATTTATTACAACTTTTTGCAAATTTTAACACATTGTTAATGGATACGTTTACTACACAAACATACAAAAATACATACTCGTATCGTATTGAACTATCGAATACAGATGTAGAAGGTTTGCCATACGAATGATACGACAAGCAAACAACTAAAATCATCGATAACATTAATTATAGGGAATTAATGTTCCATGAGTTTAAGCTACTTTAAATAAATACACCGTTTCCATTGCAGTACTACAATTAATGATGTTTACACTGTTCATCTTTGATGATTAATGTTTATAGAGTATTACCTTAAGCATTACATTTGATTGCAAAATTTTCATTGGTTTTATTTTGTATTTGATTTTAATCGGGATTTGTTAATTAATCAGTGTTTAAATAACTAACATGATGGTTGTCAATTTTTAAACTGCCTTAAAAATCTATTTTTAAAATTGAAAACTAAAATTGAAGCTCATATTTCCGTAGTGTTGGATATCTTAAACCATGGTTTAAACCATGGCTTGTGAGAATTATTATGAGAGATAATATACACATATGCCCCGAGAGTACAGTCGAACTTCTATAATTTGAACTTCTATTACTTGAAGTTTCTATATATTGAAACACTTTTCGTGGCATCAGCATCTAGATCATTTGTAAATTTACTATTCAAAGTTGGAGTTCCTATAAGTTGAAGTGTTTTCTGGATAATTGTGATTCAATTTATAGAAGCTCGACTGTAATTCCATTTCTGTTTTAACTTATGCTACGATCAGGTGAAAAACTGAACCTACGAGTTGATCTCAGTGAGTGGATTAAAAGATTAATGCGATCCGTATTTACAATCAGTCAGACAGAGGCCATATAGTTTAAACAGTTAATAACACAACTTCTACAACCGATTAAATAGAAAGCGAGAAACTAACTTCGAAAAACAAAAAGGCACTTCGAAAAAAAAAACACCCAAATTCAGACCGCAATCGCGAGCAAATGGAGTATAAACTCTGCGATAGAAGTCGGATTAATACTATAAGCATCAAAAGAGCAATGAAGGTAGTACGCATGGCGTGCCAGCTCCTGGGCAATTCGAAGTAATTAGGGATTTACTGCGTAAAGGTACGAAAAGAAGGGATTTCTCCTTATACTGCTGGAATAAAGGCGAAAACAGTTCTCATATGAGATAGGTTTTAGGTAATTAAGTGTCTTGCTATGTAATTATCATTGAAAGAGATTTAAACTTCGTATTAGACTATCCAAGACTAGTATGAAAATAGTAACCTTGCCTGATGAGCAAACATTATAGACTAAAGAACTTTTATTCAGAATAGGAATCAATTCCAATTCAATACTTAGATTCTATAGCGAAGTCAACAAAGTCTAGTAGGCAATGTGTTGGTTTATTAGACGTGAGACTAGAAAATTTCAGCACAGATACTTCCAACGAAGTGAAATATAAAAAATATTTTTTTCGGCAACTTCCTCTCATCAGATTTCTGGCAACAACTCTGAGAGTAAAGAAAATTGACATGAAATATTTCTCAAAAATCTGTCATTTGGAATGGACTTTATAGACAGGTCATGCTACTCATACTTATATAAAATGAATACACTCGACATGAGTGGATCCTGTCTGAAGCATTGTAATCACCACTTATGTTTGCATTGCAACTAAGTCGCAGGAACGCATACTTTGATTCTGTTTGTCGTCAATAGATTTCGCAAGGCATCACCTCTATGTTCCTCAAGTATTCTACAGAGAAATGTCTCTACTGCCAGCAAACAGTATCCGAAGATTCGTCAGGGCAACAGAGTTGGGAGAGACAGTACAGGAAAACCCAATAATAAATTGAGGGTGATACAAAAGTACCTTTGGTAACGCTGGTTGGTATTTTTGTAAATAAAATTTATTGACCAGAATTGTTTAAAATATTCCGATTGTATTTCATATTATTTAAACTCTATATAAATATTATTTAATGGAAATGGTGTAGACCGAATATAAATAAACATCTATTTAATATCATGAAACAGTAATTATTGCTTCGTTTATGTGCTAATTATTGGCGGTGTGGTTAATGATTACAGCCTGTTAATATACCATTAAACAAATGACCAAACATGTAAATGTACAAGACAAAAATACAACCACCAATGACACATGGCAGCCATAAAACCATTTCAAATTCCAATATAATTAACAGTCCAGGGAGCCCAAATATTTCCCAGGATGGAAAACAATCACAAAACAGCAGACATTGATGAATTAACCGAAAACAAGACATTGATTTGAATACTTTCCATAAGCCTGTAAACAAAATAAGTAACTTGATTAGAATCATATGGCCCTTAAGGGACACAATTCCATTATTATTATTAAATTATTATGGTAATGAAGTTTAATTTAATCAATTGTAATTTAATTTTTTTATTTTCATAAACTAGAAATAAATCATTTTAAATATGGAGGCCACATGGAAGCCTTTGCGAACGAAACTAATTTCGTGGAAGGAGTGTCTAAATATAAATTATTAAATATACAGAAAATTATTGTAATTTGTTATGAATAAAGAAAACGTGATTAATTTAAACAATTTTTAAATTTAAACTGCGAATTTTGATAGCCAATGGGTTAAATTAGAATTAGAACGTGGAGAATAAATTATATTTTGTGCCTCCCACAAATAAATACTAGAAAATCATGGACCTGACTTCCATTTATATGTTGGGGCACCTTAAACAGCCATAGGAGCAGTGGTGTTGTCGAGCCGGAACGTCGTTCCGGTACTTCCTCTTTGGACAGGAACGCGTACCGGAACTAAAGATGATTTCTAATAACGAGAATTGATTTTTTTTTCTAATTTTTATATGAATTTTATAAACAAGGCTTTAAACCGAACCCGAACCGGAACGAATCGGCTTGTTTTTTCGAACCGCGAACTGAAGTCTGGTACGTTTTTTTGTGCTGACCGGAAATCGACCCCAACCGAAACAAATACGTGAACCCGAAACCGTTAAATTAGAACATGAAACCGTACAGAGCGGCCGCCTACCCGCTTATATGTATTTTTATAAATAAAAATCGGAACATACGGGCTTGGTTTTCCGAACCGTGAATCGGAGTCCGGAACGCGTTCGGGAAAAATAAACTTAGCACAACACCACTAAATAGGAGATACTACTTAGTGAAGTTTAGGTTAGGTTAGCGGGTAGAGGGCCACTCGTAGGCAAGTTTACTCAGATGCGAATTATAATACGTTAGTGATGGGTTTAAACCACCCCAAAGTTCTGATGAAGCCCATAGTAGCACGTTAGTCTCCATATCCAGATCTTCAAACGTACTGTCATCCAAAAACCGGTGACGTATGTTCTAAAATGTAGGACACTTGCGTAAAGGTGTTGCAACGATTCTGTTCTATATCATGACAGGTTCTGCATTAATTCTGATGAGGCAAACCTAGCTTGTCAGCAAAACTGCCAATATCACTCACAAGTGCTGAATACAGCAATTAATAAATTCGTGAACCAGGTATGTTGGACCACCCATAGTTTGTGAATGCTTTTCCATCCTTTTTTTTGCAATTTGGAAAAGTATTCTTCTAAGGGCGCATATATTCCCTATATCGTCTAATCCTCAGATATCTCCGATTCCTATCATGTCGGTTCGTTCGATTTTTCATTTCCCTCTGCTACAGTGGCCCCAAAGCCAATAGAGGCAGGTGTTTTGTCGGCGTATACAGTGTAGAGAACGTGTTGAGCCTTGTGTTGTGTCAACGTACTTATATGCTGCAGAGTCTTCATTCAATTTCTGACAACCTTTGATTTGACGAGATGAGATCTCAATGCTTTGATTGCTGTTTGACTACCCAAACAATCAATAAAATTAAAAAAACATGGGAATATTTTAGAATATTTGTAACTCAACTTGTAATTAAGTACACACGAATGCTATAACTTGCTACCATTAATAATGGAAATGGAAATAAATAACTCTTGTGAGTCTTCTTATAGTGTCAACATTTTTATGAGTATTCTTATAAGATGGTCAGCTTTTTCAGTTTTAATTTTTTCTATAGATTATTTGTGTGTTGCAGATTGTCATCTAAAAGAATTGGGATTTTTACATTCATAGTCTAGCTGAAAAAATGTCAGTCAATATTCATTCAGATTAATAAAAAAAAATTACTTTTTATCATGCCATGTTGTATGCATTTATGTACTAGGTACACATATATTCGCATATATATCGATGCAGACATTTTTATTTGAAAACCTTTAAATAAAATTTTAGACAGGAACCCACAAAAATTTTGATTTAAAAAGAAATTTCTTAGAAAAATCAAATTTTAATTTAAAAAATATTTTTATTTTATTTAAACAAATAATATGCATGCATATATAGTACATATACCTATACATATATGCATATGTGTATGTGTATGCGTTAATGAAAGATTTTAATGAATTTATGAATTCATTCCTATTATGAAAACAAGACTAAATAACAAGTTATAACAACAATATTAACAACAATTAAAGTATTTTAATAAGCATCCCTTTTGCTCACTTCCTTTTCTTGATAAAGAAACGGCTACGATGGTTGGGAGGACCATAAGAGGCAGCTGGCACATGAACAGATTCATCAATGTCCTCCACCACTATGGGGGCGGGTGTAGTTTCAGGAGGCAAATACTGATTAAGAGGCTCAGCAGCAACAGTGGGTTGGGGTTCGTCACTAATTTGAATAAAATTGTTCATTGGAGCAGCATGTTCTTCGTTAATAAAATTTGGTTGCGCCAAGGGCTGTTCTTGTTCATATGCAGGCTGTTGAGTAGTAGCCAGATCCATAGGCACAAAGTCATTATTGTCAGCAATCGAATCCTCAATGGCTTGACGGGACTGTGCATCAACGTTGTTGGTGGCTGGTGGAGGGCCATAGACAGGAGCTTCTTCCTTCTTGGTCTTGTATTTGATGAAGTATACCTCAGGTTTAGAGGGTTTGGTAGGTGCTGGTGTGGGTATAACAATATCAGGTTGGGCTTCTGGTTTCTTGTGCAACACATAGATGAGCGTCTTTTCTTCGTTCTGAGGTGCAGGTGGCACAATAGGAGCACGCATAGCGGGAGCTGCTGGTGCCTTAATGAAAACAATCTTGTAATGCTTTTGTTTGGGTCCTCCCTGGTGGGTGATGCGTGGTTGAATGGCATCCTCCTCCTCGAAATCTTTAGGTGGCACATGCACATAAATATGTTTATGTACTTGAGTTTCTGTGGGTCCATTATCGTAACCAGTTTGATGATGTTGTGTTGAGGAATGACGGTAAGCAGCATTATAGGAATCTTCTTGAGGCATATCGGCGGGTGCTAATTCTGGTGCAGCTGGCGCTAAACTATCGGCAGATGGTAAGGCAGCGGGAGCACCATAAGTAGGTGCTGGAGCAGCAAAATTCGAAAAGCTATGTTCTTGTGGCAATTGCTGGTAAACATGGGGTTTAGCAGCATGTGCTGAAAAAGAGAAAATTTTTTGAATATTTTATTTCAAATTTAAAATAATTCTTAAATTGTTGGAGGGTATGTAAAGATTGTATTTCTTACCATTTAAAGGCAAAGCTCTTTGATTTTGTTGTTGTAATCCCGCATATACCGGTGGTTCTGGACGAGCCATTACACAGGCCACTGCCAAACAAGAAAACAAATAAAAGGCACGCATTTTATTAAATCCTGCTCTATAGAATCCCAACCTAAGGAAATATTTTCTAAATGGTTTAAGATGAAATCAATCAAATCGTTATTAATTGAAATGTATTGAACTATGCTATGAAAAGCAAAGCACTGAACTGATGCCATTACCAGATTTACTGCACAATTTTATACAAAATTTTCAATTTGTGAATTGTTTTCATACAATTCGTTGTTATTCGTCAATCATACATACAAATTTGGAACCAAAAACTATTAACAACAACTGTAGCTACAACAAAAACAGAAAAAATTAAAACTATTTAATTAAATCAATAACAAGAGCAAACGAAAAAAAAAAAACAAAAAAAATTTACTCTTCAAAAACAAAATTATGTACTGCTCTACTCATTAAAAATAAAGTAAAGCACTAAAACAATAAAAAAAACAGAAAAGAAAACGCTTTAAAATTTAAACCCAAACAATTTAATTATTTTATGCTTTTTGTTTACTTTTTCTTCATATTGTTTCACCCAAACGAAGATGTTCAACATCATTATGTTGTTTTATATCAAACTTTAAGATGGCTCTACTATTACTACAGCCAATACGAACCTGGCTGTTTGTCAGTGCCTTTGATTGTATTTACAAATTATGGCTCATCTCTCGCTCTCAATCTTTAAGGGTATTAGCAATAGTATCTGGAATAATCAGTAAAACACTTGCTACTACCCATGCAAGTTTTGTATCTTTTCAAAAGTGTTAAGCTTAAGGCATAAAATTACTTGACAATATGGGCCACTACATGAAAGTGAAGGTTCGCAAATACGAAGATGTTGACTACAATTTCAAACCATTACATTACAATAAAAATCAAGTGATGCGAAGTCAAAATATAATGTGTTTAGACCGGCAATAAAAGTTTTTACTTCGCCGTAGTCTAGTAGATAGTGTGTTAACTTATTAGATGTGAGGACACGTTCCAATAAAACAAAATATGAAAAAATATATCCTTGGTGACTTCCTCACAGCAGATTTCTGGCAAAAACTCAGAGAGTAAAAAAAATTTGGCATGAAAAGTTTCTCAAAAAATCTAGCTAATAAGGTGCTCTTTGAAAAAGAAAAAATTTTCATAATTCGGAAGCGAGATACTTTGGCGAATTTCTCTCAGCAGATTTCTGGCAAAAACCCAGAGAATTTGGCATGAAAAGTTTATCAAAAAATTTTGCTAATAAAGTGCTCTTTAAAAACCACAAAACTTTCATAGTTTCTAAGCGAGATACTTTGGTGATTTTCTCTTAGCAGATTTCGGAAAAAAGATCTGAGAGCCACTTATGGATAACTAAACTTGGTCGTATTTGTTGCTGAAGGTTTGTAGTGGCCAATTATCCACAATAGCGGCTAATATCACTAACCAGTAAATTACTAACAACCGTCAACTCTATGGGTAAACATCATTGTGATGCCAATTAACCACTATATTACCACTATTATATATGACCATTTACCATTTTTCTGGCAGGTTTGTGGATCTTAATCTGTAGAACTTATAAACGGTGCAAAAAGACAAAATTTTTACAACCAGGTCACTCATGTAAGAAGTGTGTGATTCTAGTATTGATTACCAGAAACCAAAACTTTTGCCTGATTGTAACCGTTACCGTTGAGCGACTAAAGTTGCAATTTGACACTTTTTCAGCGACCCCGCCACTTTTTGTGCCCCCTTGCTAAAATGAACTAATCTGACACTTTTCATGATTTTTTACCCTTTTTTCCCCTTTTTTAGAAAAAGTATTTTTTCTTTTATTTGCAAATTTTTGACAAAAACAACAGGCAAATTTTAACAGCCCAAACCAAATAACAAAAACAAATTGTCTGTGGTTTTTTTAGACGTTCGTTGTGTCGCTACTTTATTAATTTACTTTGAGCACTTGCTTGTCTTTTGTAAACACCACAAAAATTACAAAATATTGAAAACTAAAAATTAGTTGTTGCAGAAAACCCAGAATAAAGGATAATGTGAAAATGGACGAGTGAGTAGAATGATCCAAGATTAAAAATTTGTTATTAAATTTGAATTTTAGACTAGACTATAGACTAGACTATAGCCTAGACTACAGACTAGACTACAGACTAGACTATAGACTATAGACTAGACTACAGACTAGACTATAGACTAGACTATAGACTAGACTACAGACTAGACTATAGACTAGACTATAGACTAGACTACAGACTAGACTATAGACTAGACTACAGACTAGACTACAGACTAGACTATAGACTAGACTACAGACTAGACTACAGACTAGACTACAGACTAGACTACAGACTAGACTACAGACTAAACTATAGACTAGACTATAGACTAGACTATAGACTAGACTATAGACTAGACTACAAACTAGACTACAGACTAGACTACAGACTAGACTACAGACTAGACTACAGACTAGACTATAGACTAGACTACAGACTAGACTATAGACTAGACTATAGACTAGACTATAGACTAGACTACAGACTAGACTATAGACTAGACTATAGACTAGACTACAGACTAGACTATAGACTAGACTACAGACTAGACTACAGACTAGACTATAGACTAGACTACAGACTAGACTACAGACTAGACTACAGACTAGACTACAGACTAAACTATAGACTAGACTACAGACTAGACTATAGACTAGACTATAGACTAGACTATAGACTAGACTACAGACTAGACTATAGACTAGACTATAGACTAGACTACAGACTAGACTATAGACTAGACTAGACTAGACTATAGACTAGACTACAGACTAGACTACAGACTAGACTACAGACTAGACTACAGACTAGACTACAGACTAAACTATAGACTAGACTATAGACTAGACTACAGACTAGACTACAGACTAGACTATAGACTAGACTACAGACTAGACTATAGACTAGACTACAGACTAGACTATAGACTAGACTACAGACTAGACTACAGACTAGACTATAGGCTAGACTGCAGATTAGACTATAGACTAGACTACAGACTAGACTATATACTAGACTACAGACTAGACTATATACTAGACTACAGACTAGACTATATACTAGACTACAGACTAGACTATATACTAGACTAGACTATATACTAGACTATACTCTAGGTATACTTTGGTATCTGTGTTAACAATTTTCTGGTCTGTGTAAATTAATAAAAAACTCAATAACCAAAAAGTTTTTTAAAAACTTTAAAGCGTCTTTCAAAGACCTTTCATGCGATACCAAATTTTCGTATACTTTCTTTGTTAGAAATATGAAAACATCATGAAATACTCTAAAAGGACCTTTGATTCATCTCATCATTGTTTTTTCGATTACTCTAAAATATAAATTAGTTAAGTTAGTCAATTTCGTATAATTTTGTACTTATTTTTAATGAACTGTTTTTCAGGTATAATAATAGTCTTGTTTTGTATTATTATATAGTGGGTTAGCAAAAAAAAAGTTTTATTTAATGAAATTTTAATAAATTTAAAAATGCTTTTTGTTTTTTTTTTTTTTAATTTAAATGTCTTAACGTTCATACATTTGAATGAAATTACATTTTAAAGCTAGAAATAAAACAGACCAATAATTTTAAAAAAATTAAAACTTTTGTTTAGACTCATCAATTTTTGGCTAAAAATTTGTTTCTATTATAAAAAATTGGAAAAATTATTAAAAAATGAACTTATTATATGTATGTTTGTTAATGTATATTACAAAACCCAATAAAATTTTATTTTTTTCATCTGTATTATATCATTTCCTCTTCTTTTAAAAATGTTGCCCCTTTTTACTGCCAAAATACTCTTTTTGTGCGACTTTTTTTCCAAGAATCCCCTATTTGTGCGACTTCTTAAAAATTTCCAGCGGTAACGCTGATTGTAACAGCTCACAGTTAATAATTTTTTTCTCATTCCAGAAAATACTTAATATAACATATAGGGGCTTTAATGTTTAGTGTATTGTTTTGTCAAAATATTAAAGGGCCTTACGAAAACAACATTGTGTTTGACGGAGCTGATTATCTTACTCCACATATTTTACTAACAGGTACTGTGTTATCGTATGCATTTTTCTATTGGTCGGTAGTTCTCCGCAAGTGTTTTATAGCAGACTTTACTAGTATTTCATTGACCGTAGTATTGTAGGTAGTGTGTTGGCTTATTAGACATAAAACCTCGGTTCAAACCTCAGATCAGACATCAAAACAAAAACTCTGAAAGTAAATAGAATTGCAATGAAAAGTTTATCAAATATCTGTCGTTAGGTTTCGACCAGAAATCAGCAATGAATCGTTTTTCCGCTACTTATGCAATTGTGTGAATCAACAGAATTGAAATTCAACTACTCTGATTCATTTGTACTCGCTACAACAGTGATTTATAACTATAAGTAGCAATGAGTATGAGTACAACGTTGACATCAAACTCACAACATTCGAAATATGTTTGATTCATACGCCTAATCATTCTGATTCATAAATTTAGAAAAATACTTATAATACTTATAAGTGATTCGAGTGGCTCGAATTATTCATCAAACTTGACAGCATTTGTTGTTGTTGCATATACAAACAAAGCAGAAAGGAAAAGCAAAGGCAACACGCAAAGCATACACACAATCTTCTTGTGAGTATATTAGAGTTCGTACGCGAATCATACTTATTTTGTGCTTCGTGTAAATGTTAAGTATAGACGAGTCAAAGTCAACAAAATCATGCGTATTGTTAAGAATGAATACGACGAGTACTTCCAACTTTGAGTATGAGTTGTATGAGTATCATATTAAAATAAGTATGAATGCGTATAAGTATCAGAAATTAAAAGTATGATTTGAATCTACTCATCGTTTTGAATACTCGTTGCTGATCTCTGATGTCACTACTCATGGAACAAAAACAAAGTTAACACACACACATTATAAGTGATGTGAGAAACTGGGTCATTATGTATGTAAGCATGTAAAAGGAAGTCATACTAATAGAATTATTAGTTGTCACAGTAATGTTGATGTGATCATAAGTCCTTTTTTAAAAATTAACTGCGTTGTACAGTGGGTAAGCTGTTTTTACTAAAACGATCAGACTATTCGAAAATCAACAGAATAATATAACACAATCTTTGGTTTTGGAAACAGGCAGTAAATACAATCCGTATCAGTTAAAATTTGTTTTGTCCTATAAAGCCGTAAGGAATCACATAAAACGTATAATTTTTCGCGTACTTTATCGTTTAAATCGATTAAAACCACACGTAATTCTGTGCAAAAGCACAAAAATAATGGAAACCACCATACATCTCAATATTTTCAGTCATTAACACAACCTTCATTCAAGTGCTAAAGTGTCAAACTTTTCGATACGTTTAAGCCCAAAAATAATCGAAAGCAAAAGAAGCCAACACAAGCAATAATAACTAAAACAAATTGTTGCTATTGATCCCTTTTCCATGATGTTGGTGCTTCTGTTGCTTGGTGTAATTGGTATGAAATACGGCTTTGTTGCTATTCAGCAAAGATGTTGTTCAGATTGACTAACATTGTGATACAATTCAATTTGCTTGCCAGTTTCTAGTTGAAAACAGTTGGCTGACGTTTATTTGCTGTTTGACATTCAATCGAAAGTGAACCCTCACCATTGAAATAACCGTAACCTACACGAACACTCTATTGTCAAAGCCGATATTTGGAAGTACTTTGCAAGTAAACGAACGTTAGATAAAGAAACAAAAACACATTTAGTGTTTCGATATAAATCCGTTCAAGCCATGTTTTTGAAAATAACTGGACGACATGATACGCATACAAACATACGCGCATGCATACATACATACATATATATGTATATATGTAAGTATATATGGTGGTCTAAAATTACCCCACATGATGATGATGATGATGTGCTTGTGTTTGAATTTTCCATCAAAAGATGGTCTTTGGAATTTGCCTTTTCATCACAGTGATGTGCTGTCAAACATTTGCGTCACTTTAATATCAACTCGTGTTTTAAGAATTCAATTTCTTAGGATTCTTTCATTCTATTTTTAGTTGTGATTTGCCTTTCAATGTTGTTATTAACTTTATTTTTTATTTTTTAATATTTTTTTTTCAAATTTTAATTCATTTTTATCATTGCCGTAGACGAGACATGTTTAAGAATGTTTTCCCAAGAATTAAATTGTTTATCGTGCCAACAGTTTGAAGTGCTATTAAATGTGTTGGAGATTTAGTTATCATGACTTTGGACGTCAACGTAAAAGAGAAGAATTTTGTAATGCATTGGAATATGTAAAGTGAAATGTGTTGAACGTTAAGTAGCCAAGATTATCAAAAAATACATTAGAAAAGAAATGAAATCAAATTCATTAGGCAGACATGTACAAGTAATGGATGCGACTGAAATGTAATTGGTTCAATAAATATACTGATAATAAATATATTCAAGTGAAATGCAATATTTTCTAATACAGCTACTTATCTCTGTATAATTTTTTTGTAGATTGAGAATAATTCTGAACATGGTCTCGGTTTTTCATGAGATGGGCTTAGGTTCTATTCAATTTCCATCGATTTATATCTACGTTATACTATATAGTTTGGAGTAGAATCAATGCCCTGGAACAAGTTAGCTCAAAATTTTGATATATCATGAGTTTCTTTCGAATACCAATTTTAATGTAATTTTCTTAAAGAGCTCCTATTTTTAACTTCTATTGGGTTGTTCGGAAAGTAATTTAATTTTTTTTTTTTTTTGGGTTTTTTTTGTTGTAGTGAAAGACAATTTTCGTATAATAAACAAAAATACTAATATTGAATTTGATAAATTTAACCTCAATCCGATCTCACGTGTTGTTATTCGCTGTTTCGCATCATGTAATATCTTTATCGCGTCTTTATCAGTTTGGACAGGCCTTTCTGAACGTGGTGCATCTTCGACATTAAAATTGCCGGATCGATTTTAGTGATCCAGTTCTGGCACAGGCGTACTGTCGACACACCTACTCCCTACACATCAGTCAATTTCTGTCGAGCTTGAACAGGATTTTTATCCGTTCTGTAGTAAGCTAGTAAGATATGTCGAAAATGCTGCTTATCGCTCTCCATATTTAAAAGGACACCAACAAAAAACTACTATATACATACATACATAATTAGCCATTACAACCCTTTAGTCAGGATTATTGACCTAGTTTCTCACACTACTTATGTTGTGTTTATTGATTTTATACATAAATGGGGGGACCTACAGATTAAAGTCGATTCCAAACGACAGATTTTTGATAAACTTTTCATGGCAAATTTATTTACTCTCAGAGGTTTTACCAGAAATCTGCTGATAGGAAATCGCAGAAGAAATACTTTTTGGGGCTCGAACCCTGGCTTTACGTCTAATAAGCCAACACACTACCTACTATACCACGGCGACCCAAAAAACTACTGCTTAGAATTAATTGTCATTTTTCACACACAAGCCCTATTATATGAGCTCTCAAAGCATATAAAAATAGAACGGCTTAAGTGTAAAGTTGGTTGCAAAAAAATACAATTAAATCCTTTGTCGGTAAAAAACGATATTTCATGCGGAGCAACCCAATATTCGTCATTCATATTCCATAGTTCATATTCCGTGAACTAAAGATTGCAATAAATACTTGAGTACATATAACCTGCGTGCTACTAACATCACCCCCGCATTGTCGTAATGTAGAATTCAACTGTTATGTACGGACAGGTGTCTCCAAACTGATTTTTAAATATACTGGATAGGTTAAACTAGCTATTTAATGCCTAATCCATGTTTCTTAATCTTATCGATATCACAATCGATTTTATTCTCACGATATAAATCGTATATTATTACACACACATACTTAATTGGTCATTACTACCCTTCAGTTAGGATTATGACACACCACTTCTTACATCATTTATGTTGGGTGTGTTAATTATATACACGAGTGGCGGGACGTATAGGTTAATGTCGATTTCAGATGACACATTCTTTTGAGATACTTTTTATGGCAATTTTATTTTATCTCTGAGGTTTTCTGCCGGAAATCTGTTGAGAGGAAGTTGCCAAAGAAATATTTTTTCAAATTTCGTTTAGCTGGAGTTCTCTGAGTTTGAACCATGTCTGTTAAGCCACTACTAGACTTCATGATGTTATATACACCCAACTCTTTTTTTTACACGGTTGCTCAGAAATCCGTGTAAAAACCCGTGTAAAAAAAGAGGCGTTTCCTATAGTAAAATAAGGAATACGTTCCATGTCATCTGAAAACCGTGTAAGATGAAATAAAGAACTATATTTACTTCGGAAAACCGTGTTGAAAAATTGTACGTTCATATGGCATTTTATTGTGCATTAGAACTTCAAATATATAATTCATACGGGAAAAAATTGATAGAGCCAGCAAAAAACAGAAGAAAGCTGTTAATCCAGAATTAAGAACAGAAAAATTAGAATAGAAAAAAAAAAATTTATCTAGGTACATAAATATTCGTCGCTACTTGATAACAAGCGCAATTGTTTGCGACGAACTGGACTAAAGTCGGTATTATAACTAGAGATATCCATCAAATTATCCAATGGTGACTTTCGTCCGGTAATAGAGTTTTGAACTGTCGGATTACTTTCCAAAAGGTCTTGCGCCGTCAACTTTTTTATTAAAAAAACTTTTATAGAAAGTTGAACTCTTGGTTTTACAATTATAAATATCTCGTTCGAATTTCAGGGCACATTCCATATTAGGATCACTTTTTAAGAAACGATACTTTTACCAAATGTTACACTGTCATCAATTAAACTAGCAGTTAGTTGACAATAAAAAAATTTTTTTTTTCAATCGTGAAACTTCAAATCTGTGTAAAAGGAAACCGTGTAAAAAAAAGAGTTGGGTGTAATTATGTAATTCCTAAAAATCGTACTTAATTGATTAGATAGTGCACTTCTGAATGCCTTATTAAAAACTCTTACTATAAACGCACAATTCTTTCATTGAATATTACGTCTTATGTATGTTAAATAATATATGAGACAAAATCAACATCCCAAAAACACATCCTTAAAATTCACTTCAAGAGCTCTTCGATAAATATATTTGTAAATATGTACAATATTAACCCAAATGCCAAAATATATATGCACATACATACATATTAATAGACGTTACAATAGTACAAGACGTTTTTAATTACTTCATTATTGGAAGCATAATAAATGGCTTTCGTTTCAATTATTTTGTATCGAGAATAAAAGGAATTAAATTCACACAAAAAGAATACAAAATACTCTATTAAATAAACTTGGTATTGTTTATACTGTATTTGTTATTTTTACTCAGTCCTTTGACTCCTTTTACTCGCCATTAACAATATCTTCTTTTAATTCTTATTGAATATTCGATATTTTTCTGTTCATGTCTGTATTTTTCCTTTGTTTTTTGTGTAATTTTTAACACGAATTAATTTGATACTTATGTTGCTTAAATAGACGGTGAATAAATACAGTGATGAACAAAATTGAAGTATTTTGTAGGTATAAAAAATAAGCCGATACATATTAATGTTAATACATCGCTTGTCTGGAGGTAATATTTAGGATAATTATTTAAGCGGCAAAGTGGCCGTAGTCTTATAGGTAGAAGGCTTACTACACTTGAGGTCTCGGTATAAACCCCATATCAGACATCTATCTCCAACAAAACGATATGTGAAAAAATATTTCTTCGGCGATTTCCTTTCAGCAGATTTCGGGCAGAAACTCTGAGGGTAAATAAAAATTGCCATGTATAGTTTCTCAAAAATCTGTCGTTCAGAGTCGACTTTCAACTGTCGATCCCACCACTCCTGTATAAAATAAACACATATAACATCAGTAGTGTTAGAAGCTAGGTCATAATCCTGACTAAAGGGATATACATATAACCAATTGTGTATGTATGTAAGCGAATTTTATTCATAATGATAATAACAGACTATAACTTATATTCGCCCTCTTTTAGTCATTACTGTGCCCACACTGAAAAATGTTGTCTTAGTCTCAACATATTTTTATTATTTGTTTGTAAAACATCTTAATACAATGGTTATGCACAGACTCGAAACACTTTCAGTAAATAAAAGTTCAAGTATCGTTATGTTAATGCCAATAATGAAGTGTACACATGTATAGTATATAAATAAATAAGTTTTATATTCATTGAACAGTAAATGAATGGATGCCACCACAATGGCAACACTACTACTGCTACCAGCAACATCATCATTATCGATAATATAGAGTAACAACAACAAAACAACCATTTTTGTATTGTAAATACCACCCACCACCAATACTTGAAGTGAACGAACGGTCTGTTAGTATTCCAATGTTCCTTTTCGCATTTGTTTTCTCGTATTTTATTGGTACTTTCGCTAAGAAAATAAACTCGAAAAAGCCACTCTATTTGTGTTAAATGAGATGGTATGTGCTTGTAAAATAAATTGATTTGAAAAATTATTGCGATCATTATGTAATAAATCACTTTCAATGAATGAATGAAAGAATGAATGAACGGAAAAATAAATGAAATATTCATTGAATAAAAATACAATCAAAGCAGAGGATAAAACAAGGAGGAAACAAATAAAACAAATAAAAAAAGATTAAGATGTTGTCTGAAAGGGAAAAACAGATTTATTTTTAATAACACCTTCGTAATGATGCACAAGTAGCGGAAGCGGAAGGTACATTGGTTTTACGATCGAATTGTACGTGAAAAAAATCTATAATCGATAGTGGCCATACCCCTTAGGGTATCCAAATTAAGACAATTGTAGAAACTGCTTTATTTGAGGAGGAAGGAGAATTGATACAGGATTTCCCAAGTAAATTTACATCTTTATTGGAAATTGATGTAAGGCACCTCGGTGCAGGGTATTTTAGAAACGAACTGACTTGGAAATATTGAATGTTATAGGATTTATCAGAAAGTACCGATTTGTTACAAAAAGCACATAGGTTAGGTTAGGTCGGAGTAGTAGCTCTGATATCACAAAGCTAACTTGAGCAACCATGGCGGCCGGTTGTGTGCCACGGGTGAACGCAGTTCCTAAGTTCCACCAAATCAGGGAAAAGAAAGAAGTTGGTCAGCGCAAGAGCTGCTCATAGAACATAGAAAGTAAATGAAAGTGAATTAGTAGAATTTAACTTATCCTAACATATTGCTAAGTGTTGAGAATTATCAACCATAAAGAGAAACTGAGATCAAATATAGGATAGGCCATATATCAGTTTAAATTTGAACCACTGTATTAACTTGATTTAGAATTGAGCAACGTTGGGATTTATTGGGCCAACGAGAAACTGCACGCTTTCGGATGAAGCTCATTTTCATCTTTGTTGGTATATACATACATACTTCTCACACCACTTATGTAATGTGCGTTAATTTTATACATGAGTGGCGGGACCTACAGTTTAAAGTCGACTCCGAACGACAGATTTTTGAGAAGCTTTTTATGGCAATTTTTACTCTCAGAGTCTTTGCCAGAAATCTGCTGAGAGGAAGTCGCCGAAGAAATATTTTTCGTTTTGATGTCTGACCTGGGATACGAACCCGGGCCTTTCGTCTAATAAGCCAACACACTACCCACTAGACCATGGCGACTTGTTGGTATATTAATAAAAAAAAAACGTGTTTGTGGCTTTGAAAACCCGCAAATGGTTTTACAAAAGCCCATGCATCCATTATGAGTGATTGTTTGGTGCAGCTTGTGGAGCACAGTATCATAGGCTCATATTTCTTTGAAAATGAGAACGGAGCAACCATTACGGTCTATGGAAACACTTATTGCATCATGATAACCCATTTCTTTGTAGTTGCTCCTCAGGGTATTAATGTGAACGATATTTGCTTTCAACAAGATGGGTCAACTTGTCACACATCTCACGCCACATTCGATCAAAACGAATTAATTGGTCGAAATACATACTTACAGCTATCGGCATGGGATAAAGGTTATATAACCTATCGAAATATAATTTCAAAGTGAATTTTTTTATTTGAAATTATTAGAATTGCAATTTTGATGATATTTTTATACGTGCTAAAAACTTATTGGTAACTTTAGGAAAATTCGAAGTGTATGTACATAACATAGTTGGTCATTAGAACCCTTCAGTCAGGATTATTGACCTAGTTTCTCACACCACTTATGTTGTGTGTGCTATAATTTTATACATGAGTAGAGAGTAGATTTATGAGAAACTTTTCATGGCATTTTTATTTACTCTCAGATTTTTTGCCAGAAATCTGCTGAGAGGAAATCGCCGAAAAAATACTTTTTGTATTTTGTTTTGAATGTCTAGCCTGGTCTGGGACTCAAACCCTAGCTTTTAAGTCTAATAATCAAACACACTACCTACTATACCACGGCGACTTTAATTTGGTCGAAATGGTGAAGTCAATTGGCCGCCAAGAAGCTACGTTATGACCCCGTTGGACTATTTTCTGTGAGACGTCGTTATAGAAAGGTGTTATGCCGACAAACCAGACACAATTGAGAATTTTAAAACCAACATGCGTGATGTGCTATTGCCGATATATGACCCCATACACTCGAAAAAGGGCACGAAAATTGATCCAATCGAATGAGGTACTGTAAGGCCAGCTGCGGGAGTCATTTGAATGAAATAATATTTCATTTCTAACAAGAAAAATTGTACTTCACAATAAAATAATAAACTTGGCAAAATTTCAAATCGTTTTTGTTTTATTACAATTTAAACTTGTAAACGTTCGACCCTATATAAACTAAATTTATCTTCGAAATTTATTGATTTTTATAGGTTCTACGTAAAAATGCGTATAATAAGTTTTGGTGAACATATCATAAGATATCTATTTATTATCCAAAATGATGTTTACAGGAGCGTAAAGTAGGGTAAATGAAAAGCGGTGTAAAAATGCCATATAGCTAATACTATTGATTTGCAGTAAAGAGCACAAGTGCACAATTATATCATAAAGGAATGCAACTGCTATGCAGCCACAAATATTGAATTGATCCTATCAAATGCGAACAACACAAGAGAATGCTTTGATTGATTTCTTTTGTTACAAAAATTAATTACATTGGCTGTCATGAAATGATTGTTGTAAAATAAACAAACACAATTAATTGCATTATAATATTTAACCCACTTAATCATTGATAAACTACTGAATTTATAAACTACAAAATGATAAACTATTAAAGCAAACGTATGCCAGCCATGAAATGAAAGAAAATTTAAGGGCATCCAAAAGAATTTAAGTAATCCAAATCGATGAAATGCTATTGAGTTCATCAACTTATTTTTTTAAGAGTCATTTTGCCCTTCAATTAGTCAACTGGCCGCTTTGTGGCTTGAAGTATGTACTACGTATGTAATGTTTTTAAAGTTAGTGAACTTTTGGTCAGAGTGGCCATTTTCAATGTATAATCTATTCACTCCTGGCACAACTTTCTAGTTAATGACACTTAATAAAATTATTTAAAAATGTCTTAAACCATAGGAAGGGCCATCTATCGAAACATCCGGCAATACTTATGTTATTTCATTCAGTCGCAGTTTATTATTGTCCGTTGAACGTAATGAATTTATTCACTCTTGGTCAACATTGAGATTTATTGGGCACGATGGTTTCAATTTTCCTAAAAAAATATCAATTTTTCGGATGAACCTTATTTTCATCTTGGTGGATACGTTAATAAGCAAAATTGTTTTAGTTGGGACTCAACAATGTACCCACTACGCTGCAATTTAACACCGTTGGATTATTTTCAAAGGGGCGCCTTTGAAGAAAATTGTTAATCCGACAACCAGAGACAATCCTGATGCCATTACCAAAATACTCTCGAAAAAGTAAACGCAAATTGTTCCGATCAAATTAGGTAATGTAAGGCCAGCCACGGTATTAATATGAATGAAATAATTTAACATTTCCAACCAAAAAATAAATTTGTGCAAAATTTTAAACGTTTTGAAGTCAAATTCAGCCGCTTCTTGCAGACGAAATGTATTACTCATACATTTTCGCTCCATAATAACTTATGGTAAGTGAATGCAACCTTGGAATTTTTATAAAACATCATTTCGTTGGTTGCCTAAAGTGGAACCACTAGTGGAAACTTTTTTTTACTCATATATTATCCACCTGGCAACTCAAACTAAATCAACAACGGAATGCATTTAATGACCTTAAATTAAACACTTGATGCACTCCAAATATTTATTTTTATTTATTCGTTTTTTTTTTTCTAATTTAGTTTCGTTCATAAATTATTATTTAAAGTGCTTTTAAATGGAATAATTCAGTATAACAGTTACCATTACCAGTCTGATTTAAATCAATTCAATTTGTTTAATTACACGGCTTTCTTATGACCTGCAATTGAAACTCTTTGGGATTCCCTTGAAACATCTTTAAACATTAGTATGTGTGTGTTTGTATGTAGTTTTGTTTGTTATTATTTTAAACGTAATAAAAAAGGTTTTTTTTTCTTACTTTTTCTCTCTTTCTTATACATTTTTGTAAAATTATTTTGTTAACGCTTTGTATCCGTTCGTAAAACAATTCAAAATGATTTGACGTTAATTTTTTTTTCGTGTTTTTTTTTTTGTTTCTTTCTATAATTTCTTTCGTCTGTATATATACATATGTATTGTATGTACATGCATGTATATTATATATAAATACAATATATTTATCGATTTATTTGCGTTAATTGTTTCACTGTTTCTTGTCAGTTCAAAATAAAGCTAAATACAGGTATCCCTCGTATAACGCGGTACTTCTACAACGCGTTTTCAATATAACGCGATTAAAATTAAAAACAATTTCATTACAACGCGAAATTTTGACTTGTATAACTCGCCTTATTACGAAATCGAAAAACAGTTAGACAAAAAAGCAAACAAAGGCTGATAACTGATTTCATAATCGCATAATCACTGGAAGAACGTCCAACAAAATGTTTTTTTATCAAATAACGAAAACTTTTCCGATGAAATTTCTTCTGATGACTTAATATGATGTGACACAGGCTAGTGAATATTTATGTTTTCCGATTGTTTTTTTTTATTTTGTTTCTTAATTTCTTTTTTAAATAAAGTTTGAATATTGGTTTTAAGTTGTAAACGTCCATCCATCTTTAATTTAGTACCGCTTTTATTTTGGAACATAACCCTTAAATTTATATGAAAGCTAAGTCTTCTATAACGCGGAATTACACAACGTGCATTTTTCTGGAATGTAAGCACCGCGTTATACGAGGGATACCTGTACAATATTTAGATGATAATAGTTACGTTTAATTTGTGTTCAACGTAAGTGAACATGATGGATAATAAGTCTACTGTACGGTGCACTCCATATGGAAAAAATATGCTGCATAAGCATCGCAGCACATGGCAATAGCAATTACAGGTAAAGTTCCAATTTTACTTTTCGATATACTTTAAACTGTTTTAACCCTACTGTTTAAATCATTAATTAGCTATCCTTTCTACGAACGATAGTAGCTCTTACTCTATCCGCCAAATATCTAGGAATCATATTATTTAACAGCAAACTGAACTGGAACATGAATATATGTATGTATTAATGTACAATCTAGAACCACTAGGCCGCCAACTACTCTCTATTGTTTCCAGCTAGCAATAGGCCTCAACTGTGCAATTACGACTTCAAAGCAATCAAAATAAATCATAAAACCCGGTTTAAACATATTACAACGCAGGTGACGGTCATGATAACGGAAATGAATAGGTGAACCAATAAAATTAATTAATTTGGCATGATATTAATCTAAATAAGATCCAAGAGCTTCCAACTCATTTCGAAAATTTCTCTGTTTACTGTAGATTTTGGTTAGAAGGCGTCATTGGTAGCTATTTGTTTGAAATCGGCTATGGCCATTCCATTACTGTCAACGGCAAGCATTATAGGTCGATGGCTACCAACAAATGTTAGCACGAATTGAATAATCTGATCACTCTGATCACCAAAGATGTTTAGATTCAACTGGAGTGTGCTACGTACCAAGAATGATAAATTAGAGAAAATTAGAACTTTCTCAGCATGTTGAATCAATGACGTCACGCAAATTGTGTTCCTATTGGCTAATGACAATGTAAGTTATATCGCAAGGCTGCCAACTACTTTCACGTAGTGCACACGTTTTTCAGAAGAAATGTTAATTTTCACATATGAAAAAGACTTGGAAACCTTTAAAATAGCCCAACGTCGTCATCTAACGGGAAATCATGCGCAAGAAGTAACTTTTAGTTTATCATTCTTGCTACGTACAATGTAGATAAGATAAGATATTCCATACGAGGATGTGAAATTGAGATAATGATAACTGATAAAATGATTTTGGGCTGATTATTAAAACCAATTCCTATATTTGAGTCAAAAAAAGTATATACATATTCATTGCACAGTATCAAGCTACCTTAGCTGTAACTTTGCAACCTTCTTTTTGAACCAAGAAAGAGCTTTGCACTGAAGAAATGTTTTCGAAAGGAAAAATCAAGTATTTTCATTATAAAATTTAAAAATACATTTCTAGTTCATTCATGATGAAATGGCACAGTCTACTTAGTATTTTTGGCATTTTCACATGTCACGAATCTTATATAAATAATAATTAAAAAAAAAAATTATAAATACTTTGGTAGCATTTATAGCGTTGATATTGCTACTAAGCTACTGCAAGTTTTTGTTTAAGCCGTAGGGTATTAACAAGTCGAATTTGTTTTAAATCATAACTCTGGTAAAATGGTTGTAAATTATTTATTTTCTTTGGTTTCCAATCGCTTTTTTTGTTTTTTTTTACATTTTTTAAAAGTGTGTTAAATACCATTTTGTTGCTCTAATTTTCGAGATGAGTTTTAATTGTTTTTGAAGTTATTTACAAAGAAAAAAAAATTATAATTTCTTCAAGGTCGTCACAATACTCATAAGAAAACTTAAGTGTTAGAGCAAAAAAATTCAAAGAAAAAAATTTTAATAAAAATTATTGTTTCACAAGGAAATCTGCAAAGTTCTTGAATAATTTTCATTCAATTTAATGAATAAATTCATGACAACTTCCTTTGTAATAAAGAATTCCAGACGTCTCTATTGAAGTGCCGTGTTAATATTTTTTGACCAAATTCATTCATACATTTTGGTTATTTTTTTTTCTTATTTTGGTATAATAATTATAATAGAAAAAGGCCATCGCATGACATTGATAAGCCTTGATAAAGTTAATAATACATTACAATAGAATTCAATCCCATTGAATTGATTGTTATTCCATTCAATTCAATTCAATACTCAATTGTATTTTCTGCTACAAAGCAATTGTTTACTGGAAGTAAATTTAGTGAAATAAAATCAATACTGAAGTTAATCTCTCAATTATAAATGATGAATATAAATATATATTGTATTGTATGTAATATATACATACAGTGTATGTACATGATACTATAGCAGTGTATTGTATTGTAATTATGCCCGTAATATAATACCCAAAAAATAAATTAAATCAACCATAAAATAAATGAATTATTAAATATGGTGTTAAAAGCGAGCGAATTCGTGTGAAAATATTTTGTATTTAGTTCGTTTTTCTTTTATCAATAAACCTGTCATTCCCTCCTATTTTATACTATTCTAATCCTTCTTTAATATACAGTCAACCAGTGGAGTTGTGCTAATTTTATTTTACCGGATCACGTATATATAATTACATAGACAAGGCCGATCCTGGGTAGGCGGCCGATCTGTACGGTCTCATGTTCTAATTTAACGGATTCGGGTTCACGTATTTGTTTCGGTTCGGGTCGAGTTGCGGCCAGCACAAAAAAAAAACATACCAGTCTTCAGTTCAAGGTTCGAATAAACAAGGTTCGTTCCGGTTCGGGATCGGTTTAAAACCTTGTTTATCATAATTCATATAAAAATTCGGCAAAAATTAGGAAAAATATCAGCAATTCTTTTTAACAGAAATTCGGTCCGGAACGTGTTCCCGTCCAAAAAGTTCCGGCTCGACAACACCACTGCAGTCAGTCTCAGTCTTACAAATATAAGTAAATTAAGTCTAAAAAAATTGTATGAAGAAATCTGAAAAGAAAATTCCATCCTTTCAATTTCACACTACCTTCACGTAAGATAATCATGTACGCGTATAGAATATATAATGTAGCATGTGCTGTGCGGCACTTAATGCCCTCTTGTAGATACTATATATCCTCAATAAGCAGATCATCCAATTCAAAATATCTTCGTCCTACAGTGGTCGCCTTTGACAGTGATCGCCTGGCTATGTATGAGCTGTAAGGCAAGTATATTAAAACTGTATTTTGTATTTGCCGAAAAAGTTGGTAATCATCGACCTATTGTGTTCAAAGAAATATGGACCGATGACGCCATCCGCCCAAAATCCACACGTATGCAATGAATTTTTCGGTATGCATTGGACACTCTTGGGTCTTATGTAGATTGATATTATATAAGTTTGTGACATGTGAAAATAGTCAAAAATACTAAGTAGGCTTTGCCATTTCACCGTGAACGAACTAAAAATTTATTTTTAATTTTTATCATGAAAATACTTGATTTTTCCTTTCGAAAAAATATCTTCAGTTGCAAAGCTCTTTCTTGGTTCAATAAGTACGTTCCAAAGTTACAGCTAAGGTAGCTTGATACTGTGTAATGAATATGTATACACTTTTTTGCCCAAAATGGAGGGATCTGCCGTGGTCTATTAGGTAGTGTGTTGGCTTATTATACGTAAAGCCAGGGTTCGAGTCCCAGGCCAGACATCAAAAATAAAAAAAAAAATACAAAATGTATTTCTTTTCTTTCTCTTCTTGAAAAGAGTCTCAAAAATCTGTCGTTCGGAGTCGACTTTAAACTGTAGGTCCCGCCACTTCTGTATAAAGTTAACACACACAACATAAGTGGTGTGAGAAACTACGGGCTTCTTGGGGACGATTGCTGTAGACTGTCTAATGCTGAAGGTATAGCACTGGCCGATTTATAGTCACCAGCAGCAAGTCGTTTCCTTACTGTTCGTATCTTCCCTCTTTCCACCTTTCCTAAACCTGCACAATGCACTGCATGAGTAGGGGTCATCCCCTGAGTGCAGGTTTACTAAAAAAAAAATAAAATTCAATCATTTTGTTAGTTCACGCATCCATTTATCCAGAATTAGGTCTCATAGCTGAATATGATAGTCGGCTGCTCCTTAACTGAAGCACACGTCGTTTTAGAGGGTAAATTTTATGATTTTCACATTTTAACAAATGATTTAACAAAACAGATTAAATCCACGATAATTAATTTAACGGATTTAGCTTCAATAAGATGGTCGTTGTACACAGTAGAAGTCTTTGTTGAGAGACCTGATATATTTCAAAATGTTGTATTCACAGATTCATCAATTTTATGGTAAATTTGAATTCTTCCTATCTGATCCTACACTTTCTACATCAATCTACAAATACAGCAAATCAATAGAAGGTCGAAATTGAAAGGAATTGTATTTATTTTTTCATTAGAAATTATAGCAATTTTTGGTTAAACTAATTTGAGAAAATGTGTGACTTGATATGTTTTATGTCAAATCCTATCCACTACACTGCTTGCCTAAACATGACAAGGATATTTTACACATTCTCTACTCCCTCTAAAAATACCAATAAAACCTACGCAATACAATTTATTTAACAGGCCAAAAACACAAATAATCACCGTTTACCTATAAGTTCTTATCTTTAAAAAAGTAAGAAATAAAAAATTAAATAAAAGCGATAATCACTTGACCATCATCAAACAGTCATACTGTAAAAGGATGATGGTGATGATTAAGATTGGTTAGGGCAATGTTACGAGTATAAAAAGTGTCAAACACTTGAAATAAATGTACTGCTGTCCAACAACACAATTAAAATGATTTAATCAAGATTAATGACTCTTTTTCCTTCCAAATATTTTTTTTCGTAATGCGCTTCCAACCATTTGAATGAGTTTAAGGGTTATTAACAATTAGTTGAATGGCTATGTATTGTTTAACTGTTTGGAAGATTAAACAATTTACAAATAAAATATGTTGAAATTTTCTATTTGAAATTAGATTAAGATTATTAATCATTTAATAATTGTTTTTCGTTTTGTTTAAATGTTTTCGTGCCTAAAATAAAGCGTGTGTAGGCATTTTAATATTTACTTTGTCATTTGACCGTAATTTCTCGTAAAGTGTTACAATTTATTTTTATGGTCGTTTCACCAATAAATATTAATCATTAAATGGTTTTTGTTTAAATTAATTCCTTACAAGAAATAAACAAAATATACAATATCACAATGATATGCAATGTATCACTGTGATATACATACATAATAGGTCCATTACTACCCAGGATTACGGCCTTCTCACAATACTTACGTTATGTGTGTTATTTTTATTCATTAGTAAGTGGTGGAATCTACAATTTAAAGTCTACGCCGAACGACGACGTTTTTGAGAAATTTTTCATGGCAATTTTAATAATTCTCAGTTTTTTTGTCAGAAATCTGCTGAAGGGAACTCACCGAAGGAATATTTTTTCATATTTCATCTTGTTGGCGATATCTTACCTATCACTCCTTACGTAAACTACGGCGATAACTGAACAATATGACGGATAATCCTAATTACTGATAAACACACTACAATTTTTACTCTCAGAGTCTTTGCCAGAAATCTGCTGAGAGGAAGTCGCCGAAGAAATATTTTTCGTTTTGATGTCTGACCTGGGATACGAACCCGGGCCTTTCGTCTAATAAGCCAACACACTACCCACTAGACCACGGCGACTATGAATACTCGAGGAAATTCAAGACGTTAATTCTGGATGCTGGAAAATGTTAAAATTGTGTGATGTACCTCGTAACCGATACTCTACAGATATTTACCAATGATTCTTTATGCGTATAAAACTCAATGCAGAGTCTTCTAGGTTTAAACACACAAGCTGTGGAGATAACAATACAGCATTCACATCAATGGGACACAGTGAGATAGATGGAAGCTGCAGCGAGGATAAATTAGGCAAATTTGGTGCAAGCATCGTTCTTTCGGGCAAAATTTTTTTATACAATAACGATTTATTAGTGCCGCGAATATGTTTAAAGCTAGATAGAGAATGCGCGAAAATTCTTCTTAAACTCCAAATTAAACCTTGTTATTGGAGTCATTATTGCATACTACAGAGCCAAGGACTGTAATAATATAAAAAGTCGTTCTTTACCTATTAGTTCCATGCCTGATGTTATTTCCATGGTTATATCGTGGGATCACGTATAAGATCTCACTGATCTGTCTGGATATAACAGGTTATTCTCTATCGTGGGGTACTTGAGTAAGAACCATTTTTATAACTTACCGTTAACTAAAGGGAGAACTATAACGGCGAGATAAATTGGTTTTCATTATTACGAGTAACCAGTAAGATAGAAGTGAGCATTAAGCTAAAGGAAAGATCATCCTACTTCTAACATTTAAAGTTCACTTTATGTTTGAACTTTCCATATCATATACTATTTTCGATATGGCAACTTCAAATTTGAACATGAGCATATGCATACAACAAAAAAATGAAGCCCGCTGTTGCCACTGCGTTAAAAAAATACTTCTTTAATTGAGCAGTCTTATCGACTTTACTCCGGCACTGCCATATTTTAATTTTATTTAATCTCTAAGTTGTAATAACGAAAATTAGTTAAAGGGAACTGTAAACTTACCTTTAACTAAACCCAAGTTTAACGTCAAGTTGTAATAAGTTACAAGTTGTTTAACTTAGCATTAAAATTTTTCCTTTTGAAAATGCCTGTTAAATACTTTGGAAGAAAAATTTCACCATATGATTCCAATAACATCAAGTGTCCCCAGCTTTTATATCCAAATAAACTTTGTTTACAACCTCTTTAGGTTATCGATAACTAAGGTAATGACTTGTAAATTTTTATTAACTTAAACTTATTCTATATAACTTACATGTTGATTATAATTAATTTATAACAATAACACAGCAACACAGCAACTATACAAACAATTGCACTAATTAGTGCTTCAAAACTTTTTACTTCCATACGGCATGATATACCACAGAACTAATAATGTTTTTACTGAAACAATTTAATTTTGCTCTTAACGGCTGCAATACTATGTAATGCGATTAATTATCGTTTATTTAAATATAATCGCTAGAATATTATATGAACACGCTTACATTAAAACTTTTGAATACAAACCCATATATTCATACAATAGCTGTCTATTGCATTCAATTCTTGCACCGAAATAATTGCGTGGTAAAATTAATAAGTTATTAAAGTCATCAAAATAATAATAGCCTCATAGTAACTTATAATCCAACAAAAGTAACTTAACATCCAACAAAAGAATCATCACATGGGTAACGAATGAATATCTCGAAGGTCTAGAATACACTGAAAACACCTATGCTTTGTAAATAAAAGGACCTACAACATTGAAATTAAGAAGGACCTGCATATATACAATGAGTATGCTAAAGGCTGACGCCTCAACATCTACAACACTTAAAAGCTTACAAAAATAATGTATAACTTGAGGACATTTAGGTTTGTACACACTAAGGCAGTATAACATCATCTGCAGGTGGCAAGTGAAACCATATACAACGACTAGCAAGACGTTTGGAACACTACAAAAGATGTGAACACCTTAAACACTTCGACCAACGAATTTTATATTCGGTAATTATTTCTTAACCATCATACAGTCATCTACGCTATTTAAATAGAAACAGAAGTTGTAGAGTCTAGGCAATACAGTGGGAGTATAAAAGCTTCCTAGCCAAGCTTCATCAAAACTGTTTGTGGTCGGACGTTCTCGTGATGAAACAAAGCATATTTTTTGTTAATCAATTCCGGCCGGCCGTTTTAATTGAACTATTGTAGGAACTAAAGATGATTATGACCTTCCGGCGCCATGAGACCGGCAGGGTATTTAATTAATTCTGGTCGTTTTAATTAAACTACTGTAGCGCAATGAGACATTCAGCACTGCTTTGCGATGTTCCACCCATGATCCATTATTGTCTAACGTTATGTACTTTTTGTGTAGGTAGTGTGTCGGCTTGTTAGACGTATGGCCCGGTTTCAAACCCCAGGTCAGATATCAAAATGAAATTATGAAAAAAAATTTCTTCGGTGACTGCCTCTCAGCAGATTTCTAGTAAATAAAATTGCCATGAAGAGCTTCTCAAAAATCTGTCGTTCGGAGTCGATTTTAAACTGTAGGTCCCCCTACTCTTATATAAAAATAACACACACAGCATAAGTGGTGTGAGAAACTAAGGGGTTATAATAAACATAGCCTTAATTTATGTATCCAGACTAGTTTTAAGCTGTTTCAATCACTTTTTAGTAATTGGTTGAACAGTTGTATCTTTAACAGACAAAGTTTCGAATCGAAAAGTTGATTCCAAATATTTTGGTAAACGAAACTGATAGGTCTAATGGATAAAATTTATTTGTTATCTCTTGAGTTAAAACACCTAGACCATCATCGATTTGTTTTGATTCAATTATTATTCGGATGCACCCGTCGTAAAAAAGGGGGTCGCCGTGGTCTATTAGGTAGTGTGCTGGCTTATTAGACGTAAAGCCAGGGTTCGAGTCCCAGGCCAGACATCAAAAATAAAAAAAATACAAAAATTATTTTCACGGCGATTTCTTCTCTTTCTCTTATTGTTTCTCAAAAACCTGTCGTTCGGAGTAGACTTTAAATTGTAGGTCTCGCCACTTCTGCATAAAATTAACACACACAACATAAGTGGTGTGAGAAACTGCGGGCTTCTTGGGGATGATTGCTGAAGACTGTCTAATGGTGAAGGTATAGCACTGGCCATTTTATAGTCACCAGCAGCAACTCGTTTCCTTACCGTTCGTATCTTCCCTCTTTCCCTCTTTCCACCTTTCCTAAACCTGCACAATGCACTACATGAATAGGGGTCATTCCCTGAGTGCAGGTTTTATAAAAAAAGAAAAAAAGTATATATTTTACACTCTTAAACACTTATTGATGCACAATGTATTGTAAATAATTAATGATTTGCAATTAAATCGTCCATAGGCAAAATAATAATTTGAATGAAAACAATTATTAATCATAAATTGATTGAATAATTAATTAATTATAATAATAAGAACAAACTGATCATTGTACGCTGAATATTTCATAATGAAAACTTTTTTGATAAGAAACAAAATATCAACGAATAAAATACATAATACAAAGATTTTTTAATTTTTATATACCTTATATACATACATATGTATACAATTATATACTTTAATATTGTGTATATTATTATATTTGACGTAACAAAATTGCTGGAAGGCAACAAAAATGTTATTGTGCATTTTGTTTTAATGTTGAATTCATTTAATATTCGATTTCAATACTTAATGCATTTTTTGAGCTATTTATATACTTAGAAGAGACTTAAATACTGTTATACACATATTTTATGTTAAAATATTTATTTATTTATTAAAATGCATAGATCTTATGCTTGGAATAGTGTAACAGACCAGAGGGAATTGAATCCATCTCTCCCCCTAATAGCATAGCGCACTATTTATTAGACCAGTGATTACCATTTCATAGCACAATTGTGCAAAGAGAATTCATACACATTGCTTATGCTCTCTTATTTAGTCGTCGATCAGACTGTGTCAAGCACACCTGTCGACTGATGCCATGTTATTTTTTTAAGGTTTACACTCAAAAAATATTTTATGTTAAAAAATTCTTTTTTTAAAATTCAAAGTCTTATATGTTCTTAAAACATTTTTTAATTTTTTTCATAGTCAAGTAAATAATTTAGATGATATGGAAAGAGAACAACTTTTTTATAGACATAAAGCAATATTTTGGAAAAATGAAGAGTTTGGTTATTAGCACCAAAGGAAATTTATGAACCAAAATTAGATCCCAGTAAATATTTAAAATACATTACCTAATTATTAAGTCAAAGTTGTGTAACTTTATGTATGTTGGTGAAATAAAAATCTAAATAGAGTATTTTACTAACATTTTTCTACGACTTTAAGCTCTCAACTTATTTTCACTCTCTCACTCACTAATACACAACCAAAAAATTTTTGGTATCCCCTGCATTAGACTGTCAGTGCACCCAACTATAAAATATATACATACATATGTATATTAATTAACATATATTGTATACAAAAAGCCGAGAAATCACCGAAGTCTTATAGGTAGTGTATCGGCTTATTAGACGTAATAAATATTTCTTCGGCGATTTCCTCTCAGCAGATTTCTAACAAAAACTTTGAGAATAAATAAATCTGCCATGGAAAAATGTCTCAAAAATTCTATCGTTCGGAGTCGACGTTAAACTTAGGTCCCGCCACTCACGTATAAAATTAGCACACACAACATAAGTGATGTCAAAAGTTAGACCGTAATCCTGACTGAAGGGTTGTAATGGGCAATTATGTATGTTTGTATATATACCAAAACCAAATATCTTCAGTCGAACTGGCTAATCATCATTAGCCGCACGCATTTCGACATGGTCTAGTGGGTAGTGTGTTGGCTTATTAGACAAAAGGCCCGGGTTCGAATCCCAGGTCAGACATCAAAACGAAAAAATATTTCTTCGGCGACTTCCACTCAGCAGATTTCTGGTAAAGACTCTGAGAGTAAAAATTGCCATGAAAAGCTTCTCAAAAATCTGTCGTTCGGAGTCGACTTTAAACTGTAGGTCCCGCCACTTATGTATAAAATTAACGCACACAGCATAAGTGGTGTGAGAAGCTAGGTCGTAATCCTGACTGAAGGGTTGTAATGGCCAATTATGTATGTGTATTTCGACATTTAGAATCAGGGCTGTCCTAAGAGAATCAATGTTGGGGAAAATTTTGAAGCAAATCATGTCCTTTAAATATGCCCAAAATTGGTAGTCCAGGGAATACAAATCATACCAGAGGTTCATACATCAGAGGAGATGAATGCTGGTAAATTGTCTCTAAGCGACGAAGTAAGTAACTGCATTGTTAAAGATACTCAACTAAGCCACGAGTAAAACTTCTTTGACCCTAGGAATTAGTGCAACTTCAAACTTAGATAACTAGGAACATAGCCTATTATTTTGTCTAACAAATTTTCTTGAATTTTTTCATTCGTAAACCAATTTTTTTTTTTTTTTATCAGAGTGCGTCTCCAAGAAATGTTTTAAGTGACATGTGGTGCGACAACTCGAAGATGCCGTACTGAAAAGTGCAGAAATATACAGCATTGTGCCCGAGGAGGGCCTCCATATAAACATCGAGAAGACTAAGGACCTACACATAAACAGCTTTAATGCTTAAAACCTCATAATAAATAACATGGAGGAGGACTAGTCAATTATTGAAAGGGTATTTGAAATCACTAAGTAACGAGTCTTTTTTTCATGATTTGTATTTTGTTCGTTTTTATTTACGGAGCAGATTGTAAAAAAATTTTGTGTTTACAGTTTTGAGGTTCTAAAGGAGCGCAAGCGGAAATATGTGTGATATCAAACTAACTACGACTATATAAATCTCCCGAATAAGTTTACTGGCACAAATTTAAAAAAAAAAACGTTTTTTAGCACTATTTTTTATTTAAAAATTTAATTTAACGTTTTTTTTCTTTTTTTCTTTAAAAACTAACTTGGCAGCACTTGTACCACATAACAAGATCAATAAAAAAGCTGCTTGGAACAAAAATTTAAAATTTTATTGTAAAATATAACACTTACCAAGGCAAATTCACTGACACTTACCATACGTACATATAGTAAAAGCTTCAGAATTGTTTAAACGCAAGAGCATGACGGTTTGAGAGAAAGCAATTGTTGAATACAAAAAAGCTTTTTTTGTTAAAATATTTTTGGCTTGAAAAAACACAAATGAATCTATCAAAGAAACTGTATCAGTATGATCTTGAAGATTCGTTAGAGAGCAGCCAAACGATAGCGTTAAAAGTCTTCTTCTTTTTCTGCATATCATATATGCTTTCATTTAAATTTCAATTTCTACAAAAAAAATTAAATTTCTACCAAAAAAATAAATAAATAAACAAGAGAATTAGAAAAAGATAATCAAAAAAATAAATAATTTCCCAATATGTATATGAAATGAGAATTAAATAATTTATAAAACAATAAAAAGTGGAAAATATTCACGAGATATTTTCGTAATCAATAGCCGATAAAAACAAACTAAACTGTGTCAATATGGAGAATTTACATGAGAATTGTTACGATACGGACAAAAGACAGGTGGGTGAGCTATTGTCTATTATTTGTATCTTTGTATCTGTTCTATTATTCTCTTTATTGTTATACCCTTCAAATGGTGCAACGATACGATATGTTATAGCAAAAGTTTGTAACGTAAGCAGATATTTGGAAGCTGTGCTAAAAATCCTATATTTGCTAAGGTGTGTTATAAAAATGCCTAAAAAAATCTTGATTAGAAAAGAGTAGAATTTCAATTTGATTTTGTGGCTTTATGAATTCGTTACTTAAAAATTGTGGACGTTTGTTATTCAAAATAACATCAATCGTTAGCATCCAAGTGTTCTCCTAGACCTTCTGATAACACTTGCCACTTTAATCGGACGAGCCATAGATATTCTCTAATAAAGAGAAACATATTCTGCATCGATGTAAGCAAAAAGTAGTCTGACGGTTTAAAATTAAGATGTGTGTCCTTTTTCAGCCGCTAATTTGGAAATTAAATAGTCTCGCAGCACGTAGCAGAGACTTCTTAGAATGATATATCATGGCTTCTTCCATACATACATACATAATTACCCTTTACAACATTTCAGTCAGGATTACGGCCTAGCTTCTTACACCCCTCATATTGTGTCTGTTAATTTTATATATGGGTGGAGGGACCTAAAGTTTAAACTCGACTCCGAACGACAGATTTTTGAAAACTTTTCATGGCAATTTTTTTTTTTTACTCTCTCTGCTGAGAGGGAGTCGCCGAAGAAATATATTTTCATATTTCGTTTTGATGTTTGACTTGGGGTTTGAACCGTGGCCTTACGTCTAATAAACCAACACACTACCTACTATACTACGGCTTTTTTTCTGGTCATATATGCTGGAAGTTTATGGCGTCACAGTACCTCATTCGATCGGATCAATTTTCTAACGGTGTCAAATCGCAGTTTCTTGGTGGCCAATCGGTATCACCATTTCGGCTAATTAAATCATATCAAAATCAAAATTTTGATGCAATAAATCGATTGAAGCATGATATGTGCAGCAAGTTGCAGCATCCTGTTGAAAGCAAACGTCGTCCACATTAATATCATGAAGACCAGATACCAAAAAAACGATTATAATGGCGCGATAGGTCCCTCTATTGAAAAATAAGGACAGAGTAACGAATCTTCAAAAACAGAAATGTTTTTTAAAAGGCTATACGTTGACATACGAGTCCATAACACACCTAGATTCATCAATATTTTTTTTATCATTAGTTGAGTCACCTGGTGCACTTTCTCGATTGCAAGTTTTCATATTTTTTTTTTTAACAATTTTCATATGTATTCATCAAAAAAAGGAACTGAAATGGTGTATCAGTCAGATAAACCTATGACAACTGAAAAATATTTAATTTATTTTTAGAACCTCAATGTACATCTAATTCTTATCATGGATTTAAGTTCTAAGAATACGATGTATAACATAATGAATTTATTTTAGTCTATACATTAATTTAATGAATTAAACCGAATTTGTTATCTTCGTTTTACAGCGCATATTAAACTCCACGTTACACACATAGATTATTTCTGCATTATTATTGTTTTTGTACTTTTTTATTCATATTTTCTTTAATATTTCTTTCTACTTTTAAACACCTTTGGAAAATTCAAAAACAACAACAATACCAACTTTAATAACAACTCTCGTGAAAGTGCAGTTAAACTTATCGCATCGTAATCTGAGATCTCTTGACTCTGCAGTCATTGCATCATATGGCGACTGCACTGAATATCTGGATGTCAGTCATAATCGCATTAGAGATTTAACGTGGCTGTATGATTTTCCCCATCTGAAATGTCTCATCATGGACAATAATCGCTTAAGGGAGCCTCATTTCGATAGATTAAATAGGCCACTAACCAAGATACACACTTTAATGTTAAATAAAAATGAGGTGAGTTCAACGATTATCTTGACAATGTTTTCATAGGCACAATGGAAAATTACTGAATGCAAATGATGGAAGAAAGAAGAGAAGAAGAAAATCAAATTAAATTGAAATGAAATATTTAATCATCATCAATTTCATTGGAACAATTTAAACTTTACAGTTGAGTGATTTGAAAACCACTGCAGGCCTTTTACAAAGAGTCTTTCCAAACGTACAATATTTGAGTTTGCATGGCAACGCCATGTGTCCCGATAATTTATTACTGCAGCCGTTTTGTGAATTTGTACCATACGAATATAATCACTATAGGTGAGTAGATTTAAATTTTATTTAATTATAAATTAAACAGCATTTAAGTTTAAATTTAAAAATTTGTTTTAAAAATTTATATCGCTTTATAACTCCTTAATAGTTTGAGAGAAGAGCTTCTTTAAACACTTCCACAAAAGAGATTTCATATGGTCAAGCTTGGTCATCAAATATCCGATGCCATACATATGTATACATACGTACGTATATGCGGTTGAATTTTTCTATAAGGACTCTACAACACGGAAACCTTTAAAACTATATAATACTGACGATCTATTTCACTTTAGCCTCGATTAGTTTAGATATGATAGATAGGACAGGAAATAAATCTTCAACTTCAGATGGATCCAAAAACATGATTCCTATCTGTGTCCCATATAAACTGAGTACTCTACTCAAACCAACAGGCCTTTTGCATCTACCAATACCGTTTGAAACATTTCCAAATCCGGATGGATAGCTTAACAAGGACATCACATTGGAAACGCTAAAAACGTATCCACAACTTTGTCTCAAACTAAAACCGTGTGGCCACCGTACACAGGCTTCATATGTGCTATACAGAACTAAACGTATCATGTCTTCCAATGTTCACGGACACCTGATCATCTTTGTTGTTCAGAAAGTGCATACCTATGAAAATCACCTTTCTTACAGACAAACCTTGGAAGAAGACCTGAATTACAATAGCAATCCAAGGTCCACTCACGATACGCAAACCGTATCCATGCATTCTGACCAAAGCATAATATTAATAATCTAGTTCAACGAACTTTAGAATGAATATTTATCCTAGTGCTTGGCACCTTAGTACTTACCTTGACTAGATTGTCAGTAACTGGATTTTCCATTTTACCGGCTGTTCCTTTCACTCATACATAAGTAGCATACAAATGTCTCCTGCTATCTCATTAATAGATATGCAATATCTGCCAATCAGAACGGATGTCGTTGGCTTATCAACATTTAAGGCCTTAAAGACTGTTTGGTTATCCGTAAAGCTTCGAATCCCTCTTTCGGATACTCTTAGCCAGTAGCTTATATTTAGTCCATTCCTCTAATCGCAAGGTAGACTTAGTCAATTAAATGAAAAATATAATAATAGTCTGCTAAAGCAATTAAGATTCGACTTGAAATTGTCACAATTATTACAAAAGGTCATCAATAGTGTCAGCAAAAGCATCACCGTGCCAATAGTGCTTATTTAGAGTAACAAGCTTTAATAATAGCTAATAAAGACACAGAAATTTAAAGTACCCTGAATCGATTTACTGAAAAAAGTTTAAGAATGTTGTAGCGTGTATCAACACGCCGTGGTCTAGTAGGTAGTGTGCTGCCTTATTAGACGTATAGCCAGGGTTCGAGTCCCAGGCCAGACATCAAAATAAGAAATACAAAATTTATTTTTTCGGCGATTTCTTCTCTTTCACTTCTTGAAAAGTTTCTCAAAAATCTATCGTTCGGAGTCGACTTTAAACTGTATTTATAAAATTAACACACACAACATAAGTGGGGTGTGAGAAACTGCGGGCTTCTTGGGGACGATTGCTGTAGACTGTCTAATGGTAAAGGTATAGCACTAGCCATTTTATAGTCACCAGTAGCAACTCGTTTTCTTACCGTTCGCATCTTCCCTCTTTTCATCTTTCCTAAACCTGCACAATGCACTGCATGAGTAGGGGTCTTCCCCTGAGTGTTGGTTTAATAAAAAAAAAAAAATGGCGTTTGGCCATACGAACTCTTTTTTATGCTGTTTATTGTAAATAATTCTTGTCGACATCCGCTAAACACAATAAAGGTTTTCCTTTTGCAATTAATTATTCTCTTTAACACTTTCATTTTACAGAACTGTTTTGTTGAAATCCTTGCCAAATTTAAAATTTCTGGATCATTTTTCATTGGATTCATTACATTCGCCATCTCAAACTGCAGCGCAAATTAATCAACAAGAACACCCGCAGCGACAACAACTTCTGACATCAACTTCCAAAGATTTGTGGTCCAAATTGAAAAGTTTCTTAACAGTCAATACAAGTCAAACTTTAGCAACAACGACAGCAGCAACCTCTTCAGCAATACAAAACAACAATTGTGTTATACGCTGTGGTAAAGGTCCTTTTTTAATTTTTTTTTTTTTTTTTAATTCACTTTAAAGTTTTTCCATAGAAAAATAATGTGAAAAAAAAATGAAATAATTTCTTTTCTTTTTTAGCTTCTTCGTATGATACTGCTTATAGAGGTATAAACTCGGAGGGCAATCGTTATATAACAAATTCAGATTTATAAATTTAATATTTAATATTAATGTTTGCTTTAATACGATATTATTATTAATTCAAATGAAAAAAGACTAATTTTGAAGTGATTTAATTTATTTTAGAATAACAAAAAAATAAATTTAAAATATTCAAACCAAAAACAATGGGTTTCACCATTTCTGTGTCATTATTTGCATCACAGTCAGGTTGCAACTTTATTTTCCCAAGCCTCTTCAATCTATATCTTTCTCCCAACTCCCAAGGATTTTCCTTAGTCTCCTATGTTGATGATTTAACCTTATAAACTTCGTATAACAGAACACGCCTCAAAATTCACAAGCAAGTAAAGCAAAGAAGTTAATCGGGTACACATATAAGCCGCTAGGTAACTCTGTTGTGAAAAAAATTTGAAACAGTGATCAGCGGTGTGAAATAGTCTACATGATCTTTGAAGACTCATACCGAACTGCTTTCCATACAATTTATACTTCTTTTAATTTATGATAATCACCACCCCAACAACCACATCTTTGTAGGTAATCCACCTCTTCGGACATCAGAAGTTACGAACGAGTATCTAGAAAAAATTGCAGTTTGGGTCATTAATTATTTTAAGCTAAACAAAGTACTGAACGGTCACCAATTACCGCTCCCTGAGCAAACAAAAGCAATTCGCAGCAAACTAAAAAAACGGAATTGACAAAGTGAGAGATAGAATCAGAGATCCTTACGCACGAATAAAAACTCACATGTCTACTCATATTATAAATCTTAATGTCGTTTGACGATAGAAATAGATAGATTAGCGTATTTATTGTTCTACTTCAAAGAATTTATTTGAGTTCCACTATATAGTCTTTAGTTTTTGAGTGATTGATTGATTTAATTTATTCTAGTTAGACTAATCAAACAATTGTAGAGCTCTAAGACTCTTAATTCTAGTTGAAATGGGTGGGTTATTTATTTAGTTCAAAGGCCCTGCTAAACGACGTGAAATTTACTTGTTCCAGACACAAAGATCATACCTCACCACTGATAGTACGATGCAATAACGCTATACTATCGACTAAAGTAACTGTTCGTTCGTACTTGTGTTGAATTTCAATTTTATTCACCGCACCTGCGAAATTCACAATTCCCAAAATGCATGAATGCCAACACTAAATGAGGTGAAAATTACTTATTATAGGCATGCGCCAACCAAAATCAGGATAAACAGTACTTGGGATTATGGTAATAAAGTACCAGTACAGATTTTGTGCGGATCTCTACAAAACATTTAAGTCGTTGTCGTTGAGGGGCTCATACGGTTGTTGTTGAATGAAATGAAATAAAATGAAATGAAAGCTTGACTGACTTCGAAAGAAAAAAGTTTAATTTTCATATTTTGTGCACATTCCTAAAAAATCTTTAAAATAGGTAATAAAATCAATAAATAATATTGAAAAATAAAATATATTGAAAAATTCCCATAAAGATTTCAAAATCCCCATTTTGTAGATAACAATTTGTAAACACTATCATTATTCATATCAAGCATTTTTAATAGAGCTTTTACGGAGAGCTTTCTTGTCAAGCAGAGAAAACAATATGACAACAAATATTGCGACCGGTTAAATGAATACAAAATCTATACTACGTACATACAAAAACAAAATTGATAAAAATAATGGAAAAGGCAACAAAATAAACAGAAACAAAGTATATTGGAAAGAATTCCGGAGTATAAAACAACTAAACCAATGAAAATAATTTTCAGTTTAACAGTACCACAGGCCGGCATTAATTAATTGCGCAAGAGTTCTAAATCTTTTGTTAATTTCATATTTTCTTATATTTGATTTGTTATATACGGGAATTATAAAAATAATGGCAAATCCAAACCAGGAACCCAAATACACCAAGGTAAGTGAAGTAAAAATTAATATTCGGGGGAGAGACAAGCACAATATTTTTCGCAATTCAAAGTGAAAGTAAAAATCTGCAAAAATGCCGTCTAATGGCTTCTTTATTGGACTGATGATACAGTGGAATTTGCTTTTGTACTTTATGGCACCCACTCTTCATATAGATTTTTCCAGTGAACAGTGGATACCCTAAATTCAAATTGAAAAAGAGATAATTTAATTGGAATTGTTTAGTCCGATCGTACGTTCATTCATTCATACATACGTACATAATGTGTGTGCAAAAATCTTGCTGATTAGAAAACATTTGCGGGTACAAAAGTAGCACTCTCCAGTATTGTTACACGCTTTGTAGATTTAAGAAGTCGTACCCTAGTTTAATTGTCTATTAAAATTGTGTTTTCAAAGATATCTCTCGCTCTATCTATGGCGAACGAAATATTAGCCTTTTGTAGCACGAACCAAGAATGATAAACTAAAGATTACGCCTTGTGCTTGATTTCCCGTTAGATGACGTAGTTGGGCTATTTTAAAGGTTTCCAAGTCTTTTTCATATGTGAAAATTAACATTTCTTCTAAAAAATGTGTGCACTTCGTGAAAGTAGTTGGCAGCCCTGCAATATAACTTAAATTATCATTAGCCAATAGGAACACAATTTGCGTGACGTCATTGATTCAACATGCGCAGAAAATTTTAATTTTGTGTGCGTGATGGCGTAATCTTTAGTTTATCATTCTTGATTCGTGCTACAAAAGGCTAATGTTTCGTTCGCCATTACCTTCCCTTTTGCAACCGATTTCAATATTTCACTGTACTAATCATCTTTTTCCGAGTTTGACAATAACTAAGCTCAAGTGTGTAATGGAGTTTAAATATGGCGTTTAAAGAGTTCGAAACATTTAAATCGTTTAAACTTGCCTGTAAATAGAGATAGTTTTAAGTTTGTGTACGTTTTTGACTTCTAGATTGTTTAGATAACGGATTTATTAATCAATATTTAAATATCTTAAAACCTCTCCCAGAAAGAAAATTCTCGTCTAAAGAAATCTAAATTTTTTTTAATTTAAAAAGAAAATCTCAAGTTTTTGTCGTTATCTTATTAGGAATTCAAATGTTTTGGCAAGCAATAAACCTTAATTTGTAACGAATCATTTTTTAAAAGCATCAAAGGCTTACTAGAGCACTTAGCAATTCAAGCAAGCAATGATTCTAGAAAGAAACATTGTAAAACGTCTAGGTCCGATTTGTTACTTCCGATTATAGCCAACACAGCCGTTTGAATTTCAACAATAACAAAAAATCGATAACAATTGGTGAATTTCGTCTTACCGCTAAGACTACTGTTCTGCATGGTAAGTCATTATGATCAATATAGGTTGAGATATAATGAAAATGTGAAAATCGACAAACAAGTTTCCTCAAATTAATGGCATTGTAAGTTATTATGAAGTTTTATAAATACTTTACCAATCTTATGAATAACAATTATTTTGTTATTATATACGTATATGGCCGGAAGACATATCATTATTTATAAACTAAAATAAATTCTTATTTCATAATTAGTAGTTAGATAGATAGATTTTAAAAAATACATCGCAACATCAGCATTAGTTGACAGTAATAACTACTTTTCAAATATTTATGAAATTAAAACCAAAGCAATTAAAAGAACGCAAACATTTTACTGAAATGAGCGTTTTTAGAACTGGAATTATAACGAAACCACTATACTTGGATTTGATGTTGAAAACTTCTTGTTATTTGCTTTGAAATTTACTTTTAAGTTAATTTTAAACGTTTTTCGGACAGTTTGTTAATACCGAAAAACATTTTTTATATTTATAATAATCTATTACAGCGGAATAATTACTGAAACTTATCTTTGATGAAGACATTAAATCATTATCTTCTGATTTTTAGAATTCAATTCCTATGCTATACACTTTTTAAATAAAATTTCAAACACAACTGTGTAAAATAGCTCTATGTGTACGGAAAAATCCAATTGCATATATCTATTGAAAAAAATACTTTTTTATGTTATTGATACCAATTTTCCAGTTACGCTGCATTAATTTTATTTTCTTTTCCAATATCTCATATATTTTGTCTTTATTTCTCTTTTTCATATTAATCAACTCTTTTTTTTTAGTATATTTTAATTTACTTATTGCTTGAAATTTAATACAATAAATCATTATGTATGCATCAGTATATTTTATTATGATGATTAAAGTGAGAAACTTTGATTTTAAATTTTCTAAAAGAAGCATTTATCGTGACTTTGTTTCAAGTGCTAATTTATCACTTAAATAATCTCAATAATTTAATACTTAATGATAGCTTATCAATTTTGCCTAATATTGTTAATTTTATAATATAAAATGATTAAATAATAACCTATAATGTTTATATTTATACAAATGTTTACCACTTTTAAATTTAAACATTTTCTAACATTGCATTAATAAAATAGAATAAACTGAATGCTATTTGAGCTTGTATTCAAATTAAAAATAAAACATTAAATAAATATTGACATACAAATGGGAGTTTGTTATAAAAGTTAAATTATAATTGATGACAATTTATATGTGATAATTTAATATCGTATTCTACTCTCAAAATGTAACCAAAAATAATGTAAAAATCTATAAATTTAGAATTTTATCATAAAAAAAATAACAATTCGTATCCAAATTTGATAAGCATTCAAAGCTAATAATAGGATCGAGTCTTTCCCATTAACCATTAAGGTGAGCTTATGGTTTGTATCTCATTGTCAGCCTCATTAAACTATTGATTGTGTCATTGTGTTCAAAATAAAACAAAAAATCAGTTTGGCTCCGGAGTCTAATAGTTAAAATAACCTTTACCTAAGATAACAAACCATAATTTTATAAAGATAAAAAATTACCATTCTATAGCAGTTGCTAGTGCTCTTGCATTCATAGAAAGATGCTCTCTTTTATTCTAAATTCTTAAACACATGATCGTTTATCTTATGGGCATATTTCCCAACTGACAATAAAATTTAACCAGAATGGACAATACCATCAAACTACTATTAGCAACCTTAATTTTGTGGAAGTGTTACATCCACATAATCCCGGTTTTACTAAAGGATGTTGTCTTTATACCATAGATTTTATAAACTCAATGTTCTATAATGTATCATAGTCGTAGAAATTCAAATAAAAACTTTTATTTCGTGTTTACAAATCGATTCCATATTCAATACTCTTCATGGCTAACTATTTGAACATATTTCGCAAGATATTGCCATTGTAAAGTTTTTATGAGGTTATATATATCGACTAACTACAATTAGAATATAATCGAAATCTTTTCTTTTATTGTTCTTTTTCTGAAAATAAAATACTATTCTTACTAATCCTTTGTTCCATAATTTATTTCAAATCATTTTAAGTCCTTTATTATTTCATTTTCTTTTCATTATAGCTCTTTATCAACAATGAATTTGTTGATGCCAAATCGGGCAAAACCTTTCCAACCATTAACCCAGCAACTGGTAAGGTGATTGCTGAAGTAGCTGAAGGTGACAAGGTAATAAAAATCGTAATATAAATAATTAAGGAAACTTAAGAAAATAAAAAAATTTTCCCTATTTCTTAAGGCTGATGTGGATTTGGCTGTTGAAGCTGCCAAAAAGGCATTCCATAGAAATTCGGCATGGCGTAAAATGAGTCCTTTACAGCGAACAGAATTAATGAACAAGTATGTTCTATAAATGAAAATAGAAATATTATAAAAGTTGTAACATTTCCTTATTCTTTTCTAGACTTTGTGATCTTATTAATCGCGATAAGCATATTTTAGCCAGTCTCGAGACTTTAGACAATGGTAAACCCTATGCTGAGGCCTTGTTTGATGTCGAAATAACCGTTATGACATTGAAATATTATGCCGGCTGGACAGATAAGTTCTTTGGCGACACCATTCCTGCTGGTGGCTTCATTTCAATGACCAAGAAGGAACCTATTGGTGTTGTAGGTCAAATTATTCCCTGGAATTATCCTTTACTTATGCTGTCCTGGAAGTGGGGTCCTGCTTTGGCTGCTGGCTGTACTATTGTCATGAAACCAGCGGAACAGACACCCTTAACAGCTTTACATATGGCTGCTTTGTCTAAGGAAGCCGGCTTTCCAGCTGGTGTTATTAATATCATTACTGGTTATGGACCTACAGCAGGTGCTGCCATTTCTGAACATCCAGAAATTCGTAAAGTTGCCTTTACCGGTTCTGTGGATATAGGTCGCATTGTTATGGAAGCTGCTGCCAAATCCAATCTAAAGCGGGTCTCTTTAGAATTGGGTGGCAAAAGTCCAATTGTTGTTTTCGATGATGCCAATAGTAAGTTTTAAAAACTTTGTTTTTTTTCTAAAAAAATCGTCGTAATATAAATAAATTATATTTCTAGTTGATTTGGCTGTGGATGTTTGCCACGAAGCCTTATTTTCCAATCATGGTCAAAGTTGTTGCGCTGGCAGCCGTACTTATGTCCATGAAAAAATCTATGATCAATTTGTGGCCAAGGCTGCTGCTAAAGCCAAGGCTCGTAAAGTTGGCAATCCTTTCGAAGAGTCCGTTTTGCAAGGACCTCAAATCGATAATGAAATGCTAACCAAAGTCCTTGGTTTCATTGAGAGCGGCAAACAACAGGGCGCCAAATTACAAGTTGGTGGCAGTCGTATTGGTGACGTTGGTTTCTTTGTGGAACCAACTGTATTCTCTGACGTAACTGATGATATGAAAATTGCCCAGGAAGAGGTAAGTGGAAACGTTTAAATATCGTTATAATCTATATTTGGCGAATCTTAGAAATAATAACATACACATACAGAAATCTGATGAATAGGTTGTAGTAAATAGTAGAAATAGAATAGTGTAGGTGTACTTCATGTAGTTTTAGATTCCAAAAATCGCATAGATCGATTAAATCAGACTAGCACTTAATACTGTTAATAACATGGTTTCGATTATAAATTAAAATTTTTCTACAATAATTTAAAACTTATTAACTGTGAAGTGAAGAGTATACTATTTAAAAAAATATAAAAAATATTCGAGGTGAATTTCAAAAAATTAAAATAGGACTTCAAGCTTTATTTAAAGAACATACTTTGGGCATTCATTTGCATTCAAGTTACAAGAAAAGTATGTTGTCTACATATCTGATGGACTGAGAACCTTTCTGTAGGATTGGAAATGGAGAGGAAAGTTGTACTAGGCGAAGGAAAATGTGCGAGAAGTGTAGTTTCTTCACAAGCGGGTTTAAGGCAATCTAAACTTATGCTGGGTTATTGCATTAGAAAGTCCATCGTTTGTTTAGGATAGGAAATGCTTCAAGCTGAATAAGTAGATTATCTGATGAGGAGTACATAATTGATGTTGTACGACATTAATTCATACAAAAGGAAACGCATCTATGCTTGTCAAGTACTAAAAAGAAAATTAATCAAACTGATATCGAAAGGCGTCCTGACGATTTTCGTCATAACAGGCTTGGAGGAGACATTAACAATATATTAGCTGAGGGCAACACTTTAGTTTGCATTTAATACAAGAAAAATGCATATAATAGCAAATAGTGATAATACCAGCTAATGTTTCTTATTGAAACAACGATGAGAGGATTTTTGTCTGTATAGACGAGCATTAAAATTAGGAAATGAAATTATTTACAGCAGAATTATCTTCTGCCTAACAGTGAGGAATTAAGATTTTCATTCTGAAAAGATTTAAAATAAAAATACATACTAAGAAAATATTAAAGTGATGTGTGGGTGTCAAGAGGAATAATAAAAAAATAATAAAATTTTGATCAAGAAAAATTGGCATTTTTCGTCATTAAAAAATTAATGCAAAAAAAAATGCAATATAATAGATAGACTTCTTTAAACTTTAGATCTTCGGCCCCGTACAATCTATTTTCAAATTTAGCTCAATGGAGGACATGATTGATCGTGCTAACAATGTTAAGTATGGTCTGGCGGCTGGTGTGATTACCAACGATATTAATAAGGCCATGTATTTTGCCAATAATGTTGATGCCGGCTCAGTATGGATAAACTGCTACGATGCTGTTTTGCCTCAAACACCCTTCGGTGGCTACAAACAATCTGGTATGGGACGTGAATTGGGCAAAGATGGTTTAGATAACTATTTGGAAACTAAAACTATAACCATGAAATTGGTTTAAAATGATGATCGATAATAAGACTGCTAAAAGCATGTTAAGCACAATTTTAACGCACTGAAGTATAGAAAATAAGAAAACTTCCATTAAGTATTTTCATGAAATAAAATAAAACTTATTTTCCTTTTATAAAATAATAATTTTTTTGTTTTATTAAATACGTTTCATGTTTTTAGGCTTAATTGGTTATGTTTACAAAAAAAAAAACACAAATAAACTACAAGATTAGATTTGTTATGTAAAATGCTTATTAATTAGTTGACAATGACAATGGCTTGTGAGTCCATTTAATATAATAAATATTTTTAAAAATAAAACATACAAAAATAAATACAAATCATATAAATTTAATACAAAAATATAAGTAATAAACTTAAAATAAAAGTTTATTTAAGTATACAATTTTAGATTTTCAAATTAATCATCCTTGTAGTTAGTAAACGCCTCCTTTTAATAATTTTTAAAATTTATTAGGCACTTTTAAGGCATTTTTTCACACTATCTTAATAAATTATTATTAATGCATTAGAAAATGCCTTCTTGTGTAATTGGCTTTATTGATATATTTTTTTCCTCTGGAGTATAAAAATGTTGCAATCATTAAAAAAAATAAAAATTGTTTTATTTACTCGTAGTTTTTGTATACCTGAGATTTCATAGAAATGTTTTTTTTTATTACAAAAAACTTGTTCGAAAACCTATATAAATTATAAGAAATCAACACATCTTTGCTTTACTTATGTCCTTTTCTCTTCATTAACTGCCGGCAGTGATTCAAGTAGAGGCGTTGCCACTTCGCTTAAATGCGATTTAGCACTTTGGAAATCTTCTTCTGATTTTGGACGTTCATTCTTAACACTTAGCGTTTGTAATTTGGAAATTTTTGGTGAATTTAATATCACATCCACAAATTCTTGTTCTTTAAGCTGGGCCTCTCTCATCTCACGGTCATAGTTCGTTTCCACATCTACCAATTGGAAATCTATGGCTAAAAGAAATCTCATTACCATTATGAGTAAAGCCAAAATCCATAGGATCATGGCTACAGTATAGGAAATACGAAACAATATTAAGTACATATTATGCGATAAAGTTTGAGTACGTATAACTGGTCTCAGGATAGCCATTGCATCGCCACAACTGAAAAGTTTTACTATTATTAACCATTTAGTTATTAATAACGTATCATCATTATATTTCTATTACCTGATCGCATCGGGATTACTGAGATTTTCACGTAAATCAGTACAGAAAGTTTTTAGAAAACCATTAGCCAATATTAAATAGCTTAAATTGGCCACAGTCATTATGGTGAACATCATTATTGAAGGTATAACAATTCGCCAAGGTTTCGGAAGTCCCCTGAAAATAAAATTAGAAATTTATTTCGATTTATTACTTTAACGTTTCTCCTTGACGGTCTACTTACCAAGTTTTTTTGACACCCGATTGAAATATAAAACACATAGCAGTCCAAATGATGGCAATTATTTCCGAAAAAAATGGAAAACTATAAATAAATTTAACCGCAACACCATGATGCCAACGCGTTTGATGTATATCAATTGTCACTAAATTAAGGAATATAAAATTTGTAAATTTATTAAAACTAAACAAGTTAGATATACACATACTGCGTGATAGGAATCTCCGATCCTCTTCTATATTAAATTGTTTTGGCACTTTTTTCGTTGTCTCGTCTTCTGTTTCATCGTCATCAGTCTGCGCTACCGATATCTTTAGAGATTACAGGAGTATCAGGTACTTGTGAATTTGTCACTTGAAAAACATGGGAAATTTTATGAACTTTAGGTTTTCGTGTTGAAGCTGTAAGAGAAAACAAAGGACTATGATAACAGAAGTTATAAAAAAATATCTTTTCAATTAACTGCACACGCTTTTAAACAAGAATCTTCCATGACTTGTTGCTCTAAGTGAACCAGATTAAAGTGTTACCTCTCTAATAACATAAAAAAAAATTTTTTTTTGTTGTAAAACCAGCACTCAGGGGATGGCCTCTACTCATGCAGTGCATTGTGCAGGTTTAGAAAATGTGGAAAGAGGGAAGATGCGAACGGCAAGGAAACGAGTTGCTGCTAGGTGACTATAAAATGGCCAGTGTTATATCTCCACCATTAGACAGTCGACAGCAATCGTCCCAAAGAAGCCCGCAGTTTCTCACACTACTTATGTTGTGTGTGTTAATTTTATACATAAGTGGCGGTACCTACAGTTTAAAGTCGACTCCGAACGACAGATTTTTTTTTTTTGAGAAACTTTTCATGGCAGGTTTTTTTAACTTTCAGAGTTTTTTCCAGAAATCTGCTAAGAGGAAATCGTCGAAGAAAAACTTTTTGTATTTTTTATTTTGATGTCTGGCCTGAGACTCGAACCTTGCCTTTACATCTAATAAGCCAGCACATTACCTACTAGACCACGGCGACCTCTATGAAAAAGTGCCTACACTAAAGATTTTAAGAAGATGTATAATCCTCCTATGTAAGAGAATACATAAGTTGATCAAATATGCTGCCGTAAAGAGATATGCCAATTATACTATTCTATACAACGTCCCATGTCTATAAAGGTTTTACTAACACTCCTCTGATTCACTTTACAATATAGCCTAAGAAATTTTTAGAACTAAGCACAGTATGCACCATTCATCTGGTGAATTTTAGGTGCATCATATTTAAATTGATGAATAATAACTGAACTTGATGCTTCTTACAATCCAGAATACGAATTATTGTACTTTTAGTTGTTCGCGGAAATAGTCGCCTCAATTTTGTTTCAATAACATGTCATAATATTTAGTTTTCTGAATTTTTTTTATTGATGTAACTCAGTGTATAATTATTTCAAATAAAATAAGATTTCATAGACAAATACAAAGTTTCTAATGCAGTGTGCATTTTATAAAATTTGAAAACATGTTGGTGTGTTAATACAATAGGTGTTGAATAAATTTGGCTTTGAAATTCAATGGAAAGGAAAGGATTTATCTTAAAGAATATTGTTCGGATTATGAAGTTGTGCTTATTAAAATCTAATTCAAGAAAACATCGAAAACTACAGAAGAAAAACATGAAATTTTCAGAGATTAATAATCTTCTGCTTCGCACGGGATATTAAGAATAAGACTGGATTAGGTTAGACTTATTTGTCAGAGTGTTCGGAATGTGAAGAAAAGAGTCACAATCAAGAAACAACTTTGCCGTAACAACTAAAACAAAATGCATTTATTTAAGCCGAAAGCAATATGATTATGAAAACCTAATTAAACTTTACGACTGGGCAATGGTCTTCCTGTATAGGAAATAAAACGCTGAGATTTATGTAAATACTTTGCAGATCAATATTTTTTTCTTTGCCTAAAAGGAAATGACATCGAGGTTGCAATCTGTGGAGGACAATGGCTCTAAACATGCCTCTAGTACTGTAAACTCACGGTTTCAAAGATAACTACGTGTTATCTACTGTTCGAGTACCCTAAATCATATCGAACACCACTGGTGATTCTTTACGTATATACATTATGAACATAGTTTCAGCCTAAAAAATAATAAAAATAAATGTGGAATTAAATTCTGTAAAATGCAATTCCTCAAAAAGTTTGTTATCATCTTGTAAGCAGATTTCTTGCAAAAACTCTGAGAGTAAATAAAATTGCTATGAAAAGTTTATCAAAAAATCTGTCGTTCGGAGTCGACTTTAAACTGTAGGTCCCGCCACTTTAATATCAAATTAACACACACAACATTAGTGGTGTGAGAAACTAGGTCAATAATCCTTACTGAAAAGTTGTAATGACCAATTATGTTATGTACATACATACACTACGAATTTTCCTAAAGTTACCAATAAGTTTTCAACACGTACAAAAATATCACCAAAATTGCAATTTTAATCATTTCAAATACTAAAATTCACATTGAAATTATATTTCGAATACTAATCTAACCTTTAACCCATGCCACAACTTAATCCATAATCATTCCAACTTATTGACTAATTTAACTATTAAAATCTAAATACATACGATATATATGTTGCCCATACATACGTTCATCATCTTTTAGCTTAGGCATAACTAAGGCATCCGCTTTTATTTGATCTAAGGCCTCAATGGTATAGGTTTTATTGAATATTCTCTCCAGATCATGTGACCAAATGTTCCTTTCTATTGTATCCATTTGTGTTAAATCACGTTCACGGAATACTAGTTTGGCACCGATAAAACCATTATAAAAATCTCCCGATAAAACATGTATCGATAAACTCCATACAATGGAGGTGGCAGCAACCGATATCATAAGGCATAGTATTATATCTGAAAAACAAAAGACAAGTAAAACAATTAATAAATAGAATTCATATAACAGTTTCATATAAATATTTAATTTATTGATTTCAATTATTTATTAATAAACAAAATTGAATCGTTTTGTATTTATTTTACCAAATCAATGTCATCAGTTACACATTTTTATTTTCCCATAAACTTGAACTTGTACTATGAAATTCTATTTGGGTACCGCATTGTGTTGCTTATTATCAGTGACGCTACCACTTTTTAAAAGCCATGTCAATGGTTTGTTTATGGAAAATCATGAATTTTTTATTAATAGATACACAAACATGTAGATAGTTTTCCTACGCTCTAAGGGTATGAGTGAGTACACAAGCACTTGAGACATTTCGACGTCTTTTGATAATGTTCTTCTAAACTATCGTTTGTGTATTGCTTGGGCTCACAAGAAAATGAACAAATATTATACAATATATGACTTACAATATCATTCTATTCCATACAGCAACAACAAGGTCGTTTTTATTCACCCATAGAATTATTTTAATAAAAATAATTATTGTGTGTGTATTTACAATATGTATCAGTGTTGACCAAGCATGTTAGTTATTGGGGCCACAAAATCATGAAAGAGAAGAGGTTGAACTACTAAGTTATTAAATTTATTTATTTTTTGTTATAAAGTACAATTATTTCGGTTAGAGATGGAATATTAATTCATTCATATGTCTGCCACGGTTGGCCTCACACTACCTCATTCGATCGTACCATTTTTCGTACACTTCTGCGAGTATATGGGAACGTATCTCGGCAAAGGCATCACAAATGTTGGTCTTTAATTGTCCAATTATCTCTGGTTTGTCGGCATAACACTTTTATTTAACAAGGCCCTACAGAAAATAGCTCAACGGTATCAATCGCGGCTTCATGGCGGACAATTGACGTCGACTAATTAAATAAAATTAATTGAAGTCGCTGTGGTCTAGTAGGTAGTGTGTTGGCTTTTGAGACATAAACCCAGGGTTCGAGTCCCAAGCCATACATCACAATAAAATACAAAAAGCCTTTTTTCGGCGATTTCTTCTCAGCAGATTTCTGGCAAAAACTCTGAGAGTAAATAAAAATTGCCATGAAAAGCTTCTCAAAAATCTGTCGTTCGGAGTCGACTTTAAACTTGTAGGTCCCGCCACTTAGGTATAAAATTAACACACACAACATAAGTAGTGTAAGAAACTAGGTCAATAATCTTGAATGAAGGGTTGTAATGACCAACTATGTATGTATGCAATTAAACGACCGTCAAACGATTGGCGTAATAAATCGATTCGCTTGTGACATGATGTGTGAAACCAAACATCGTTCACATCAATACCATGAAGGGCAGGTACAAAAAAAAATTGATTATCATGGGGCGCTATGTGTCTCCATTGACCGTAATGGTTGTACCAACATAATTTTCAAAAAAACACGCACCAAACCAGTTACTCGAAATGTGTGTATTGGTTTCTGTGACACCACGTGTGGGTTTTCAGAGCCCTAAATACGGCAATTTTTGCTTATTAACGTACCTACCAAGAAGAAATTGAGTTTCATCCGAAAAGATAATATTTTTGGCAAAATCGACAAGATCGTGCAGTTTCTCTTGGGTCAAAAAATTTCAAGTGGAAATGGGTTGTTTACGTTCAGTGGAGATTACATACTTAAAGGCGCCTCTTGTTTGTACATCTCTTCGAAAATTATTCGAAGAATATAAACATTAAATACGTGTTCAATTAAATTCTATGCTGGTGTTATGATATTTGTGTTTGTTTAGATTTCTGTTTTTTTTTTTTGTTTTTTACTTTTCTTTACCACAATAATCTTAATATTGGCTTATGATATCATCTTCCTTCCTATTATAACAAAAACAACAAAATAAGAAAACATTAACTGTATACAATATTTATTTATTTTTGAGTTAATAAAAACAAACAAACAAACAAAAAAATGCCAAAACAATAAATAAATTTATATTTACATTCTGTAAACAACTACCCTACAACGAATCATTGTACATATTATTATTGTATTAAACAATAGATTGTCCAATAATGGATGCTTTGACCCAAAAGATCGCTTGTTTTCAAAATTGATCAAGAATAATGAAACATGTTATCACACTCTTAAAGCGGGAAATCTTGTAGAGATTTGGGATACGAGACCTCTGATACCATGCTGTAGGCTTAATCTAGTACATAACAATGTTACATGAATCTCAGTTATGGACATCGTTGTATTAGGTCCAAACCATATATCAATATTTAATCCACACGCCTTTCTAGATCTACACGCTCTTGAAACCCCTTTTAAAATCAAATTTAGAATTTATGAGGCCATAGAATACCCAACCATAAGATCCGGAATGCTTTGTATGATTCATGTAACCCAGTCACGAAGTTATTTCCTTAATCAAATTATATCTTGAAAATACTCTCTATAGCGCACTACTTTAGAAATATATGCAGGGTAGGGCCGCAAAAACACAGCCTGTTTACGGAGACTATCTAGTGTTCTACTGTTCTGTCTACTGATTATAGTAATATATATTATTAAACGTCACGTTGTCAGACACGCCAATAGAATAATCGTTGTTGAAAATACTGACCTTATGATCTAATATGAAGTCGCCGTAGTCTAGTCGATAGCGTGCTGGCTTATTAGACGTAAGGTCAGGGTTCTAACCCCAAGTCATCCATCTCCAACAAAACGAAATATGAAATATTATTTCTTCGGCGACTTCCTCTCTTGAGAAGCTAGGTCATAATTCTGACCAATTATGTATATATCAGAGATCACCAATGAATCGTTTTTCCGCTACTCATAAGCACTCATTCAATTTTGAGTATGAATGAATCAACAGAATTGAAATTTAACTACTCTGATTTATAAGTATAAGTAGCAATGAGTTTGAGTACAGCGTTGACATCAAACTCACAACATTCGAAATATGTTTGATCTATACGCCTACTCATTCTGATTCATAAATTTAGAAAAATACTTATAATTGATTGGAATGATTCGAGTCATTCATCAAAATTTACAGTCTTTGTTGTTGTTGCATATATAAAGAAAGAAGAAAGGATAGACAAAGACAACAAGCAAAGCATACACACAATCTTCTTGTGAGCATAGTAGTGTTCGTATGCGAATCAAACTTATTTTGTGCTTCGTGTAAATGTTAAGTAGAGACGAGTGGAAGTCAATAACATCATACGTATTGTTAAGTATGAATACGACGAGTATAAGTATCAGAACTTATAAGTATGACTCGAACCTACTTATCGTTTTGAATACTTATTGCTGATCTCTTGTATGTGCGTATGATGTAACGTTGATATTTATATTTTGACTTAAGTTATGAGTACAAATAAATCGGGCCACAGTGATTTAGCAGCTCAAAGAAGTGATATGCGGTGTTGACATCCAACTTGTTATTGCCTTAGAAGCGGCGTCAGTTACTATGGTCTGTGAGGCCATCCTCACCTCCTGCCAAACCATTGGGCAATTTCTAGTTCTCTCCACAAGTTCAAATTATTATATGAGTACTCATTAGTTGTTTGCCTTATAATATCCATGGAGTGATATAATCCTCACTGTTTTACAATAATAATAAAAAAAATTAGCATAAACAAAATTTATCTTTTACAACATAAATAATAGACCATATAACAATAGTGTTAAACGAGTCTAGCAGCCATTCGCCAAATATGGCTATTTTTAATGGATGGAAGTCTTTAAATAAATAAGTTTATTAACAGTATTTTGAATATGATTTGTTTACAAATAAAATATTCACGGAGGAAAAGTTTTTAAACACAATGTATTTGTTTTTTTGTTTGTTTTTAATTTTCAAGTCTATTTAAATAAAATTATCATAATTTATATTAATAAATTTATTCTCATACATATTCGATATTCTTAGGTGAATTCCAAATTTTTTCGTAAGCACCCCTTATTTAACTTACAGTATGAAAATAAATGTGATTCCAGTGTAGTTCAGTTGATAAAGCATAAAACTTATTTGCAAACAAAATCCAAAAAGTAATACGAAAATTGCATTTTAAAACATATGTAGTATGTCTGTATACGATATATGCCATCCATATATAGTCCATTAAAATTAAAAATTTCCATTTTCATTCAATTCGAGCAAATTAAAAAAAAAAAAAACTCGACTGTTTTAACACATCAAGGTGTACATAATTTTCGCACCTAAAAACAATATTTTTGTATATCGCATACACGCCGGCAAGGGTGAAAACCCATAAAATTTTAAATTAAATTAACAAAAAGATATAAAAATATTCCAAAAACAATTTTTTTTTATTATGGATAAATTATCTCATTCGTGTACGTAAATGTGCTGAAATTAATTGTTGAAAAATTTAATGCCGCCACCACACATTGAATTCATATTATATTTATTGAGTATATGTATGTATATTTAAAGTGCATTTTTTTTAAATGTAATTAAAAAAAAAAAAAAAAAATTAAATAATTCATTTAAAGTGTAATTAAAATCGTGCGAATGTAGTAAACACACACGTATGTATGACGTAATTTGACCAAAACGATTTAAAATTTTTGAAAATTAAAAAAACATTACGTAGAACAAACTGTAATTACTTGAAATCATTGAAACAAAAAGCAAATAATTTATCGATCCCTCAATAATATTTTAAATTCCATTGCCAAAGAATTTATATTAACACGATACACAATAGTTTTATACATTTTAAAGTTTATATACTTTGAACGATTTTCTCAATAGTTTCTGCATTGAGAAATTTTTAAATAAGTTTTGATTAATATAATTCGAATTGACTTCGATCATCTAATTAATTAGGCTTCATCTAATTAATAGCACCTTTTCCTATAAGTATATCTTATTTTAGGTAAAGGTCATGTGAAAAACTAGTTTAAAATGTTTTGAAAATTGGATCAGGATATAACACAGAAATAGTCTTCTTGGGAGTCGCCGTGGTCTAGTAGGTAGTGTGTTTTCTTATTAGACGTAAAAGCCAGGGTTCGAGCCCCAGGCCAGACATCAAGATAAAATACAAAAAAGTATTTCTTCGGCGACTTTATCTCAGCAGATTTCTGGCAAAAACTCTAAGAGTAAATAAAATTGCCATGAAAAGCTTTTCAAAAATCTGTCGTTCGGAGTAGACTTTAAACTGTAGGTTCCGCTATTTATATATAAAATTAACACACACAACGTAAGTGGTGTGAGAAACTAGGTCAATAATCCCGACTGAAGGGTTGTAATGGCCAATAATGTATAGTCTTCTAGACTTTTGCACTGTTGCTAGGGTTAGAGCTGAATTTCAAGCAAACAAAAATAACCGTCAGGAATTGAATTGATTATGAATATATGAAGTATAGATTTTATAGAACGAGCTTGTTTTGTTGTCCTGTCGTACAGGTTGTTCTCCTCTGTATGGGGCGTACATGTCAAGTTTGGTGTTCCAGAATCACTACGAATTCAATTATACTGACTTCAGTTGTGACTTGATGTCGTGTCGTAGAACGACATTTATAATCTGGCATTCTCAACGACTCTACGTATGTCGATGGAAGCTCTCTTATAATCAAATAATGTTGGGTATTGGTTGGCATGTAGTCGCCATAGTTTAGTAGGTAATGTGTTAACTTATTAGACATCAAAACGAAAGCTTTAGCGATTTCCTCTCTGCAGATTTCTGGCAAAAACTCTGCGAGTAAATAAACCTGCCATGAAAAAGTTTCTCAAACATCTTTCGTTCGGAGACGACGCCACGTCACATATAAAATTAATGCACACAACATGAGTGGTGCTAAGAAGCTAAGTCCTTAATCCTGACTGAATGGTTGTAATGCCCAATTAAGTATATGTATGTATTGGTTGGACAGTGCCAGGCTTCGAATGAGAGTCTAAATACATTAGACGGTAGTTTAGATACTTCCATCGCTTACATCCCAGGGGAAATTGCTTCGATTGAAACATCCCTCCAGCCATCATTATTTGAATTTCCTTTTAAGAATTTCTCATCAAGATCATGGGTTTAACGGATCTGCAACTTCTTACATTATGTATCCCATGACCAATTACTGGCCAATCATTTTTTATAGTCGACACGGTTTCCTTATCCATAACCAAACTTCCGCCAGTTAAGGAATTGGGGGGGCCTTGCTTCTATTTCTCCAAAACTATTTATACGTGTGAGCGTTGATATTTACTGTTTACTTACCACTCTTTTTAATAACACTCTTCCTATACATGGGTACATTTATAAAAAGTTCTCATTACATTAATTTAACGTAATTATTTTAACACTGTAAACGATGGACTTGTATGTACTTTCTCTAATCTTTTGACCAAATCTTTATAGTACAGGTATCCCTCGTATAACGCGGTACTTTTACAATACGTTTTCCACATAACGCGATTTAAAAAAACAGTTTCATTACAACGCGAAATTTCGACTTGTTTAACGCGCCTTATAACGAAATCGAAAAATAGTTAGAAAAAAAGCAAACAAAGGCTGATAACTGATTTCACAATCGCAGAATCACTGGTATAACGTTCAACAAAATGTTTTTTATCAAATAACGAAAACTTTTCGGATGAAATTTGTTCTGATGATGTAATTTAATGTTCGTACTAAGTGACACAGACTTGTGAATGTTTATGTTTTCCGATAGTTTTTTCCTTTTTTCATTATGTTTTTTAATTTTTTTTTAAATAAAGTTTGAATATTGGTTTGGAATTGTCTTTAATTTAGTACCGATTTTATTTTGAAAAAAGTTTATTGGAACATAACCCTTAAATTTATATGAAAGCTAAGTCTTCTATAACGCGGAATTACATGACGCGGAATTTTCCTGGAACGTAACCACCGCGTAATACGAGGGATACCTGTATTTTGCTTTTTTAATTTCTAAAAACGTATAACTTCAAATTCTCGTAGGACATGTTACGAGAAGCAGCTTTAATTTACTGTACCCCTAAATGTAATAGAGCTAGTCATTATCCTGCTTTAATATCTAGAAATTTTACCTACAGTAGAACAATATAAATCGATCATCTAGGCGCAACAAAGCTTGTTCACCTTTGCTTAGATTGTTACTGTCATAAATCTTGACGTAGCATTATTAACACACCTTTTATATATTTTTTTTATACTCTAAATGACGACGGTATTCCAAATGCTATAAAAGCCATCTCTAATAATGATCTAAAAATAATCTGTTATGAGCATTATTTATGATGGATAAGTTGTATCAAACCAATCACACAGGTTTGAAACTACACTGAGAAAAAGTATTGTATTTTTTATTGTTTTCTTTTTGTGTTTATTTTACATTATGATTCAATTTAACTATTAACCACTACTAATTGAATAGATTTTCATTTTATAATAAATTTATTTTTATTGTTTGACATCATTCAGCAGGTTCAGTAACTGCGTCTTAATATTTGCTAAACTTGACCGTTATGAGTTCAAAATCATCGACCATAAATGCTAAAAACATTGTCATTATTATTAGATTTCTTTGTTAAATAATTTCGTATTTTTTTATTTTATTTTTTTACTTTCAATATGTAAACAACTACAGTAACAAATAATTAAAAATAAATTTATAAATATGGTGCGTACAAATTGTGTATTTATTTAAGCACGCAATTAATATTCTAAATGGTCAAAAATTGAAGCATATTTGGGCTATAAGAGCTTAGCTTAGAAGGTGGTAATTTGAATTCCAATTTTTTACTGATGACTCAAGTTAGTTTTTTTCATTAGGGAATGATGTAAAATTTGTTGATTCTTTATTATATTTATTTGTTAAAACCAATATAGAGTTAAAGTATTGCGTTTGATAAAAACAATTCACACTTTTGAAACCAGTCAACGCCGAAAAAAACATAAATTGAGAATTTTTTTTTTTTTTTTTGGTTCTATTTATTAAAATCTTGTTATTTTTGCTGTTAAATTATTATTTTATGGAAATTTAATTCAGTTTATACATGTATGTAAACATGTATGGATGTATTTAAAAATAATTCCGACAACCTGTTGGGCCTTTAAATACTTTTGTAAACAATTTCGTAAAAAATAAACAAAAAATCTAGCAAGAATTCAATATCGTGTATAGTTAAAACAATTCTTATATTAAAATTTCTTATATTTTTGTGTTTGGAATACGTTTATATTAACACCTTTTTTAATTTATTCTTAAAGAATGCGATTGATTTTTATGGTATTTACTAATCTATTGCACGCAATTCTTTTCAATGTTAAATTTGATTCTTTTATTTATTGACCGCGTTCACTACTGTAACCAACGGTCGAAAGAAATTTAATAAACCATCTACTACAGTTTTATATCATTTACCATCACAAAGTATTGGGAGTGTATACAGGCTGTTTTGTCCACTCATTCATTCACTATAACCTTTCTATCGTAGTCAATGTCACACAAATAAATAACGTGTGCTCTTGTAAAATTGAACGTACTTACATACATAGATACACGCATAATTGGCCATTACAATCCTTCAGTTAGGATTATGACCTACACTAACCACCAAAATTAAGTAAACACCATTGAAATAATTAATTTCCTTAGGATAGCTAAAAAAGTAAATGAGGCAAGTCGAATAAATTTCCAAAAATAAAAAAAATTTAAAATTTAGTACTTATAAAATGTTAAAACAAAAAAAAACAAAATTATTGTTGTGCTAAAATTATATTTTTTATAATAAAAACTTTAAAATTATAGTGGGCGATGTCTTACTTATGGCGCTCAGTGTAGCTTCTCACAACAGTTATGTATGTTGTGTATGAGTGGCGAAATCTACACTTTAAATTCGACTATGAACAACAGATTTTTGAGAAACTTTTCATGGCAATTGTATTTATTCCCAGAGTTTTTTCCAGAAATCTGCTGACAGGAAGTCGCCAAAGAAATATTTTTTCATATTTCTAGTATATGTCTGACTTAGTGTTAAAGGTTCCTGTTTAAAGTCCACTCCGAAAGACAATTTCTTGAGAAACTTATCATGGCAATTTTATTTACGTTCAGAATTTTTGCCAGAAATCTGTTGAGAGGAAGTCACTGAAGTAATGTTTTTCCATAAACCGTTTCGTTGAAGAAGTTGATTCAATAAATCAAGCACTCCAAAATAGTTTTCGTTACGGTCGGAGGATAACCTTTGCGATCAGTGATATAGTCGATGAAGAAAATTACCAAAAAGATGATTAGATCAGGCTAACACGGATAAAAATGGGCTTGTGGGAGTCATCGACAGCAAAAATGTTTTGTAATCCTTGTTGTCGTGGCTATCCAAGTCCACTTTTTTTATCCGATTTTAACCGATTTATACAGAGCACTTTTTTTGCTTATTTGATAACTATGTTAACTTAACAGTTTCTGTTAACAAAACATTCACTGTAAAGGAAGAATATAACTTTAGTAACTGACTTTACTCATATGCCTTATATATGTATGTGTATCCATAATCCATGTTAGAAGCCACATGACAGTTGTAACGAGAAATTGGTCCCACAACATTAAACATGTCCACAGCCTAGAAATATCCTAGCAAGACTTTTAAAGAAGCCACAAAATTGTGTTCTGTCATTATTCGTTACTAAACTATGCAACCAGAATTTTATGATAGAATTTTTCTAACTATTTTTGTGATACAATAATATTACAACAGAATCGTCAATAGTAGTTACTCTTAAAGCTTTTGCGGTCTATAAAAATGAATAACGATTCCATTTTTAACCCAGATATGCCCAATAACCTATATATAGTACACCAGTACATTCTTCTTTACTTGATACATCACGTTTATCAAAGTACCGTTTTTTTGTTGATTTACTCAGTACTCATTAATACCTCGTGGGAGATTATGTGATCACTTTATTTAGTTATTGAATTATTGAATATGTGATATTGTCATAATGACTGAATATGGGGTCACGTTTGTACGATAAGTTAAGTAAGTAATTTCACAGGAAAAGCAAAAATGATATGGAGCCTACCGTCAAGAAACCATTTCTAGATGTCGAAAATGAGACATAGGATGACATGTATAATGTTTTGTGTCGTATCACACCCAATAAGTCATCTGCCCAATGTCCTTCAAAAACCACTTTTTTCCAAGCGTTTTTAATTTTCATTTGCTTCCAAAATAATATAAAAATACGTTTAAAATGATCAAGATCAAGCAATGGGCATATCTGGGTTAAGAGGTCTCTTAAAACTCTAAACGGACTAAAATGTAACGATTTTCAGATTTTAGATAAATGTGGAGTTGATTATACATAGTAAAGAATTTCAGAAATAATCTTACGAGCGTATAATTTTTTTTTTCCAAACCTCAAATAAACAAATTGTTAACATTGAAAATTATTTAAATACTCGTTAGCCTGTCAAATTATACAAAAAATAATATTTTTTTTTTTTTAATTTAAATCTAACATTGTTATCAGAAACCATAATGGAAACTACTTATAATAGCCCAACAAACAAAGTCATACATCAAGAGTGGCCACTGGTATTTCTGTTGTACGAATACATTTTTATCTTTAACATTCCGAACATTCATACACAAAACCATTAAAATCCAATTTATTTGAAAAATAAATATAAAAAATTGCAAAAAATATATAATTGAACGATAAATAATTAACAAAATTTATATTGTATTTACGTACTATTAAGTTTTCGCACATCGGTAGTGGTTAATTTTCCTTGTTGGTACTTTGTTATCAGCTTCATTGTGACATGCCTCTTTGCACTCTTTGCCGTGGGGAAACGAATGTCCGCTGGCTTAGTTAGGGCTCTTCTCTTCTCTCAACGCCCACTTTATTTTGTTCTGGTGCAAAACGGTTAATATTTTTTTAATTTGATTTTTTTGTTTTGTTTACCGTTGTTAATTTACGTACATACACTCATATACCACATATACTCGTTAATAGATTAAATCTCTTTGTAATTTCTAACAAATGTTTTGCATGAATTTTGTTTTTTTTTTTATATTTTGCTTACTCCCCAGTTGTATATTTTTTTTTATCGAATTAAGTACTTATTGTTAAAAAATATAAATGGAGAGATTTAATTGTATTTTTATTTATTCAACACGTGCAATACATTCATACATTCATATATTCATACACATTTTTATATATGTAAACAATTAAAAATATTAAAATTTTTTTTTTTTTTAAATTCATAAATGAATCGTAAACAAATTGCTAACAAATAATAAATTCCATATCATAAGAGTAATACAAATGAATTTATTTTATTCAATTGAGATAAGAAAAGAAGCGAAAATGTTAGAATTCGTATGGGAAGCAAAAATCCGTATTACGTATTTACTAGGGATGCCAATCGGGAAATCCCGAATCCCGAAATTTTTAAAAATTTGTGCCGGGATTTTTCGGGATTGTGAATTCATATGTATTTTGACCCTACAAGAGGTCCTGGAAAAAAATTCTATATCACTTGACTTCGATAATAGCATCTCAGATGAGGAAAAACCTACTTCCAGTGATAAAAAATTATTTGATGGAGTCGAAGAATACAAAAGCCCTATAAAACGAATTAAAAGGATAACTGATTTAGATAATCAATTGTCCAAAGAAATAGATTTATTTACATCAGATGGTGGTAGAGGTGAATATTTACAAGCTGCATACTGCTGTCTTGGAACTATTTTACCAACAAATGTTGATTGCGAGAAGTGTATTTTGACAACAAAATTCGTTCAAGCCTATCAGATCACATGTTAGATGCTTTAATCTTTTTGTTGGAATCCAAATAATTTTCTTAAAACTAATGCATTTGCATACTATGTATGAATAATTTTTATTTTTGCTAATTTACTCTTTTTTATTACATTTTGTCTTGCTGTTTTTATATTTTATAATTCTTTATTTTATAATTTTGTTAACAAAATATTTTTATTATTAAGAGAAAATTGCGATTGTTCCCGTGATTTTTGGCTCCGGAATTATCCCGGGATTTTTAAAAATCGATCCCGTTTGGCATCCCTAGTATTTACAGACATAGGTGTAGTCATTACATACATACATACATAATTGGCCATTACAACCCTTCAGTCAGGATTACGACCTAGCTTCTCACACCATTTATGTTGTGTGCGTTAATTTTATACATGAGTGGCGGGACCTACAGTTTAAAGTCGACTCCGAACGACAGATTTTTGAGAAACTTTTTCATGGCAATTTTTACTCTCAGAGTCTTTACCAGAAATCTGCTGAGAGGAAGTCGCCGAAGAAATATTTTTTCGTTTTGATGTCTGGCCTGGGATACGAACCCGGGCCTTTTGTCTAATAAGCCAACACACTACCCACTAGACCACGGCGACTTCAGGTGTAGTCATTAAGTAAAATTTAATTCTTAAAATATGTATGTAATGTTGTTTAACACTATTTCTGTCACGAAGTACCTTTTGACACCCTTGTGTTTGAAAGCAAATAATTATGGAAATAATTATTAAAACATATCGCTCCTTTATTGCAACATAGTTATATCTCAAAAAATTAAAAATTTGTAGTTACTGCTCTTTTAGACCTTCTGTACATGTTGAAAAAAAAATTGGTTTTATATCCCAAGCTGAGCCGAAGTTAAAGCAAAAAGTTTTGCGGCAATTAGATGTTAGGACTTATGTCTTGAAAACTTATATCGCATTTTGCCAAGTTTAAGTTTTATTGAGATATGACTATGTTGCAATAAAGGAGCGATATCCTATTTCTATTCCTATTGTAATCAAAAAAACTCAGCATATTTCTGGCAAAAAACTCTGGGAGTAAATAAAATTGCCATTAAAAATTTCGCAAAAATCTTTCGTTCATACTCGACTTTAAAGTGTAGGTCCCGCCATTCACATATAAAATTAATCCAGACTGAAGGATGGTAATGGCCAGTTGGGTATGTATGGGTTTAGCGATGTTACAAGATATTTAAAAAATACCATCTGGAGAATAAATTTAAATTAAAAAATGCATAAATGTATTACAACGGCACCAATAAGTCATTTTTAAGGCTTTTGTTTACTTATATAATCTAGGTTGGGTAAAAGGAATGCCGAAATTTCTAATCAGCGTTTCCCTTCCTAATAGCCATGTTAAGCAAATACAACGATAAGAATTGAAACCGCATCTTCAAAAACATGAATTTATTCATGTGTATCATAAATCTGAAGATGATCTCATGTACGATATATGATTTTTTTTGTTCTCTCTCCATTGCCATGTGGTTTATAAAAAGGACTGCTCTGGGATCAGCAAAATAATAATAAAGTGTTGTTTCGTTGTTCAACTTAAACTACTCATAGAATGTAATTCGTAATATTTAATTGAAATTGGCTTTTGTGGGAAACCGCAACCAAATCGGAAAATCTATAAAAATTGTTTAAGAACGCTTGGCTTGGAATTTTAGATATTTTTAATCAAAAGCTTTCAAACTACAAAATTTTAAAACTTTATTTTTTCTAATTGGAATTTATAATTTGGCCTCTTGTTGTAATTTTTAAAATGATTTTTGAATTGCAGGTGCTCGCTTGTATTAATTTTTATGATTAACTTTCACTTTTTTCATTTCAATTTATTGTAAAAGTCAAACTATTGAGATTTAATCATAACAAAAAATAAACAATTTTAACATGACAAAAGAAAATGTACTGTACACAATGATTTAAATTCTATATTTTATTATTTAACAAATTTTTGTTTTTTTTTGCTTTTAATTTGAAAGCATTTGTTTGAACGATTTTACATCATATGATCAATCATTTACTATGTACATATACGTATGAACTCAATTTACGTTAAATGAAAATGTAAATAAAAATTTGCTTTGATTTCGAGTGCATTCAATATTGTACACCTTCTCTCTTTTTTTAATACATTAATTTTAACACTACAAACAGATAAAATAATAAACAAATCTGTGTTCTATAAATGGTATTTGAACTTGATCCATTAGTGTATGAAATTCTACCATCTGCTCTTAATAATTTTATTTATTTTTTTACGCATATGCTAATTTATGTACTTCAAGTATACACTTCACCCTGAACTTTATAGATAGAAAATGTGTATTGCACTTTATTTTTTAATTTACTTCATAATATAAAACTTTATATAAAACAAATACGAATTCAATAATAATAATAAAAAAAAATCACAATTGAAAAATATCTATTTAATTATGATTGATAAATTCAAATGCGCGCCAATTAATCTACAAAAGCAAACAATCAACGATTCAGTCATTTACATTTTGCATACGAAAAAACAAAAACAAAAACTTTATAAGATTTTTGTTAATATTACACTATTGTTAACGGTTATAATACGCAACCATCTTTTAAAGCCGCCGAAGTGGAACTAAAACATGAAATGTTTTCAAACATCAAACTGGCACAGCAGACAAGTTTGCTATGGAATTTGAAAACATTACCACATACACACATGTATGTATAATTCATGCACCCATACACTCATAAATGTGAGCCCAAGCGATTTGTTTTAATGTGTGTGTTTAGTGTGTCGGCATTTTTATACGAAAACTCATGAATAGAGATTTTCTAGCTCCATTCGATGGCATAAAGGCTATTTTAGCGTTTTAAAAACGCTTAATTTCTATTTTTTCAAGTAAGTTATTTGCATCTTTCATTTTTTCTCTCAAGGAATATAGGATTTCGATCTAAAGAGAGGTTTACCCAGGTTTCAACTGCGAATATCACTCTAGGACAGCCTTGATGGTGTTTGTAGAATATCTAGACCATTTTCTGTGTATTATGGAGATGGAATTTGATATCTAAAGCAGTTTGGTAAAAAAAAAAAAAGAAGGAATTGTTTTAAGATTTATTTTGGGGATGTTTATAGAATATCTAGACCATTTTCTGTGTATTACCCAGTTTGGCCAAAAAAAAATTAAGGAATTGTTTTAAGAAAAAGAAAGTTTTTTTCAGGGGATGGCCCCTACTCATGCAGTGCATTGTGCAGGTTTAGGAAAATAGTTTATAGGAAGGTCAAAAGAGGGAGTAGTGTTTATGGACATTTGCATTAAACTTACCAATATCGTAATTAACGGGAAAAACTTCCGCAGGAAGATCATTCCACAAGCGAGCAGTGCGGGCAAAAAATGAATTTTGCCTGTAATGCATTATGCGGTTCACTGGACAATCAACCACAAAAAGAATTGTGCTCTGCGAGAAGTACGAGTACCACGTAAAAATATGTGATTATCGGGAACCAAGTCCCTTATCTCTCGAGAACACTTCCCATTATAGTACCGATAGAACCATGAAACAAACACCACATTGCGATAGAGTTGAATACTCTACTGTTATTAATAAACACCTTCACCCTCTCTTGTACGCGGTCGATAAGCTTCAAAATAGAGTTTAAAGCACCGGCCCCTAATACATGAGGGTTATACTCCATCCGAGGTCGGATAATGGTCCTGTAAATAGTAAGAAGGTCGGATGGAATGAAGTATTTTCTACACCGTATTAAAAAACCAAAGCACTTGAATGCTTCGTTTGACACTTGAAAAATGTGATCGTTCCAACGAGCATCACGTCTCAGGACCAGAACATCAAGAGCATCCGCCTCTTCAATATTTCCATTACCCTAAGATACAGATGATAGAACACTAGCACCAGCATTACGCCGGTGTGTCAAAAAACAACATTGGGTCTTGCGCGCATTAAAATCGACCCTGTTCGCGCGGCCCCACTCAGAGAGTGTTATCACCTGTTACCTGGTCACCTGTTAGTGCGTCATTCATGCATTCATGAGGCTCTTCTAAAGCCTCACTATTTTTTTTGTATTGTACTGTATTCAAAGTAGAGATCCATGGGTTTTAAATTCAAGCACTTTGACCTCTACAACTTCCTAGCTTTAATGTAAATTTTTTAAAACTGCAACAATTCTCACCTGCCTTTACTTTGGTCACAATTTTTAAGTTCAAACGTTTATAATTCATAACGATTTAGTTTTTCAGTATTTGTCATTACAGTTCCAGTTTTCACATCACTAGTTTTTTATATCATGTTCAGGAAAACATGATCAATATAGTACAGGGTGGCTGATATGTATTGCAACCAACTTCGGGTTGTTATCATTTGTAAACCGATCATCTGACAGCTGACAGATTTATTCCAGTGGCAGTTCATTTTACTATTTACAAGCTTACAAAAAGCATTTTGATCTATTGCATTCAGAAAAAGAGTTATTCGTGATGGAATTCAAGCGTGATAGTGCGATTGCTTTATATTTGGCTGGAAAACCACAGGTGGCTATCCTTAGAGCCCTCTAGCATTTAAATGTGAATAAATCTCTTCTTTCTCGTACCATTGCTCGTTACCGTGATACTAGCAGTGTTGCATTGCGTGCAAAAAGTGGACGAAAAAAAAACGCTAACAACACCAGAAATGATCCGAAAAGTGAAGGCCAGATTTAAACGAAATCCACGCCTCAGTGGTGGAAAAATTGCTCGTGAACTGAACATATCGCGAGAACGGATGCAACACATATTGAAAAATGAAGTCCAATATTTCTTAAAGGAACGAAAACAATTTAAAAAATGTACAGGTGTTAATATGGATCAAATGACTGTAACAAAAATACATAACTTAAGGTTAATAAATCGTCTACTCAGACTTCCTTTAAGTGCATCAATCCTTTGAATACAATTTTTTCATTTAATCCAAGCAAATGAAACGTAAAAATAAAACCTCACCATTGACAACACTTATTGTATCCATTAAGTTTTATTATTTCTAATAGAATTTATTTGTTTGTTTATATTAAACGATTCTTCTCTCCGTTTGTTTCTGTATTAGCTTCGGTGCTATTGCTATTAATACCGAAAGTTTACACAAACTTTTCTATGTACATCATACATACTTACATTGATTAATTCAAACTTAAATCTTATGAGTCCATAGATGTAAGTAACTGTGTTTTTTTTTTAATTTTTTTTTAGTATTAACGTCAATATGTTGTTACCACTAAAACAGAATTAATTTTCTATTGTCGTCGTTGTATGCTCTTTGCTTTGTCTAATTCAACAATGGGTGGTAACTATAACGTCATTTAAAAGTTGTTTTTTTTTCTTTTTCATTTAATTTTCTTTTATTTTTATAAAAGCCAATAAATTATTGTTCAAGTTTTCCCAAAGCAAGTTTTAATCATTTCTAAAATTTTTCTATCTGCTATTCTCCTTTTTTTACTATAAGACAGGGGATAGCACAAGTTTGCTACTCGGGCATAGTGGTTTGAAAGAAACAATGTTTTAGAACAACTTAACTGTTAATCTATGTATTACATCCCATAGCGCAATAAATAATCATGGCGTATATTTGTTAATTTATTACAAGAGAATTAAAAATTATATTTAATTATTTAGTTCTGAGTAACTTAGACAATTTGCTGGGTGTTGTGTAACAGACCAGATTGTCTAGAGGGAATCGAAACCATAACACTCACGATAAACACTAGACTACCTAAGCAATCGATCATACAAAGCATACATACAGGATTACGACCTAGCTTCTTACACCAGTTATGTTGTGTGTGTTAATTTTATACATTAGAGCGACTCACCAAAAAAAAAAGTGCTCGATGTACCTTCCCAAAAATGAACCTTGGACTTTTTTAAGACAACAATTAAAATATATCGGATCCAGATTCGACCTCTCGTGATCTGGACCATTTTGAAAAAAGGGTCTATTTTTGAATATTTGAGGATCTGTTTCCTTACCAACATATACGAAATCTATATCATAAGAAAGTTTCTTGTAAAGCGCGTCCAACATTGTATACAATTTGTACAAGGACGATTATCCATGTCCTTTTTTTAAGGATATTCTGTAAAAAAAATGGTTTTTGTAATATTTGTTCGGGGGTGTTTGTAATGTAAAATGCCAAATTAACATATTTTAATCTTTAATCGATTTAATTAAATACGGGTCTCAGCTTTTTTTTTTAAATTCGCACATGTTCATAAAAAATACCATTTTAAGAGGGGTACACTTTACACAAATTTCGCTTCCACACAACTTGAGTCGCTCTAATGTACTTAAGTGGCAGGACATACATTGTAAAGTCGATTCCGAATGACAGATTTTGAAGAAACTTTTTCATGACAATTTTATTTACTCTCAGAGGTTTTACCAGACATATACGAAGAGGAAATCGTCGAAAAAATATTTTTTCATATTTTCGTTGTTTTGGAAATGTCTAAGGCCTTATGTCTAATATACTAACACATTACCTACTAGACAACGTCGACTTCAATTCTGATTATGGTGTATACAACAACATTCGATGTTCGAAAGAATTCGATTATAAATTGTCGGCAGATTGATTTAAAATATAATATTTCTTGTACTATCAAGCGCTCTATAGCTTGTTTCAAAGGTAATATTTTAAGCTTCATTTTCTTAAAAGACATTATTTACATCACGTAATTCTATGTAAAGAGATATACGCTTAAAAGTTAGTAAAAATTTATGACGTTACTGCCAGATTTTGTTTTTTTCTCTTAAAGAAATGTTAAAAATTGCCGCGGTATACTGAACAAATTTTTAAAGTTTATGGAGGTGCTGATGGAATAGTTATCACACATTCGATCTGATAATTTTAATGTAAAGGCTGCTGCGTTTCACTTTGTTTGTTTGACCATTCGCTAAAAAGTCTAAGAAATCATGGAACGAAGAACGACAGATGATAAGCATGGACGTTACTAGACTACTAGAAGTCACTGTAGTCTAGAAGGTAGTGTGTTGGCTTATGCAAAGCCCAGATCAGACATCTCGATCATAATTAAATGTGAAACAAAATTCTGGCAAAAACTCTGAGAGAAATCAAAATTGCCATGAAAAGTTTCTCAAAAATCTGTCGTTTGAATCCGACTTTGAACTGTAGGTCCCGCTAATCATGTATAAAATTAATATCCACACGTAATTTTGGCTGAATGGTTGCAATGACCAATTTTGTATTTGTTACTAGTCTATTAGGCGTCTGTCACAAAATGGTTATCAGTCATTTAAAGACAAGAATTAAATTGAATGGTTAGATGAAAAAGCTAATTTATAAGCCAACCAGCATCTATTTCACCTTGATAGTAATGAATGGCTTTTTCTCTAATTGTAAAAGAGCTTCAAGCTTCTTCAAGCTAAACTTCGGTCATGCTTTGTTGAGTCATACTTTGTTGCTTTGTTCTTGAATCACCATTCATTGTTATTATATCGCGTAGAAAATAGACACTATCTACGATGAATTTTTCTAATATTGTTTCATCTAATGGCCTTGATTTTCGTGACATTTATCTCAACTTCAATATCACCTATAAAGCTTTTTATGGATTTCTAGTTTTAGTTGGCATTTGCAGATATTGAAAAGTCAACTCATGGAATTCAATTCAATTCAATTTTAAAATGTATTCGATATTGGAAGAAGGATTTGATTTGCTTATAATTTCAAAGCTTAAAAGCTCTATTATTTTTGTAACTCTCTGCCACCCACCACCCCTTAAACAAGAAAAAAATTTTTCCCCTATTTATCGAAATCTAATACAAATTTAATGCCTTTTTTAAATTCCGCTTTACCGTAGGAGTTTATAATTTTTTTTTTATTTTTAAAAATTGTGCGCTATCATGCGAAAAATTTTCATGAGGAACACCTTTTGTTTTTTGTGGTTGAAAATTATTTTTTTTTTTGTTTTGTTTACTGTTGGTCTTAAATGGTATTTTAGAAACCAACAAAAAAAATAAAAAAATAGGAAAAAAGAAAAACAATTACAAGTACATACATATCATTGATGACCTTGACGTCGAAAGTCATAAAGGTAAAGTTAATTAGCTACGTAGCCTTGTTAATAGCTATTATGAATTGGAGTCAAGCAAGTCAAGAAAATATAATTCATATGCGAACACATATGAAACTAAATGAACCACCTAATAATGCAGCCCAAAAGGAATACATATTGCCTTCCGGGGCCAATATAATACACACGCAATAAATGGCATTCATTTGTATTTTAAAATACACCAGCACAAGCTTTAAAGAGTTTGAAAGAAATTCTAAATAATTTTGAATTATTTTTAAGTTTATGGTAAACAGTGAGCGTCAAAAGAAAGTGTACAGTAAGGATAAAATTCTAACGATCACCAAACTCAACTTTTAGCACTTAAGGAGAGTGCCCGAAAAAAAATTTTAAAAATATTTAGAAAACTTTCGTTTTTTTTTTTTTGTTGGAATAAATAAAAATAACGGTAAATTATTAATGTATATTTTTTTAATGTACATTTTCTTTTGACGTTCGCTGTATATGTACATACATATGTATGTACATATATTCACAAATTAAGGAAAATTATTATAAAATATTAAAAGATGGACAAAAAGAAAATCAATATTTCGAAATAAAATGTATAGAAGGAATTAGGAAAATGGGCCTATCATCTGTTATTGCTTGAAAACAAAGTCCTCCAAGAACATGAAATGTTTCTGGGCAACGTGAAACGATTCTAATCACACTCTTTGCATATCCAAACTCGATTCTTCCATCGATTACTTATAATTTTTGGTAATATTTCTTAGGTAATTACTGTTAATTTATTATTTATTGCAACAAATACGATGCGCTTCACGATTTATTTATTCATCCTGCCTATTTGCAAAAAATTCTTCTAAGTTATTGGCAAAATACTGTTTTTTTTTTTTTATAGCAAATAAAACTCACCGTAATTTTAATATCCTTTTCTTGTTTACTTTATTGTCAATCATATCTGTGCATACAATTAAGTTGTAAAAATATTGTGGAAAACCGTTTTTGCATTGTAATAAAAACCACAAAATATTTTTGAAATTTATCTATCTGAGACCATTTATTTCATAAAAAGCAGAAATATATTGTAGACAGTATTGTTGTGCGTTTCTCAGTTTTCATTTAAATCGGTTAATTTTATTCGATTCAACTTAATTAAATTTGTAAGTTCATGATGTCGATATGAACGACAACGTAGTCTATTTGATAATATTTTGGCTTATTAGACGTGAAGCCATGGGTCAAATCTCATGTCAGACATCCACAACAGAACGAAAAATGAAAAATATTTCGTCGCTGTCTTCCTCTCAGCAGATTTCTGGCAAAAGGTCTGAGTGTAAACAAAAGCTGCCATGGAAGTTTTTCAAAAATCTTTCGTTCGGACTTGACTATAAACTGTAGATCCCGTCACTTATATATTTTTTTCCGCTGAGGAGGAGTAAATGTACCTATGCGCACCATAGGGGAAGTCGTCACTATCCCCCGAGTGTAGGGCCCACTAAATCTCTCCCTCCTCTTTTGTGCCCACTCCAGAAATACTGTAATATTACTTCCAGATGGGGCCTCTTTGGCCATTTGGTCCCTTTATATTCATACTCGCGTCCGTATATCAACAACTAACAAAATCTGAGGAGGTGTTTAAACATCTATTCCAATTTCTTATCCAAGTCAAGTTCCTTAGATTTCAGCAAGGGTTCTGTGTAACTGGCAAAGCTATTTCAATTTTCTTAGCTTTTCAGGGACAGACCCCGACTTTGTCCTCAAGATTCGTTCTTGCTAAGCTCCATCTCTCACAATGAAAGAAGAAAGAAAGAAAGTGTGTTCCGCATCATCAAATAACGCATCGTCACTCATGTATAAAATTAACGCACACAACATAAGTGGTGTTGACGAATGATAACCTCATAATCGAATTCAACTTGCAGTTCTTTCTGCTTTAAACCGTACACAATTTGCTCTTGATAAATATGTTAATTCAGTTGTTTCCTTGCCAAATTAGAATTTCTTACACCGAATAATTCGGAGACAACGATTTGAGAACGAAATTATATGTTCTACATTCTTACCATATGGATTTGTATGTAGGTATTATAAATGCTTACTTTACCTTCCAGAAGTTTTCCAATGTTTTCTTATTGGCACTGTCTTGGTTTAATTGATCAACAACAAAACTTTTGCTCATAATATATCCTAAATAATAGGAATTTTAAACTTCTTTGATTATATTATCGAATGGTGGTATTTTGTGAGATTTCGCATTGCTTTCTTCAGGTTTATTATGAAAACTATTGTTAGTATATGTCAGAAGTATTTTCCTCATCAGCGGAAGTAGGAATGATATGGAAGCCAGAGAAGCACACGAAAGTTGATTTATACAAACCCACTATATAAATAATGAATGCTTGTTCTAAATGCGAGCTAGTGTATCCTGGTTCCTCAATTTGGTTTTTTAAGCAGTGAAGCTCAAATGGAAATTCAGTTTAATTTATTTTTAAAATTTAATTCATGTGGCAACCTCTATACGTTACGATTTTAAGGTAGAAAAGTTTCTTCAAATGATTAATAACTGCTTGGTGAGCGAATGATAAATTTTCTAGTTCTAACTATTTCAAATATTTTGAATAATTTTTAAATGCTGATAAAGTGAATTTCCAATAAAGTGAATCTCTAAATATTACATTTGAAACAAGCTACAGTATTTGATAATGCAATTAATATTATCCAGAGAAACTATGTTTTAGATCCCAACGAACTTACTTAGGGACATAATATAAAAATGATTTGTTTATCATTTAAATGGCGTCAAACGTCAGAGTAATATTTCTTATTGACAGTATAACGTTGTTGAAAGAATTTCAAAATTCTGACATATTTTTATCGAACTTGACATAATTTTTACAATTCTGCTTGATTACCCAATTGACAGTGGGTATTCATATAACACAATTCATTATTTATTTACGCTATTTTAATGTTTTTATCAGTCTTTATTTGCAATCTATTATACAATATTAAGCAAGAATGAATTTTAATATTAATTTAAATTATTGACATCTTTTATCATGATCATGAAACCTAGCATTTACAATATTAATAAAAAAAAAGATTACGGGGTCTTACCACTTAACGGGGGTATACGTTCCAATAAGTTCCAGCACTAAACGAAACAGCACTAAACGAAACAGCATTAAATGAGGCAACTTAACACGTACATACATATGTAAATACATTACGACTTTGGAAAATACAGTTGGAATCTTTATTCTGGACAGACTAACAAAAGAGCGTTGAAAAAGATGCATAGTATACACCGTCTCTATATAGAGCATCGTATTTGGTTGGTGTATGGCCATTTCCTTTGCACACATATACAACAAGTATCAATACAATGTGCGATTTAGTGGAATCTCAATGCTACCGCGTAATACTGAAACAAAATTAAGCGGGGTCTTACTGTATATTACTATGAACAAACTCCTCGCACATTATTGCGGTTAACAATTATATGGAAAAATGTATCCTTATCTTTCTTTGTTAAAAACATTACATTACATTACAATTACAAAGTACTTTACAAAGAAAACGTTTATGAACATGGCATGAAATCATTAAATTTCCATTGCAAAATGCAAAGCAATTGCAATTCAAATGAAAACTTTTTAAGAAATAACACTAGTTGGCATGTCAAAGGAAATTGTGTTTCTTTTTTTTTCTCTCTCTTTCCTTAAAGGAAAAGGAAAAAAATAATTTTTTTGTAGCAAAAAAAGCTTCATTATACTTTTATTGCATGCATGTAGATTAAAAACAAAAAGCAGAAAGAGGTTAATGGTAATTAAAAAAAAAAAACATTTTTTAAGATAATTTACAAAAATTACTAATATCAGCAATAATGTTAATACAAATAAAAATAACATTAATTCATCCGTTGAGTAATCGAATACACGACAACTTGATTAAGACATTGTTTACAAATACATTAATACCCCGGTTTGAACTTGCGTCTTTTTAAAATTTTTGTGATTTCGAAGTTGCGTCGTTTTTGTTTCAGTTTGCGTCGCATGTTTCGAAGTTGCGTCGTTAGTGCTTCGATTAGCGTCGTTAATACGAAAATGTTTGCTCAAAGCTAAAACAGAAAAAGGGGATTTCCCGTTTAAATCTATTACAAATTCGAAGTTGTGTCTTTTTAAAATTACTGTGACTTCGAAGTTGCGCCGTTTTTTGTTTCAGTTTACGTCGCTAATTTGAAAATGTTTGTTCAAAGCTTAAACAAAAAAAAAATGGGGATTTCCCGTTAATGTCTAATGTAAATACATACATACACATGTACTTATGTTGTCTGTTGTATTTCGTTAGTAAATTAAATATTTTTTATTGAAAAATCTATTTTTTCAGCTAAAATTATGAATCTCAGAACCAATTATATGAAAATCAATACAAATGTCTGGAAAAGCGTGCTTCGTTTTGCGTCGTCTCGGTTTGCGTCGCGTTTCTTCTGGTCCTATTGGCGACGCAAACCGGGGTATTAGTGTATCTCAATTTTTTTTTTTCGTTTTGGCGAAAGTTTCTTCTTTAAAAATCACTTTGCTCAACAAAATCGCAATTTGTACGACAATCGTAAAAAATCACCATTAAGATCTAATAAGAATTATCAGAGAAGACAAAAATCTCTTGTGTCCATAACATTGAACCTCAAGAGAAATTTGTACGTAATCAAAAAGAAATTCCCAAAGTTAATGTGAAGACCCAAAAGAGCTGCTAATACACTCTGAACGATGTACCAATTAAAGGAGTTTGTGCGTTAGCAATATCATTGGACCGTTTTTTGTAATGCAAAAAGCTACAATATTTGAGCAAGCATTAGAGAACCGGCCGAAATTCTGGAAAAATTAATCCAAAATTTTGTGACCCAAGCAATTAAAGCTCAACGCGATTTAGGTCAATATAACTTATGTATGCTATCATATTCTAGAACACAGTTTAAACACCAGTTTGGATATGTCTACCAATACGGAATATGAAAAAATATTTCTGGCAAAACTCCTGAGAGTAAATAAAATTGCTGTGAAGTTCCTCAAAAACTCTGTCGTTCGATCTCACGATGAGATTAGCATACATAACGTAAATAATGTGAGAAGCTAGTTCGTAAATTTGACTAAAGAGTTGTAATGTAAGCATGTAAACAGCTTATTACACGCGTTAATCCTAGGCTTATAGTGTTGTCATCTGTTGTTGCCAAGAATCAAAGACCTATGCGAAAATGAATTGGATTGTAGGGTATAGTAATGATGAACTTAACGCAGTGAATTTTATTCATTTTTAAAAGGAGCAAGTACCTATCTCTCCTGTGGTGTGCATTGCTGCTATCAGGTAACTACTTGGATAAGTTGAGATTTAAATCTCTTAATTTCTTAAATCCGTAGTAATTCAGTTACAGCACAATGCCACTTCAAAACTTTATTCGAATTAATATCGAGTGTCGAATATTAAGTTTTCAACACTGCTTTGTTACTAAATAAGTATATCCTTGTCAAAATATGTAACATTTCTCATTGTTGTTATCTCTTAATATTTATCTGTCATTTTTCTAATCCATGAAACAAATACAAAAACAAGAAAGAATATAAATTTAGAAATTATAATTTATTAAAGTTTAGCACACACGAATCTTTAACATAAATTACTCGTGCAGAAGTCCTTGAGAAATATGACCTTTCCAAAGTCCTTAATCTGACAGTGTTCGTTAATGTTACACGCATACAAACACGTGCGATGCGATGTCGGTCGGTATCAGTCATTCGGAAATAAAAACAAGACACACACACACACAGAAAAAAGAATAAAAAAAAATATAAAATAACTGTTAAAGCAAATGAATGGTGAGGCAAGAAAATCGGAAGGATGTGTGCTAAACATTATTATAGAGAGAGAGAGACAGAGAGAGAGAGAGATTGAGAGACATAACATTACGAATACTTACATTCAAAGGCTTTTGATCGGCTTTGGGCCTGTTTACTGAGCATTTGAAAGCCGTTACGATTAAATTTCTTTCTTCTGGATGGTTTCATTGTGAGTTTACGTTTCCTAGTATTTCTGTTATTTTAAAGTTAAAATACCGTTGAATTGCACTTGGGTTACTTAATTATAAACAGTTAACTGTAATTTCTGTTATTGTAAATAGATGACATTGTTAGTTGTTACCAGTTCAAAAAAAAAAAATAAAAACATATTTATTTGACTTCTATAGAACGCTTATAATAAGCAACATGGCTAAACAGAATATAACCACTTGGGTTCTCATTTTTTAAATTAATTTTGTGTTTAATTCTTCTTAAAGAACTTTAATTAATTTTTGTTAATTTAAGTTAAAATTTAAAGCACGTTATTCTTCATTCATTTTTTTTTTCAAATATTCTTTGCCTCGATTGTAAAATTTAAGACGTTTTGTCGCGTTGAGCATTCGTTGTAAACTAAAACTTTTCCTGACTGAAAATGTTTTTTAACATTAAAAAAAACGGAATTTTCTTTTATGTTATTTTCTTTTCTTTGATACCGGCTACATACATACATATGTACATACATTCCTTTCTATGTATTTATATTCATTATACTCATTCAAGTTTGGCGCTTTTGTTTTGTATTAAAATGTTTTCCTTTGGTTAAGTTAGGTTGAGTTTGTTTTCGTATTTCTATTTAATATACCCTACCATGTAGCCATTTGCTTCATTATCCTTTATATTAATACGGTAAAAAATAATGGTTTTAGTTTTGAAATTTATAATCATGGACTCTGCAATTTGCTCGCTAATAGTGTTTAACTCTGGTTCGAATTTTCGATTTTTATAATTCAAAGGTTTTAATTCCCTTGTAATAATTCAATAAGGCAACCTCTGTACCTTGAAAATAACATCAACTGTCAAGATAAAGGGAAGATTTTGAAAAAAAGTAGAACTCAAGGAGCAAAGCTTTACTGGTATAGTCCAGTAATTAATGTGTTATCTTGTTAGACGTGCGGCCACAGTCCAAACCCTAGGTCGGACATCTTTTGGCTGATTTCTGCCAATTGCCATGATAAATTTCGTAAAAATCCGTCGTTAAGAGATGACTTTAGACTGTAGGTGCCACCGCTCACACATACGTGGTTTGAGAAGCTAGGGTGTAATCCTCATTGAAGCCTTGTAATGACCAATTATGTATCTAGGTATGTTGTGAAAAATGTATTAATAAAGCACAGAAGGCATTGATACTAGGCAACTTCAAATTGGCTTCCGTTACTATGCTAGGACTTGCTGCAGAAGACTAATTACTTTCTCACTTGATTAATCAGACAAACACAAGTCAAGGAATTAATAAGAAGATGGGATACAGTTTGTTTAAACAGGCGTCAAAATACACATTTGCGAAGAACAAATACTTTAAAGGTTTTCAAGAAATCTTAAAGGCAATATACAAAATCAATTCCGATTTAGATTTTATCGATCTAGTTCGAGTAATTTTCTTGTTAGTTTGCTCATAGGCTCAATACAGCAAACAGTACTAAACCCGAGAGCATAAACAATGTCATAGCAGAATATCCAATAATGTATACCAAAAAGTTCACGGTTTAGTGCGGATATTGGGCTGCCGGTGTCATCGATCCAAACGGCGGCCTGACTCCCACTGCCAACAGCGATCTATGCTTACCAATTTCTTTTGACTTGAATTGGATAACCTGTTTATTAACAATATGTAGTCTCAATATCGAATAATCTAGGTCGAATGATTCAATGGCATGATCACTAAAGTTACCGCTGATCGTGCCATTTGACCACATTTGACTTTTTCTTGAAGAGTTTTCTAAAATCGCAGGTGTATGCGAATGTGCCATAAAGCACAATCCACGCATAATGGCATCAATGCTTGTCACAGAAGAATGAAAAATTTCAATGATAACTTACAAACCAGACACATTGACATAGCGCTTAAGGTTAAATTTATTAACCAATACACTGGGGAAGTCTACGTCCTCCGAAAAACTCCGGACTATACATAGCACTATTGTGACTAAGTGACTAATAATTGCGCTGCAATCCTATTGACGCCTTAAGATTTCTTTCATTTAAGACTGCCATACTGGGATTTGTGGAAATAATATGCGGATTATACTGATGTGATTCACGCCAGCAAGTACTAATCTTTATCATAAGTTTTTACTGTAGCGCAGCTCAATTTCTTTCCAGATCTCATACAAAATCCATTATTTTTTGCCATTCTTATTATGGCACAGAATCCGAACTGCAGGTTCCAAAGACAGTGGTTACGCACTTTTCCAATTGGCGTATATTAACTTCCTTGTGAAAGGGAATTAGGGCAGCGCCTTGAGAAGTATAAAAAGTCGACAACTTCTCGACGAAGATGTTAGTTCTATAGAATAGGTTCAACTACAGTAAACCAGCACCTCCTCAGTTAGAATACTGTCACTGCAATCTGGCTTCTAAACTGAGCTAGAGAAACTGTTAGGAACAGCATAATAAGGTCGTCTTTAACTTTAGTTTCTATTCTACTTTATAAACTACGCTGGAGTGGAGGTGATGGCGTCAGCTGTATTAAATCGAGTATTATTTGCCTTTTTTTCTGTCAGTATGTCTGAAGGTATTAGGTGGTGGTAGTAGAAAAGGTGGCCGGCCCATTAACATTACAATGTGGACATGTGGCTGAATATGAAAATACATAACGATTGCGTTTGTTTACAAAACAAAGCGAATGTAAAACGATTTTTAATGTTTTCCACTGGCATGCTTTGTACTAGACAAAATGACTAGAACATTGAGGACGATGGTGGTGGCGAGAGTGGTGGTGTTCAATTTAACAGCACAGGGAGAAAGACTTTCCAAGGAAATACTTAATTTGCATAGACGTAAATAAATTTAGGATTGTAATAATGAAGGTATAACAACAGTAGGATATTATTATTTAGGATAATTATTAAATTTGAATTAAAAAAAAATGGTGCCTTTAATCGCTTGTATTAAAAGAAAACGAATAAATAATTTTAAAAACAGGTGCTAAGAAATTTTCAAATACAATTTGTCTGCCATATGTTAGAATTGGTTTAATGAAAAATTTAATTAAACTCAACGTACATGTTTGTTGTAATTGTTGTAATTGATTAAATACTTAATTAGTGTTGAAAAAAAGAAACACTTTAGGGGAGAGTTTGTTGAGCTTTGTTGATGCTTTCAAAGTATGTACTATCATATTGTATCAAAAACAAAATAAAGGTCATTCACTTTTCATAACAACGAAATAATGTCGTTGTTCTTTTGTCCTTTTTTTTTTTGCTGTCACTTCTAACGTACATATGTAGTAATCTGCTTCGTAACAGTGTTCGTAATAGTTTCAGAAAACGTAAATATTGTATTTAATGTTAAAAGAAACAACAAACTTTGAAACAAAAGAAAATATGGTATGAGGTCACTTAAAGAATTCTAATACAACTTTAAACTATTGCTAAACGCTAGCTCCCTATTGCACTAAACTATTGCGTGTTAAGGCATTTTAAAATAACACCACCTAACAACCATATGTACATACTTATATATGTACATCTGCATATATTCAATATTTAATTAATTTCTGAAACTAAACAGATTTTTTAAAAAAAATAAGTAAAAAGGTCAAAGGTCAAACATTACATAACAAATGAAATCCTTAGAAAAATATTTATCTTTAAATATTTATAAAAAAAAAGAGTTTATACTAGAGAGACTAAAACATTTCTAATTTGGTGTAAAGTACGTCCAAATTCTATTAGGATTTATGATTTTCATTTGGTGCTCAAGATAGTCATTAATAGTCATATATGTATATAGCCAATAGCCTGTACAGATTTTCAATAATTATACTTAAATATTAAGTATTTGAGGAAAAGAACACGCCTATAAAGAGCAACTACTTTCAAAACTTCTTTTCAGACAACCGTCTGCTTGATTCAATTGTAGTTATCCACTTAAGAAATTTTTCAAATGTTTGCAAGTATTATACGAGTTCAAACTATGAAACGTAGCATTTTGACCTGGTAGACCAGGTAGGTAAATTCTAAAATAAGATGTACACGTCCTGTCTGGTACCAAGTCATAGAACGCTAGTCGAAAAATGTCCGAAATTTTCGACCTGACATGAAATCGTGATATCCCATCATTATAACGCTTATCAGCATGTTTCAAAGAGAGTTAAAAACTGTTTGAGAAATAGTGGGGGAAAATAATGTGTGGAAACTGCCTTATAGCCTCTTAACATGAATTCTAAACAAAACAGGAAACACCACTTCCTAGCCAGATGTCTAACTATCTCTGCGGGTATAAATTTCTGTAGGTCTGCTTGTGGATGATTTGCTTTTTACGTAATTCTGTTTTCATATGTTCTATTTGATATAACAAACATTTTATATTACAAAATAAACATTGTTTGATTACAGCGACTGAGAATATTAAACCAATTTAATTTTCAAAATAATAAAAGAAATCCGTTTTCATTGCCATTTAGTTTTTAGCGACTATAAATTTCGAGAGATTAACATTGTCTTCAATATTCTTACGTTTTTACCCTTTTAAAAACATTAAAATACGAGTTCAAAGATTGGAAATAAAATAAAATAGTTTCGTTATTGTTCGCACAATTCCCTGTCACCTTTCGAGATTTGGCTTAAACAACAACTATTTGGTTTAATTATTATTATTCTTTACACTTCTTCCGCGTACACAACAGAGATCAGCACCGAGTATTCGAAACGATGAGTAGATTCGAGTCATACGTATAATTTCTGATAGTTTACGCATTCATAATTATTTTAATATGATACTCATACTCAAAGTTGGAAGTACTCGTCATATTCATACTTAATTGTTATTGCCTTCGACTCGTCTCTACTTAACATTTACACCAAGCACAAAATAAGTATGATTCGGGTACGAACCAGAGATCAGCAATAAATATTCAAAAAGTCAAACTTATAATTTCGGATACTTATACGCATTCGTACTTATTTTGATATCATACTCATACTACTCATACTCAAAGTTGGAAGTACTTGTCATATTCATACTTAACTATACGCATGATGTTAATGACTTCAACTCATCTCTACTAACATCTACACGAAGCAGAAAATAAGTATGATTCGGGTACGAACACTACTATAATCACAAGAAGATTGTGTTTATGCTTTGCTTGTTGTTTTTGTCTTTCCTTTCTTCTTTGTTTGTATATGCAACAACAACAAAGACTGTAAATTTTGATGAATGATTCGAGCCTCTCGAATGACTTATAAGTATTTTTCAAAATTTATGAATCAGAACGAGTAGGCGTATGAATCAAACATATTTCGAATGTTGTGAGTTTGATGTCAACGTTGTACTCATATACATTGCTACTTATCAATGTTGTAGCGAGTACGAATGAATTAGAGTATTTGAATTTCAATTCTGTTTATTCTCTCATACTCAAAATTGCATGTGTACTTATGAGTAGCGGGAAAACAATTCATTGCTGATCTTTGGTACACAATAACAATTGTTCAATAGATCTTTATAACAGAGATCTTCAAACCACAATTATTCTCTTCACACAAGACGTGTCTTCACGCAAGACTGACTGAATTCTTACTGAATTACCGTTGCCTGATCTGTCTTGCGTTTTATATCACAGAATAAGCAGTCTAATGACTGCACTTGAAGGAGAATGTATTTGCCTTCACGAAATCTTTAAAAATGTAAACAAGTTGTTTATTGTTATTTGTGTATTTGGTTTACGTTGTCCTTGCAGTGTTGTTGTTGCCTGTTTATCCCTTTTTTATACTGATCTTGTTGCTATACAATTGTTTATTCGTTGATTTTGTAAAGAAGTTCATTGTTTTGTTTTTTAAGTTTTTGGTTATCATTTCAATGAAACTATTTCCATCTTTGTAATAATATGTAATGTATATGTATATCGCCAGCCAATGTGGCTTATGACACTGTCTTATGGAAACTACATACCAATCAAGCATAGTTCCTATACAGCCACTTTTCTTGTTCGTTTTCCGTACAGATAATTTTTTGGCATCACCTTAATTGTAGACTGCTGTTCTCTATGTGCTTATAGCAAAGGCTCATATTGTTAAAATATTTGGACTGAAAGTAAAGCTAAGCGCTGTAGAAAGTAAAGCGAATTTTGGCTTGTTTGTAATACGTGGATATATGTATGTATAATAATTTTAAAATTTGAAATTTATTAGCAAATTTATTTGTTTCATTTAGTACAATATAATTAAAAATTAAACAAAAACAAATTAACAGGGAGGGAATTTTTGCATTTAAATTGTAAAATATACAAATATAGAACTTTTGTGTGTATTTTATTGTGTTATATTTTTAATTTTTTTTTTATTTTTTATATATATATAGTTCTTTTAAGAATAATTAATTAATTGGTGTTAGTTCCAAAATATATTTGTGAATATTGTGTTTTGTTTTAATATTTTTGTTTTCGTATTTTTTTTATTTTAAATTTTTAATAAATATTTTTGCACAATAAAAAAATTATATATTATATAATATTCAAATTTTTATAACATTTATTTAAACGAACTTAATTTTGTTTCTTTTGCTCTTTTTCTCAAATTCATTTAAAATATTTGATATTAAAAAGCAACAAACGCTTAATAGAATACGTATGTTATGGTTTTAAACAAAATGTTATTAAAAAAAATTTACAACAATAAATTTATTTTCAATATTGGAAATATAATTCTATATATATATATATATATATGTGTGTGTGTGTATGTTTTCAGTTTAATATATAATCATTTGAAATACTTTATTTTTTGGATTTAAGAAAAAAAAAACAATTGTTAATTTATTTTTTATTCCGATTGTTGCAAACTTTTTCATTTTGTTTCCGATGTTTTTAATTTAATTATATTATATAAAAAATTATTTTATTTTGTTGTTCGTGTTATTTAATATTTTGTTTTTTATATTTTTTTTTTTTTTCATAATTACATTAACTTAAAGACTATTTATTATATTTTTATTAATACTATTTTATAATATTTTAATAAGATATTGCCGAGAATATTTTTTGGGGTGTGACAACAGGGACTATAATAGCACAATTATACATTTTGAAATTAAAGTTTTTTAATATTATCGTTTTTAACATTCGATTTTTAAGATGCAATAACTGATTAAAAAAATTAAAATCAATTCAAAAAGTAATTCCATAAAATAAAACATAATTTTAAAGGAATATTTAAAGTTTTTAAAGCAAAAAAAATGCAAGAAAACATGACATTGACAGCATTTTTATTATTCAATACGTTTACGATATCGTAAGAAATCGTATTCTGGTCTTGATATTTGATATTTATTTTAAATAACTAGAAATGTAAAAGTTTTGTTCATGAATTTGTTGCAAAAGAAAAAAAACATTTTTTTTTTACATTCGGTAAAAGACATGTTAGGTAATTAATAAATAAAATAATAAGTAAATTGTTTAAAAATAAAAATAAATAATTGAATTCAAATTAAATTAAATTAATATTTTCAACTAATGGACGTTTATAATTTAACGATAATAATTCACATAAATTAAAATGACAATAAGTTTTTGTTCTCTGAAAAAAAAAAAACGTTGGAGACATAATTATAGAGACAACATAAGAGAAACTACTGTGACAGATAAACAAAAGTATGTTCTTCATAAAAAAAAAGTAATACCATAAAGAAAGTATTTCAACAACAATAATTATAAAAATGGAAACTGAACCTTTTTTCAGGGCAGTTTTTAAGAATTATTTAATCTTTATAATTAAATAATATTTTAAATCATTACTCCAATTTTATTACTTAAATATTATGAAAATATCTTGATTAAAGCTTAACTGACGTTAAATAAAATATTTGTTCATATGAGAAAACATTTCCTCTTATTAATTTATGTCTCCTCTTTAAATAAAATAATAAAATAATAATATATTAACTCTTTAAAACGAAATCAACTGTAAAATGTTGAAATATATGTATATGCGTATGTAATGTATTCTTATTCACAAGATAAAATAGAACTTAAGGATGGAAAGGAATAAATTAATAGAGAGATATAACATTTAAACAAATTAGTATTATAACTAGGGATAAATAAATACTTTATACTTTAAATAATTTATTAAACATAAAAATAATATTTCTTTAAATTAAATAAACAAAAAAAAAAAGATTTTTTCAATAAAATAAAGTACGAATAAATAATGATAAAATGCCTATAAAAAGAAAAGCGCTTCGTTGACTTTGCTTACAATAAATATTATTAAATATTAAATATTTTATTTAAATTTAATTTTTTTTTTTATTTTAAATGCGCATTTCTTATTTACTTTACTATTTATTTCTGCTCACTCGTTATTAATTAATAAAAAAAAGGAATGAATTTGATTCGATATTGATTGTTTGCAATAGTAAGGGGTTACCTTCCGCGTTCATTAGTATCCTAACATTTTTTCGCTGTTTTAAGTCGTATTATTTGTTAGTTTAGTTTTGGAAATATGTAAATCTTGTTAGACTATATATTAGTGTTAATAATATTTAGTATTCGGGTCGCTCCTAGCTGTAAAATACTAGATATTATTTGAATTTACGCAATGGTAGTGTAGGACTCTCCGGTGGTGTAGCATGACTTCCGGCCGTATGTAAACGTTTCGGTCCACCCTTAAATGTTGAGCCATGTTTTCGAGCACCTCTGGGTGAATTTGAAGAATTCATGGCTTCCATAGCAGCCGTAGAGGAGGCCGAAGCGGAAGTCATAATGCCTAACGGTATTTCTTTCATGTTGGCATCAATTGAAGCTTGTACCCAACCTGCAAAATCAAGTTTAAAACGTATCGATATTAGTAGAAGCCCAACTCTAAACATATGACATATTTTTTTGGTACCTTTTACTGAAGATTTCTGATGATCTATAAGAGCCGCAGCTAAAGGAGCCGAGTTGTTGGATGTATCTCGCAAAGTAGCATATGCCGACATAGGCATGGGATTGTAAATACGATTAGCAAAATCCTCAAATGTAGTGCTCTCTTTATATCTCGACGAAACACTGTCTAACGAACGGTTTCGTTCTTCATAACTAGAAAAGAATCAAGAATTGTTTTTGCAATTAAATTGAATATATAGAACCAATATCATGTAAAATCTTACTATTGTTGATATAAAGGTAATGCCGCCCTTTTGGTACGACTAGCGTTTATAGCTGTGGCTCGTATCAATGTTGCCAAACAAGCTCCACTAACAACACTCTCATTGGCTAATGGACCAAACCATGGTACCTCCGGTTTGCGATTAACTGTCACACGGAATAAACCATTCTTTAACGGATACACCACAATTAAAACATCGCAAAATTCTGTAGGCAAAATATCCCTTCGGTAATCACGTGAATGTTCACTCCATACAATATGAACCTCATCGTTGCCCAAATGCCTGGTTTTTAATAAAATTGCTTCCGATGAGTCTGAAGGCATACGTGTGGCCACATGATATATAACCTCCAGGAAAGGTGTAGCATAGTATGGAGCCGTAGCACCGCAACCTTGTCTCGGCAGGCCACCTAAGAAACCATTATGAGTCTCCAAATCAATTTCCCAGCCTAAGGCGGACACAAACATTTCATACATTGTACTTCCGCTGGCATTGCGTAAAATACTGTTTTTGTCTTCTTGGCCAGAGGCCACATAAATTACGGCCATTTTATGTGTTTCTCGGCACTTTTGCAGGTCCACATTACGCAGTTCACGCAGTAACTTTTCAGTGCGTTGCAGTAAATGAGTACGTGAACGTCGTTCCCAACCAGCTAAACCCAAATGAGAGAATAACAGTCGACAATATTGAAAAGGAATTTCATTGCGACCATTCAAACTGGAGGAGTGATACGACTCAAAGGAATTGTGCGAAATTGGTTCATGCATCGAATATATAGAACGTGTATCGTGACCAGCCACTAGGGAGGGAGTTGAACTACCCGGCAATGGCTGTTGTAAGGCCTGCTGATTAAGATTTATTATAAATTCTTGTTCCAAGACTCTTTGATTCAGTATCACTGATATTGCTTGAGCTTCTGCATTACTGCCCAAGGGCGATGGTGCCGGTGCATTCAGTTGAGCTACTGGATAGGGTAAACATTCAGGGCTTGTGTGGCCTATATAAGCTAAAAGATCGTCCAGTTGATCTAGATCTGGTGCCAAATCCTTTGCCAAGGGCAATTCCCCTAGAGGTCTATGCCTTAACGTATGACGTGGTGGTGATATATCAATGCCCTGCATTGAATGCATTAGGGAATCCATTGGCTGTACTTGATTGTAGCGTTGTGAATGGGCCGGACTATAGCCTCTGCCTTCAATTGATGTTGGCCCATAACCACCTTCCATTTTAGGACATTCTCGTTTTGGTTCGCTGTATAAAATTGACGCATCCCAACAAGCTTTACCATTTAAATCTCGCAATAGAACACGAACTTGTTTTTCCGCTGTTACTAAACCAGCAGTAACACCACCTCCTGGTAGTTTTAAAGTAGGCAATTCTATGAAACTGGCCACTAAGCCAGGATTTAACATAAACAATTGCATATTTTGAGCATGTAATATAGATGGCAATTCCACAGAATCCCTACGCAGTTCAACGCTATTTACCGAATTTTGTTGATTACCTCCACTAATGCAGCTACTATAACCGTTTACATCGTCTTGTTCCTCAACCATTGAACTTAAACGGGCTGCTCCAATGCCCATAGGGAAATGGCCCAAGTTAGTTACCAAATGCATAGCCACTGCCTTTGCACACAGTCTGATAGCAGTAATACAGGCTTGTATAGTTTCTGAAGTTTGATAATTAGCTTCGGGCAATTTCCCATCCTCGTACAGGTCGTCACTGGCTATATGCATGTCAAAATCATCATCAGCAGTTAATTTAACACGATCGTGTTTAGGAGCTCCGGAGGCTATTTGCAATAAAACCCTTAAAACCATGAGCACTAAAGTGTCACCTCTTTCGTTTAACGACTCCAACATAATATTAGTTGGAAAAGACATGCAATATTCGCCCAGACATAGCATCAGTGAAGTTAATACCACTTTATCCGAATCTTTGGGATTGGTTACATTTTGAATTTCCAAAGCTTTGCAAATAGCAGTAATAATTAATTGGGGCATTCTCTCAATCGATGCTAATTCACGTCCCCTTTCCGCACACAATTTCAAGGAATCGACCGCTACCATAGCTATAGTGCGGTGTTTGAACTGTAAAGCTTGTAGCAAAACTTGCAACGCTTCCTTTATGCGAGGATTATAATATTGTCGATGTTCATCCTTCAGTTGTTGTCCCTTTGAATGGGGAACTGCTTGTTGGAACTTGCTGCTGGCGCTGCTACCTCTTGCTGCTAGCGGATGTGACAATTTCATGAGAATCCACTGACCCAACTGCGACAGAGCTATACATCTAGCTTTGGCAGAAGGCTCACGGCGGGCACAACGTAATATAATGTTTAAAATGTGATCTTGTAAATCAGCACATTCCATCAGCTCAAATTGTTGAGGCGTTGGCTGCAACAAAGGGCGAGGCAACAAAGTGGAGGGGTAACACAAAAGCGTACCCAATAAGGCGGCTACTTCAGCTCTTGGTGTTAAACGGCTAGTTTCCAAGGATGTTAACAAAATAGCAGAAGCATGAACAATATCCAATAGCAAGAGCGTATGACCCGGTAATAGTAAACTTAAAAACCTGGGGCCTTCCAAGTACTTTAAGGCGGCATATATTAATTCTCGATCTTCTCCGGCTAATAAACGATGAAGAGCACAATAAAATAAAGGCAAATGTTGCATGCCCGTTACTGCACCATTAACTGTTAGAGTGCACAGCAATTGCACAGCCCATAGTTTGCCTCGTTTGAATGACTTATCCAATTGCAAAGCGCCATAACACCAGGGAGCAACAATACCAATTGGTGGCACCAGAGTTGGAGGTGGTGGTGTCTGTTGATTGTCTGTGGAAATTCCTTGATTTTGTTTAATTTTTATTAAATTTAAAGTCATATCAAGTAAATGTTTAAAAACTTGAGCATGTAACTCTGCCTTGGGTATACGATTAACGTCGCCCAAAGCACCCAACATGCGCTTCCACATAATCGCCGTTGAATCGGGTAACCAACCAGTAGCTGTACCACCCAATATTATAGACCTTCTTTCGGTCTGGTAATTTCCTGAATTACCTTCACTTTCGCCTAAGCTACCGCCACTATCGACTGCCAAGACATCAATTTGAATATGAGCATCTTTAATAGAGCCGCCTTCAATGCCACTACTGGCTGTGGGTGAAGGCGAACGGGAATCGTCGCTGTCATCATCGGCTCCATCCAAGTCATCAATGTCATCTTGATTGTGGGTATTTCTTCGAAATCTTTTCGACTTTCTCGAACGCTTCAGTGTAGCCAACGAATCTAGGGACATTGCCCGACGCATATCATTATTGAGTGGTGGTACATTACAAGTCAGTTGTACATTTTCCAATAACTCTGGAGAATTGGAATTTTGATGTGTTATGGTATTAAGGGAATTCTCCACGCTAGAAGGTAAGTTGCAAGGAGGCTTTGGATGTCGATGTTTCGTCCTGAATCGGGGCGTGCGAGGCACTGACGGTAAACTTCCTTCACTGTAGCTACGGCTTAATATAGGCGTTACAGGATAGCGTGTTGAACCCATATGGCCTGCAGAAGACTTTTGACCCTGACCTGAACCCGATGCACTATGCCTGCCAATAGTGGATTGAGAATTTTCTTCAGAGCGACTATTGGTAGATGCCCGTTCCAGTTGGCTTGGTTCCTTCTGTTCTCTATCTTTTGTAATCGAACCATTCGACACTGAAGAGGTTTGTTGCCATACTCCTGCACGACGTCGTTTGCCTTTTGATTCAGCCAAACGATCTAAAGGCAAATCTTGCAAATTCAACGAATAGACATAACGAGAGAAAACTCTTGTCAACGTTTGTATAGTCTTATCCCATTCAATTATCAATTCATCACGATAGGTTAACGATGTTAAGACCGTCAGAAACTTTTCCCATAATTGTACATTAACTGGTACATTCGTGTGAGCTCTTATCCAGGTAACAATTAAAGTTTGAAATATTGCTTGACCTAAAACGCCACCCAGACTTGAACTTTTCGAGGATTGAGGTGGATGTTGATGTAGAACGACCGAAGTGACTTGTAACAATACTAATAATAACTGTTCCCATGTTTTCGGATCCATTGGTGTATTCATAACCATAGTACGATACACATTTAATACTTTTTTACAAACTTCTGTTTGCTCCTGTAGAGGTGTAGAGCGATAATCGCGCGTTTTCGCCGGGAAATATATATTCAAGTTACTAGTGTTTACCAAAAATACATTGGCAGCATTTGTAACAAATGTTTGCAATATATTTTGAAGGCCAGCACGTACACCCATATTCTCCTTAGACATGGCTCCAACGTATGAGGGATTTCTCAAACGTAAATTAGACTTTGGTGTGCCACCAGCGTTTGCATTACTTTGTTGTTGTTGATGCTGCTGCTGTTGTTGCTGCAGTGTGGTACCCATGTTATCTTCGGGCTCCAAAAGAAACGGAGGCGGCGTATTACCCGTCATCCAGTCACGATATGCTGTAATCGAACTGCGTATTGCTTCTATTTGTGCTTTTGTCGTAAAATTCAATAAAAATGCTTGCCGATAAACCTCGTGGATAAAATTCACATTCTCTCTCGTCGAATATAGAACCTCTCGTACTATTAAAGCTTGCCGATAGGCATGCAAACGTACATGATCAGCCGCCTCAGCTATGTGCACATTATCCAAGCGATGCTGTAGCAAACGTTCGTGTGTGAAACGTGATAGCCAACTTATTAGAACCACTACACATGAAGCCATAAGTTCATCTTTCTTATTAATTGATCTCATGGTAGGCAGCTCTAATTTCGGTTCATAGACCGACATGCTAAAATCGAAATTTGGACAAAATACTGGTAGAAAAACTTCTTTAAAACGTTGAAGTAAAAATGCAAAAGCCTTATGATCTTTTTGTGCATGATTATCACGCCACTTTAAACAATCTGCCGTTTGAACCATACTATTGAGTAGTATTTCTAGACCATCTCTTGGATCGGGCGGTTGTGATTTTTCACTTGACGACGGTGGCAGCAAAGCTATTAGCTCAGAACTTTGAACCGGATGCGAATAGCTTTCATGAAATACTGATGTTGTACTACCTTCAACTTTCATATTGGGATGATTAAGGAAAATCAGCTGTATTAAATTCAATATCAGGTCCTTGCAAACCTTTTTGTGGCACTATCAGGCCGGGTATTAAATCTGCATACATACTATGGACATAGCCGGGAGCATTTTCACCTAATGCTTGATACCAAAGGAGAAAATACCTGAAAAAGGGGGAAAAGAAATAAATTACATAAGAATACTTATGAGTCTTTAATTGCAAAACAGATTAAAAAATTGTGATTTTTAAGGAGACAAGTCAATAGATTTTACGCAATTATGAAAATTAAGAATGAAGTGATTTGGAAACAATTCTTTTTTTTTTTAATTAAGCTTGAGAAAATAGAGTCAATCACACATAAGCTGCGATAAAAACTGTGAACCAATATCTATAAAATCTTAAATTTTACATACATAACATAATTTGGCATTACATTCAGTCAGGATTACAGGCTAGATTCTCACATCACTCATGTTTTGTGGTTTAATTTTATACATAAGTGGGAAGATCTACAGTTTAAAGTCGAGGTCGAACGACAGATTTTTGAAAAACTTTTCATGACAATTTTATTTACTTTCAGAGTTTTTTGCCAGAAATCTACCGAAGTTTTTGCCCGAAAGTCGCCGAAGAAATATTTTCTCAAATTTTCATTTTGATGCTGACCGACCTGGTGTTTCAACCGAAACTACGTCTAATAAAGCAACACACCACCTACTAGACTACGGCGATTTTTTAAATTTTAACCGCTGTACTCTGTACTCTAATAGATAGTGTATTGGCTTATTAAACCTCAAGTCATAAAAATTTCCTCAAAAATCTGTCGCTCGAAGTCGATTTTACACTGTTGGTCCCGCCAGTCATGTATGAAATTAACACAGACAACATGTGTCGTGTGAGAAAATTTACAGAGAGAATTTACAGAAATTTTATCTGAAAGCATTTTTGTAAATAGTGTTGTAATTAAACTTACCGCACGCCTTCTTTTCTTAATTTTGGTGAATTTCCTAGATGTAGTAATTTGCCCATAATGCGACTGAGCGAATGACACTGCCAGCGTCGAGCCAGCAACTCTGGCAGTAGACATAAGATTTTTTCCAGTAGCCATAGTGAACCATCCAATTCCTCACGATGCGCTTTGTGAACTAAATGGTAAATAATAGAAAAATAAATTTAAATACGTTCACTCTATTTATGATAAATTAAGAAAAATAAAAAAATATTGATGAAAGAAATAAAGAAATAAAGCACAACGCAAAACTACATAATAAATAGAAATACAACATAATGCATGAAGACAAAACTGAAAGGATATATTGTGGTGAAAGGAAATGTGTTATGATTATTTCAGAAAAGAACACAAAATTTTCATTAAAAATAAAACAATAAAACACAAAACAGTGGAAATTTTGTGGGTGATATTGTAAAAAAAACGAAACGAAGACATGCAAATTTGTTTAGCAAAAAAAACAAACAAAACTAAATAAAAAAAAATTATGATTTTGAAATGAAAACATTCCAGGAGTTCTTTTTTTATTTTTTCTGAATTTGATGACAACAATACAATTAAGCGTGAAAACGATGAATGGCTTGTAAGAGAATTTAGTTTAAAAATTTTATTTTTTATTCTGTATGGCATTTAACACCATAATGTGTATTTTTAATGAAGAAATCTTGTTTAAAACTTACCAATATGAAACGGAAGTTCTGCCATATTTTCAAGAGAAAGTTTTGTAGAACGAACATAAAGTAGAGAGGTAGCAACAGTGCATTATTTTTTTTTATTATTATTGGGTATTGCACAAAAAAAAATGAATTTTATTGTTAAACAAATAAAAATTTATTAGGATTTTTTTTTTTTGTATATTTTTTTAAGAAATATTGATTTTTTAGGATATTGCAGGGAACAGCAGTTTACAACATATAAACGCACATATACACATAATTAAATAAATATAATTAAATATTAAAACACCAAAGAGCCAGATGGGTTTATAAAAATATCGTATAAAAAATATAATTTAATAAAAACGAAATTAATTTTTAGATAAAATTAAATTTCAAATAAATTTGTATTCTTTTAAACCATCAGATATGCATAAATATTCTAATAATTTTAAAGAAAACATATTTACGCTTCCAATCAGTTATAAAAAAACCTTAAGTGACAAAAGTTAACAATAAGTAATCGTAAGTAATTAAGATCGTTTATTGTGCACTTAAGATATTATTTGGCTGCTATGGAATGGTATTTTATGTTTTATAAATTTTTTAATTAAACACATTGTTATATTATTTCAAATATAATTACCTTTTTGTTTTAAATTTGCTTCCGCTTGTATGAATGTATCATAGAGAATGAAATAAACATGGCTAAAATTTGTTTCGAATAAGGATTTGGTTTCCTCGTGATCCACATTATCTGAAAATAAAAGTAAGAATTAATAAAATGAATTATTATTTCGAATATTTTAAATAAATATGCATCTACATGTACTGTATAACAATATAGAGTTTCTAAAATATTTTATTTGCTTTGCTTAATTTCAGTTTCAGTACCATACATACAAATTTGATCATTACAACCCTTTTGCCAGCATTACGATCTAGTTTCTCAAATCACTTACATTGTGTGCGTGTTACTTTTAAACATGAGTGGCAGGACCTACCGTTTAAAGTCGACTCTGAACGACAGGTTTTCAGAAAATTTTCTGTGGTTTGAACCGTGGAAGTAGAAATGTATCTATGAGTGCCATGATTGTCGTTTTTATTTCTTAAATTCTTATTTGAAGAGTCGAAATACACCAACAGGGCTCTGGATGACGACGGTGTGAAAATGTTAATATAGTGAAGTGGCACACTTGCAACGCAATCAATAAGCGTGATCGGAATTTATCAAGAAAAATTCGCTGACAGCTCTCAGGAATCTCTACATGATGAATTTTACATGGCCTTTTTAAGTCTTATGAGTTTAAAACCCCAGCAACTTTTCGCTTCCAAGATAACCAGAAGGTTTTTATGAAATAAACCAGTGGGCAAGACTTTAAGAAAAAACAAATTTAGGCAGCGGATACCATAGTATAATCTCGTGGACTGTAAAGCTTCCCTTACATTCACATTTAATTATTTTATTTTTTTTATTGTATTACACAATATATTACAAATCACACACGTTTTATTATTTAGAAGCTAAAGCAAAAATAGGGTAAATGAGAATATATGGAGATAGCAATGACATACAAATGTGTTAATTTTTTTCTATTTTAAATATTTTTATCACCCTTTTTTTTGCAGAATAACATAAAAAATAAAAACAATTACTCCATGTCGACAAGTTACTTTTCGTTGGAAATAATAAAAAATATATCTACATACGTACGTTGTGCATTATAAAATAGGCTGCAGGTGAAGGGTTTACTAAGAGATATTATGGTTAGAAATGTTATGAATATGCATTGAAATAAAATATTGTTACATAAATTGACGAATGTTTAAAATGCATTGAGGCATACTGAAGAAAAATCAAAAATTTCGTTTTCAAAGCAGACGGAATATTCGGGTTAAGATTAATATGTTTGCAAATACATACTCGATCCATCTTTCATTATCAAACGCTAAGCATTGCATTATTTTTTATTAACAAACGAAAATAAACAATTTTTTAAAGTCTTCTAATGTTGTTCAAGAAAATCGTAGTTGTTTGCAGAACTTATGGAGTATTACGACAGTTTTAAGGCTTATAAACCATTATAGTTAGGGAAAGCAACCGCTTACTATAAACTTTCTAAAACATTATAAACAAAAGTTACAAATTATACAAACATCTCCTTCTCATCAGTCTTCTGGTAAAGTAAAAACTATACATACATTATTGGCCATTACAACCCTTCAGTCAGGATTATGACCTAGCTTCTCACACCACTTATGTTGTGTGCGTTAATTTTATACATGAGTGGCGGGACCTACAGTTTAAAGTCGACTCCGAACGACAGATTTTTGAGAAGCTTTTCATGGCAATTTTTACTCTCAGAGTCTTTGCCAGAAATTTGCTGAGAGGAAGTCGCCGAAGAAATATTTTTTCGTTTTGATAGTTTGACCTGGGATTCGAACACGGGCCTTATGTCTAATAAGCCAACACACTACCCACTAGACCACGGCGACTTCATAAGTAAAGTAAAAACTATAAGAGCAATAAATTGGCATCAAAAAAAATTCCCGAAAAGGTCGTCCGGAATTCACGTTTAGGTATAGATTCTTCCATTCATGCACAATTAGATGGTGTGAGAATCCTCACTAAAGCTTTATAATGTCTTATAATTTCTTATCGCTATCATATCGATTCAATGAATTATTATTTTCAAATCACAAGTTATGAGATACAACAAAAAGCATTCCTATACAAGAGTATGACGTTAAAACAACCTATACGTGATGGGTATAATGAAATTAACACTTGATAATTATTTAAATGAGTTTTTCTTTTGTACAGTTCATACTATAATATCTTAAAGTCTTCTTACTTGAGCAAACCAAAAGGTTTATGCAAATTATTAACACAATATTCATAGTTTCCTCTCAATATTGCAGAGACTTAAAAAGAAATACTTTAAAAATAGGTAGATCTCAATATACATTAATAAACATGCATTCAAATTTAAAACAAGTGTAAATTTTAAAAACTATTAACCTGACTTTTGCGATCATTCTTTAAGCCATTTCCAAATACAATAATAAAGCTCTTCGAAATGATTTGCAAACCTTTGCAAATATAAATTAATTTTATTGTATTTTTTCCCCCCTTTTTAAATTGAAATACTAGGAAATATTTTCTTATTGCCATAAGTGTGATTGCAAATAAATACGAGAATTCTAGACGAGTTTTTTTTTTATATTTTTGTCTTTCTTCATACCACAATTACTACAATAATAAGTATAACTGCGTTAATATTCTACTCTTTTCGCAATGTTTTCCCATTTATTTTCCCCTTGTAATAAAAAAAGTTTTGCTTCTTACACTTCTTGGTAGAAAGCAATACCAAAGAATAGGTTGGATAATGAGAAAATTCTGCGGAGGTTCTTGGCTAAAAATACAATCATAACCACAATTACTAAATATACACGTACATACAAACAGTCATATTTTAAAAGTTTATATTAAACTTAGATTTCACATGAGTATTATTTACAAAGCATTGTTGCCAGATATGGCAATATATCGTCATTTGGATATGAAGATTGATATATTTTTAATTAAAATAAATTAAAAAGTGGAAGATTCCAAAATAATCTTTTAATGAGAAAGTTGATGCTAAAAATTTTTTGCTTAGGTTTTTTTTGAACATAATTTAGGAATGTAAATATGTAAATATTCTATAATATTCTAAGTCGAAAAGTGAGTTTTGAGTTATGAGCTCTTAAAGCTTTCACGCGACATAGGAAGTAGATTTTTAACTATAACTTCGAAACGGATTGGCGCATCTTAACAAAATTTTGACAGTATTTAAGTTAGAGAACGTAGAATTTAACGTTTAGAACGTTATAGAATGGAGGCGTCGCTGTGTCCTCTGTACCAAACTAATGGCAAGCAGCCGTAGTACAGTAGAAGATAAGTGACCAATTAAGTAAGTAAGTACCAAACAATAATAAAGTGTCAGTCACTCAACCCCTAACATTGTATAGGTATAATGAAAGAAATATTAGCTGCAAAAAAATGCCGATAAGATATATAGTCGGACATTTACGACTATAAAAATACATATGAAATAATAAATAAATTTGCAAGATATTAATTCGTTAGAAATTTTTAATACTAATTAATCGAATATAATTCCGCATAGTGAAATTTCTCAAAGGCCTTTACAAAAATATGTATTTTAAACGTTTTTCTGTTGCGAACTCTGGCATCTTTGTTCATAATCTAATGTAGTAGGCACACACACAAATGTTAGAACGAATTCCCTACAGCAAATTGGTCTTTTAAGGTTATTAACATGTTTACATAGAATTGTTGTTACCGTGTTCTTTAAGTTGTTATCAACTTTAAACTGCCAACACATGTTTCTTATGAATGTTAATAAAGTTTTACAGATATGTATACTCGTATATACAACATGGCTTTACATTTGATAACAGTAACCATAGGTGGTAAAAATTAAGTCATGCCTAAAAGAGAACACCGTTAAAAATCATTGCGATTACTTCGGGAGTTGGAAAGCCAAAATCCAGGGATTTTATGGGTTTCTCCTCAGCTCTTCAGAATTACCAATTTTTTTAAGATGACTTTTAAGAAGATGTTATTACCATATGCGTACTTGTGTGTACATATTTTAAAGGGTTTAGATTATGCCTTCGTATTTCCTATTCTTATTTACTTAAATTTTGAAAACAATTATATCTTTATGGAGAATAAAATTCTTAAGGATTTAAAAATAAATTGATAGTTGTTCCTGACCCCCCAGTCTGCCACCTCTCTGGCCTCATCGATGGATGAGTCAGGAGGGAAGAGCAGAGGCGTTTGGGGAACGGATCGGGTTGTTCTGTGGACAGTAAGAGAACAGATTGGCTGCTGGGCTAGGTTAAGGCCAGCTTAAGGTTGGTTGTTGGTTTTATGGCAGGGCACTGCGTGATTAGGTCCCAGCCGGACTATTGCAGGGTATGTAGCGATGAGGAGGAATTAGAAACTGCCGAAAGATTGATGTTGAGGACCTTTGGCAGGGCCTTCTTTCAGAGCTTGAGTTCTGTGTCGAAAGCCGACATCAAGGCTCTCCACAGATTCACTAGCAGCTTGGCTTGGTTGAGAGGTGCTAGGGCTTCATAAGTGTAGTCGCGCTCTCACCCTGTTTTGTTTTGTGTCTGTTTCTTTCTGTATAATTCCTCCGTTTCCCATTTTCCCTCCACTTACCTACATTCCTACATCCTCTATTTCCTTCCTCCCCCAAGGGCAATGTACAATGGGTCAATTTCAACCTCCGGGTACTGTACTTGTCTTAACCGATAAGTACACGTCCTCTAACCTAACCTAACCTACAAGGATATCCATAATTTTAAATAAATTTTCCACATTACTGTTGTCGTACCAAGGCAAGAAATTGCCAGATATGTTTTCCGATCGTTAACTGCATTAATTTGACATGCTATAAAGAACTTATAAGAAAATTTCCCAACAGCAAAGGGAAACCCTTAATACATGTGGCTATCCATGTACATATATTTTCCTACAGCTATGCTGTAGTATATGAAACGATCGTTAATGACCGACTGATGTTTTCATATCTGTTTTTAATGTTGTTTCTGTTACATTTTTTTATATTTTATTTATTATTTACCTTTTCATATTCATCAACAATTTGTCTTTCGTTTCTTTTGAAGTTGTAAAAAATAACAACAACATTAACGGCAATAATATTCAGGTTGTTTTATTTTTTTTTTTCATTTAAATGTATTCGTGGTAGTGGATTTTTGCTTTTTATGGTTACATGCTTTTGTTAATTTCATACAATTTATTTGCAAATAATCATGATCATATGTAAGTCAGTCAGTCAGTCAATCTGTTAGTCTGTTAAAAATGAAAAAACAAAAAAAAAAAAGAATTTCATACAAAGCAACCGAACGGCACGTTATTCAGTCAGTCATCGATGTACAATATAATAGGCATGTATTTAATACATTTTTATCCATTAACAATGGTTTCGGATTGATAATAACATTGCAAATTAGAAGTTTGGATAAAAAGTTTTGTATTCAAGTATTCCTTTGTGATAACCCGTAATAAATTTGTTAGCAGACTGGCTGAATTCTTAATTTTCATGTGTTTAAACGAAATTACTTTTAAACTTAACCAATATTTATAAAAATTATGATTGTTTAAATTTGAACAACAATAACAGCAAAGAAAACAATTTTAAACTTGACTCTGATTCATCCTCCACCACCACCAAGTCTATGAAAAGCTATTGGTATTGGTATTTTTGGTTACAAATTGAGGTTTAATAACTTATGACTGTTGCCGCGTACTTTTCTCTTTTTTTTTTTCTTATTTATAATTTATTAAATAAACAAAACAGAGAAATTATTTATAACCCCCTTATTACATTATATTATAGTTGATTTCAATACTTCTAGTTCATAAATTATTATTATTTTTAAAATTTATTTTTATAATTATTTCTATTTAGTTTGATTCACTTTTTATTTATTTATTTTTTTTTATTTTTTATAATAATAATTCCATTTTTCTTTATCGCTTATATTGAGAAATACGAGAAATACGCATGAATACAACAGTTGTTATCGTATCGAATTTGAATGATAAGTTAGAATTATTTTTTAATGGGCCATAGAAATTTCGTAATACCGTAAGTAATTGGGTTAGTTGTCTTGTATTTGTTAAAGAGAACTTTTTAAATTATACACTTCATTATACATACGTACATGGCTGGCTTTCTGGTTGCAGTTTAATTTGTCAATTTAATGGTCTTAAAAAAGCTTAAACGGAATACTTTTAAGTAAACAAGTAATTAATAGTAATTAATAGATAATTATGGTTAAATTTCAGATAATTGATATGAAAGTTTGTATATAGTATGTATGTATAGGCATTTAGGTGAAATCTATTTATATGGTCGAAATTTTAAAATTTACAAAAATTTAAAATTTAAATCGATAGACAAACATTTTAAGCGAAGATTTTTAATTTAATTTCAGATATTCGTTTAACACTAAACGTGCCATGACCCGTCAAATAACTGGTTGCAGAATTTGTTATTATTATTAAAATATTCCGTTTAAATTTGATGCTTTCTTTCAAAAGAATATTGAAAGGATTAAGGACATTTATCTAGTGGTATTTCTAAGTAAGCATTAATGCCGCCTCAAACTATAACATTTAAAAGTCTAAAGGATGGACTATTTTCTTGGAGATTTCCTCACAAATCTATTTAAAATAAATACTTTATATAAAAATCACAGCATTGTAACTATTTAACTCTATCAAATCTTTTAATTTTAAAGCAAGGAAATAAAAGTTTAAAGAAAAGTTTGCCAGAATAACTGGTCTGAAGATTATAAGTCAAAGTCACTGATACTATTTCACTAACTTAACATATTAAATTAGATTAAATAATATTGTGTATACATACACACTTATACATCTATTACAACGTTGAAATCATAATGTCTCTACGCAAATAAAAAATAATTCTCAATGTTTATTTACTTCCTGTTCTTGTACATGTGTTTCGACAAATTCAATGCTTTTTACAAATGTTTGTACAAATTAGCTTTGATACATAAAAGACAAATAAAAAATTTAAACATATTTTTATTTTTTGCATAAATTATATACATACATACTACAAATAATGGTGTGAAAATTTATTTATTTTGAACAGATACATACATACATACTTAAGTATATAAACAAAATTAATTAAAAATGTTAATTGTAGCCGCTATCAACTACATATCTATATCCAATATCTACATACATATGAACATATATATTTAAAAAAAAAAGCAAATAAAGTGGATAACACAATAGGTACAGAAATATAACACAAAAAAAAAATAAATTAAATGAAATTAAATAAATATTTAGCAACAAATTAACTGGAGAGAAACCAAAATAGAAATACATAATATATAATATGGAAAATACATACAACAAAACAAATATGTATTGTATAAAAAAAATTATATGCAAAATCGTATCAGAACAAAAAGCAGATATTTTCAATTACCCATACATAGTATGGCATTGATTATGTCGTACAAAAACAAAATGTAGATTGAAAGAAGCATTATAACAAAATTATTATAGAACTACCCCGAATAATAATTAATTACTGTTTTAATTTTTATAATATTTTACGATTTTACGATTAATATTTACGATTTATAATAATTTTACGTTCTAATAGTATTTTACGATAATAGTATTAATCGTGTATCAAGAGAGAAAATGATCCAGAAGACAGCAAAGAAGCGTATACAAGCAGTATTCTACAAATGCATAAACTGCTAATCTATACCCAATCGCCGATTTGATATCAGGAGGAAACCCACCAGAATTCAACAAACCCATGGGTTAGTGAAAATAAAAATTTATTTATTTTATTTATTTATTTAAGAATTACAATACAATTACAAATTATATTATATTCATGTACGAGCTGAGTAACTTCAACCATACGTCCGGTGTAGTGTCACAGACCAGAGCCTCTGTTGAGAATCGAACCCACGACCCTCACGCTAATAGTCTAGCACACTACCCACTAGACTACCAGGGCGCTCAATAAAAATTTATTTTCCCTATTTACTGACATTTCTCAGCCATTCGTCTACGAACGGAAAGTTACATAATCAATCAAAAATTTGTTAGAATTAAAGTTAGTTTGAGGGTGACAGTCAGCACATAATGACAGTCATACTTCAAGTTTTACTTATGTCTGACTTTTGTCAGGCTATATGAGTATTTCACCAACCAGGATTATATCGTTCAGATAGAAAATTGATTAAACACGTGGGGGATAAATCCGAATGGACAAAAATACGAATAAATAACTAAATAGTGGCTCAACAAGCCCACATAAATGAACTCGATGTGCACCACAATGCACACCAAAACAACTCTTCAGTCAGGATTACGATCTAGCTTCTCATGCCACTTTCGTTGTGTGTGTTAATTTTATGCAAAAGTAGCGGGACTTACAGTCAACTCTGAATGACAAATTTTTGAAAAACTTTTCATAGCAATTTTATTTACTGCTTCAGAGTGTTTTTGCTAGAAATCTGATGAGCGGAAGTCGCCGAAGAAATATTTTTTGATATTTCATTTTGTTGGACTCTTTGCCTGATCTTGGACTTTCAACCGTGGCCTATTAAGCTAACACAATACCTACTAGACTTCTCTCAGTTAAAATAAAGACTGGAAAATGATCTTTAAGGCTCAGATATACTGAGTTAAATATAAATCTTTGGTTAAAAATTAATACGTTTTACTCTGTGTTTATACTGATTTCGTATTTGGTTAAGAGCACAAAACAATTATATCAAAATCATCAATAGAACACATATGTACGTATTGTACGTATGTTAATGTCTGTATTTTGTTTAAATAAAAAATAAAAAAACTGAAACTAAGCGCAAGCAACAATTGAATTTATAAAAAAAAAGTACAAAAAAGACTAAAGAAACAAAATGTGGTATTGAAATAATTTTTTTATATTTTTCCTATTCATATACAGAGATATACAATTTGTTTGTAGGAACATTTAGAGTGGTTGTCATTGATTTGCCAAAGAGAGTTTTACTATATGAATCTAAATAAATAAAAAAAAATTATATTTAAACAAAAACAAATTGCAAATAAATAGAACCCACATGGTAAGAGTAAAAATAACGCAAATAAACTTCGCGTAACAGTCTGTTGGGAAATGCCACCGATTTCAAGGTTAGCTATTTGCTCCATTTTAAATGTTTAATAAGAAACCTAATGAATTAAAACGCTTTTGACTTAAATTTATAGATTTTTGCAATTGTTAAGAACAATTTTTGAAATTAATTTAAAAACAATTTATTCTCAAGCCTAATTTTAGATTAAATATTGTATTACAAAGTTTAACGAACCGTAAGTTAAATTAACTGAAAGTTTAGCACATATTGATTATAAACTAATAAATTAAGTAATCATAACTATTAAGAATGGGCTGAATTTATTAAGTGGCATTCTTTCTAGACGTGTTACTTGAATGTTATATAGTTATTGCATCCCAGTCGTGAGTGTTTGCGAAATTGTTTAACAAATAAAGCTTGTTTGATTAATAATGAAATGGATTTTTCATTATAATTATGTATACCCGACAGTATTCAACTTAGTTTCGATTTAATTCTTCTAGGTTACGAACTTATCTAATTAACGAAATATAATAAAATTTAGAACGCTTTAACAAACCTATTTCCTCTGATCTGCTGCGATATTCAAGAATCTGAACGATGCAAACGTCTAACTGGCTGTTTTGTAACAATATCGAACCAAAATTATCGTGATTCTAAGGGTTTAACTACCCGTTTCTCCTCTTATACACGTAAAATTCAGATTCTTCGAATCACATCTTTTGATTACGTACTCTCCAGTTATTCGAAAGTACTTGAAAATTTAATGCAGAATAGTTTGAAGACAAACTGTCTAAAAACTTTCTACCTACAAGAGTAACGGAAGGGCAACCGTTTAAAATAATATTTTCAAACGTAGATTGGAGCACAAATAGATAAACAAAGAAGGTAGAGCCGACTTAATTTTTTGAATTTCGTTTCTTATGACCTAAAACAAACATTTTAAAATGCAAAGTGGATTCATTTTGACGGCATTGTTAGCTGCCAATAACAGTTGTTGGCTGGTTGGCATTAACTGTGACACCCACTCTATTGTTCGTCATTGGAATTCACAACAAGATAACAGACAAGAGTGAACCTGCCTTTTCAGAAATCAAAATTTAATAACGAAAATTCGTTTTGTGTTGTTAAACAAACGCCCTATTAGAGTTCGATATAAAAGCAAAACAAGTTTATCTACGATTGTTGTTCGACTTACCTAAAATTGTACGCAAATGACGTAAACGTGATGCTGAGTCCTTTTTGCAATCCTGCAATTTAGCAGTCGACTTTTTAATATCGGCATGAGACTTTTTCGTAAACATTGTAATTCGTTTTGTTTATTTGTTGTTGGTGTTTGTTTTTTTTTCTGTCTAACTACTATGATGTACAAGACATTATTTCTTGTATTGCTGTTTTTGTTGTTGTTGTTTGAATTATTTTTGAAGTTTTTGTTTTATCTTGTAAAATTATTGAGTTTTCCTTTTGCATTTATATTCACACTATTTTTGTTGTTGTTATTATTTTAGTTTTTTTACGTGCATTTGTATTGAAAATAATGAAGATGACGGCAATGATGATAATGAAGTTTATAGTAACTGTGTTAGATGTGTTTTGTTGGTTAGTAATGGCGATGACGAATAACTCCCGCGACAGGTGCTTCTTCTATTTTTGCTCCAATTGAGCCCCGTGCAATTATTTTCTTTCTCTTTATTATTTTGTGCTATAGGTTGACTCCATTGATTGTTCTTGTTGTTTTTATTTATTTATTTATTCATTTATTTATTTATTCTCTTTATGTTGTTGTTAGATATTGTGTGGACGGCGGCAGTAGCAAAAAATATTTGTGTTTTTCTGTTTTCTACTTTTCTGTTGTATTTGCTTTCGTGGTTTTCTTTTTCTCATTTTGCATTCTTTTGCTCATTTTTTTTCCTTTTTTCTCTAAACTTTTTTCCACTGCAAACACCTTAAAATTTTCTTTCAATATTTTCTCTTCGTAATAATGCAAATTTCTTGCCACAATTATTATTTTCATAAACCTTAACACTTACATTTTACTTCGATCACAAATTAAATAATTTTCTTTTTAGCTTTACTATTGAAAAATCGTTGTAAAAATTCTTGTTTCATGCGCTGTAAAAAAGAAATAATTGTGTTGGTGAAAACTGTTGACGTTTCTGAATTAATGAGACAGCGTTGTTGTCGAAAGGTAGTATTAAGGTGTTATATTTCTTCAAAAGGTACTGGTTTTAGTTACGTTTAAAAGCAAGCACTCATTTGTTTACGTACAATGTGAAGAAAACTTGACGATAATATAGTGTTGGTAAGTGTTTAAAAATTGCTTAAAATTTAATTTGTAACGGCTGGAAAATTTAAAAATGTTTTTTTTTTTACATTCCAACGAGTAAATTAATTACAGTACATTTTATTAAATAAATCAGACACAAACCTCACTAATTAATTCTTTTATATAAGTATTGCTATTGAATTATGCATTAGGGTAAAAAACAAACGGATAAAGAATTAAAAAACTAATTTCATGGTTAATGTCATAATCTAAAAAAATTTAATTATTTAAATAAACAATTCTTTATTGTTTCGTTAATATTGTATCAGCTTTGCTGTTGATGAATGATAAGACTTCCGTTTGGTTCAGTTGCCTCTGGATTGACAACTCATAAGTGGGACGAAGCATAGATTCCATTATCATGTGATCAAGAATTTTTTGTTGAGTCCGTTATATCAAAATATGTATTGAAAAAGCAGTTCACAACGGATAATAAAAGCAACTACGCACTAAATAAATTTATTGATCTCCTCAAAAATTATGAACTAAACGGTGTCAGGTACCCTTTTTAATTTAAGATTTAAATGACAAAATCTAAAGCTCATGCCATCTGTCAACTCTGACTAAGTGTTCTTAAAAAACAGTTTACGAGGTTTCAAAAAAGTGTCATTATAATTTATATTGTTTATAACAATAATATTTCTGTTATGCCACTGTTTGCGTTCGGAATTATTCTACAACTGTTTTACTGTGCGAAACAACCTATAAAGTAACTGTAACTGCTAGTTTGTAGATTCAATTTGTTTATGTATTAAAGAAATTTCTGTAAAAAAATAAAAATTTCTCTTATTCGGCAAAATGAATCATGAATTATAGAACTCGTTTTTGGATTTCCCCTAAAAGAATCTTTACTCTGGACCATTATCTCATAATATTTGATTTCTGGTATTTTGTTGTTGCTGCTAGAGTAAGCAATTCACTAAGCAAACCGGTATCAGTTATGATATTATACTTACTTACTTCGATTTAAAATAAACGACAGACACTCTTACGTTTATGCTATACTTGAAAACAAGATTAGAAGTATTGATTGACGATTCGAAGAGATGCGCTCTGCCTGTTTACACTCTTCCGCACTCTCTCAACTTTTATGAATTTCATCTTATTTTTGCTTTTAGAAGATGATTTTCTATATATGTTTTTGCCAAATATACGACATCAATAGTTCTCTTTGTGTAGCCTTGGAAAGAGGGTCTCGAATTAATTTTATTGTAGATTTGTGTTTTTTTTATTTTAATAACAGTTAAAAAACAAAGTTGTGTCAAATTAATTAATTAATTTTACTTATTATTTCACTAATCTGTTAAACGTCATGTTCCTTTTAATTAAACACCTAATTTGCATTGTTATCTGTTTGCAAATAGTCTTGGCTGAATTGGTATTTCCCGAAGCTCAAGCTGCCGATAAAAAAAAATCGAATTTAGAAGTAAGTAAAAGTTAAAGAGAATTTTATTACCCTAAAAATAAATATTATCTGGAATACGTGATATAAAAAAAATTTTTGTTGATTCACAATTTGACTTAGAATATGTATATTTAGTTAGTTTATTTATTTTTTTTAAATAATTTGTTAAAAAAAAGCAAGACTCGTCTACTCCTCTAAGACAAAAGCCTCTATGCGAAACTTTAAACATGGCTATTTTACTTTGTTTTCTTATTTAATAAAAGAATTCAGTGTAGAAAAAAATGTGTTTCAGTTTAATTATCAAATGTTATCAAAAATAAAGTTGAAATATTTTAAAGAATTGTGTTTGCCTAGAAAATTTCTGTATAACAAAAAAAATTTCACAAATCTGGAAATAAATTTAGAATATAGTGCCTAAAATATCTTTCAATATTCATCAGTCGATCATCTAAACACTGAAAATCGCTGTACATTGAGGTTATAGATAAATTATTTGCAACATTCTAATTAAAGTTTTTAAATCATAGAAAGTATGTAATCTGATTAATAAAAAGTAAACTTATTAGAAAATAATTGATCATACAATCAGATATCAGACAGGTACTTATCTTATGGAAGTCGTCGTGGTCTAGTGGGTAGTGTGTTGGCTTATTAGACGAAAGGCCCGGGTTCGAATCCCAGGTCAGACATCAAAACGAAAATTATTTCTTCGGGGACTTCCTCTCAGCAGATTTCTGGCAAAGACTCTGAGAGTAAAAATTGCCATGAAAAGCTTCTCAAAAATCTGTCGTTCGGAGTCGACTTTAAACTGTAGGTCCCGCCACTCATGTATAAAATTAATGCACACAACATAAGTGGTGTGAGAAGCTAGGTCGTAATCCTAACTGAAGGGTTGTAATGGCCAATTATGTATGTATGTACTTATCTCTAAAATACCCCAAGTTTATCAGGACAATTAATTATTTAAAACATATTTAAATAGTGTTACTTATTATTTTGAAAATAATCTATTCTCTCCCCCTTTTTATATAGGGACGTATACCATTATATGCTCCATCCCGATGCAAAGAAAATGAATTTTTAGTTTTGGGCAACAATGAAGTCTTACCTGTCTGCATAGCCAATGATTGTAAAGTTGATGGTCAAATTAAAATTCATGGTGTTTGCTATGAATTCGGTACGCCTGGTACTTGTAAAGATGCTCATCTGTCCTATGTCATTGGTGTTAATCCTACTACATTGCATGTGGATTGTGTTAAATTGTCCATTTCTTTGGAAAACCGTTTCGGCCAAGACAATCAGCCAAACTATGATTTAGCAAATATTGATTTATGTCCTCGTGGCTGCAAGAGAGCCATACAAGGTCGTTGCCCCGCTAAGAAATAAAAAAAAACTGAATTTTCTTTTAATTTTCTAATAAAAAATAACACAATAATATTTAATATTACAATATGTAAGCTTAACTAAGAAATATAAATTTTACAATAAATCGCCAGAACATTTAAACAATTATTTATCGTCTTTAATTTTTTTCGAACGTTTAGTTTTTTCTTCTGCAATAGTGGTTGTAGAATGTTCGACTGTTTCCGCTTTACTGTCCATACTTGAGTTTTGTTCTGCTGTGACTGGTTGTTCTTGGACAGGTACATCATCATTATCATCATCCTCTGCTATACTCTCTACTGATTCTTCAGCCGAAGTTTCCATTTTAAGCATGCTATTCTCAAAAGAAGCCAAAAACGAACTGTCTTTGTATTCAGGCCATTTACGAAATTGTGAAAATAATGTTAACATCTGACTGGCAGTTAAATCACCAAATTGGGTATAAATATTCATATTTGGATAGAAATCACGCGTACTGATGGTACAACAACGAGATGAATACTTTGGCAATTTTGTAATGTCCTCATCGTCATAAAGTGGCTTGGAAGGTATAGATTTTTTGGGGTTAATAATAAGGCGTGGTCCACAGCCTGGTATCCATTTCCTAAAGGCAAATAAATATAAATTAAGATTCTGTAACAGAAGAAATTAAAAAATAAACAATAACTACTTACTCTAGATTCGGTATAATACGATTACGCCTGCTAACACAATTTTGTTTAACAAAATACCATAACGCAGGCAAATCTTCTTTGTCTACGTAATTGAGTATATCTTTTCTGGGTACTATTTTCACTAAATAAAGATATTCTGGATTAACAGAGCGTACCTATAATTAAAGAAATAGATGCCTTAAAAAAATAATATTAATCGAAATCTTTGTTACAACTTGTGTTTGTTAAGAATTCTATGTCCAAAATGAAAGAACAAAGAACCACAATATATTAAGAAAATTTGAAGGCATTTCTAATCTTACACATACATACAAACAAAAATAATTGGTCATTACAAGCCTTCAGTCCGGATTACGACCTAGTTCTCACACCATTTATGTTGTGTGCCTTAATTTTATACATGAGTGGCGGTAGATACAGTTTAAAGTCGACTCCGAACGACAGATTTTTGAGAAGCTCTTCGTGGCAATTTTATTTAGACTAAGAGATTTTGCCAGAAATCTGCTCAGATGAAGTCGATGAAGAAATAAATTCTTATTTTCGTTTTGTTGTCTGACCTGGGGTTTGAACTCGGACCTTACGTTTAATAAGCCAACACACTACCTACTAGACTACGGCGATTTTATGTAAAAACGTTTTCATATAAAAACTTTGGAATTCTTTTTGGATTTATGATCAGATGATGGCAGTTTTAATCTCATATTTGAAGTACGTGAATGAAACTATTATTTAATGCAAATAGTCTCGGCGCTATTGGAATGAATAAATGGTGTACTATTCGAAATATGTATATGGGATCAAGAAATACTAAGAAATGTAGTTCCCTTTCCTCCAGTTTACATTGTATAGTTTCAGAGACACACCCAGCAGAGGAGTTAAGATTTGCTCAAAAACCTGATTGCTTATTGATCTGATTATTTATCAGACAACAAATCATTATCCTTGATATAAGACAACAGTTTAAAATAAAGAATTCTTTTACGATAAAATAGCTGCCGGTTTGAACAACTACTCGATATTGATACAATTTCTGCTTTTTTTCATGTTGACGTAAAGTCAACAACGACTTTATATATTTAGAGAGCATTTAGTCACAGTCCACTGCTTTCAACTTTTTTAAATTAAAGCATGCACGAAAATCAGACTGACTAATCCAAGAAAATTAAAGAAGATTACAATCGCTTTTAGAATTATTGGAACTTAAACTTAGGCCAATATAAAGGTGGTTTTGTTTTATACAGTGGCATACGGACGAGGCATAATATTTTCCAATAATGTTATTTGCTTTGCTTTCTTTTTAAAAACACTAAGCAAATACTTGGTCTCTGCTAGTGACGTATATTCGAGTTGAAATCGCCTAATACAAAATCGGGCTGCCCGTTAGTCTAATGTGTAACGTTTTCATTTTCCCATGTGTAATGTGTAAGTTTTTCCCAATATAGATTTCATTTTAACTACAATCGTATGTTACAAGACGTAAAAATTTTTTGATTTAAATTTTACGCATCTTCTTTTAAGTTTTGTTCTTTTGCTATCATATTTCTTAAGGTCACTGAACTTCTTTTCATTTTTCAGCATGACGCAACTCTTCCACAATTGTATACGTACAGCTGATATACTAGTAGTGTTATCACTTGCTTCTACTTCCAGCACATCTGTATTTATTTTAATTTTTTTCAACATCTTTAGCTTTCTTTCACTTCGTGTAATCATTTCTATGTAATAAACAAAAATACAGAAGCTATTGAAAAATTGTTTTCAATATTTCCTGATAATCTTTAAAATTTCAAATATCAATATTTAATGTCAATTTTTAATTGAACAAATATCGTTTTGCATTTATCCTTTAGGGTGGAACATGGCTTGGAACATGGATTGTACATAGCATAAGATCCAATTAACATTTTATGCACAAAAACATTCTTTTTTAATAACGATTTTTTTTTTTTAAATTACAAAATTATTTTACTTGTTTGTAAATTACGTAACTGAAATTGAAAATAACAACATTGCGTCACAAGTAAACAAAGGACAACAGAGAGACAATCATGAGACTTTAAATAAATTAAAAGCACTTGTGGAAACATAAAATGCACTTTCACTTGAAAAAACAAACTTTGTAATTGTTATTCGTGTGTATCTAATATAAATTTTAGAAGAATACGTATGTAAATATTTGTTTTATTTAGCAAATATTGTTGTGGTATTATTTATTATTAAGATTAATGGCGCAGAGTATTAAAATTAACAAATAGAAGCCACGCTTAAATATCCAATTGAAACTGATTCTCACCAGGAAATTCATATGGTATGTAAATAAGATCCAGACTTTTTGAACTTCTTGCTTCTGTTAACAGGTATCTTCTAGTTGACTACTGTTGGCTTAAGGCCATTCGCTGAATTTATTTGGCGATTGTTACACCTGTACAAAAGCTTCCTACAGAAGATCTTAAATAGATTTTTGCATATTGCCTCCTAAAATACCATTGGAATGAAGAAGAATTGTCCTTAGCTGGCCTTGACACTTTGGCCGGTCTGATCAGCAATGTGCTATGTATAGCGCCCTGTATGGTGCTGACCTCCAACACATTTGTGGAACTCATTCACACTATGACAAACACATAAGGGGTTTGATATTTTTTCTTTTTTGATATGATATAGTTTCAAAGGCATAAGACAGCATTAGACCTTTTCAGAAATATTGTAATTTAAGGCAACTATACGCTCTAAGATAAAATTTGAAATATATTTGAAACCAAACCATTTCACCAGTAGCTGTTGAAACAAAAATCGGTTTGAATAAATTACCATGTCCAAACCCATCGCTACAAAGACTGCCGGATACTTGCTTTAACATTATATGGAGTTATAAATCAACAACTGAAAGCCCTTAATTGTATTTGATTATAAAAAGCCAAAATATATTCAACATTTTGGACCAATTAAAAAATACGATACAATAAAATACTGGCAAAACAGGTGTCTACTTACGCGACCCAATTTGCTTCCTTTAGTAAAATTATATTCAGTTTGTGTTGGCAGGAAATCTTCTCTCGGTAAACGAGCAATAAAACGATATTCAAATAACATTTGAAATAACATTGTAGTTGACCTATAGATCATATAGCCAATTTCACTGGTACAAGTCAAGTGCTATAAATGAAAAAAAGTTTAAATCATTTTAAAGCATTAATAACGTTATCAAAAAATATACCAAATATATTGGAGGTGGTAAGACAAAATACATTTCCGCTCTTCCCATACTCAAGAAACTGTTTTGAAAAATAATCGAATTGATCAAATGTTTAAAAAACGCATAAGAACCCACAACACCGAACATTGCCATATTCGGATCTGAAAATAGAAGAATTAAATTTAATTTATTTAAACAATAATACAAATGCAAAGAAAATCACTACCGCCTTGAAAATCTTTGTATGGTACGTCACACAAAAGGTCCTGAGTTCTAGCGCCATTATCCATCTTATCTTGAAAAACTAATTTCCAAAGATTTACAAAATCTCCACACTTAACCTTAACACGATCTGGATATAGTGAGTGTATTTCTTGCAAATTATTTAAAAAATAATCCATTGATTCCATGAGAATAATCTTTTTAAACTGCTCTTCATAATCCAAAAGTTTACGCGTGAAGGCTCCAATACCGGGATTAATTTCTAAAATTGTATCGCAGGAAGTTCCTTTAAAAAAGGGCTGCAAATGATTGTTTATTTCACTGGCCGCATTTTCATTTGCGATGTACATAATGGCAGGAGATTTTTTCTTTTTACTCAACAATTTATCGGGAAATAAATCACCATAGAATTGCTTCTTTTGACCAAATGTTTGCAAATTCGGTTTGACGGCATATTTACGCAAAAAATGCAACCGCGTGGTGCAGACGTTAAGCATATATTTAGCGTGGAACATTTTTTTAAAATAAGAAATGAAATTTTTATAAATTTTAACTGATTAATATTAAAAATATTAAAAATCAGGAAGAAATTATTTTGCCGGTTGTTTATTTACAATCAGCACACAGCTGTTCTTACTTTGAACTCTTGAGGCATGTTTAGTACATTTCCAATGCTGTTATTTGGAATTAATCGACACAGGGTTGCAATAAAAAGTATGAGAATGGGTGTTATCTATGCATATAAAACACATAAGGGATCTAAACAGTTGATACTGTTATTTTAAATTCTGCACCATTTATGGATGTACTTCATATTGTTTGATGTCTAAGTTCAATTGGAAGTAATATTGATGTTACTAGTACAATGTAGACAAACACTCACTTATTTGGGTTGTTTGCAATATATTGTATTATATCAGAGAACATGAGTCTTATAAGAAAAAAGTTTAACGAAATATTGTAATTGTAAAATGCCAATATATGCAACTCTGCTTATTAAGTTCCAGTATCCAATTAAGCACTGTGACATTAATATATTTCCAATTGTTTGTCAGTTTTAAAGAGATTTCCAATTTCAGTTCCAGTGTTGATGACAATTAGAGTGGTTGTAGTTTTCATAGAGTAGCGGAGAAAAATATAGTAGCTTATTAAACCGAGTTGTTTTATTTTAATTATTACTAGAAATAAAAAACAAAACCGTTTAAAAACCAGATCAAAAAAATCTATTCAGAATATGTTATGTATTTGGAAAATTAAACAAATATTCAAATAAAAAAATTAAGTTAACAAGGAAACAATATTTTATAGTGTATAAAAAAATTACTGTTTCCTTCGATAAAAAAAAGTTTCGGAAAACAAGGAAGGAAGGCGTGTTCTTCTCTTTTAACCCGACATCAGCGTCAATGTTGAATTGCATGAAAAGTGGGAAAAAAGGTGTGAAATGTGAAAATCAATAACAAAGTAAAATATACGTTAAATGGTGAAAATTATTAAAAGAAAAGAAAAAAAATAAGTAAAAATATTAAAAAAAAAAGTTATAGTTTTTAGTGTATAAAACGTAAAGGAAAGAAAGTGCAGAGCAGCTGTAAGAAAATAGTTTTCTTCAGTGTTTGTTTCATGGATATAAGAATTAAAACGAGTTTTTAACAAAAGTATGTTAATTTTAACATTATAAAATGAATTCTTATTAAAAAAAAACAAAAATTTAACGAAAAAAAAAGTGGAAAAATGGCATCAACATTTAAAATAAGTTGTATTTTTAAACGTTGAAAAAAGAAATTATTTGTTGGCTGAAATATGGCTTTGTTCCTACTCTTCCTACACATCTTTAAAAGTTTTTTCCCTTTTTTAATGTCTTCCTTAATTCGTGACAGGAATTAATTATATACATACATACATAACTACATACCTAGCTACCTTTGTTTTTCTTTTGATTTTAATTAATAACAACAACAATACTCAGAAAATAATGCAATAAACTACCAATTCCCGTACATTTTTTTTAAGGAAAATTCAGAATAACAACAAAAGTTTCATGGTTTTTCTTCAAGTTTTTAAAAAAGTTGTATGTGTGTGTTTGTTTGTGCGCGTTTATTTTAAGTGAACGCTCGCTCTTTCAGCAACGAATAAGGTCAATATAAACATTCATATGTATGTATATACAAAATAACAATAACCAACAACTTTATATATTACTTACTTTGCGGTTTTGTTATTAAGAAAAAACAACAGCAACATAATCATGATTGTGCTAATCATTATTCTCTTTATTTTTATCCTCTTTATCTTGTGAAAAAAGAAACGAAGAAAACAAAACACACATCATTTGCTCTCTTTATTTACTTTTTTATCTATTCAAACCAGTACAACTTCTTTATCTGCTTATAAATTTATTACTTTTCTGCTGTCGTGGTTGTTGTTGCTTTGCTTGTTTACTTTACCTTTTAAAGAAAATTATAAAAATAAATAAATAAAATATGTGTATAGGTATAAATAAAACAAAACAAAATAAAATAAAATAGAAAAAAATAACTTGCCTTACTAATGAAGTGTGGTGATTCATACGTAATTCGCAAAAAAAGCAACGAAAATAAAATAATTTGATGAAAGTTTTTCTATAAAATTTTTACAAATGCAACCCATTACAAGTAGATTTCAAAGTAAAATAATACTTATACCTATAAGGACTATTTAATAATGTTCCTATGCGTTACTACATTGGCCATTGCAACCCATTAGTCAGGATTACGACTTAGTTCCTCACTCCATCTATGTTGTGTATATTAATTTTTATCCATAAGTGGTAAATATTTTTTCTCCTACACAGAAACAAAACATTTTCTATCAAACACACTTGGTTAACTGTATGGAATTATTGCTTACAATATTTTGATTTCTGTGTTAAACAATGGTAACACTTAATGCAGTTGTTTGTTCGTATATATTTCCTCCCCCTCAAACACTGCTGCCAGATTTTTTTTAGCCCTCATCCCCGAATCCATTTTTTTATCCCCAAAAATCCCCAAAAAAAAATCACAAATACAATTCAAAAAATTGTTTCTTATTTTATTTAAAAATTTATTTATTTTATGTGCACATGCATACATATATATATTTAGTCTAAGAAGAGCTTCTAATAATTCATATTGCATTTTATTTATTTATTTTTGTTTTGGTAAGATTCATTATTGAAAACAAGCGTTATTTGTTGGTACACAAAAACATTTAAAACTAGTTCAGCAAGTTTCTTGAATAGTTTAGAACCTGCAGAACCTTTGTAGCAATAAACATAACTCCAAAATACATTTAAATTCTGTCCAGAATCTTCTCCAAAACAATCGTTCCATTTTACAAATGGCATTTTTCTCCATTGCTCTTCATATACAGTGAGCCTCAAAAGAAAGTGTACAATATGGATAAAATTCTAACAATCAACAAACTCAACTTTTACCACTTGTAAGGAGAGTAAAAACTCAGCAATGTAACAATTTTAAAATACAAATAACGATAATTTAATAATGTATAGTTTTTATATACACTTTCTTTTGACGCTCACTGTAAGTCTATAGGGATATTTGCCTTTAATACAGCATTTAATATTTTAGTAATAGAACATCGTAAAATTTAACATAAGAAAACTTTAGACTTGCCAGAGTAAAAATTCTATCACTTATATATTTTTTGTATTTTGTTTCGATGTCTGGCCTGGGGCTCGATCCCTGGCTTTACGTCTAATAAGCCAACACAAAACCTACTAGACTACGGTGACTTCAGAAACTAGGTCAATAATCCAAACTGAAGGGCTGTAATGACCAATTATGTATGTATTTAAATATTTTTTATATTGGAATGACCAGTTATGTATGTATGTAAATATTTTTTATATTATTAAAAAAATCTATAGTTTTGTATCCTTCAAAAACTCACCAGCAGTGTTGGTTCATCCCTAAAAAATCCTTAGATCCCCAAAGTGAAATTTTTATCCCCATTGGCTAAAAAAATCCCCTAATCTGGCAGCAGTGCCCTTAAATATCCTGCTAAATACGATAAGATTTTCTCAAGTTTAATGGTTGAAATGTTCGTTGCATTTTTTGTAATTTTTCATATCACTTTTCTTAGTAATTTAAATAAATTAAAAAAAACAAAACGAAATAATAAAATTTTATAAATATGAATACAGTATTCCCTCGATTTAAATCAACGTATATCGAATTTCAAAGAACTCATACAATCAGATGCATTTATTTGTGTAAATTTTACAAAAAAAAAAAAAAAACTCAAATAATTAAATTTTTAATCCATATACAGTCGAACTTCTATAAATTGAATCACCATTATCTAGAGAAAAACTTCAAATTATAGAAACTTCATGTTAAAGAAGCAAAACCTAATAGAATTTCTCTCCAAGGTGCTGTTGCTGTGGTTCAACTCATAGAAAATTCAAGCAATAGAAGTTCAAATTATAGAAGTTCGACTGTATTGAATTTCATTTAAAAAGGGAAGTCCCCTGATTTTGTTTACAAACAACAGAGATGACGTAAATCGAATGACGACGGAAATCGAAGTTGAAGGGAACAAAATTTTTGACGACGTTAATCGAAACAACGTAAATCGAGGGAATACTGTAACATTTTTGCAGAGGATAGAAGGGAACTAAAGCATGATGTAGTTTTGTATTGATTTGACATACTTTATTATTTATTTCATAAGTTCTTTTCGAAACCAATATCAATACAGAAAAAACATTTTTGTACTCAAAGAAACTGACTGTTGTTATTCTATTTTGCATTTCTGTTATTATTTTTATTGATTCCCTTTACTTATGTAAAGTAAATACGACACAATATTGTTTAAAAAAGTTGTAAAACTTCATTTGGCTTTTTATTGAAAAAAAAAATGTTTTGTTTTAAATTAAATTCTAGTTCTTTGTATGGCGAATAAGTAAAAAGTGATGTAAATAAAAACGTATACAAAATAAAGTAGAAAATATAAACTGCAAAGCAGTGTCATAAGGAATATAGCAACAAGCAACGTCAATTGAAAGCTGACGCAGCAGTAGATTTCGCAGTTGTTGCAAATAGAGAGGCATAACAACAATCACATTCACTACTCAACAGTCAATCATCATTTGAATTTTCTATTAAACTTTTCGGCTCAAAATGGTTGATGTCACGAAAAGTGGTGGTAAGTTTAAATTTATTTGTATGCATATTTACACATGTCTGTGATGTTTTTGCAACACAGACTATTTCACTTGATTGCCTGTTTGCATGGAAAGCACATACAAAACCACTAAATTTTTTGTTTGTTTCCCATATAAACAGACAAGCAACTGAAATAGCCTGTGTTACAAAAACATCACTTTAATATATTTTTCATGTATTTATTGCAAACATTTGATTAGAATGTCTATTTTATTATTAGCGGCTAAAGCAAAAAATAAATTTTATAATATTTGCATTAAAATACCTCCACCTTAAAAAATTAATTAAAGACATCTTTTTTTTTTTTTTTTTTGATTGGGTTGGGCGCCTAATCGAAAAAAAACTTTCTAATCCCAAAAATCTTAAAGCAATTTAAATATTTCAACCCTTTAAACTTTTTAATCTAATATACAGTCAAACCCGGCTATAACGAACTCCGTGGAACCAGAAAAAATAGTTCGTTATAGGCAAAGTTCGCAATGAACGGGGTGAAGTCTTAGAAGAAAAGATAAAATACAAAGATTTTTTTTCATTTATTAAAAAAAAGTATTTTTTTTTATTAAAAACCAAAAATATGTGTTAATTCTTTTTATCTAGCAACTGATTAATTTAATGTTGCCATATTAAATAAAACTAAAGACTATTGCCACACTTCAAAGTTTTTTCTGAGGGTTCCTTATAAAAAAGGTAAAATGTATGAAATTTAATTACTGGGACCATTTAAAGTAGTTGCTTTTAACCGAGAACTCGTTATAAACGAGTTCGTAATAAACGAAGTTTTTTGTATGAAAATTGTTATTAAAACGTTGGGACTTGAAAATATGTACGTAATAACCATGAATTCGTTATAAACGAGTTTGACTGTATAAAATTCTTGTGTCACGGTGTTAGTGTTAAACTACTCCGAAATGGATCCACCGATTTTCATGAAATTTTGTGTGCACATCGAGTATCTACCCTGAGAATCGGACAACATTTATTTTTCATATTCATAAATGTTAAGAGGACGTGGCAAATCGTTAAAATTAAATATTTAGGTTCATATTGATCGTAGACGAATAAAATTTGGTGGGTAAGTTCATAGAGTCGATATCCACAATCCCACCAAAAATGGGAGTGACAATCCTCCCTCTTCCAGTGACACCTACACCTCTTAAGCTATTGAACCGATTTTAATCATTTTTTTTTTGTTTCGATATAGCAAAAAGTAGGCGTGGCAAACCTTTAAAATTGATTATTTAGTGACGTAGTGATCGTAGACGACTGCAATTTGGTGGGTGCTTGGCAACCCTTCCCCTTTAAGAGATACCTATAAGTTGGCTAATTCAATGGTTTATAACTGCATATGTACAAATATAACATGTATGTCTGTTAGTTTATGTTTGCTACCCATGATTCGGACCTCTTATTGTTATTCTTTGTATGTCTCACCTAAATAACGTACCGACATCGATTCAATTTTGAATTAGATAGACCTGCGTCTTTCTTTTTAAGAAGTACTCAGAGAGGGTGGTACAGCGTATTACTATAAATATATAACGTGACCTGTTTTAGGCAATAAAAAAATCAATTTTGGGCGGAAAGAAGTTCGCTGGATCAACTAGTAATAAATAAAAAGCTTTTACGGAATTAATTAAAGGTCGTGTCCGACTTTATGTTACGATACATTACTTTATTGAGGAAAATTTACATCTGCTTAATAATTTGTTTAACATCTATAGATGTCCCATGAGTGTCTGACTCAAATATTACTTTAATGTGTCGTTGAAATTGGATCTATAAGTCCCACTCGCTCACGTTGTTTTCTATACGTATGGGTTAATAATTTGTGGTCTATTTATGGTTCCTAGTTTCTATTGTCATAATTTGTTTATTGAAACTTTCAACTAGAGGATTAAATTTGGCTTTAGTGGCAACGATAGGGTCTTCCAGCAGAGGGACTTTCGAACTTTGACAGTTGAAAATTAGTTTCATGGGCGACTATAGATAACGAGGTGCGTTAGCTAAACGAGACCTAGAACATTTGGCAATTGATACTAATTTCCATCTATGAAATCGCCGATAGCTATGAAGGCCCTTTCTTCATACCCATGCATTCACATGAGCAAACAATATTGTCGAATTTGGGACGTTACCAATCCAAATGAGATCCAAGAGTACCCAATGCGTAGATTAGTGGCGTCATTAGTCCATATTCCTTTGAGAACACCCTTAGCTGAGTTTCACTGTAAACCGTGAGCACTATTGGTCGATGATTACAATATTCTTTTGACATAGATTGGATTATTTGCACACTAACGACCGTGATCATACGATTTGATCGCCTTAGACGTTTTTCTTGCGAATAAGCCACAAACCACAGTGGTCCTCAAAGCAAAAATAACACACACCATGCTATAAAAAAATAGGACGATCCGAATGCGCTCCATTCAGAAAAAAATGTTCTACAAATTATAGCATCAAAACGTCTTTAATTTAAAGATACGAAATGCTTATATAAACACCCTATGCAATATGTATTATAGAAGGCGTTAACTCTTATATACCTATAGATGATTTGATAGAAATTAACTGATATTTAAAATCAAGTTCAAAAGTAATTAAATATTTTTTGTTTTTTGAAAAGAAATCTTGATCTTGAATTATTTTTTTAACTTTTTTTTTTAATTTCTTGATATAATACATCCATGGCCTCATTTTTTTATAGGCTTTTGTTCGCATAGCCATTTTCATATCAAATTACAAGCATAATTACTCATTGTAGTTTTAACATAATTGTTGTCCAGCTACTATTATTTCTAAGTCTGCTGTCATCCAAGGTTTTTTTTTATTTCTATACCCGATTAAATTTCTTTTATTTTATCTTAGAAAATAAAATATACTGTAGCGTTTTATCTTATCAGTACTTTATTTATTTTTTTTTATTTTTTATTGCATACAAACGTCTATTTTATTAAATAATTCTCGTTTATTTTTGTAATCGACTTTTAAATTCTTATTTTTTTATTGTTTTTTTTATCAAAATAATATATTTTCTACAAAAATCAGAACATATAGACCGTACTTATGCATTAAAATAAGATTTGTATATCAGTGATGAGTCATTGTAAGGGGTTTTTTATTCTTTCTGGGTTTTTTGTAGATTGTTCTTAAGTTTACAATTCATTCTAAAGGAGAACTTTTATTCCATTCTATTCAGAAAGAAATTGATACTAATGTCGGCATATATCGGAGATACTCCCTTATATGTACCTGCGGTGGTGTAGAGGATACCCATACTTTTATATTTAAATTCAAATAATTACAATTGAATGCTTGAGTCACGAACCACCACTACATCTAATCACTGTACATATTAATAAAATATTCTGTACTAAACTCATACTGTTGATTTCTATCTCTGCCTAAAGTTTACAAACTCTGCGTATTGTATGTCTGACTGCTGTCTTTAATACTTTCGTAGAAGTTTTGTAAGTGTGACTCATAATTTGTTGGTAAATTCACTCTTTCTGTTGCTTTTTCTTTTTTGTATTGTTGCACAGAATTAAATGTAATGGCAGCAAACAAAAAAATATTGCTTCAAAACACTAAATAATTCAAAAGTCGTAAATTATACGGTTGAAAAGCATAATGAAATGACAAAACAAAAACAAAACCAACAAGACCAAAAAGACAATATTTTATGACAAGAAGTCTGTAATAAGTGTCTATATGCCGCAGTCTTGCTGTACACAAGACGATGATGTGTTCAATGCAATTGTTGATAGATGGATTGGATTGGATGGAATGGAGGGTATAAATCGAAGGTTATTGTATATAGTTGATTAAAAATGAATCATTATTTAAATCCCCACTATATGATTGGCAATGCTGTAAGTAAATATTATGGCGAAAAAAAGGCTTTTGTTTGTTTAAGCGATGAAAAGAAGAAGGAACATGAAAGAGAAAAATATAAATATTTTGAAATTAATACTGGAAGGCAAACCCTTTTAAAATGTGCCAAGAATTAACACAATAACTTCTAAACAGGGTTATACGAAAAAAGGATGTTATTTTTACATTTACATAACAGCGCCATATTTGGCGTTAATGTAATAGAATTTTCTCTTAACAATAAAATTTGCCCTTAACAGAGCTGTTAAACAGTATCCATACCACATACCATATGAGTACCATATCATATTCAAAGGAAGAATTTCAACGCCTCTTAACCCTTTCAGTGCCATACATATTTTACCAATATATGCGAAAAATGCCAGTAAAAAGTGCATTTTTATAGATAATTTATATGAACGAGAGAAATATTCACCATTTCCGTTACAATATTTAAATTTTGTTAGTCTCATAATAACTATCAACAAATAAAGTTAATTTCATTTTAAAATAGAAATAAAAAAAATTGTTTGTAATTTAAATTAGATAACTTACGTGCCAAAAATGAACTGTTAAAAGGAGTGCTATCGCGACGCTGGCATTTTTCGGATATAACGATAGGAGCACGTTCCGCGGCATTAAAAGGATTAATATACATATGTATATAATTAGCAATATAGTCACAAATAATTGGTAGCCATCTTGAAACATATCGGACATACTGCATCTACCTGACTAGTGTATTTGGGCCGATTATTGTGATCCAACGAGGTTTCTTTGGAATCGTGGTAGAATCTACATGAGCATTGGCTATATTGGAACATAGTACACTTACCCGGCTATATGCAAATGATGCTCTTGGGATTTGAGAAAACTAACTCTGTAGTGTTCAGTCTATCTCCAAACATCGGATTTTTATTCTTTATTTATCTGTGTTATAAAATTTCTCTTTAAAGTATTATCTCCCCAAGGAATACCCTGTTTGTGGAGAGTGATTTAAATTGTTAACTACTTTGTTTGGTTTTAGACTGTAAACGACAACAGCAACAGCAATAGCAGAATAACATAAAAAGAGTTCATTCACGTCATGGCCATCAAGATTAAGACATTTTTGTTTACCGGTCTCTCAATACACGTTCGCTTTTGCAGTTTTCAAGAAAATTATAAAAAATAAAGGAAATTATATGAAATAAAGAAAAATGCTTAAAATTTTAATTTAAGTCAAAATACTTGTGAGCAGAAGAAGTAATTGAATTGAAGTCATTGAAGAAAAAAAAAAAAACTTTCTTTATCAACATTTAATATTTAAGATGATTAGTTTCTCTTTTGTCTTATCTTCGTGCTTATCGTTTTAAAAAGAATTGTTAGATACACACAGACATTTATATGCATTGTGTTTGAATAACTGAAAAATAATTCTCAAATAGAACTCTTTTTCATTCTTTTCTTCAAGATTAGGACTTATGGAGTCATACCCGCAGTTTTTTAAGCGCACACAAAACGGCACGGTTTTTAAGATATTCGTACGTACGTACGTACATGTAAATTTTGAATTATTTTTTTCTTGACTTTTTTTTAATTTTATTTTTTTTATATTGTTATTATTGTTACATTTATTTGTTCTTTTCTACGGGTATTTGGGTCGTTCACTTGCATAAAAGAGTACTACGATGTCGACAATAATGACGAACTGAATTTATCAAGAAATTCTTGTTTAAAGACGAACAAAAAAAAAAAAAAAAACATGAACAAATTAAAGCGAAATAAAATTAATCCTATGTTTTGCATTCATTGACATTTTATTTGTTTATGCATTACAATTAATGAATCGTTAATATTATAATCTTTTAATAGAAAGGCAAAAAGAAATTCGAAACCATATTTTTATATTAAAATTCTGTTTAATATGAGCTTAATATAGATTTTATTTACTTTCTTACTTTAGAATATATTCAAATTAGTTTATTTCTTAATATATTATATATGAACGGCGGAATAATAAAAAAAATATTGAGGTTTTTATTGTAAAAGAATTTGTATTTTGCTGGGATTGGTTAGCAAAAGATTTTCATTTTAAAATTGTCACAGCGTACATCAAAGTTCATAATGTAGATATGTACGTATACTAAAAATAAATAAGAGCTACCAGAGATTTATTTACTAGGAATCAATTTTTAAGAGAAGTAAAATTCAAAAGCAATTTATCACTAATTGCATATACATACATATATTCCTCCTAACTTATGTTATCTCACTAAGGATTGCAATAATATTTTTCCAGTGGCATTTAATGTACCTACGTACGTAGTAGTCGCATAAGTCTAGTCGGTAATGTGTCGGCTTATTAGACGTAAGCCAGCCATGGTTCAAACCCCAGGTCAGACATCAAAAGGAAATTGTGAAAAAATATTTCTTCGGCGACTGCCTCTCAGCAAAAACTCTGAGAGTAAATAAAATTGCCATGAAGAGTTTCACAAAAATCTGTCGTTCGGTGTTGACTTTAAACTGTAGATCCAGCCACTCATGTATGAAATTAACGCACACAACATAAGTGGTGCGAGAAGCAAGGCTGTAATCCTGGCTGAAAGGTTGTAATAGCCAATTATGCATGTATGTATTCAACGTACCAGTTTGCCGAATTTCAAACCTGTAGTCTTCCAGCAGTTGAACAGCGTGAGGAACCAGGGAACTACTTTAGTTTGACAAGACAACGATTCGCTTTGCTAATAGGAATTCTAATGGGACACTGCGCTATTGGCAGTTTCGTTGACAGGCTCGGTTTGCCTCACCTAGAGAGCTCTAAGTTGCAGAAGCTGTCATGATGTAAATGAAACGGAATCGGTACAACACCTTTTATGCGAGCGTCCTGCTAGAACAGACTCCATTCGTGTTTGGGTGACAGAAAATTTGAAGATCTGAGCATAGTGGCGCTAGCGACACAGAGGCAACTGTCCGGTTTCATCCGGAGCTCGGGGTAGTTGAAACTCACCACAAGGTGCCATATGAGATACTGAGTGAACTTATCTGTGAACGCAAAACTACCCACTCACTTAACCCACAGGTTTATTAATAAAATCCTTTCATGCGATTGATGATAGTTAAAGCAAATTATATAATTTTGCGACCTATATTTTGAAGTTGTTACTCTCTCTTAAGGTTGTTTATTGGCACTGAATGACACTGGATTCGTTAGTGTATGATATCTAGTTCTTCCTAAAGCATATACATATTGCTCCTATATTGCAACATAGTCATATCTCAAAAAACCTTGAACTTGCCAAAATCTAATTGCCGCAAACACTTTTTACTATAAACGGTTAAGCTTGGGATAGAAAATTGATTTTTTTTTAACATATACAGAAGGTCTAAAAGAGCAGTTTTGCTTAAGTAACTACAAATTTATAATTTTTTAAGATATGACCATGTTGCAATAAAGGAGCGATATGTATAAAAGCGTTTACATCGTTAGAACTTCTACAGAAGACATGCTTTTCCCTCATGAATAGATAGAAGATATTTTCTAGTTGTTTGCAGGCAGTCGATCACCGCTATGTATTACATGGTAAATAGACTTTTCGGCAACTCGACAACGTAGGATTTTTTATATCTTGTTCAAGGGCAAATATTGTACAGTCTATATCAAAAACTCTTATTTGTATATATATTTATATTCGTATAATACCAGAGCAAAACAAAGAGCCATTGCGGATTCAGCAAGCGTTTGATGTGAAAGAGGTTTTCCAACAGCATCGGATTCTAGTTGAAACATCCAGACTTTGCTTTCCATACACTCGCTAGATTTTTTAAGTATCGTTGCCACTCGGATATTTAGGGGAAACTTTGTATTTGATCTTCTTAGACTCAAAAGTTTTGGAGTAGCTTTGTCGACGTATCCGGAAACATTCTAATTAATACTTGATGAAACATATTTACCATCGGGTAGAAGGTTTTTATCATAGGATAAAGGTTTTATATTTAAAAATATAGGTAATCCGGTTGTCTAGCAAGTAATTCGCTAGCCTATCATTATGTGGGTTTGATATTCACGAGAGGCCAGTTCGCTTCAATTAATTTGCAATACTGCTGTAATTAAATAAATGTAAATAATACTTAATTAGTTAAAACAAATATATAATTTTAGCTAAACAAAACAAATAAACGTAAAATTGGAAAATTGTTATAATTTTTAAGCGTAATGTGTTCTTCAATTTCTTAACATTATTTGAAAACAAATAAAAGCACAATTAATTGAGTTTCTTTAATCAATGGGTGGCAAGTGTGAAATGTTTCAGTTTTGCTAAATTTCATATCTTATCTTTTAAACAAAAACAAAAAAAAAAATTCGACTAGTAGTTCTATTATAAAATCGTTAAGAAAGATAAGATAGAGTTCTATACATAATTTTAAATTTTATTTTATTTAAGTGTTTGAAATCAAAAGCAGGTCGACATTATAATTATTGAATCTCTAAATTTACTTAAAATCAAATAAAAGTTTGTTATTTTATTTGTATACAAATGCGAAATTTCGATAAATAAGAAAATTGGGTCATTTCCCAAAAGTTGGCACGGTCCGATCATCACGTGATGTTCGTTTTTAATGTTATGCTCTCAGGGGAATAGGCAGCAATAACTTTATAGGTGGATTATTTGAAGGGAATCGAAGTCTCTGCATTATTTTAAAATTGTTGGTTGTAATAAAGATTTTTTCGTCATCTATGCAACGCCACCTTTTGGCAGGGATTAGTAGTATTAATTTCTCTACCTGAAAAAGTGTCTGATTCAAATAATAACAATATTATCTAACAAAGGATATAGAGATGAGTTTTTCACTTTTAATTTTACAAATCATTTATTGTCATTATATCCAGTGTTGCCAGTCGTCAAAATTGATAACGTATTGCACAAAATCGTCAAAGCATTAAGAAAAATCGTCAAAATATATGTGTGTGAGTGAAGTTAGCTACGTAAAGAGCATACTCCTTTTATTACAGTGAATGTTTTGTTAACAGAGACCGTGAAGTTAACATAAAATAATCACGAAAGTAAAGATAAATTCGAGAAAAAGTCAAAAAAAGCGAAATTAAGTTTTTTAATTTTACAGATAAAAAGTGTGAAAGTGTGATAGCATTTAAAAGAGTGGTTCTTCGGACCTAGTAGGCTCGTTAGCTATTAGACCAAGGATTCCAAAACAGTTTTCGTTTAGGTCGGGTAACCCTTATGACCAGACATAAAGCCCTTGGGACCTTATCAAAAAAAGGTACTCTATATATCAATCAAAATCGGATAAAAATTAACCAACCAGGGGAAGTGAATGTAATAGACTGGATAGCCATAGTCTCAAGAATTCCAAAACTTCGTTACGGTCAGACGTTACGTACATAACATACATACATAATTGGCCATTACAACCCTTCAGTCAGGATTACGACCTAGCTTCTCACACCACTTATGTTGTGTGCGTTAATTTTATACATGAGTGGCGGGACCTACAGTTTAAAGTCGACTCCGAACGACAGATTTTTGAGAAGCTTTTCATGGCAATTTTTACTCTCAGAGCCTTTGCCAGAAATCTGCTGAGAGGAAGTCGCCGAAGAAATATTTTTAGTTTTGACGTCTGACCTGGTACTCGAACCCGGGCCCTTCGTCTAATAAGCCAACACACTACCCACTAGACCACGGCGACTTCAGACGTTACGTAGTACCGGAAATATAGGCGACCAAGCTGTTTGTTTTACTAATAAAAACGAATAGAAACGAATAGTTGAATAGACTCAAATATTAAATTCCGAAACACAGTTACACTTATTATAATTAAAATAGAATTTTTGCTGCTGTTCTACATTCCGAATGTAAAATAAAAAAAATAAAATAATTATTCTTCTTTAAAAGATGATTGTAAACAGAACCACACCCTTTATTTTAATATTTTAAATATAGATTTTCTTTGTCTATACGTTATTATTTTTTTTTATAACTACACAACATGTATTGAAATAAATACTTTTCCTCAGTTAACGATGCATTTCGTATTTTGTCTGACGCCGATAAGTGTTCAATCGATGATTTTATTACATACAATTTATCAGTGAAATACAATATTAATTGAAGAAATAATAGCCTTTTCATTGTTTCAGTTTTACATTAAAAAAAAAGAAGTCATTGAACGTATAATAAAATAATTTTTGTTATTTAAATGCATCATAACAAATTAAGATATCGGTTATATGGTTAATTAACCAATTAACATTTACTACAAGTTAGTGTAATTAAATTTAATTAAATGAAAATCGATTATTAATTAATTAATTAATTAAACAGATATATTTTAATTGAAACGAACACTTTATCATATTATTTAACAGTTTTTCTTGTGCAAATGCAATTTAAATGTGAAAACTACATTTTTCATGTGGGTTTCATTAGAAAGTGAAATTCAAGTCAAATATCTGAAGCTAATGCTTTTGTATGTTTACGTTAAGAACTTGTATGTTTCGATTTAGGATGTTTCACTTATCTTGGCTTTTGTTAAACACTTCGCCCTTCTTTGGATGATTATATTGCTGCCAGTACAGGTTACCCTACACGGTTAACTCGAAGATGGATGTTGTTCTCTTGCGGTTAACCTTGGCAAACATTGTCTCAGAATATGATCAACAAGATGTCAAATTCCGGTGTTTCATACCACGCAATATGAATTAATATCCAAATTAATTTTCGAGATGCTTTACTTTAAATACAATACCAATCGCAAGAACCTGCGTTCGCTTCCAAGGTAATCGCCGTCGTAAACGGTGTTTTCAAGTACATTCTATTGGTTGATTGATTACAGTATTCCCTCGATTTACATTTTTTCGATTAACGTCGTCAAAAATTTTGTTCCCTTCAACTTCGATTTGCATCGTCATTCGATTTACGTCGTCTCTGTTGTTTATAAACAAAATCAGGTGAATTGCCTCTTAAAAAAAAATTCAATACATGCAATAAAAATTTAATTATTTTAGTTTTCTTTATTTAAAATGTACATAAATAAATACATCACATAGTACAGTTCTTTCAAATTCGATTTACGTAGCCATTTTCCGCAACAATTCACGACGTAAATCGAGGGAATACTGTACTTTAACCCTCTATCCTTTGGACTTTATTTTCGTACGCTCCACTGAGATTATTGCTTTCCCCGATCGTATTGCTGAATTCCGTGACATTGGCTTCAAAATAAATGCCTGCTCAACTGACAGTCAATACACTCACTTGGCCTGCATTTTTTTTTTTTTTTTTTGGCGTGTGAGGTAGGGTTCAAAATGCCTTCGCACTTGTAGTGATCGTCATCAGCTGCGTCGAGTGGTGCTTCCACTAAAACAATCCCTCCTCCTTCTGGGGATACTCCCTTCCCGGGACGGCTGTCTGCATTACTTCGAGAAGGGCCCAGAACGACGTCCAGTTACGGACCGTTGTCTACGCTCCCACGTCTGGGTACGCCATATTTGAAGCCAGCTTCATGCTATTGGCTCGTCTTCTCATGTATCATTCCGTTGTATTGTATCAAGGTCGAACTTCTTTCTGCGGAGTATATATTCAACGTATCTTCTCACAGCGTTCCATTTTATCTCACTTTCGAGCATTGCGTTCACAATGGTGTCGGGTGTAAATTCACCAATTTGTTCCATCAACATGTTCTTCTCCTCTTGCCATTTAATGCAATGGAAGAATGTATGTTCAACGTCGTCACTCATTTCCTCGCAATAAAAACAGCTAGGATCAGTCACCTTGCCCATACGGTATAGGTATTTTCGGAAATAACCATGACCAGAGAGAAACTGGGTCAGAAAATAGTTAGTTTCCCCAAAGGTTCTCCGTATCCATGCCTCTATAGATGGGATAAGTTTATAAGTCCATCTTCCGCATGTTTCCTCGGTCCATCTGCTTTGCCATCGTCGTAGTGTTTGAGATCTGAGGTCTGCGCTACTAATGGGAAGATTTTCACTCTTCATTCTCCAAGATTTTCTTCGCTCTTGGCCTGCATTAAAACCCCACGAAAAAAAGGTGGTTTGCGTGAGATAGACATTCCCTAGTTGGGCGGCAAGTCAATTGAAATCGCTCGCGATTACAGTGTATTGGAAGAAGTTAACGGTATACTCTCTCGTGGATATTTCATTATGGACAAAAACCAACCACGATTTGCCCCGAGGTCGTAGTGCTGATGAGTCTCTACGCTTGGGTCAGGCCTTTCAATTCACAGATGAACATGGTGATGTTTGCCCAGCAAATTGGAAAGCACGGGCAAAAGCCATCGTAGCCGATCCCAAGAAATCTAAGGAGCATTTCACTGCCACTTCATAAATGCTGTGATAAAAAAGTTATCAATGACCCCTTCTGGTTCAAAGAGACCATATGGATCTCGTTCTTTATGACATTTTGTATCGTCAGCATGTGATTATTATTTCTAAAGGGCTGATATTTAAAGACTTAATCACCATGTTATTGTAAGCATGGCGTCATTACTGAATGTGATGTAGGGGATATGAAAATGTAATTAAAACTCTTGCTTGAAGTATTCTAAACAATACTACATGGCCACAAATGCATAAAAGCACTTGAATTTTTAAAAGATTTCAAGACCAAAAATCTTATCTCTTCTGTTTGCTATTATTGTAAAACAATAAAAATAACAATTAAATTTAACAATTTATATACATTTATATTACATAGTATATGTATGCATGTGCATATGCAACAGATTGCCTTAAAGTTTTTTCATCATATCAACTTGATGCTGGTGCCACTACAGCAACTGCTACTGCTTGCCACACTCAATGCAAAATGCCACTTTAAACTAAAAAAGGCGATAATTCAACTATTTTAATTATTTTTATTTTTTTGTTTTATTTGGTTTCGTTTTCTTTTCAAGTATATACATAAGTATATACGAATATAATATTATGTGGAAGACAGACGTTCGTTTATATTTGTTGTAGAATTTTATTAAATCATATTCGCTTTGTTTTGTCGTGTTGTTGCTAAAGATGATGACAGTCTAGTAGTCGAGTATGTTGTACACTTTTGTAAACATTCAACAACATTTTATCTCGGGCTTTTTTCTTTTTTCTATTTCATTTTTTAATTTTCTTAATTGGCACAGTGCCAAATGATTTATAAGCAATTTCTACTTGTATTTTCCTCTTTTGCTTAGGCTGTGCAATGTTGCTGCAAGGGCTCCACTCCAATAATAACTCATGGCTTACAGCATGCAAGAGAAGCCATGTTGTTCAACATTAATTATATTTCATTTTATGATTTTTTCTTTTCTAAAAGATGTCTTAGAAAAAGAGTATGTATCTCCATTGAACTTGAATGCAGTTTTTTTTTTCAAACCCGAAATGGTATACTTTTGTTAGCTTTAAAATGTTTTAATTTTTAATATGAAATTCTCAAAATAAAATGCTTCAGGGATAATTTGAAATTAGGCTATTATGTGTAAGATAATGTAGTTCGTTAGCCACAATTTAATATCCAGGTCAAACATCTTGAACAAAATGAATTATAAAAAAGCTTTTCTTCAGCGACCTAAGCTCAGCAGATTTCTGACATAAATTCTGAGGATAAAGAAAATCGCCTTGAAAAGTTTCTCATAAATCTGTCGTTTGGAGTGGACTTTAAACTGTTCGTCCCAACACTTATTGATAAATGTAACACACACAACATAACTGATATGAGAAACTAAATAGCTCGTATTTCTGACTGAAGGACTGTTAGGCGTGAGCTCAAAGTCAATAATATTTAAAAATTAATTAACAAAACTTGGGAATTTGTGTGTGAAACCCAATTTTAATCTTTAATCTTAAATGTCATTCCTTTATATGTTAATATAAAGGAAAGTAAATTTAATGATACTCTATTAATTTGTAAATAGAAATACCCGTACCCGCCACAGACGTTCTATCGCTTTTATTAATCAACGTTATAAATATAAAGAAAAGCTTTTCTTAAAATGTTTTTTTTTTTTTGATCAAAATCTATTAATTAAATAACATCGCATCGTTACACACCCTGTTTAATGGTTTTAAAGATCATAATTGGTCTTTTATATCGAATAATCAACATCAATCATAAAACAAAATTAAATCTCTTACTTTCTTTTGCTGCTACTATTAGATTCTGTTGTTTTTGTAAACAATTTTATTATTAATTTGCTTGCAGTTGTTGTTGGTGTTGTTTTTTTATTATTAATAATTTAATTAATGACTCATACACAGATTATGGCTGGCAGTCATACGCGAATGTGAATGCATATGACGACCAACGACAGTAGTTTTGCTAAAAATTGTACACCCTACATTATGATAATGTTTGATCTTACATTTGTAATATTTTATAATATTTTATTAAAAACAACCTTCAACCATCTTTAATGACAGAGTTAAACTTCAAATGCTATTTTATGAAACTTTTTGTTTTTGCTTGAATTTGGTATATTGGGTCTATCCTTCAAGATACAGTTTGGTTGTTAATAATAATTGTCTCTATTTTCTGTACTACCTTACTAAACATCCAACACAACATGCCGGTCATGGTACACTTTACATTCCGGATTGGATAAATCTCCTTCATTAATCGATAGAATAATTCAATACGAATTCGATATCTAGGTAAAGCTTTATAATTGAAAATTATATCGACTGTTAACTTGGATATGCAGTTTCGTTAAGAAAGCTTAAGTACGTACAACCCTTCAGTCAGGATTAGCTTCTCAGTGGCGGGATGTACAGCTGAAAGTCAACTCCGAACAACAGTTTTTTGAGAAGCTTTTAATAGCAATTTTATTTACTCTCAGAGTTTTTGCCAGGAATCTGTTGAGAGGAAGTCGCCGAAAAAATATTTCCGTTTTGATGTCTGACCTGGGTTTTGAACTCGGGCCTTCAGTCTAATAAGCCAACACACTTCCTACTAGACTACGACGATTTCGTCTTAAGGCTTAAGTATCTTTTTTAATAATTTACTATGATGTTTGGTAAAAATTAACCTCTATTGACCCTAAAGACTATTATTTATTTTTTTTTTTTTTGTGGAAGAATCGGCGGTGGTGTATAATTCCTTAAGCAGGAAGACGTCAAAATAAAATTTAATTCGTATGTATTCTTAGAAATTCCGATAAAATCTGTTTTTAAAATGTTTCATTTAGGTGACATGCAGAATTGAAGTGAGCAGCCAATTGAAGTCTCATCAAATATTTACGTGGTTATTCATTGTGTCACATTTGGTAATTGAGCCTGACGTCTAGTCTATTCTTTCTATTATATTTTTATCGATCTGAAGGCTCTTCGGTAAGCAATCTTAATGAGTTGTAAGAAATAAATTTTGATTTGTGTGAAGATAAATTGGAATTTAATTAGTAAAGACAAAACCCAAACTTTTTGACAGAGCCAATGTGAATGTGGACAGAGTGTTTAACACAAAGCGGTCATGGATGTAATCATCAAAATAACATAGATTGAAGCATGGAATATTTATCTCACCCATTCAAATTTGTACCCCAAACGTTCTTGAATGGAACAGATTTAATTGTGTTCTAGAAACGATTTTTTAAATTGATAAAAAAAAAAAGTTAAGACGCCGTAGTCTTGTAAGACCGGAAGTCCAAACCCCAGGTCAGACATCAAAGCGGAAAAAACATTTCTTCGGTGACTGCCTCTCAGCAGATTTCTGGCAAAAACTCTAAGAGTAAATGTAATTGCCATGAAGAGCTTCTCAAAAATATTTCGTTCTGAGTCGACTTTAAACTGTAGGTGTAACATAAGCGGTGTGAGAAGCTGGGTCGTATTCCTGGCTGAAGGGTTGCAATGATCAATTATGTTGGTATGTAAAAAAAATTTAATTTATTTTAGATATGTCTGGATAGAATGATGGATATTGTGACAAATTGGGACGTGGTGAAAATATCTCGCTATTTAGTAATTGTAGTACAAGGGGTCCTTTATAAAACCCAATTAGTGGTATATTCCAAATGGTTTTGGAATTCCAGAAATTACCATTCACCCTTTTCCGCGCCTTTCAGTTCACGCAATTCAATCTAGTTACTCAGTAATGTTATTCGGTCCTATAATTGTTTAATTGAAACTCGGTCATAAATATAGAAGAAATCATTTTAAAAAGTAATATGTACTGTAGCATATTCTATAGTCGTTGTTAATCGCCTATAACCTTTTTGCTTACTATCTTTTGTTACTGTTCGTATATAGGGAAGTTGATTTTGTTTTATAGGGAATTTCTTTTTTATAAGTTGGCGTTGGTTATCACTTGACATTAATTATAATTTAGTGTTTCGTTTTCTTTTTTTTTTGCCATACTCGCCATATTACATAAATATAAACAAAAAGGCTTCAAAAGCTTAATAAAAAAAACCTCTAAACAAATAAAAAATTAAATAATATAATATCAAAACAAAAAATAAAAAATAATGATAATCATAAGTGTTATGACAAAAGAAAGAGCACGTATGCATAAACAAATAGTAACTCTGAAAGAAAAATTTAAATGATTAATTTGCCTGACAAAAGATTTCATTATTAAGCAACATTTCACATTCACAATTGAATTAAAAAAAACTTTTTATATTTATGGTAGATAGGTTTGTCAGATAATAACAAAAAGACTCTAATAGCTAATGTAAAAGTCATTTTAATCTAAATAGAGCTTTGACTACCGGTGATTTTAGTTTATTTCATTTGATTTGGGTTGAGTATAAAAATATAATTTTTATCTTTAATGAATTTAACTTTCTTTTTAATGGTAAAGTAAATGTTTTACTTGTTAATGGAAAGTAATTATGCACTTAACGTTAAAAGAATTGTCAACCATTTAAGAAACGTCAAATCTTTGATGGCCGTTTAATTAGCCTAAATGGTGATATCAATTGACCGCCAAGAAGCTACGATTTGACACCGCTGTAATATTTTCTATAGGTCACCTTTAAAGAAAAGTGTTAAGCCAACAAACCAAAGACAATTTAAGCATTTCAATGCAAATATTCGTGATACCATTGTCGAAATACGACCCCATACATTTGAAAAAGTCTAGCAAACTTGGTCAGCGCTGCCAACCATGTGAATGTAATAATTTTCCATTTCTGTTGTGCTCCACCAGAAAGAAATAAATTTGAAACAATTTCAAACGGTTTTTTTATCATGTTTTTAAACTGATACTCTTAAATTTACTAGCCTATGTAATCAACATGCTCTTAATTTCGAAAAGACTTTTAATGTATTCATTTTAAAAAGTTTAAGAATTTTCACCATCATTTTGTGAATTTTCTTAATTCCCTCTGGCGTAAACAACTTATTATATATATTATATATATATATATTATATATATATTATATATATTTTTTTTTTTTGTTGTTATATCAGCACTCAGGTGATGGCCCCTACACATGCGGAGCATTGTGCAGGTTTAGGAAAGATGGAAAGAGGGAAACGAGTTGCTGTTAGGTGACTATAAATGGTCAGTGTTATACCTTCACCATTAGACAGTCTAGTCTACAGCAATCGTCCCCAAGAAGTTCACAGTTTCTCACACTACTTATGTTGTGTGTGTTAATTTTATACACAAGTGGCGGGACCTACAGTTTAAAGTCGACTCCGAACGACAGATTTTTTTGAGAAACTTTTCATGGCAATTTTATTTACTCTCAGAGTTTTTGCCAGAAATCTGCTGAGAAGAAATCGCCGAAAAATACTTTTTGTATTTTTTTTATTTTGATATCCGGCCTGGGACTCGAACCCTGGCTTTACGTCTAATAAGCCAGCACACTACCTACTAGCCCACGGCGACCCCAAATGGTGGTTATCTAAGCGCCTTGTACGGTCGCTTTTAAACGCCATTATTTTATATTTGAAAACTAAGAAACAGAATCTAGAAAAAAAAAACGTGTTTATACGTCCGTATTCAAAAGACACGTCACTTCTTGGAACACTTCATATGCATAAAATGAAAGCAACTTACATTCCATGGATATACTAAATATTTACTTCACATTTTAATAAAATTAAAAAAGGATTTCAATGAAATACAACACCCTAGACTTAATCAATCCGTTACAACACTAACTCACATACGCGTACAAAACTACAATCGTATTTGCATTTATTGAAGGATATTTTAATTTAAAAATCATATTGTTGTTTTTGTTGGTTGCCTTTCCTTTTGAACTATAATCAATACATAAATATAAACCAGCAACAACGTATAGTTAGCCTTAGCAGACTATAAGGAACCCTACATACCAATAAGTACAAATGAAATATTCACGGAATTCTCATATGCATAGTGTTTCGAAAAGCTTAATGGTGTTCAAATGAACACCATGAACACATTTTCGTGAATTTATTTATTGATTGTACTGACTTATTTATTGATTGTACTGACTTATTTATTGATTGTACTGACTATTGAACAATTTGGACCAAATGCGAAAAGTTTAATCCAATATAAGCTTGAAGACACTCTGACCAAACCAGTCTATGATGTTACTGCATTGTTTTTAATTTGAAAACATTGTGAAAGACATCGCGCATCTAATTTATGGTCAATGGTATCGTTATTCTCAACGGGTTAGAGAATTTTTATTTTTATTTTTCAAAGTCGCCGTAGTCTAGTTCGAACCTCAGGTCAGATATTAAAACAGAATACAAAAAGTATTTCTTCGGCGATTTCCTCTCAGCAGATTTCTAACAAAATTTCTGAGATTAAAAAAATATTTGCCATGAAAAGTTTCTCAAAAAAAATCTGTCGTTCGGAGTTGACTTTAAACTATAGGTCCCGCCACTTATGTATAAAATTAACACACACAACATAAGTGGTGTGGGAAACTAGATCAATAATCCAGACCATAGATCAGCAATAAGTATTCAACACGATGAGTACGTTCGAGTCATACTTATAATTTCAGATGCTTATACGCATTCATACTTATTTTGATGTCATACTCATACTACTCATATTCAAAGTTGAAAGTACTCGTCGTATTCATACTTAACAATACGCATGATGTTATTGACTTCGACTCGTCTCTACCTTACATTTACACGAAACACAAAATAAGTATGATTCGCGTACGAACTCTAATATACTCACAAGAAGATTGTGTGTAAGCATTGCTTGTTGTCTTTGTCTTTCCTTTCTTCTAAGCTTGTATATGCAACGACAACAAAGGCTGTAAATTTTGATGAATGATTCGAATCACTCGAATGACTTATAAGTATTATAAGTATTTTTCTAAACTTATGAATCAGAATGAGAAGGCGTATGAATCAAACATATTTCGAATGTTGTGAGTTTGATGTCAACGTACTTATAATTCAATGTTGTAGCGATTACAAATGAATCAGAGTAGTTGAATTTCAATTCTTTTGATTCATTCATACTCAAAATTGCAGGAGTGCTTATGAGTAGCGTAAAAACATTCATTGCTGATATCTGATTCAGACTGAAGGATTGTAATGACCAATTATGTATGCATGTAATTTTCAAAGCAAATCTCAATTGTATTGGGCTATGACTAGCTAGCTGAAGAAATTAAAAAAATTAGAATATTCAATGAATATCCCAGAAGTGGATAAGCTGCAGATGTTATCATATTATCATTTGATGTGTTCTAGAATGAAAGAATATTCAAATCCTAATTACCTGAGTACCAAAATACGATCACAATGTGACAATAAAATAGCTGAAGCTAGGGGAACACGGTATAATGCTACTTCTAGATCCATTTTTCGGTCAGATACAGGATATTATCTTGTAACCAGATTCACAGGTGTTGTGTTCATGAGAGATCTGAAGGTACTCTGCAGCCATTTAGGACAGTCACTCTAACCTGAACCCATTTAATACTATCTAGCAATGAACATTATCATAAATACATTATATTCCAGTAATGATAGTTTTACGTATCGTAAGTTAAGTGGATGCATTACGATATCTTTAATAACCATATCAATAACAAAATTAAAACAACAACTAAATGTATTTACAATACATCAGCATATGAAAGTTCATATCTTTACAACATATCCATAGCCTATTAAATGTCCATATTTAATGGAATGCTATTGTTGTTGTTTTTTTTTTATAATTCTATTCGAACAATTGTTCGAAAGTCAAGGTCATCATGTAAATTGATGTGTTTTGCCTGTATACTTTTAATGAATAAAAGTGAGAAAAAAACTTTTTTTTCCCCATTTTCTTTTATAGATTGACACCGCATTTGAGTACTTACAGATATTTGCTGTACAGGGGCAAACAAATGAATGCGTAGGTCATGTTTGATTAATTGAAATGCACACATACAGTACAGTGTACAGTGGATGATGTCAAAGAGATTTTATTATACGATTTTTATTCTATGAAATGAAAATATAAATTTTATATATTTTTCTCTTATGGAGTGTGATTAATCAATATTAAAATCTATGACTGTTCTCAAGATACAAGGTTAAGTTTGAATTAAAAAAAAAATAATTTATTTGCTTATAGTCATCATATCTATAATTTTGTGGCTTTTTGTACAAGGGTGTCCTTCAATCCATAAATCATAAATATTCTCGGGGTTTCAAAGAATTTCGATTACAAGTTTGATCCTATTGCGTTTTGGAGACATTTACAGAACTAGTATTTACTCTGTTAAAAGAGTGCTGCAAACATCGAAATTTATGACAACCTGAAAATGCAATTGTTAGGTTTGTGTGGTGAAGGTTTGTGTTTGGTTTGAAGTTGGTTTGTACATCAATTCTGGCCATTTTAATCTTGTTATTTAGTGTAGTAGAGGTCAGAAAAAATTGTTGCACTGGGTTATAGAAACTTAAAGCTAAAGACGGACGGCAAGCAGGAACTGAAATTTGCTCTGAAGAAACCCAATTTAATGTGGGTAACTATTGTTCTGTTTTCCAAGAGGAAATTTATATCCTGAAAAGGAAAAAAGATCTGAATCTCAATTTAGATTATATTGCAGCCATTAACTATTTCATTTCTGGTATAATCGGTATGGCTAACGAATACTAAATTAGTAAAGTAGTAATCATCGCCAATTTAAAATTCTCCAAATAACGAAATTATTCTACTTTACCACACATTAGAAATTTATAATTGGTTTTCATTGTAAGGACATTTGTAAAAGGTGACTCGATAAGGAAGCCGCCGTGGTCTAGTGGGTAGCGTGTTGGCTTATTAGACAAAAGGCCCGGGTTCGAATCCCAGGTCAGACATCAAAATGAAAAATATTTTTTCGGCGACTTCCTCTCAGCAGATTTCTGGCAAAGACTCTAAGAGTAAAAATTGCCATGAAAAGCTTCTCAAAAATCTATCGTTCGGAGTCAACTTTAAACTGTAGGTCCCGTCACTCATGTATAAAATTAACGCACACAACATAAATGGTGTGAAAAGCTAGGTCGTAATCCTGACTGAAGGGTTGTAATGGCCAATTATGTATGTATGTGACTCGATAATGACAAAGAGTAAATCATTACAATAAACAGAAGAATAATTACTTCTTAAACATTTTTTGGGATGTCATAATGGGTTGTATGGCTAACTCATACTGGCTAACTTAACCTTATATATTGTACTTAAGGCATATTGATAACATCATTCAAAATTGTTTCTAATCAAAGTTTATTGAATTTTTTTTTCACTATAAATATGCCAATAGAATCTAGAATATATTTTATTTCAACGCTATTAATATTCATCTATTAAAATTAATAGAATTCTGCTTTTTGTAAACATTTTATTAGAATTTACTATTTTACATGCAGCTAACTATACATTGTACATGTAAATGTTCGTTTTTCTTTTTAGTTAAATTTAGATTTTGCAATCATAAAACAAAAACAAAGGCATTGAAAGTCATTTGTTCGGTATTAAATGTTAAAAAGTGGGTCACTGAGACCATATTTCAATTCAGTTTAACCTCAACGATATTCTTTTTTTAAGCTCAACAGTGACAAAAAAAGAAAAAACCCAACGAATGAAATTCTAAAGAACGAACCACAAGAAAAGACGCATGGCGAAAAAATTATCAAATGGATAGAGGGTTGGGAAGGACGGACGGACTCAGAGAGCAAAGCCAGAACTGAACATGCAGATATATAAACTGGCAACAGGCAAAATCAACCGACAAATGGCGTCAACCCGTTAGTTGATTTTGTTGGTTTTTTTTTTTGTTTTTTGAAAGCACAAAGAAAAACCAAAAAGAAAAAAAGAGACGCAAGTAAAAATAAAACTCAAATCTCCGGTTCATATGAACTTTAAAACACTGTGACATTGAATGCTTCTACCAAAAAAGAAAACAAAGGACATCACTTAAGAACTGAATGATGCGTGAAACGAAATTACTAAATAAGTACAGCCTATTCTGGAAAGAAACACGTATACGTAAAGTGGTGATAATTTTTTTGATTTTGTCTTCGTATTTTGCATCAGGCAGATTAGTTCACACATAACTTAGTTATCATCCAACTCTTTTGAGGCTTCGCTACTGCCTAATGGAGAAAACGGCTGAATTTGTTTTATTAATTTTCTGCTGTCATTATTTAGTTTAGCTTACATAAAATGCACTCTAGTTTTAAAGTGGTTATGTATCCTTTTTTTTTATTAGGATACAACATTTGGGCAATTCACACGACATTGTATCGTGTATGTTGTATTGAATACACTTGGATGTTTGTGAACGCTCAATATTTTGCTGAATTGTGTATTTCGTATTTCAAATGTATCTTTTTTTTGACATTCAGTCACACAATTTGATAGCTCGAAACCAATACAACTTTTGAAATACTTGTACTTGGCAAAATGCGATTTAAGTTTTCAAGACATAAGTCCTATGATCTAATTGCCGCAAACACTTTTTGCTATAACTTCGGTTCAGCTTGGGATATAAAACTGATTATTTATTCAACATGTACAGAAGGTCTAAAAGATCAGTTTTGCTTAAGTAACTACAAATTTTTAATTTTTTGAGATATGACGATGTTACAATAAAGGAGCGATGTGTATAAGTGTATCGGATTTTTACATGAAAGTTATCAACAACAAGCATACACTGTTGTATAATCATCCAACAATACAACGATACAACGGCTTGTGTGAATTGACCAATTGATAAAGAATTGTATTCTTAACTGCCTGCAATTTTTCAAAGGACTTTTTGAAGGAGTTTGCCACGCCCAGATAATATTACTCGCAGGATTAAAGCATTTTTTTACCATAATCATTTTCATTTACCAACTGATATTTACTATTACCATCAAACCATTAAGTAGTGTGCTGGCTTATTAAACGTATAGCCAGGGCCAGACATTAAAATAAAAAACACAATAAGTATGTTTTCGGGGATTTCTTCTCAGCAGATTTCTGGCATAAACTCTGAGAGTAAATAATATTGCCATGAAAAGTTTCTCAAAAAATCTGTCGTTCGGAGTTGACTTTTAACTGTAGGTCCCGTCACTTATGTATAAAATTAACACACACAACATAAGTAGTGTGAGAAACTGCGGGCTTCTTGGGAACGATTGCTGTAGACTATGTAATGGTGGAGGTACAGCACTGGTCACTTTATAGTCACCTAGCAGCAACTCGTTTCCTTGCCGTTCGCATCTTCCCTCTTTCCACCTTTCCTAAAACCTGCACAATGCACTGCATGAGTTAGGGCCGTCCCCTAAAAAAGTTGTTACCATTGCTTTTAAAAACCTGAATGTTGTATGAAGTATTTTTGTTTTCATTGTACATTTTGCTAACAACCGGTATTGACTTAAAAACAATTGAACCTTTTTATTGCTCAAGCTTAAACAAGTTTTTCCCTCATCGTTTATTTTTCAATACTGAAATTGGTTGAGTCGATGGCAACAAAAAAAAAACAAGAAAAAAATGTGAATTTTATGCAACAAATCTATGAAAACAAACCATTTTTTATGGCACAAAAGACAAAGTTCAAAATGACAAACTCATTGAAAATACTGAATGTGCACGTATGTATAACATACGAAAGAGATAATGAAAACGTTTTTTTTTACTCATCTTTGGTCATTGGAAAAGCTACGATGCTTTTGAATTAAAGAAAATGAATTTAAGCAAAATATTTAAACAGAATATCTTTATGTGTCATTAATTTTTATATCAAAATAAACGGAGCAGTGATAGAACATCAGTGTGAGGAGTTTGAGTTCGTTTTTTTGTAATAAATAGAATATAATTTGTAATTGTAAAATAGAGATAAGATGGTAGCCGTCAAATAGAACGACTATTGGTTTTTATCCATGATGGTTCCGAAAGGATTGAATATGAGTATGTTCATCGTCATGAGCACGCTCACGTTCACGTTCATCGCCATGTCTGTCATATGTGTCTAATGCTAAGAAGTTCTACATGAGCCATTTCAGACAATATAAGTCTAACGTACGCGATTTGGTAGAAGGCCACCTAAATCGCAGATAATTTTTTCGTGGTGATATATAAAATATTGATTCCTTGCATCAGATTATTCTGGCGGCTAACTGTCATAAGACATAAACCGATATAAAAGCATAAACTTACTTAATTGGTCTTTGCAACTCTTTAGCCAGTCCTACGAGCTAAGGAGTGCGCACGAAAAAAAAAATGGACTTACACTTTTCGTTATAGAAATAAAACTAAGTGACGGATTTTTTCGTTTTATATTTCAATTCAAGTAAATAATATTTGAATTCCTTTGTGTATTCATTTTTTTCAATTATGATAAAAGTTATAAGCTTAAAAGTAGGCTCATTTTTTTTCGTGCGCACTCCTTAGTTTCTCCAAGCCATGTGTACGTTAATTTTATCCATTAGTGGCGGGACCTATAGTTAAAAGTCTATTTGGAATTTTATTAACTCTCAGTTATAAACCTTCACACAACCTGCTAGACTACGGCACCTTCGATAGAGGCATATAGCTTTAAATATATAACGAAAAAAAATTATCAACGTGCCATCAAGTAAATTTAAGCATTACACTGTCAAAAACGTTGTTAATACATACGTAATTAGTCATTACAACCCTTCAGTCAGGATTACGACCTAGCTTCTTACGCCACTTATGTTATGTGTGTTAATTTTATAGATTTCTCAGAGTCTATGCCAGAAATCTACTGAGAAGAAGGCGCGAAAGAAATATTTTTTCATATTTCGTCTTGATGTCTGATTAGGGGTTTGAACTGTGGCCTCACGTTTGGTAAGCCACTACCAGGCTACCTATTGGACTGCGGCTAATTCAAATTTTAGATGGTTAATTAGATGTATTAATTCCGTTGATCTAATTTAGAGTTTCATAAAAGTCTTTTCATTTTTGTTTGTTAATAATTCAAATTCCAATAATTCACTTGGCGTTATCTTCAAGCATCATATTTTAATCAAACTGAATTTGTGTCAGTTGGTTTTTCCAGTATCAGTATTTGTTATTGTGGGAGAAATTTTGTTTTGCCAAAAGTATTGTTAAATAAAACACATTGAAAAAGAAATAGCACAAGAAAATTTATATATTTGGCAAAATACCATAAATTATCAGAGAGAAAAAAGAAATCTCAATAAATAATGGCTGTTACAAAAATAGAGAAAATAATTAAAAATATTTTATTTATTAAGATTTTACATCCAAAACAGTTTTTCGGTGATAGTGTAGTGCTGTAAGATAAAAATAATCAATAAAGTAACGTACGAGGGTAGTCTCTCATTATGTAATTCAATATTTCAAAACTTCAAAAACTTATAAAAACTTAAATATTTTCAATAAAAATGTTTTAAATCAACTAAATCAGTTGTTTTTAAAAACGTGTTCACAATGAAATCATTTCTGTTATTTAACTAATCCAAAGTTGAATGCATTATTAATTTTTTCTGTGATAAACGCTTTGTTTTAAAACGCAAAATATTGAAGAATCATGACGAGCTTTAAAAGGTAATAATAAAAAAATGTAAAAATATATTCAATATAAAAATATTTTAAATATTTTACACGTATGTAGGTGCTTAGAAAAATTAATAAAAAAAAAAATAACAGAAACACAAAGAAATTTTAAATAAATAACAATAAATTCACTTCAGGCGATTGCATATTTTTTTTGTTAAATACGTAATAAAAAACGGCTTTGTTTTCAGGCGGCATAATTTCTTGTCAATTTGTCGTTATTTTAAACAAGAAAACTGTAAATGCTATCATTTATAATATAATTTTGTTTTTCTTATTAACTTTTTTTATAAACCCTGCTTTAACAACAATTAAAAATAAAAAAACACGATTTATTAAGCACTTCTTATGCACATCACCTGCTGCGGAAGTTCAGGGCTTCTTGTGTTTTTCTTGTTTTTGTTTTTTTTATAGACATTTCTTAATTATTGTGTTTTCGTTATCGAAATATTCGAAAATTAAACAAAAAACTTGAACTAACAACCACTTCAGTTCATTTATGTATGCACCTACTATATATACAATATATAACTATGAGTATAATGTGGGTTTTATATTTAATTTAATCCATATTTTATGCCTATAATTGGTTTAAATAGCAACACTTTTGTGTCTCCTTTGTTGATGTTTTTGAAACCATATGAAGAAGAGCTTCTTACCTTGTTTCACCTTGTGTCTTGTCTTGTTTGCCACTTCTCATATTGTCTCGTCTCGTCTCGCTTGTTTTGTGAACTGTAACAGAAAATGAATTATAATGCAATAAAAGAAGAAAAAGAAAAAACGCACGCAACCCCAAATACAATGAAAAAAAAAAAAAAAAATATGAATTAAATATGAATACATACTAAAAATAAATAAGCATGAATTTAAACAAAACATTTAAAAGAAATATGAATGAACTTAACATAAATACCGAAAACAGAATGAAAGCGTTAAGCGTTAAACGAAACCTTAATAGAGGTTCAGCAGACAACAATTCGCTATGCAAAACACCATCTATATTCCGCAATATAACAGAACTCAATTTAATTTTTGCATCACGCATTGACTGCACTATAAATGATCTTACTGAGTTGTCCTTGAAACCAAACCTTTTATCCAGTAATTTTTCTATAAGGTAAAAAGAAATAATAAACTTTCAGTAAATCTAACTTAGAGTTCTTTGATCATATTTAGACTAAAATCATGCAAAAGCGAAACTTAAAGAAAGATCTTGAATATAATGACAACAGTTCAGAGTAAGTCTAAGGGCCATTACTACAACTCGCCGTTAAACTTGAGTTTTGTTAAAGGTACCTTTAGCTAAAGGGAACTGTAAATTACCTGCTGACAATGACTGGGCAATATCTATAAAACTGCTCAATTAAAGAAGTTTTTTAATGCAGTAACTTCGTTTTTTTTGTTGTATAAGCCCTTTTTGTTTATATTTGAATATTCAATTAAATATATTGAAAATAATATACAATGTGGCAAGTTCAAACATAAAGTTAACTTTACATGTTACCGGCAGGATGATCCCCCCTTTAGTTTAACGCTCACTTCAATCTTATTGGGTACTCATAATAATGAAAAACAAGTTATCTGACCCTTTAAATCCTCCCTTTAGTTAAAGGCAAGTTGCAAGAAATATAAATTTTAGTTTGTCAAATATCTGGCTTTTGGAGTCGAGTTTAAACTATCTCGCCACTCATGTACAGTGATAAGCGAAACTGTCCTGTTGTTTTGCATTTAGAAAGTAATGTAATGGCGACGATGGACTGCGCTGCACAAAGCCCAAATCTGAATTCTATAGAAAATTTATGGTTTATTGTTAAAAGAAAGCTGATAGCATATGAAAACCTACCAAAAAATGTTGAAGAGCTTTGGGAGAGAATACAACATGAATGGCGAGCTCTTGACCGTGACACCATCCAAAAGTTGGTGGAGAGTATGTCAAACGTATTGAAAGCGTAATTAAAAATAAAGGCTTTTAGACGAAATATTAAATTGGCATCGATTAGTGATTTTCAACTAACCAATCCAACAGTGCAAAAGTGTCCAAATAGTGAATTTTTTGATTTTTTTAAATTTTTTTTTATTTTTTTTAAGAAATTTAAATAAAATTTTTGTTTTTTATAACTTAGAACAACGTTCAATAAGATAAAAAATACATCTATTTGATAATACACCTATATTTGTATTACTTTCATTACATTACTTTCTAAATGCAAAACATCTGAACAGTTTTGCTTTCCACTGTATAACACACACAATATAATATAATAAGGAGCGTTGTAATAGCCAATTTATGCATATGAGAACTTTTATCTACAGTAGCCCTTTGTATTGCTTCAGAAGTGGTTAAATCTGTGAAGAATAAAGATAAATGAACAAAAATATTCCATAAAGTTGACTAATTGGTAAAAGCTATCGGGTTTAAATATATTTGGGAATCGGAATCGTAATGACGTAAGGACATCGGCGTGCCATCCGTCTAAAGAGAGTTAAAATAAAATATACGTAATATACTTAAAGAAGCTATTGTTTAAGTCCATAGCAATTCGGATTTTCACGGACACATTTGTTTAAAAAGTATCTCCTCATACTCAAACGAAATTTATTCCTGTTGTTGATCGGGACTATAAATTAAATAATTTTCTACAATTCTTAACTGCTAATTCGTAGTTACAAAAGGTTTTTTCATCTTTTTATGGTGATACAATACATATGTTGCTGCAACAAATAAATTCGGGGCCGCTCTGCCTAGTCGCGGTAAGCTTATCGTTAAACAAATCTATTTTTTTGAATTTCACTATAAACTTTGCCATCCTTTTTAAAATCTCTTTTATCGTATTAAATGTACAAGAAAAGCTTTACCACTTCTCTTACCATATTGAAATTATTTGCACCAACAATTATAGCCCCTGCAGCTTAATTGTGTTTACAAATCTATTACATTGAATTTGATGTCTGACGATAGTGCACTTGGTTTCGAATAGAAAATTTACAATATTTGTGAAGGCGTTTTCAACTGCCATACATGGTTAGAGGGTGTGCATAATTTGGGAACATTGCATGTAAATTTCTTTAAATTTTCTTTTAATTTTTTTTTGGAACTAAGTATTGTTAAACTTTAAATTTTTTTATATCAAATATATAATTTGTATATTGCTACATAAACTTTTCAGTTAATGTTACAAAATACATACAAAATATAAAGAAAAATTTGTTTCTTTAATGTAATTTCTTTACTGAAGGTTTATTTTATAAACTTTCATTATTTGTTCATTATAATAATCGAATTATTTAATTTTCTTTTAAAAAGAAAAAAAAAACTATATTTTTTGTAATTATTTTTAATGTTTCTTTTCTATTCTTTACTTTTTTTTCAGTTACCGCCATTGTTGAATATGATTACACAGCGAAGGAACCTGATGAACTGGATCTGGTCAAAGGTGCTATAATACACAGTATTAAACAAATGCCAGGTGGCTGGTGGGAGGGCACATTGCAATCAAACGGCAAAACGGGCATGTTTCCAGATAATTTTGTACGTGTCGTCGATATGAATGAAGACAATACAGTAGTATTAAGGTAGGTAGTTTGTCTTCTTTCTTTCTTTTTTTTTCTGATTAAGGAAGTTGTATTGAAATTGAAATAGAAATAGCAAAAGAAAAGACAATTTAGAATTTCTAATCTTGTCCACTAATTTATTTTTTATTTACATTATATTTTTTGCTTTAACTTCTTTGCTGTGTATTAGCTTTAGAACAGAATAAAGATGTGATGATTATTTCTCATACGAATTTACAGTTAAAAACGTAGGGTATTATAGGTTCGTGTATTCGTATTCATTCGTGTATTGTATTTCATTTTCGGGTAATACAGTCGAACTTCTCTATAGTAAACTTCTATACAATGAAGTTCTTCCTATTATGAATTGACTTCAAACACACAACTTTTTCCGTTCCAATTTCATTGTTTTTGACCTCCTTATAATGAATTTCCATACAATGAAGTTTTCTATACAATGAAGCAATTTTGCAGGTGTAATATTTGACTCACATGCGTTTTTGTCTCCATATAATGAATTTTTCAAACGATTTTCTGTTACGCATACTAACAATTCTGTGTACCGAGAAAGATGCCACATATAATGAGGGGATTCGCAAAAGAGGAAAATAAGAACAAAAAAAAAAAACAATTTTGACATCAGTTGACGGTGTTCAGTGATCGGAAATGATGCAGCGAAGTAGCATTTCTCTTGAAAAAAAAAAAAAAAATTATTAATAAAGTTGAAGAAGGATAAAAAAAAGATGTGGCTAGGCAGATTGGAATTCTTCGCAGCACATTATCAAATATTCTAAAAAATGCAGATGACGAGCACGAAACGCAAAAGGCTTCGAACCTGCCTTATGCCAAATTATTTTAAATAAATAGTTGGGTGAAAATATAATTTCTGTATAATGAAGTTTCTATATAATGAAGTTATTTTCTGGTCCCGTCAAGATTCATTATAGGGAAGTTCGACTATACTCCGAACAATATTTTTATTATATTTTTCAGTAGAATTAAGTTTTGTTGTTTGGAATAAATGTTAAATAGTCGTCCTACAATGTAAAATTAATACACACAACAGGATGAATTTGAGAAGCTAGTAGAGTATAATAAGGCGTCATTATGCTACTGAGTAAAATCGTTCTATTTGCGTACAATTAGTCCATTATAACTTTTGTTCCAGGGACCCAGTTCACTTTCCTCTTTTCATATATGCAAATAATGTCCTCTTCGTTTATGGTACAGCCAAGCGGCTTTCAATTCTTTCACATCATTAGTAGGCCTTTGGAAAGACGTAGACTGATTCATTGCAGTTTTTTATTGATCATAAACTTGCATTGTCCAGTATACGTATGCATAGAACTTAGGGTAGAAGATTAAACATTGATTGGAAGTAATGTTTACATTACCCATAGCTTACACCCAAAAGATGGTTTGATGAATTCAGTTTAGCTTTTGTTTTATAATTAATTATTAATCTGGTAAAAAGAAACTTCAAACAAATGGTCTACTAAATTTGAACATCTTATCTCTCGCATAGTTGGAATCGTCTCATCGTCAAGATTAGTTATTATTTCACGATGAACTTATAACCTAATTTATTCCAAAAATAAAATATTCAAATTTTAATTTAATTAAACGATTGTGTTAATAAGTAACTAACAAAACTGATTTTAAGTAACATTTAATATAATTACTGAAAGAACAATTAAATGGTAATTAGAATATAATTTAAAAATTTTTGAATGAATAATTATTATTCTAATAGATTCAGAATCACTAAATAATTAATGAATCAATTAGTTACCGTAATAATACTATAATAACAATAGCAATAATGAAAATACTCGAATACTTTTCACACTCCGAATAAAAAGTTAGCAATTAATGCTATTCTTGACTTTTGTTTCTGAATGGGACTTATTAACATCATTGTTTCAGCCAGTTACAATTAGGAAAGTTCGAAGACAAAAACGAATATAAATGATAAAAATAAGCTGTAAGTGGACTTTTTTCTATAAACTACGTCTAAGCAGAGTGGCCTGCATAAAATATTGATATCCACTTGACAAATAGAAGCCAAAGTGTCCCATGAACCCGAAAGCAGTTTTCTTTCATATAAAAGTGATGAAAAACTTTATGACAGGAATGAATCCGACAAGTTTTCAAGTAACAAATTTCTCAGATAACCAGAGGCCAAGTTAACGAAGGTTTTTTTTTGTTGAACCACAAATTCAATAGATTTTTAAAATTATAAGAAAAACAAGCCAAAGTGTCCCATGAACCCAAAAGTAGTTTTCTTTCATATAAAAGTGATGACCAACTTTGTGACAGGAATGAATCCGGCAAGTTTTCAAGTAACAAATTTCTCAGATAACCTGAAGCCAAGTTAACGAGGTTTTTTTTTTTTGTTGAACCAAAAATTCAATCGATTTTTAAAACGATAAGAAAACCAACCTTGAAGGGATTAAATCATGAATTTTTTATAAGTGATAAACGATAACACATTTGAATAAACGATAACAATTTGAATGCAACAGGTATCTTGAAATGTATATTCTCTAAACATAAAGAAAGATTGATATTGTGGCAGCTGCGATAAAATCATGCTTGTGGTTTACTGCTGGTCAATGTGAAAGAATGTTGAAGGACTCACTTACTAAATCCAAATCAGAAGAAAGCATTGTCATGAATCTACCTTATAATTTCTTTTACATAGAACCTTTGTCTAACAGGAGGTATTCTTCATTAAATTCAGAACACAGGACAGAATGAGTTTAAATGCATCGTGGTTTAATATATAATAAAAATCTATAAAAATTCCTTTTCATTTTATTTAAAGAAAAAACTTTTCCTTTCTTTATTTGCAGAGACAAAACGGCGGCCAGTAATCGGCGCTGTAAAGTTATTTACAGTTATACGCAAGTCAACGATGACGAACTATCGCTGGCAGTTGGTGATGTCATTGAATTCCTTGGGGAGGTTAGTACTAAATATACAATAACAAGAACAACTACAAATATAAATACTAATGCATAGTTATACACTAAAAAGAAGCAACCCTCTAATCCAACAGATATTTCTTATATGCATGTACATATGTCTGTATGGCTGTATGTAAAGGCAGTTTGTAGTTTAGTTGTTTTGTTATTGTTTTGTTATTCTACATAACAACAATAGAATACTTAAAATAACAATGTTCACCATACAAATACTTTCTAGTACATATACATAGAAAATGAAATGAAAAATAATTCTCTTATTATTATTTGTTATTATAACATTTAGGTCGAAGAAGGCTGGTGGCGTGGACGTTTAAAAAATAAAATTGGTGTTTTTCCTTCAAATTTTGTTAAACTCATCGAATCATCTCCTGTATTTGCTAGCAAAAGGCCACCATCACAGACAACAGCAGCAACAGCAACAGGAGCAACAAAAAGTGCTAATAATACTACAGCTGCGGCAACGTCATCGACAATATCAGCATCAGCAACTTCAGTGGCATCAGCAGCAACAACTAAACAAAAAATCAATCGTTTAAGTTTTCACAATTCCAAAGAAGATTTACTCAGTAATACAGCAAATTCAATATCATCATCATCCGGTCTGTCAAATATCACAGTGGCTACTTCGATTGACGATGCTGCACCCTAGTTTGCCACCCAAACCTCAACGTGAATATTGTCGTGTTGAATTTCCTTATGCACCACAAAACGATGATGAACTTGAGCTGAAAGTGGGCGATATCATAACCATACACAGTATGGACCTACCCGATAAAGGCTGGTGGAAGGGTGAATTGAGAGGCAAAATCGGTGTATTTCCCGATAATTTTGTTAAGCTTATGGCACCATCGGAAGGTAAGTGCAAATTATATATGAATTCATACTTTTATTTCTTTCAAAGTTTAAGTGTTATTTGTTTTTTTTTTCTATTTTTTGTGTTATAATTTTATTGTTTATTTTTATTGTTTACTTTATTTTTACTTTATTTTATTTCCATTTGAGTCATGGTGTTTCTTTTTTTCCATATTATTATTCATTGTTCATCTTTTAATCATTGTGAAAATGAATGAATAACGAAAAAGTAATCCCCATAGAAAATGAAAATAAATTCCATTTATAGCGCAATGTTATTGCGCTTTTGTATAAAACGAAACAGAAATGTTGTAATTTTATTTTACAGCACGTGCTGTGAATTTTGTATTCCATACAATTTTAAATCTTTAGTTATTTGTTTGTTTGCTTAGCTAATAAGCCGAATTGCCAGTAAAGGTGTTTATTTGAAACGATTACAAATTACATGATTAAATATTTCAAGTGCAACTAACTGTCACCTTAAAACCTATTTAACGAAATGTTGTTAAACAATCGTGTTAATTTCAGTATTTTTTTTTTAAACGTTGAGTCTTTAAACTTTTAAAGTTTTTAAATATTAGAAACATTTTTCTTTCTACAATTTCGAACTAACCATAAATAAAGCCATTCGTGTTTGTCATTATAAAAAAATGGCGTCAAATTTACTGCAGAAAATTGGGAACACAAAGTAAACTCTTAGCCACTTTATAACAATATTCTGGATTTCGGCGATTATTGAAGTGGATTTTGTTTGTCTGAATTACCATAAAAAATATTAGTTGTAAAAACAATAAAAAAAAAAAAATTCTGTTCAGATGATATGCCCTAGCCGTGGCGTTTTATAATGCAATTCGCTTTGTTTGATCATTTTATGCTATTAACATGTGAATCTATTCTCTTGAAGAAATATTAGGACTCTGTCGACTTAAATTCCTCAGTACTACACCCAATTCATATTCATATTGGCCTTGCCATCATCATCTAACCCTGCTGCTACGGTAAATCAATCACTTTCTTACTCGGAAAAAACTTGATTAATCAAACTGAGGCAAAGTAAAATAATACAAAGATAAGGGAGATGTTATATGCCAGCCCTATGAACATAAAATCAAAGCAAAAGCAAATAACAAATTAGATGCCAAAAATACAGAATGTAATCATACAGTTGACTGTAGCTCAACTAATGATTTCTTTGGATGCATAAAATTACTTTATCTTCATGTAACAGACGAGTTCTGGTGACAGAATCATTATTAAAAAAAAAAAACACACGCACAACTTGCAACTACCATATTTTAATGCGGCGATTAGAGAGAAAAACTCGCTTTAAACTCGTAGAACGCAAGTAGCAAGTGAAATTATTTTGCCAAAGTACACCTAATTTCAATTGCTCCTTAATTAAACTCTTGTACAAAAAGAAATATGACCGAAATCGACATATAGGGCATTGTATATTGTTAACTCTGCTGGTAGAATTTGTTTCCAATAGTTTAGTGAATTAGTAGTAGTTGCTTACTTAATAGGATATTGAATTCGATTTTAAATTGTTCATCTCCCACAGAACTCAAATTGCTTAAAGTACGCTTTGTGTATTGTAGGTTTATTTTGTTTCTTTTTTTTTTTTTAAATTACTTGTTATGGAAAGTAGTTGCTCGGGGTGATGTACATCACGTATTTTCATAGTCGTGCATAAAAGAAAAAAAGTAATATTGAAAAATTTACACAATGTTTATCGTACAAAGTAAAGTATTGCACACACAAAAAGTACTTGCATTTAAATGGGATATGTTTGTAGCATGTACTCGCATATAACGTAAATACATATATAAAATTTAGAGAACTATAGGGGTTTCTAAGCTTAGAATTTATCAGTAGTTGGATTGTATACGATGACGTTTTCTTTAAATGGGAATACAAAGAAAAGTATGTCGTAATAAAATCCTTAGCTTTTGCTTAAAATGATTCCAATGGAAAATTATTTGGTATAGGTAGAAATGGCACTAATACAGGAATACTATATGCTGAAGTACGAGAACTTTTAAGTCAAGTTAATGAAGCTTCAGGTGAATTATTAGTCCAACAGAGGGCAGTTTTCAGTATATGATGCTGTGGTAATCTCTGCAAAACCTTTCTAACCTTAAATACTTGTTGTTCAAATATGTTTGTTGTCACACTGCTATTCGATCATGTCCCCTTTCGCTCGATGTTGCTGATAATGAGCCAAATGAATGTGGTAATTAATTTCTTGATTTTATTTTCATTATTTGATTGACATTTTCGGCAGATATCACGTCAGAACTTAGTGTATCTATGACACCAAAAATACTTTAACGGAATAGGTAAAACTTTAACTGCAAAAAACCCTTTATCCTTCGCCTGACGCACTTTTTTGCCGTGAAAATATTACGTATTTTTCCTTTATTCCAAAAATAACAAAGTAAACTTTATAAGACACAGTCTTAATGTTCTAAAGCCATTTAACCTGCTGCAAATTTTACTTAGGGAATTAGACTATCATTAGATTATCTTTTTAGTTCTAAATAACTTTTTGCAGGAATCTTATCCTAACATATTCAATATTATGTTGTATGACATGTTTACGTTTCTATTGTTCCAAGATTTTTTAAAAGTCTTTCAGAACTTATTATTTATGTGAGGACATAAGGACATATCCCTCTTTTCTATTAACTTACATGACAACAGTAAAAACTTAAACTTTGCTGTCATAAAAACTAAAACTTTTGGTTGAAATTAAACTTTTATTGCCGATTGTATCACTTTGTTTTTTACATATGGTATTTATTTGAAATTATAAATCGATCAATATGTGTTATTCACTGCGTACAAATATTACAATGTAATGACAATAATTGAAAAATTTTGCTATTCGTCCAATTAAAGAAAACGAATGAAATAAAATAAGACAGAAAAGAAAAACAACTTGAAAATCAATAGTTTTGACAGCAAGAAAAAAAGTGAATTGAGTTTAGATGAGTTGAGTTGAATTGCTACGATTGTGGGGCAAGACCATGCACGTTTAAATCGACATAAGCGCATATGATTATTTACATTACCACATTCATGAAATTTTACTATTTAAACACATGCATTTTTATTCTCTTTTTTTTTTAATTTTTTTGTTTTTGTTTAAAAAAAATTATTTCTTAAGTTTTTCTTCTGTTTAGTTTTCCATATTTTATATAGAGAAACATAATTATTACTTCTACTTTCTTACATTTAAGTACACAAAAGAAAAAAAAAAAACAATTCACTTTTTACAGAATTCAGTTTGGAAAAGGCTTCGATTGAAATGTTTGGTACTCGTATGGCCAACTTTTTTAATAACTTTTGTATGTAACACACAATAATAATAATAATAAACAATTTTTAAAAATTTTCATTTAAAACAATAACAAAATTATATTAGTCCACATATATTATTCTTTAGTTAGTTTTTTTCCGTTTTGTTTTAGTTCAATAAAATTTAAAGTAGCTTTCAGTTTTATTTTTAATAGTTGGCTTCTATTTAAAGACAATTTTAAACCCTTTTATAGTTTATAGTGTCCCTTTAAGACAAAGTTTACATTATAGAAATAAATATATGCCTTCATAAAAGCATATCACTACAATGTTCAATTATATTTTGCTTAATAACAATATGCTCTTGTTTTCATTCTGCAATAGATTTTAGTTAAAAATCATAAGTTTTTTTAGATACTAATGTACTATTGGTTTTGCTTTTTTCCCCCCTTTTTATTCATTAATTTTTAATTCGCACTTATGGTAATGAGTCCAGTTAGAGAAGAGAAGAAAAAAAAATGCTTTTAATTGTGTTCTTTTCTCAAGAACGTTTTGTCTCTGAGGTCTCGCAGGGATATGGTTACAAAGAACAAATTACAAATTCAGTGATTCGAAAGATGGACTTAAAGATTTTTTAAACTACAAGAAGAAAAATTGGAAATTATTTCATGGGTTATGAGTTGAGTATGAAAAGTCGCTGTGGTCTAGTAGGTAGTGTGTTGGCTTATTAGACGTAAAAGCCAGGGTGCGAGTACCAGGCCAGACATCAAAACAAAATACAAAAAGTATTTTTTAGGTGATTTCCTCTCAACAGATTTCTGGCAAAAACTCTCTGAGAGTAAATAAAATTGCCATGAAAAGTTTCTTATAAAATCTGTCGTTGGAAGTCGACTTTAAACTGTAGGACCCGCTACTCATGTATAAAATTAATACACACAACATAAGTGGTGTGAGAAACTAGGTCAATAATCCTGACTGATGGGTTCTAATGACCAATTATGTATGCATGTATGTTATGAATTATGATAGAAAATTCGTTTATTATTGAGTATAATGACTATACAACGACTACATACAAACAAAATCAGACAAGTACTGTAGCTAAACTACCTACATTGAGGTTAAACGCTCTATTCACAAGAAAATTTAATCAAATTTTGAACATAGGGCTGGTTTTTGTTTATTTTAAACATTCACTTGCGATTTATTATTTTATTTTTTTTCTGGTGGAGAAGTCAATTTTCGTTATTATACATTGTATTACAAAGTCTTTAACAAAAACTTGCGAAACAGGCAAAAATAATGGACTTTTTCGGTTTTTATACAGAAGATGTTTCAAATTGAACAAAACAATCCAAACAAGTCGCCGTAGTCTAGTAGGTAATGTGTTGGCTTATTAGACGAAAAGCCCAATTTCAAATCCCAGGTCAGACATCAAAACGAATATATAGAAATATTTCTACGTCGCCTTCCTCTCAGCAGATTTCTGGTAAAAACTCTGAACCATGAAAAGCTTCTCAAAGATCTGTCGTTCGCAGTCGACTTTAAGTTGTATGTCCCGCCAATTATGTATAAAATTAACGCCCACAATATAAATGGTGTGAGAAGCTAGGTCGTAACCCTGACTAAAGGGTTGTAATGACCATTAAAAAAAAAAATCCAAACAAGGCCTTACCTAACACGATAATAAGACTGTTGTCCATGCTTAATCGTTTGAAAAACTGCAGTCGAATACTACCAACCCAGATAATCATACTTTTCTGTAAGAAATTGCAAGCCAATATTAAAGAATCGCAATATACTTCTCTAGATACACTGACAAGACAGACTGAGAAGAAAAATAAGCAAATTCTAATGAATAAAACTTAAATTTACTAAAGAATTTGAATTTAGCGATGTAAATAAGTGTTAAAAAGTGTAGAAGCGGCTATGCTGTGAGGTGCTCTACTTGTATTTCCAATATTCGAATTAGACAAAAAAAAGGCACAACAAAGGAAAAGGTTTGGAACTAGGAGTTCCGGATAGTGTGTCACTGTCGACAAGGAACTTTAGGCAAACTTTCCACTTACAAGTAAATAATTCATAAAAATTTTCTATAAAGTTGTTTACAATTCTTATTTTTTCAAATTATTCCACAGTTATGCTTTCCTATTGCCTCTCTGCCGTTTAAATCATTAACTGCAAAAATCATATCAGTTATCAACGCGTTTTATATAAAATAAACACATCATTTGTTTTAATATGTAATATTACTGCCACACGGAAATATTTATCTGATGAATTTTTTTTTTTTAATTTTTCTTCCTAAACGACGTGAAACGTGTTTTTCGCTTTAGCATGTAAAATATAAAAAAATAAAAAAAAGAAAAATTTATTGCCAGTTGACATTTCAACATGACACTGTAAACAAAATTCGAATGTTTACAGTACCATCCTATAGAAAGGAATGGTGAAGTAAAAATAAATGTCAGGTAAAGTTCAGAAAACTTATATTCTCAACCATTTTAACAGCGTCTCTATTTCGTAAGCCGCTGCAAGAGGTTTCGAAACTTGCCACTCAAGCTTTGTAAATGTACACGTAGAATGAGTTTCAAAGAATGTCAATATTTTTTACGGTACTTTTATTTACGTTAGCGGCTGTATTTAACGTAAAATAAATAATAGGAACACTTTTTTATTGCTATTTGCAAACGACATAGATTTTCTAAACCCTTCTGCATGCTTAAAAATAGGTTGCCTCGAGTAATTAACTTTAAATTTTAATCGTTTCAAATGCAACGGTGTTGTTTTTAATAGAATCAAATTAAGATATCAAACTAGTAAGCCCTAGTCGGCCGTGTTGAAATCGATTTGGACCATGTGAATTGTAACGAAATTTCGATTTTAGTTCCATACACTTAAATACTCATGTAAAGCGATCGTTAAAGATTATTTACCATAAAGATAATAATTTTTTTAAGGATCTTCGAGAGAAAGAATATGTTTCTTTAATTGGCGATTATTTATCAGGAAATTAATATTATATAGTCAGGCTAGAGGAATCAAAATCTCCTAATAACAGGTCCACTTTGAGCGTGATGTCCTATTCGTAAGATATTTTTTTCATTACCATTGTTCTACCCATTCCAAGTGGCTGGGAATATTATATTTGCAAAATAAAATTAAAGTCACTGTAGTCTAGTAGGTAGTGTGTTGGCTTATTAGACGTAAAGCCAGGTTTCGAGCCCCAGGACAGACAACAAAACAGAATACAAAAAATATTTCTTCGACGATTTCCTCTCAGCAGATTTCTGGCATGAAAAAGTTTCTCAAACAAAAAAAAAAGTAAAATCTATCGTTCGGAGTCGACTTTAAACTGTAGGTCCTGTCACTTATGTACAAAATTAACACACACAACATAAGTGGTGTGAGCAACTAGGTCAATAATTCTGACTGAAGGGTTGTAATGACCAATTATGTATGTATATAAATAAAATTCATTTATTATGAAGTGATTTTTATATGTAGTCGCCGTGGTCTAGTGGGTAGTGTGTTGGCTTATTAGACAAAAGGCCCGGGTTCGAATCCCAGGTCAGACATCAAAACGAAAAAATATTTCTTCGGCGACTTCCTCTCAACAGATTTCTGGCAAAGACTCTGAGAGTAAAAATTGCCATGAAAAGCTTCTCAAAAATCTGTCGTTCGGAGTCGACTTTAAACTGTAGGTCCCGCCACTCATGTATAAAATTAACGCACACAGCATAAGTGGTGTGAGAAGCTAGGTCGTAATCCTGACTGAAGGGTTGTAATGGCCAATTATGTATGTATGATATTTTATCCCACGGAATCAATATTGTCCACTTTGTCATCCTTGTTGTTATTTCTTGCAGTGTACTTTACCGTCAAACAAGTTTTTTTTTTTATTTGTTTCAAGTAACAGTAACGGTTAGTAAACTACAGGCTGCATTCAAAATTCAATCACCACAAACACGAGTAGTGCTAGAAAAAAAAAAGAAACACCAGCAAATAAAAGTCAAAACATTTTATGGGACGGTAGTAGGGATTGGCAAGAAAAACAACAACTCAAATACATTTACGATTTTATAGATGCAACATTTTAAACTATCTATGATGTTTTAAATTGGTTGTTGTTATTTCTGTTATTTACTTAATATTTTTTTTATATGCAATACACGAAAGTGAAAAGCTTTTTGAAAGGATAATACAAATGATGTTTGGTGCACCGCACCATTGCCAGTGAAATGAAACCAAATCAACAACATCCACTTCATGCCACTAAACAAACACCAAGACCGACTAAACTAAAGACTAAAATATTTCTTCTCTTTTTTTTCAACATATTGTGAGTGCCACTGTTGTTGTTGTGGTGGCATAACGGTGCCAGTAGCATGCCACTTGTATTATATAATATACAACAAATTTATGGCATCGTGTATATGTGGCTGTATATACATTTCCTCTAATGTTGGTTTTTCTTTTTTCAAACTAACTCTGAGGAAGAAAATTTTTAGCAGCATTAGAAACAGAAGGCGATTGAGATATCGCCAGGAAGACATTGATTTGAGATAATTTTAAATAGCAAAAACCGCATGAGCGTAAGAAATTATGAATTTAACTTCCACATGAATTATGATGCAGAAAATTATATGCGAACTTTAATGAATTTCCTAAAGTCTGGGTTTCATGATTAAGTCAACATGTAATCAAATCACAAATTACCAATAAATTATGATTAAATTAAATGTTGTCTGTGCCAACCTTAAAACTGTTGGAGGAAAATTAGATTTCTGACAATGTTTGTTGCAAATTTAATAAAGGAAGTAATCCGTTTCCTTGTCTTAACGTGTAAGTCGCATGAACACATTTATGTTCCTTCAGGTGTTTTTGTAAATAACCTAATAATCTCCGGCGTAGTATGACAAATAGTTACATCAGCAAAACTTAAATTGTTAATATTTATTTTTCGACATGAATAAACATAACATGGACTTTTGCTTCTGTATGACTCAGCCTTTGTATGATCCTTTCGCTATAATTTCAACTAGGCAACCTTCCGCTTTTAATGGTTTTATTGAAGTTATAAAATAGCATTGAAAATAAAAGGAATTTTCATGTCTATACAATGCTTCTGTCTTAGAGTTTTGTCCGATTTTATCAACTCCAGATACATTCTTTGCATTGAGTTGAACACAAGTTTCCTGAAACTTCCAAAATTTAAATTTTAGTAGGCATCTATGGGTTACAATTATACCTTAACGTTTCTGTAAGATCTTTCAAGTTCGAGACTCTTTAAAAACATTTATTTTGCCATTTCGCAACATTTGTTTGTATAACATTTATTAAAATTAAATTTTACTCGAGAGAAGCGTAAAAAATGTGGAATAACTCTTATTTCACTCTGGTGGCATCATCTTTTCCTTTGCATTCCAGTTGGGCTTTCACATGTTTAGGTTGTTAGATTTTTGCAATTTAATTCGCTTAATTGTTCACTATATAGAGTCTATGCATGCCGTTATTTACCATCCTTAACTACACTGAGAGCCAAAACTGAGTAAACACCACTGAAATAATTCATTTTCATAGGATAGCGAAAATAAATAAGAATAGTCGAATAAATTTCCCAAAACAAAAACGTTTATTTATTACTTATAAAATCAAAATTATAGTGGGTGTTGACACACTTATAGTGCTTAGTATATATAGCAGCAAATGCAGTACGTTCATTTAGCATAGGAAAAAAACACCAGAAAAGCATAAACGTAAGTACAGAAGGTATTCTCTTGTTAAAATCCTAGGTATTGCCTTGGACAGATTTTCGATTCTGGCTTTAAAAAAAAAATATGAATTACACGGTAACGTCGATTGTAGAATCTTTTCGAATCAATTTAGTTTGAGACTCGCCCTTAAAACAAACGCTTATTTTAGTCTGATTCACGCTGATATAAAATATCTGCAGAATAAATCTAAACTCCTTCGAAATGGATCGATCGATATTTAAGAAATTTTTTTCAATTCCCTAAATGTTAAGAGGGCGTGGCAAATCGTTAAAATTGAATATTTAGATACATATTGATCGTAGACGAATAAAATTTGGTGTGTAAGTTCGTGGAGTCGATATCGGCAATCCCACCAACAATGGGTTTAAACTACTGACGCGATTTTAATCATTATTTTTTTTGTTCCAAAGCTCATCAGGTTTACATGGTTTAAAAAATTCGATATAGAAAAAAGTAGGCGTGGCAAACCTTTAAAATTGAATATTTAGGGACATCGTAGACGAATGAAATTTGGTGAGTAAGTTCGTGGAGTCGATATCACTAAAATCATGGGCATGGCAAACTTCCCCCTTTAATAGATACCTATAAGTCGGCTAATTCGATGGTTTATAACTACATATCGACGCCTCCGTTCTATAATATTCTAAATCGAAAAAGTGTGTTTTGAGTTATAAGCTCTCAAAGTTTTCTCGCGCCATAAGACTATATGTATATTTCCCTATTACTTCTGAACGGATGGGCACATCTTAACCAAATTTTGACAGTATTTAAGTTAGAGAACGTAGAATTTAAAAATGCAAGATCATTCTAAGTACACTTAGAACGTTATAGAATGGAGGCGTCGATATGCACGAGATATGGAGCGAGTATAGAAACTACAACTTCGACAGCGCTTTATGCAGCGTATTTGAATAAATGTATAATTTGACCTGTTTTGGCCAATAACATAAATCAATTTTGAGAGGGACGAAGTTCGCGAAGTTCTTGTGGATACCAAGATACGTTGAAGCTTGTGCGATGATGCCGAGTATTGTTGAACTTTATAATCTTTTGTGGGTTAAATTTAAAATGTTGTTAATATTGTTCGAGAATATAATATAGTGGAGTACTACTACCAACTCGTTTTCTTTGAGTGTATCAAAATTTATTTATGAGAATGGTTATTAATATTATTAATCATAATTATTATTATATTAAATATCTTTTAACAAAAATTAAAGAATACTTTTCGGTGTTGAATTTAATTGAAATAGAAACGTAAGTCAACAAAGCTATTTGTTACTTTGTATACAACAACAAAGGCAACTACAACGAGTAATTTTTTTAAAAATTCTTTTAAACACTACATGAGATAGCAATAATAACGACCACAATACATATACATATATAAGCAGTGTTGCCAATCAATTAAAAAAAAAAACGAAGAAATATATTTATTCGTCAAATATTAGGTATACTCGTCATAAAAGTAATGATAAGAAATATTTAATTTTGTTTTTTTATTTCTTAACAATTCACATATGTTTTAAATGTGAAATGAAAGTACGTATGTGTTCTTAAAATATTGTATTTTTTCAATTTTTATTATAAATTAATTCCGTTTTCGACGAGTATACTCGTCTTCGATGAAAAGTATTTAACACATACGCTGCCAAACCTAAATTATATGAAGTCATTCACATTGCCATTCACATTTATTTTGAGTGTTATTGTTTACCAAAACTGTTATAACTGTCCGAGCTATCCTGATAAATCTCCATTTTATTGGACTTTGTTACAAATCCTATCAAAAAAAATCCTAACAAGAAAAAATTTGCTAATTCAAAAGCCTGCATGTTATAATAAATTTAAAGTAGGACGAGTATACTCGTCTTTGAAAGGGTATTCCGCACTGCCGGTGGTGAATGTGTTAAGCAAACGGCAAAATTTTCTGAAACCGTATTAAAAGGTTAAATGTTTAAATCAAGAAACTTGAAACGAATGAAAACAGCGGATAATTTTGTTTGAGAGCAATGATAATGACAACCTGGCATTATTTAGTTCTTTACTCTCTTTATAAATTATAAATAAACAATTACAGTTCTAACCGCTATTAAATGGGAGAACTCTCGTATATCTACATAATAATACGAGAACCATTGAGACAGCTTTTATTGTTCTCTTTTCTTCTCTCCCACAAAAATTATAAAAACAAGAAGGAAAAAACCAAAACAAACAAGTTAATAAAATAATAAAAACGTAAACAATGTACTAAAGACGACAGTATAAAGAAATTTATGATAAAAGAAAAGAATGAAAATCGGTAAGAAAAAAAACAACATCTATGAGCAACTATTTATGTGCTTGATTATATTATAATAGCAACAACAATAATACTCAATTGTTTTTAGTAGTTTCTAATGCACATGCGTTCATACTCAGCTTCTTAGATGATATTTTTAACTGAAAAGAGACTCCTACATCATTAACATCATCATCACCATCATATCTTTAAATAATGATGAACACTTAAATTATTATTATTTTTAGAATAGAAGAGAAGAAAATATTTTTCATGATTTATTTTCAAATTTCCTGCTTGAGTGCTGACAAAGTGCTTTGCTCTTGTTAGTTTTCCCTTTTTTTTTTGTTCTTTCGATATATCAAACTTTCTATTATCTTTTGCTGTTTTATTTGTAAAAAGAGCTTAAATTGTATTTACATATGTAAAAACACATACATATGTACGTATGTATGTATACATTTGAATATAATTTTTTATTAACCCATTTTGAGGTGCAAGTCGTCGATAGGGACCTTGGAGTGCTGTGTTTCAATTTTTGTCTCTGTTGGCACTACAAAATTCGAAATAGTTTGAGACAACTTCTGCGACATCTCTATTTCATTTTGTTTTTTTTTTGTGTATCAAGCGATCGACTGCCTTCATATTTGATTATAACGTGTTATTATCTTTTTTTCATATCCAATTAGCATATTTTACACACTCTTCCCATCTATCGCAGAAAGTTGTGAGACGTTTTTTTGATGGACCAGCTTCTTCATCAATATCCATTTCAAGATTTTCTGCAAATTATTTTCAGTATTTTCATGTACAAAAAAATAAAAGCGTTACGTAAAGAAATTGACTATCGTTCGCAATAATATTTACTATGACATCAGCTGTTCAAGTGTTGAGACATGTTGTCAGTGATGCCAGAAGAGGGAAATCATAACTTGGTTGTTTAATTGTACAATCAGTGTTGGCTAACATGATTTGATGAAGATAACATGACAATTGGACAAATTAGATTTTAGCTTGAAACTGGACAAGCATCAAAAAAGCTACACAATCCAGCCAAGTCCAGCCAGGCTGGCAACCCTAATTGCGACCTATCTTCTCATACCACTTATGTTATGTTAATTTTATACATAAGTCGGTGGGACCTATATTTTAACGACCGATTTTTCATGGCAATTTTATTTACTCTCAAAGTTTCTACGAGAAATCTGCTGAGAAGAAGTCACCAAAGATATATTTTTCATGTTTCGTTTTGTTGAATATTTTTGATCTGTGATTTGAACCATAAGCACTACCTAATAGGCTACAGCAATTCATGTGAATTAATTCATAGTCTAAAAGCCGAAAAAAAATTTTATTTTTAAATTAAATAAAAGTTTAACTACATACAAACGTAAAGATTAAAACTAAGGTTTATTCTTAGCGAAAAATATAGTCATTCAAGATCTAATTGTATATTTTCAGTGTATATAGAGTGTATGCATATTTTACCCATGACGACAGATTTCATGACTCTTACAAGACCATTAGCTACTCTAAGTTTCTGCCGAAAGCTTTTAGGAAAGAGGAAGATTTAATTGTTTCTTGATATGTCAGAGTTAAGCTTTCTTAATTCGCGCTTCTGAAATGATTAAAATGCCCAACTGAAAATGCCTTCAGCTGAGAAAAAGGGAGAGAACTGCAATAAGAAAGAGAACCTGTAAACTAAACTCCATAGGCATGTAGTGTATATCGTACAATATATCGTATGTGAATAAAACAAAAATAACAACAACAAGAAAACATGCATATTTATGAACTGGAATAAACAAAAATAAAAAAAAAATCAAAAACATAACCAAACAACCGACTAAATCTTTATAATACTTTAACTCAAAATATAAATTTTTAGTTTTTTGTTTGTTTATTTTCTATATTCGTAGCATTTTTTTTTTTTGTATTTTTTTTATTTTATTTTACACTTGTATTCGTTCATTAGCAGAGAAGTTGTGTTTTAAACAAAAAATTCACATGAGCCTCAAGATTTTATTGACCACTGCTCGCAGTCAGTTTACATTTGTTGATACTAGACATTAGAGCAATAACCACTACAACCAACACAAGCCATTAAAAATAACGAACCAACACGTTGATTATGATTAAAATTGTTTATTTTTTATAAATAGAAGAAGAAAAAAATAAAATAAAAATAACAACAACAACAAATAAAATAAATAATTTCGTTCCTTGGTTTATCCAATTGACTGGCGGTGGTAGAATTAAAAATAATAAAAACCGTACGAAAAAAAAAACCCAAAGAAATATGTGAGTGTTCACTTGTGAGATTTATTTTTTTGTTTTCGTTGTTCATCAAGTGTGTCAAATAGAAAAGAAAATATAAAAATTAAAAAACTTTTTTTTTACTTCTTTTTAAATTTAACAAATAGCAATTGTTAACACTATATTAAAAGGAAATTTATAAAGAGCAAATAAAACAAACGTTAGAAAAATTTGAAAAGATTTAAAAGAAGTCTTGTTTTGTTTTCTGTGTGAGTTTTCAAAAAAGAAACAAAAAAAATGAAATGAAATGAAGAAAACGTAAATCTAAGTGTTATTATTAGAGGAAATGTTATAAATTTAATACAAGAAATGTAAAGCAAAAAAAAAAAAGATAAAACTCCAGACAGTGATTTATAAATAAAAATGTTGTGGTTTTTTGTCACTGTCTGCTGTAATTGACAGTGAGTGATTTAGACAATCTTCTGTGTTTTGCTAATAAGGAAATTTAAAAATTAAGCAACAAATATTTTTATGACTTGATTCATAAATATGCTGTTAACTCTAGATAATTGCAACAACAACAACAACAGCAACAACAAAAAAGATTGTGAAAAAGTTACAAATAAATTTTACAATTTATGTATGCGTTGAAGTATATCAATTCAAGTTTGTGTCTTAAGTCTTTCGTTTTATATTGATATCCTACTCACCTAAACGTGCAATTAAATGAATGCTTACTTTTTTTGTAATTGAATTTGCATTGGATTGTAATAAATTTAAATGGAATTTATTGTAACTAGAATCATACACCCACCTACATATCTAATGTGTTAAGGAAAATGATAGACGGTATTTTAGTAATTAGGCTTGGTCTTAATATGTCATAAAACGTAAACGATTTTTATTGAAAATTTCAATTTAGCATTATGAATGGCATCATTACAGAGTTCTATTTACATATGTTCATTTGGTGGCGTTTAACAAATAAAGTATTTGAGTATAAATTGACTACAGGTATTCTACACTTTTTTTTTCTTTGAAACTTTTAAAAATTGGCTGCCTCCAAGCATTCCTCCAAAAGTTTTCGGATAGTAGAGGATTGATAACATGGCTATGTATGATCTCTATAATATTGTCATAAAATGTTATCTTTTAGCAAAAAGTATGACTCATTAGAGCAAAGATGGGTAAACCGAATAAGTAGATGGGGGTGTTTGGGACACCCGCTACGTTCCTTAAAGGAATAATAATGTTAACCTGTATGTTGTTGTATTGCCATACAACTGCGTATTCGAATTTAGAAAACAGAATACTTATCACTACAAATCTCTAATGGTTATGGTCAAATCAAGAAAGCTTCACGAGATATTCTTACTTTGTTATATATTACGCCGGATTCAAGCATTTTTAAGTCTTATTCTATCGGTGTGCTAATAAAAAAAAACTAAACGATGAACTGCAATCCTAAATACCAATACAAAATCTTACTAAAGACTGGCATCAATAGTTTTAGTTCTCATTTTTGTGGGCGTTTTTAAATACGAAAATTTCTCCACGCATATATATGAATTGTTTTATTTAAACTATTACTAAGGGGTTAACAACTAATTTAATATCCGATATAGAATAGTTAAAACCCGTTTCAATCAACCTTTTGATTTTTTACTTGAAGTTCTACGTTAAAAATCTAGAGTTCTTATGGTTAATTGCTTCGTTTTTTTTGTTTTCAGTTAGGAGTACGACCTAGTTAATTTTATATGTGCATGAGTGGAGACCTTACAGTTTAAAGTCGTCTCCGAATGACAGTTTTTTTTGAGAAGCTTTTCATTTGAAGTTTAATTTACTCTTGGAGTTTTTGTGACAAATCTGCTGAGAGGCAATCGGCGAAGAAATGTTTGATCTTATTTCGTTTTGTTTTGGGGATATCTGACCTTTGGTTTGAACAATAGCCTCACATCACGTCTAATAAGCCAAAGCGCGACCTTCTAGACTACGGCAACTACATGGTTTTTAGGAAATGTTTTTCTTCTTACGAGACTTCATTGCTACAGCAAAAGCACGCCCATTTATGTATGATTTCATACATTTTGGGTGAAGATTAATTGCATAAATTATTTTTAAACTGGAATTACAATTACTACCAGTTTTCTATTCCAATATACGTATTATTGCATACCAACCACATCATTTCAAATACTCACTATTTAAATTTAATTTTGTAAATTTCAATTACAACAACAACAGCAACAACAACAATAAACAAAACTACAAAGCACCAGTTAATGTTGATTTAGTGCGTTTTAACTTCCATCAAAATTCAATGCGTATAATTTTGTATATCAAAAATTTAAATTTCAGTTATATTTTCTATTTGAACGTGTAATGTTACACATGAGAAAAAATCGTTGCGTTGAACGTCTTTCCTAAAAAGTCAAGTTAACACCTACTCCAGCATTGTTAAACGCCTTTTGTTTTTGAAGTGTTTAATCATGTTATAAAGAAAAAAAACAAAAAGAAAAGAAAATCTTACGAAAAGAAATCAAAAAATTGTTAAATCATTTGATTTTAATATTTAATGTTAAAACATTTATAGTGAAAGTATTGTGTGTAAACCTAAATATTTTTTTCAATTCTCAGTACTTTAGTCAATACGATATTAAAAAAAATTCTACCTTATGCTGACCTTAACAACAAAGAAGCAAACAAATATTTTGCTACACTGTATGTATTAAATCATGTGCTTTATTTTACTATACGAAATAAATTTTTTTTCTAAAATATTTATTTATTATTGTTTTATAATAATAAATGCTTAAAACAACCTGTTTTCTATTCATATTCATAATTTTTTTTTTAATTTCAAATTTATGAAGTGTTTGAGTCATTTTGAAAAAAAAAATTTTTTTGTTTATATTTTGTTGCTTTTGTTGTTTCGAAATAACAATAAAAAATGTTAACAGATACGTAAACTCAAGGTAAATACACAAAAAGTAAAAATTTCTATAGAAATTTAAATTTCTAAAAAAGATTTGATATCTCAAATGCATTCCTTAAAAATAGATGGCATTAGTATTTTATTTCCAATAAAATTATTGTCCTAATTCGCTTTTGTTTAATTTTTAATTAAAAATAATAGATTTCGTTAAACAAAACAATAGTAATTCATTAAAGTAAACTGTGTGGGAAATTTATGCTTAAATACATACATACTTATATGGAGACATGAAGACATTCATCTTGTCTAATATTTATTTAAATTTCTTTTGAATGAAGCCTGTACGTCTGTCTGTCCTGGTGTATTTAGTTCAAAATCAGTTTATCATTTCGGTTAACTTTTATACAAAATGGATTTAAAATTATCTCAGACAACTTTATGCTATTTACACTGTATACATATGTATTAGGGCAGTTCTCCAGGCACTGGATATAGATTTCCAATACAACAAAGAAATGAAAATGTCTTGCAATGGGATTGGTTCAAAACCACTTAAATCTTTTGTATGTCGCGAAGAGAGCACATAAATCATGTGTCGAAACCATACAAGCTTGTGGATTTTAAATTTGTGTTAAATACTGCAATTTTCGTATGCAAAGATAGATATAAATACGGCCCAAAAGTTTTATTGAGAGGAAATCTTTGCGGGACTCTTTGTAAATACTCTGTTTGTGCATATAATGCTTCCAAGTTAATAGAAAAGGATGGCATACTCTATTTATCTAATATCGATTACAAATTGCTCTTGGGAAGTCGTTTACATAACATCTCCGAAAGTTTACATTCACGTTACGAGAAGTTTTCGTGTTTCCTGGAATAATTTTCAGGCTTGCTGGTTCGGCTACTAACTTAAACTTTGTAAATTTGATTCAAGATAGTATTTGTCGAAGTTTACTGGGTGGTAACACTCAGGTTATTTATGTGTGATCGATGATTAACTTTGTATTTGTTTCACAAAGCTAATGTGACCCTGTCTCAGATCCTTCTAACAATTATCTGGACAATCACTTTGTTTATCGCTAAGACCGGGACAATACCCTACAAATAGTTTGGATAAGTGAGACCCTTCTTTTTCTGTCTGTTTTTAATAACATCATCAACCAGTTTACTTAATATCTCTTCGTTCTCTTCAAATTCTGAAAAATTTAGGAGATAGGATTTGAGCACTCTTGACATGCTTGAACTTTCTTGAATCCTTCGTAATCCCATCGCCTTCTGGAAATTTGTTTTACTGCTGGTGACTATTGATTGAGATTGCCATCTCTGCCATACTGCGATATAATGCATCAATTTGCGAGTTAACCTCATGCGATTTATGTATGTAGTCAATACGTAAAGACTGGCCATTCAACGGATGAACAAAGCTGTAGTGTTCAGCCCAAACCTCAATCTTAAACTCTTTAATAGTGCTTGAGATGTTAGGCATTAGTAAGTATTTTAAGGAATTTACACTTAGCGGTGGTTCTAAGCTTTAATTTATGCTTCTTTGCTGATGTTTCCACATCTTCTTTTGTCCCAATCAGCACTACTCTGCACTTAGTTATCCAGCTCGCTGTATTGTGCCTTTAGCTGTAATTCAGGAACAAGTTTTCGCTGCATTAAAAACCTCTTTTGGGGTCTTGTGCAGCTCAATTGCGCTCCTTGTCTTACCTCCTTTTTTGCTACCACTTGGAATAAAAACTATTTAAGATTTCTTTCACATCTTTTGTTTCGCATGCTTTTGGGATAGAAGAGCGTTTTTTTTTTTTCAGAGCAGAAAAACCTTTTTTATAAATGAAATCAATTATGAAATACGGTGATATGTTTATTACTTTACAGAAATAATGATGGAAAACGGCATCGGCATAAAAACAAATGTCGCGCCCAACTATTTCTTAATTTAAAATCAATAAACATTTAAATGAAAATATAAATAACAAGTTTAGCCGTGATGAGAGATATCTTTGTTTAGATGGTGTTCATATTGCTTGCGGTCTAATGGAGATTAATTATATCGTATTTAAATAAAATATGGTTACAACTAATACAGTTACAATTAAACGATGTATATTATAATCATGCGGATTCAGTCAGGGATGTCCTATGCTTAAAGCTTAATTCCATTGCCTATAACATTATAATAGAGCATATATGTAAGCAATTTTAAAACTTAACAGATATTCCCACTTTTATTTTAAAAGATGCATACTAAAATGAATTTAATTTTGCTACTCATTGCAATGTTAAAAGTTTATTTTCACTTTTTAATTATGAATATTAAATTCATTACTCTCTCTTTCTTGCCCTTAATGGATGGCCATTTGCTTTTTTTACTCCACATTAAAATTATAAAAAATTAAATATTTTTAATGCCTATTTGACGTGTTGTTTAGTGTCTCTCGAATATTGGGTCATAATTGACATTTGATTTTGTCTTTGTGTCAGTTTTTTATTTACAAACAAATGTTTACTTTTTTTTTATAGCCACCACAATAATTTATTTATCATGTCACGTATTTTTATAAATCCATGATTTAGTAATGAAACCACTTCTTTATATTACGAGTATATCTATTTTTACGATAGCGATTAGTGTTTGAAAAAGTAAACGAATAAATGCAACCGGTTTAGAGTGTGGTCTGACAGTATATGGGCTATTACAAGCGTTTGTACCATTTACGTTGTTTTTTATCAATAAGTTCAAGTCCAACAAGCCCTAACTTCGAATTCGGAAATCAGATTTGAGGAGATCTAAAAGAGACCACCACCCGAGATATTACATTTTAGGGCCATTTACCGACATTTTGTAACTATTATTGATCACACTGTGTTGTTTGTATGTATGATATGTTTATACCGGTTTTTTTTAAATCACTTCTCTCCAAAACAAACAAAAATTCTAAAATATATTTCTATGCATACAAATATGTGTATATCTACAGATTTTATTTTATTTTTGTTTTTTTAATTTTCAATAACATTACGCGATTTATTTATTGTTGTCATCGTTTAAAATTAGAATTTCAAATATTTCTTCCAAAACTGATATCATAAGTGTTGACAATTAGTAGTTTCTTCTTCTACTCGTTTCAACTGTGATGTCAAAAAAAAAAAACAAAAGCTGCCAAACGTTGATTGAATTTTATTTAAGAATAAATTGATTTTTTATTGCGTTTTGATATTAAAATATGAAATGAATCAATAATTATATTATTGATAATTGAATAATTCATAATTTTTTTCAGATGATTTTTAGCGCATCCATTTGAAAATGCATTTATTTTAAATTTTTGTAATTTTTATTAATTTATTGATAACAGTTTTGGGCAAAACTCAAAGTATTATTAGGTACAAACGCTAATTTAAAGGAAATTATTTTTAAATATTTCATATTCATTTAATTTTTATTAATTTTTGAAAACAAGAACTTTAGTACAGGTAGTCCCCGACTTACGACCTTTTTTTCCATTTTTTTCATAGAAAATACTTAAAGCAGACTTACGGGGAATCCCTAAAATATATGAGAAAAATTTGAAATAAAAATACAAAGTAAAAAAATTCAATTTGCATACTTATATCAGTACAAATAATACATTACATTAGCTAAGTCGAAATTTTTTTAAGGGAGTAAAGTAAAATTAGTAAAAATAAAATAAAAAAAATATTAAATTCGACTTACGACCGATGACCAAGAACCTATCTCGGTCGTAAGTCGGAGAATACCTGTAGTACTGCTGCAGATATTTTAATTTTTAGTTTGTTTAAAAACTTCAACATATCATAAAATCATACGCAATTTCAATAAACATTAGCCTCTAAATACAATATGATTTCAAGGCCCAATATATATCAAATAAACTCTTTCCAAGATTCTGATACTGCACATGCGCACTTTTCATCATCCTTTGCAAAAGTACTTTACCTTTAAAAATATGTCCACTCCTCGTAAAAATGAATGCAAAAATATTCAAAGTATGTTTAATAATTTTTTCGATCGAGAACTGTACGCAAGTCCCGTAGCAATCTTAAAATCTTACACAATTTTTGCAAATTGGAAATGTAAAAAACAATCAAATTTAAATACAATTAGATATAACAACGTTTAAGATAAAATTTAAAAATCTAGCTACTAAGAATAATGATATGATTTTGTGCACTAATTTTTTAGTTTTGAAATGTCTTTTCGAATTATTTTCTCTCTTGCCTAAACAAGTTTTTGTTTTATATTCAGAACCGTAGTTTGAATATGGAGCTCTCATATACATAACAAGGCAACATACTACTCACTGAAGAATACCATACTTACATATACAGTCAAACCCGGTTATAACGAACTCCGTGGGACCAGAAAAAATAGTTCGTTATAGGCAAAGTTCGTAATAAACGGGGTGAAGTCATAGAAGAAAATATAAAATAGAAATAATTTTTTTAATTTTTAAAAAAATTAAATTTAAAATTAAAATTAAAAATAAAATTTTTTTTTAAAATTTTAAATTTTTTTAAAATTTTTAAAATTTTTTAAAATCAAATTTTTTGAATTTTATATTTTCTTCTATGACTTCAGCCCGTGTATTACGAACTTTGCCTATAACGAACTATTTTTTCTGGACCCACGGAGTTAGTTACAACCGGGTTTGACTGTATGTATATACTTCTATGATTCATACAAAAATACAAATTATTTATTCCATATAAAAATACCCAAGTTTTTTCGTGTCTTCGTTTTACACAAAACAATTTCAAAATGGCTTACTTTGGTTACCGAACGCACTGCAACGCCCTTTATTCCAGTATCAATAATAATAATAATAACGAATAATAATTATGAGATCAAATGTATTTTGCAAACCTTCTTGCCACTTTCTAAAGTGTTACTTTTATTGTCTGAGCAAGAATTGATGATTGAATGATATTGTTATTTACACTCGTTATAATAAATCTTTTACTTGAATAATGAATTTATCAATGGCGATGATGATTTCATTCTAAACAGATAATAAAATAATTCTGAATTTGAAACTATAAATTGCTAATAAAGCAAAGCAAATCGTTCTACTAGGAGAACAAAATTCTTTTTAAGTAATTACAGATATTAGTGCATATTTCTGAGTCTTAAAGGATGCGCTGAGGGGTACTATGTCCATCAAGTTAAAGTAATTATTTGATTAGGCTTTTTTGATGATATCTTTAGAATCACCTTAACAAATTTCAAAATGGATTCTTAATATCGTTAGTTCCAGCAGAACAGAGAAATTACTCGCATTATTCAAACGAATTACGTTAAGTGCAAAACGACAGATTTGTCAGGTTTAGCCGTGTTGAAGTCTGACGTTTTCTACTAAAAGCCATGGTTATGTTGAAGAAATGGACAATTTGATGCCAAGTATTTAACAACATAACATTCAATATGTGATAATGGTTGTCATCATCATTTTTACATTTTCAAATAATATTTCCGAGAATATAGTTCAATTTTTATTGCTTCAAAGAAAATAGTATTCAATTGCTATAATCAACATGACTTTAATGCTGAGTGGTGGTATGTCATAAATACAATTCATCTTAAGAGTTATTTTTTTAATTTTTTTGAAGATGGTTGTTCCTCAAACCTTATATAAATTTTTCCTCTTTAGCCAGAAAATTATACCTTTCATCCGGTACATCAATTGTTAAGTACTTGCCTTGATCGTTTATATTCTTTATAGAGTTTCATTAAATATTTCAATATAAAAAATAAATATGAATTAAACAAAAAACAAAAACCTGTTTATAGTAATTTCTTCTTTTTTTTCAAAAACAAAAATTTTTGTATCAAAAAAAAAAAAAAATGTATTTGAATGAGCGCATAAGTAAGCGAGCAGCGAATGATTCATTAATGGAATAAATAATATTCTATGACTGACTGGCAATGAGTTCATAAAATCAAATAAAATTACATTAAAGTGTTGTATTTATTGTATTTCTGTTTCTTATTACTATTTGTGCTTTCGTATATCTAAAGAAAAATAAAAAAAAAGCAAACAAAAATCAAATTATAATTCTTTGATAAAATTCTAATGAACGGGGGAAAAAATAAATAAAAAAAAACAAATTTTTAGGCAGGGAGATTAGAAATTATTGATAACAACCCACCAAATAGCTGCGTTTTTTTGTTAGTGTTAAAAACAGATACATTTTGTATTTTAAATTATATTTGTTTGTTGTTAAAAAATGTTTAAAAATTTTAAATAGAATTGAGTGTATTTGATATTAGCTGCTGTTATAATTTACACCCCAATTTTTAACCAAAAAAAAATCTTAAAAACGTTAAATTAAAAAACAAAAATATTACAAAAGTTATATTGCCTGCTTTATATTTAAAAGTTCTCTTTGTTTACGCAAAAAAATAACTCCAACATATAAATTAAATGCTTTAAACCACTAAAAGAACAAAAAAAAAAATTAAAATAGAAATAATAACTCCATAGTTTGTTAAAGTTTTTATTAAATATTCTCGTAAATAACGTAACTAACTCTGTGTGTTTATGCAAATATTCTAGTTTCGCCATTAAATGATCCACAACAACAATCACAACCTCAACAATCGCATAGGACAACTGCCAAATTATCGAATCAAACCACCGCCAACGTTGCCGCCACCACAACCACCACCAACAATACCACAACGTCTAATGTTAAGTCATTGATTAAGAAATCCGGTAGTTCTTCATCCACCCAAAGTTCGAATCGTAAGGACAGTTTCGGTTCTAGGGATTCATTGAATGATATTTTATCGGAAACTGGTTTGCCATCGGGCAATGTAGCCGCTCAACGTAAATCTCTGGAAAATAAAAATTTAGATTTAACAAATGCCTCTGATGTGGCATCACGTTTGGCCTATAAGAAACAGCAATTACATATGCAACAACAACAAGAGAGTAAAACAATAACATCGTCGATTAGTAGCAATATTACGACCGCCACTTCGTCTACCTCATCGACTCTATTGGGCGGTTCTTCCTCTGCTGCTATTAATTCCAGTGAATTGCGTAAAAGTACCGAAAGTATGGATGAGAAAACGAAAACGACACCGCCACCAGTACTTAATAAAAAACCGACGGTGCCTGTTAAGAAAACAACTACAGTGACAAGTATAACAGGTGCGTCATATAATCCACTTCTCTTTTTAATTACTCCATTTACCGTACTGCTGTATTTAATGAAATTACAGTTGAACGAACGGCTCGCACAGGAACTAAGTATTTATCCGTGCGGTTCATTCGAAATTTAGCGAACCTTTGGTTTTATATGAGACGATAAAGAAAATATTTAAAATAATTGTTTTTTTATTAATTAATTAATTTGTAGTAATTAATATTTTTTTATTGTTGTTGTTTTGTAAAATTATATGTAAATTATTTAATACAGCATCTTAAGCTTTAAATTAATTAAAAAAAAAAATAGTTTAAAAATAATGTAATACCGGCCAATGATTTGAAACTAATAATTTTTTTGATCAATTTTTATGTTTCAGGCAACATTTTATCAGGCATTAAGCAAAAAGTGAAAAATGTTGAAAACAAATTAACCACCGCCGCATCACACGACTGTGCTGATGGTGTAGGCAGCAGTAAACTATCGCCCAGCTATGCCACCGATTCGGCTAGTGCAGGCGGAGGTGTGATCATGAGAAGGGCGGCAACAATTGCGGTGGAAGATACAGATTTTGATCGCGTTGAACGCGGTTCAATACTGCCCGATATGCGCGCTGGACGCGTTAAAGCGCCTAAACGTCGACCACCTTCGGCAGCAATTAATGCCATTGGCGAAAGCAATAACAATTCATTGTATATTAATGGTAATAGTAGTGATACCACACAAAGTGGTGATGATCAATTGAAATCCGATGATAATTCAACGGGTGAAGAACAATTAGCCAAGCCAAAACCTAGAGAATGGGAAAAAAAGAAAGCTCCTTGGATGGAAGAGCTCAAAGCATCACAAGTAAAAAAGAAAACTTCACCCAGTGTAGCAGATGGTACAACTTCATCATCTTCTGCGATAATGGATAGAAATTCGAAATTATTTACGGATGATGTAAAGATAACAAACAACACAACTACTAACTCAAGTTCACAAGTAACAAGTTCAATGCAAGCCACAAATTCTACCACCATTTCCTCCTCTGCTACAAAAGTGCAATCATCATCGGTTTCATCAACGAGCCTAATGCAACAGTCTATGGTAGTGGAAAGCAATAGCAGCAGCAATAGTACTAATACCAGCACCACCACAGCAAAGACTTTGACTGAAGCCATGACCAAAAGCTTAAGTGCTAAAATTGCCAATGATGTTATGGCGTCAGTAAATCATACCTCCCTTAACAATACCACCAACAGCAATTGTTCTACGGCCAATGTAGTAGATGATGTGAGAGCACGACCCAATAGTCTATCAATACGCAATCGTAGTGCTTCGCCTTCAATGAGTGCAACACGTAATATTTTAAAATCAAATACAACAACAACTGCTGCTTCCTCTTCAACAATCACCAATTCTGCCTCACCAGCTGATGCTATTATAAGCAATAATAGCGCCAACTCACAAAACTTAGTTGCCAAAACGACCAATTCTACCAGCGGTAGCAGCACCAATAATGCCAATTCCCTACATAATAATCATGTGCCGAATAATAATGCCGGCTCACAAAATAAAGTTGCTGAATTGGAATCGCGTGTAGATAAATTGGAAATGTTGGTCCATGCTCAACAGCGTACAATTGATGAACTTGTACGGACATTGCGTGAAGAAACGGATCGCAACAAAGTCTTACGCGCTGAACTGGACAAATATGCACAGTGCGTTACTCAAGTTTAAGAAAACCGAAATAAAAAATCGGAATAAAAATCTTAAATATTATTTTTTCTATATTTATGTGTGTTTAGAAAAATTATATTTTTTAGTATTTTATACAAACGTAGTTACTTTTGATTTAATAATTTTATTTTATTTTATTTTTTTTTATATATTTTATATCTCTGTGTGTGCATTATTATTTCATTTAGTTTTTCTAAAAACGATAATGTAAAGTTTAAAGCCAGTGTAGTTTATTATATTAAAACAAAAATAAATTAAATAACTTTAAAAAATTATTTCAATTCAAACTACTTGAATACCAAACAACCAACCACCCCCTTCCCCCTTTTCTTTCCACAAATACCACTTAACAAAGTGTATTCTTTTCTGAACACATAAAAAAACAATTTAAATCTTAAAGACATATTTCTATATACTAATACTAATATAAAAATATAAATTAGTTTTACAAGGTTTAAAAAAAAGCAAAAAGGATTTCTAAATCAAGGGGCCAGTCAGTATGCGTTCCAAACGGTATAAATTTGGCCAGTATTTTAAATTAGTTATCATAGTTTATAGTTTATAAATTAAGGAGCAGACTTTCAATGGAAAAACTTAAAATAATTGCTTTCAACAACGAAGAATGTTTAATGTTTCTGCATTGCTTTGATGATTCAGCAATGCAAGATTATTGTAATACATTTTTATAATTATTATTTATTAATAAAAGTTTTTTTTTAATTATTCAGTATATGTTAGAAAAGTAAAACAATTGTTAAATTGTTAAGATATTAAAAATAAAATTCATTACAATTATAATGTTTGTATTTCAATTGTTTTAAATAATTGTTTTGTATTACGTGGCAACCGTATTAAACTGTTCCAATGGTTAGGAATTATACGCATAAAAAAAAGTATTTGACATAAAGATATATAAAAATCGGTACAAGGTAGCATAACTGAAATATTTCCTATAAATATAGTGGCGAGAATAATTCAGTAACGTCCAGGTGTATGTTCTAAACCAGGAATTTTATTGCTTAGGTTTCTTTTAAAATTAAATGGCAATTATTTTGAAATTTAAATTAATAACTTTGAGATTTAAGAATCAATATTTTGATTTTAAATTCAATTCTAGAGGCATTAAACATTTTGAAAAAAAAAAAAAATTAACAAAATTTTAAAAGTTTCCAAAATAAGTCGGTATGAGTTGTGGACATAAACAATAGAATTTTTACAAACAGTTGTATTTAACGCGTGCATTTAAATAAAAGCAAGTTCGAAAATATGAAATTTATTCTAGCAGGAGAAATGACTTGCTTATACTCAAACTGTATAAAAAAAAAATAATTAAAATGTTTGCGAGAAAATATTAAAACTAAAATGTTGACAACATGAAAAGAATAGTTTTTATGGCAATTTCAAATGCAGTTAAATTGAGATTTATATTTTTACACATCGTATAAGAAAAAAAAAATGTCCTGTATTTTAATTGTATTTTTTTTCCAGCACCCCTCTTCCACATAGTATTTTCTGTCTGTTTCATGTTCCGAAAGCAAACAAAAGATAATCTAAGAAACAATAAACAATTATTGTTTGTTAATTGAAATTTTAAACTACTTTTTGTTTGCTTAATTAACATAGAACTTCAAAACAAAGTGCCAAATAATTCACCAAAAAACCAACTCATTTTTATACAAATTGAAAAACACAAAAATTTTAAATTTCATTAAGCAAATCAAATTTTGTAATTTTTGGCCCAGATAACAAATAAGCAATAATGTTTTTATTTATATGACTAATAAATATTTATTCAATTCAATTTTATAATTTTTAAAAATTTATAATAAAAAAAGGACTCCTTGTAAAACTAATTATTATTATTACCATAATCACAATATTACTACATATAATCCAAATAAATGTATACCTTCTACTTTAATAGATTTAAAGTCACATATAAAAACCATATTTAATTGTTAATAAATAGTATTTAATTAATTATTTTTAAATGTATTTTTGTTATTTTCTACATAAATATACATATAATTTTTATTTTTCTTTTAACTAAAATAACATATGTTGTTCTTGTGCTTAATGTATATTTTCATTTCTTTTTAATTTAATCTATTTTTTTTTTATATTATAAACGTATGTTAAAGTTTATTCAATTATGTTCTTCCTCCTTCAAAATTATTGTTATTATTTTTTAATTTTTTTTTTTTTTTTGTTATTACAGCAACAGTAATGATGTATAAAAAATATTTGCATGTTTCTATTAAAGGATTTTAAATCCTCGTTTTTTTTTTCTAATATTCTTTAAAATTTATTATAATTAAATTAAAACTTGATGATAAACATTCCTTTATTTTTAAATAATTTTTATATTGGCCTATAAAAATCAAGTGCATGACACATAAAAAGCAAATCATGTTAATAAAATAAAATTTTAAAAATAATTCACTACATACATACATACGATATATAATAAATACATACATACACAAAAATATACATACATACTTTATATAATATAAATAAATGAATGAATGAACAAAAAATATTGCTTTCATAATAATTTTTTTTCTTTTCTTTTGTATTAATAATTAAATGAAAATCTAAAAGCAAACACTTTCTAGGTAGCCTATATAAGAAAATGGAATCTTTTTTTTTTTGGTGTTTCTTTTATAATTTAACTTTAATTGATAAATTAAAACAAACTGCCATAATTTAGGTATGCAATTTCAAGAGCACTGGTAGCATTGTTCATTTAGACTCTAAGAAATTTCTTTATGGCCTCAAAAAATAAAAAATTTGGTTTCGTTCAAAAGATTAATAAAGTATGGCCGATTTCCGAAGCTTGGCGAAGCACATTTACAATGCATAGATTTCGTAGTCACATTTGAAGTATTTGTACTGCAACTCATATTGGGGAGAATCAGCAATCAAACTATTACATCCATTCTATTTTGTATTAATTACCACATAGGTCTCATATATGAGTCCATACTTACAGTCCTTAACGACGTTTTTATGCAAAACTGTTTGCTGCTAAAACATGCTTTGTATTGCCTACGCAGTATTTCCAATTACAGTTTTTAATATGACTTTTAAAAATGAAATTGAATGAATGAAATGAATTTGAAAAATGAAATTATTTTTCATATGCAACCCATGAACCACTGATTTGGAACTGTGTTTCAATTCTGAACTAAAGTTTTGTTACCATATACTACTGAAAGCCCTATTTCCCGATAACACGGAAGCAAGTGCTTATTTGCTCGGTGTAATCTGTCAAGGGAAAATATACTTACGTAAGAGTTGACGTAAAAAATTGATTAAATTTTGAATTAATCCCACACCATATTTATCTGGTCTTCACTTTTAAAACAAAATTAATTTGTGAGTTTTAAATGTCCTTCTGTCCTTAAGACTGCAACAGTGAATTCGAAATAATTTTATTTGCATTCACTCGATGTTACTTTGTACCTTCTAAATGTGTAACATAGAGTCTGGCCTTTACAAAACATATAAATAAGGAGGGTTATATAAAGCCGTTCGATGTATAATTCTTTGTGAAGTGAATGTTCATCATAGGATTTGAGGGTATAATAAAAGGAGGATCATTTGTATAAACATCAAGCAAAAAAACATTTGTTGTTGATATACAGCCACTTGACTTTTATTGTGTGTATAGTCATCAATACCATTCGCTTAAATTCTTTAAAGCAAGATCCTTTAAAGCACGAAATTGTTTTCAAATGACCTTTAACCAAGAAGAATAAAATTGTTTTCCATTTCTTTAGTTTCTGAAATTTGCATGCATTCACTTGCTAATGCTATCATGTACGAACATTAATGCCTTTTAATATCCCTTACAACTAATACCTGTTCCCAGATATGATAGTTTCGACGATGAAAAATTAGCCCCAATAGATTTCTATGGAATTCCCTAATTTTCTTTTTTTTTCAATAACAAACAGAACGTCTAGAAAGAAAACATAAATAATAAATAATACCATCTTATTTTTACAACATTAATAAAAAAAAGTAACGCTTTATTAAATTAATTTCAATTCTATTTAAGAATAAATTTAAATTAAATAATATTTTCGAATTTTTTTCGTTTTATATTTATAATATTAATAAAATTGATTACAAATTAAATGAATATAGAAATATATTGTAAATAAATTAAAATTTGATTATTCTTTTTCTCTTCTTCTTTTTCTTCATAATTGTTATTTTCTTATGCTCTAATTAAAAATAAAATTTTTTAAAAAAATACTGCTTCTGGCGCATGCATTTGGAAATCTAAACAAAATAAAACCATAAAAAAAACAAAAAAATGTAAAGGAAACCAACACGTCGTGGCAAATTTGATAATTGGATGTTTTAGATGGATGACGAAAGCTGCATTTTGCATATATACATACGTATAATATTATTTATAATATTAAATACCAATTTATACATATAAATTAAAATTAATAAAACAAAGGAAAAACAATTCAATTAAAAATTAATTAATGCTTAATGCTTTATTTAGTTATAAATATAATATTTTTTTAGTAGTAATAATATTAAATAAATATTAATAAAGTAGTTATAAAAATTCTATATTTAAAAAAAAAAACAAAACAAAAAAAAGAAGCAAAAGACAAGCTAACAAAAAATTCCTTTAATTTATGTGATATTCAGTTATCAGCTATTTAGTTTAAATTTTTATTTCATTTTTCATTTTAAATTTTTAATATCAATAACGATATTAAACTAAATGTTATGTAATTTATATAAATCAACAATTAAATTATACTAAACATTTATGCAAACAAATTATAATTAAAAAAAAAAAATTAAAAATAAAACCAATTAATATGGTTGTAAATACAAAACAATAATTTACATTTATAAAAAAAAATATTAAAATTAAAAGAAAAAAAAAAAATAAAAACATATTTAATAACATAAGGAATTTTTCATTAACTAATTAATATTTTTTATTAATACAAAAACATTTCTTTTTGTTTTCATTTTCTTCGGTCTAATATTTCATTCTTATGGGGACCACACAAGGCCTGTGACAGTATTTATATTAAAACTTATAATTATAAAATCAAGATCCATTATGAGACCAATCATAAAAATTTATTGCGTTCTAAGCAGTTTCTACTGCTTTCATAAGTAATCAAGAAGCTTTGATACCACCTGGTGATAGATCCAAACCAGAAATCAGCAATGAATCGTTTTTCCTCTACTCATAAGCATTCATGCAATTTTGAGTATGAGTGAATCAACAAAATTGAAATTCAACTATTCTGATTCATTCGTACGCGCTACAACATTGATTTATAAGCATAAGTAGCAATGAGTATGAGTACAACCTGGACATCAAACTCACAACATTCGATATATGTTTGATTTATATGCCTACTCATTCTGATTCATAAATTTAGAAAAATACTTATAAGACTTATAACTGATTCGAGTGATTTGAATCATTCATCAAAATTTACAGCCTTAGTTGTTGTTGCTTATACAAGCAAAGAAGAAAGGAAAGACAAAGACAACAAGCAAAGCATACACACAATCTTCTTGTGAGTATTGCAGTGCTCGTATGCGAATCATACTTATTTTGTACTTCGTGTAAATGTTAAGTAGAGACGAGGCGAAGTCCATAACATTAAGCGTATTGTTAAGTATGAATACGACGAGTACTTCCAACTTTGAGTATGAGTAGTATGAGTATCATATTAAAATATGACTTGAATCTACTCACCGTTTTGAATACTCGTTGCTGATCTCTGATCTAAACGTAGGAATTAATTTAAAAAATGTGTGGTAGAATAACTTAGTTAATGAGGAATGATAATCAATTATTGCGGGTAATCTTAAGTTTTATATTAAAAGAGGTTTAAGCAAATTATGAGTATTGTACAGTGGGATCAAAAAATACTTATAAGAAACAATAAATACATAGTGATAATCCAGGGCAGTGAAATGTTAAAATAACTTACAAAATGCTAAATTTGCAAACAATAAAAAATATTGTCAGAAGTGTTTATATGCACATCCAATCATAACGCAGTGTAGTATGAGTGTATGTAAACATAAGTTGATGAGACAAAATTATAACGCCATACACTGAGACCCTTAATCAATTAATGGATAAATAAAAATACGTACTGTACCCAAGGCATGTACATACATAGTACACGTCAAAGAATATTGTGCAAAAAATAAAATTTTGGATAATGCTAAAAATCTTTCTAAAATAAACTGAACAGAACGATGAGGAGAGTTTAAGAATACAAACATATTTCGAAAATATGATAAATATCGTATATATATATGGGACCAACCAGCATCACATCCAAATGTTTTAGAATTGTAGCAGAAATAGGTAATATGCAGTGCGATATCAATATGATATGAGAAAATATATCATGAAATCGAAACGGCTGTCAGAGTTCATATCTTAGTGTTACAGTACGGCGTTCACTTTTTGAAACACTTCGGTACTTTCATATTGATTTAAGAGATGATGGTCGTTCTAAAATATTTTATTCCCTTTTAGCTGTTAGCTGACTGTTAAGGCTATAGCTTAAAGTAAAGATGATCAATACTTATCAATCTCAAAATTTTCATATATTTATAGTATAGGCAGGATTACAACAGAACAATATAATGAATTTTGCAAAGCATCCATTATTGTTTGTATTTATTACAATTTACTACATCATAGGTATGTAGATGTAAGATTTTTCTTTCAGAAGTATATTTTTTTACGATCTCTTCGATCATATTGTGTAGACACTTGATTGGATTTTGTTTTCCTAGATATACTTGTGGCCTATTATAAAATAGTATAGTGATTATAATAGTAGTATATGTCGCTGTAGTCTAGTAGGTAGTGTGTTGGCCAGTGGTTTTGTACTAATTTTTTTTTACCGGAACGAATATATATAATTATATAGACAGGGCCGATCCTGGGTAGGCGGCCGCTCTGTGTGGTAACATGTCCCAATTTAACGGGTTCTGATTCACGTATTTGTTTCGGTTCGGTTCTAGTTCCGGTTCAGTAGGAAAAAACATTGTGGACTCCGGTTCACGGTTCGGAAAAACAAGCCGGTACGTTCCGGTTTATGTTCGGGTTCGGTTCAAATCCTTGTTTATAAAAATACACATAAAAATTCGACAAAAATTAGAAAATAAAAATCAGCAATTCTTTTTAATTTTTATTTTTTTTAACGTCAGGTAATTCTCGTTATTAGAAATCCTCTTTAGTTCCGGAACGCGTTCATTTGTAAACTTCATTTTGCTCCTTTTGAAACCAAGTTTTTTTTTTAATCTTGGAAAAATCTAACCAGTCGAGTTCTTTTGTAAAGTGAGCAGTTCATTGTAGACACACAATTCAGGTATTTTGTGTTTACCGACAACCTTTTCCCAATAGATGTCCTGTCCAAAAAGGGAGTACAATGCGACTGGTGTTGGCTTATATTAAAATATTTCTTTGGCAACTTCCTCTCAGCAGATTTTTGGCAAAAACTCTGAAAGTAAATAAAATTGACATGAAAAAGTTTCTCAAAAATCTGTAATTCGGAGTCGACTTTAAACTGAAGGTCACCCAACATAAGAGGTGTGAGAAACTAGTTCATAACTCTGACTGAAGGTTTGTAATGGCCAATTATGTGTGTATGTTTGTGTAGTGAATGGTCTTTGTAATTTTATCCAAGAGAATACCTTCGGGCCAAATGGTTGAAGTATAATCAATATATCGACACCTTGAAATAAAATCAATTGTTCTAAGTCTATGCTGTATATCTATAATATGCATACATATTTTCAAATGAAGGAAATATGGAAGGCTTTTAAGGTATGAAACAAACGAGCTGCTTAAAATGAAAGAAAAACAACTTTTGGATCCTTATGGTTTCTTGCTATTATTGAAAATAAGGTACTGATCTTTTTACATTTACAAATTGAGATAGGCCTTATTCATATTAAGTCGCCGGTATGAAAGAATTCTAATAAGAATTCTGAGAAAGAATTCTAATATTAATGATATTAAAAATATATATATGAATAAACACACATATTTTATTTTATTCAATTAGTTAATGAAAAATTTTTTGCAAAACATTAAGAAAAATGTTCATTTTTTTTTTTTACAAAATCTTAATAATCATACGCAAGTACATACATATATACATATATGTATTTATGTACAATATTATTTCTTTTATAAATCAAATTTATATTCACATATCATCGCGGACATCTGATTAATCAATTATTATAATAAATTAGTTATTATTGGTATTAAGTGAACAGCATCAATGGTAATAATTTTTAAAAGTGCTTTAAATATTTTTTTTATCAAATATTGAAATTAGTTTTTGAAAAAAAGATAGATTTATATATGTATGTACCATATATACATACTGATTAATGATACAAGTACTGAAAAGTATGTAATAAAATGAAATACCATATGATTTACAATAAAAAAAAATTTAGACTATAAATGTAATTAGTTTAGTGAATACATAGATATATACATACACATAGGCATTATTATAAATACTTATATACTAAATATAATGAATATACATACATATTCATAGCATACATACATATATATGCATGGATTTACATGTATTTAATAATCAATATATATGTACAATTTTTTTTAATGAAATTACTATATACATACATATAAAATGGAGAAAAATAAATTAAAAATTTGTTTGTTTATTTATTTTTAACAACGAATATTTAAATAATAAAATATAATAAAAAAAAGCAAAACATTAAACAATTTTAAATTGTTTTATTTCAACGAAAGTAATACTTTCATGCAATGACATATTGCAGCCTAAAGGTATGCAACATTACTAATTATTGCTTTAATTGATTTTAAATGGATTTGTTGATATTGTTTATTAAAAATTGTTGTTGTTTTTTGTATTTAAAAAATATATATTTTTTTTAAATTTATTTTATGAATAATATTCGATTTTCTTTTTGAATTTTTAGCTACAAATTGCATGTTGAATGTAATAATGTTGACATCACTGAATGAAATGCCTTAAATACAAATGATAACAAAATTGAGATGCCAGATGTCTTTATTGGAATATAATAAAAAGGGGAATATTTAATATGTATTTTTTTTCGTTTTCCAGTTAAATTTTAATAAATTTAATTACTTAATAAGTTTATTAACTCAAGTTTAGACATACATACATAGAAATATTTAATTATACTTGTAAGGTTTTCATATATCAGTATGTTTAGGTAGAGTTACCTTATAGTATTAATTCTGGGGATTTTGTTGAACAAGTTAAGGAATTCACAATCAATTCAATGGTGAAATGATGAGTCATTTTATGTGATGTAAGCTTTCTTTTTCGCATTTCTTTTGTTTTGTTTACTAATTTAAATTCTAGTTAACATACAAGCATGAACGCATCAAAATCTATAAATTTTAAAAGTTTTAGTGAATATATTTTTAATAAAAATGAAAAAATATACGCGCTATGCTGCTCCAGGTGAGGCTCGAACTCACAACCCCGGCATTGCTCACAAGTTACTGATTATAAGTACCGTGCGCTAACCAATTGCGCCACTGGAGCGCTTGTCAACGGCATGACAAAAGCATCACAAAAATTATTAACGTAAAGAATTTTCATTCAAAATATAAAAATTCTAAATAATTCGTAAATATTTGCAATTGAAAGAATTTAAAAAAAAATGTATTATAAACAATTAATTGTGGTTGCAATAAACAATTGTTATCGAAATTATGGATTATACAAGTTTAGATTACAAAAAATCTCTATATATGGTCCTTCATTCAATTGTTTTTTTGGTCTAGTTTTGAAATTGTTGTAATTGGTTTTAATTGTAATTATTGTTAATTATAATTTTTTAAATAAATTATTGTTTACATTGCACAAAAATGGCTAGTTCTTCATGCGACTATTAAGAAATTTAAAATCCTTTTATAAGCCTTGCATCATGGCTGAAGTGGTTAAAACTTGGGGAGATAGAAAACCGAGTGAAAGTAAAGCCAACGTTCAAATCCCAGAGAAGCCTAAAAATACATTTCATTTTCCTTTAAATGCTTTTACAAAAAGATATCCTTTTCAAGGTAGAACTATATCAACCGAACATGGTTATTTGTTGTTCTCGATGAAAGACCTCTAACTTTACCGTCTACCCTCCATTGACTTTATGACCTTATGACGAAATACATAGTCCGAATCTTTAGCCCATCAAACTATCTATTGATATATTTATTTGTATTGCATTCAAGCACCAATTTTATATAAGTTCCCTTTTATGGCATAGTATTATCTTCAAACCAGTCTAAAAATAAAACGAAGGGCCTCATATTATTCCGGACATTCAATTGCACATCAAATATTAATATTTTTTGGTATATTTTGACGCCTATAAAACTCGGTAGTGAGTAAAATATAGGTAAAGTTTGTTCTAGGGCCCATAAATGAAAAATGTGTTGAAGTAATTGCTTAGGTAAGATTCATTATCCTTGTATTCCACCGAGCATGATATCTTCCTTTTTCTTTAAATTGCTTTCCAAAATTGATTTAAGCTTCACTGTAATTCGCTTAGATAACTTGGGAACTCATTTATTATCAACTGAGTTATTGGCCAAAAAGTAAAATCTATAAATTGGTAATAAAAGTTCAGACCACCATGAACGTTTTCATCAACATCGTATAAAATTGTATTTTTTAATACATTTCTTTTTTTGTTAACAGTCAAAATATATCTTTGGTATATCACTTTCTAAAAATTGTTGCTAAAAATCATTATTTCTCTCCTCTCTCCTTATTCCCATTTATCTTCACTATTTGGTATGTAACCATCGCTCCACGTACTACGTGTTTCATCTAAATTTTCCAACTTATCGTGAGCAGACATCTTTTTATTATTTTCATAGCGAAACGTATGTGTTCGACGTCGTACATTAAGTTCTGTTAAAAATTCCGCAGTATTCTGATTAGATTTTGTATAATTATTCACCGATTGATCCATTATATCACCACTTCCTTTAAGCATTTGCTGCAAGTGATTGATGTAATTAATGGCTATGCTGCAGGTGTAAAAATTTTGCTTTTTATTAGTTTTTATAAATTATGTGAAAATATCTTACCGCAGACTTTCTATTTTGGAATATTTTTTACCATTTGGCTTGGAAATTGGCAACTTGGCACGTAAGGAATCGAATGCACGGTTCATATCACGCATGCGTGTACGTTCACGATCGCAAGCGGTCTTTTTATAGTCTGTGGAAGAGATTTCGATTTAGTTTTACTAGGAACTTGGCAATTCAAAGTCGTTCAAAGATGTTCAGCTATATTATTAACCCATATCTTTTACTTGATAATCCTATAACAAAATTGAAAAAAAGGCTGCGTACTGTTAGTGTGTTATCTATGTTAGCCTAGGGTGAAATTATAATCAGTAGTTTCAGTTTAAAATAACTTGCTTCGTCGCCTATATCTCTGGTTCCGAGTAATGTCCGACCGTAAGGAAACATGTTTTGGTATCCTTTATACCCACTAAGTCCATTTTCCCAACAAGTCCTTTTTCATCCGATTTTTGCAGATTAATATAGAGCCCCTCTTTTTTCTTTGCTAATTTGACGAAAAGATACCTTCGTCCCCTATACCTCCGGTCCTAAGTAAATTCCGGCCGCAAGGAAACCAGTTTTGGAATCCTTGATACTATGGTTTTAGTTCCATTTCCCCCATAAGTCCATTTCTATCCGATTTATATAGAGAAATTTTTTTTGCTCATTTGAAGACAATTAGCTTCGTCGGCTAGTTCTCCTGCCCCAAGGAACGCCCGACCGTAAACAAACATGTTTTGGAATCCTTGATACCATGGCTATCCAGCCCACTAGTCCCCTCACAAGTCCTTTTTCATCCGATTTTGACCGACTCATATAGAACCTCTCTTTTTGCTAATTTCACAAAACGATACTTTCCTCGCCTATATCTTCAGTCATAAATAACGTCCGACCGTTTTGGAATCATTGATACTATGGCTATATAGCCCACTAGATTCCATATCCCCCACAGGTCCATTTTTATCCTATTTATCCCGATTTATATAGTGCACTTTTTTGCTTATTTGAAGATAATTAGCTTCGTCGGATAGTTCTACTGTTCCATTTCTGTTGATCCGTAAACCGCGCCTTTTTAAATTTTATCGACTTATAGAGATTTTTTTGTAAATTTCAAAGGTTTAGCTTCGATTTGCTTTCACTTTTTCTTCAATTTATCTTTGTTTTCGTGATATTTCGACTTTTTAATATTCTCACTTTAAATTTTTTTATAGTTTTTTGCATTTCTTATTAAGAGATTTAAAATTTAATTTTATTTTTTATGCCCTGAGCCGCGGACTGGATTACGTTATTGCAATCTGAGAAAAAGAAAATTGTCCCTATTATTTCTTTCATCACTGTATATTATTATTCATAAATTAAAATTCTTTTGTACCTTTTTCACTTTGTAGAGCCTTTTCTTTCCACGATGGATTGGTTTCTTTTATCACTGTGTGCTCGCGAGCATTTGGATACGACATGCATATCGGCGGTGGTACAATATCGGCTAACAACTTGGTATTTGTATTACTAACGGGTGCAACATTCGTAACTGGTGCAGGCGTTGACCACGTGTGAACGGTTTGTGGTATATGCGGTGTATATGGTAGCGTACTTAAGGGAGTTAGGGAATGCGATGATTGTAAGGACAACAGTTGGCTATTTGTTAATGTGCTGTCACTATAGGGATTATTAAAAATTGACGTTGCATCAGCATGATACATCGAATGCTGTGAGTTTATGCTATAAACATTATTCAATTGTTGTAAATCCAAAGGATAATCACTGGCATACGATGTGTTTGCTAATTCGGTGGGATTATTAGAACTAACGCCCAATTCTAATAAGATGGGTTTTTCACTTTCGTTATCCGATTCATAAGCAGTTGCATCGCGATTTTTCGTTATTAAACCATCGGCATTTGTAACTGTGGCCTTTTGTACAAGAGTATTAGGCGGAAGCGGTTCGGCACACTGTAACGTATTTTCTAAATGGTCAGTCATAGTTTGGAATTTAACTTTTTTTTATTTAAAAAAATTTATATTTTTAATTTTTTTTTTCTTTTAAAAATTAAATTTTTTTTCTTAATTCGTTATCCGAATTTAAACTGCTATCTCTTCCGTGGCGTGTGTATTTTAAAGAATTAATTTAACTGTATTTGAGTACGACTTTCCAATATTACTTTTGTGTTTTAGAATTGATCCCGAACAATTCATTTTATTGAAACGTGCGTTACTGAAAGCGGAGTTTGACTTCAAAGTGTTTAAAAGTACATTAAAAGTGGATGAATGTCTGATGTTGATTGTTGAGAAAAATTTATTCGCTTACTCAATGCGATACATATTCACTCATAATTTTTTCACCCACACACACATTTAAATTTGAATGTGTGGCGCTTATAATTGAACTCAAACTCAGGTGTAACGTGGAAGAAGGTGGCATTGAAGTATAAGTAGACAAAAAATATTTATTAAATAAGGATTTTAGGTACGACTACGTTCGAACGAAAATCTATGCTTTTGTCATCAGAGAATGGTTTTATACAATTTCCGAAAAATGGTTTTAAATTCTATAAAATTTTAATTCCTAATGGTTACTGCATTTGAATTGCAAAAGGTTAAAATTTTAGAAGCAATTGTTAATTATATACAAGCATTGTTGACTGTTCAGGTTAGTATTGTAATGAATTATTTGAACCTAAAAAATACTCTTTTCAGATATTTCAAAACCACTCAATTTCACTCTCTATGATATTTAACTACATTTAAATTTTTTTCATCATTTATACCCCTTATACAATGCTAATCTCTTTCATCATCTCTAGAAATATTAATAACATGGGTATTAAGTCCAAATATGAGTCTGTAAGTGACCGAGTGAGTGAAAAATAGATGCAACACAGGCATGACTAAATGGTAAACAAATGCAACTGACGTGTGTCAACAATATAAGTGAGACAGTAATAGAATAGATGTTTATTTTGCCACAGGTATTCCCTCAATCTAAAGTAACAATAGGTGGCAAAATAAATAATCAACAACATTAAATGATGTGGATGGATTGTCACTTATGCGTACACCAATAATGTTAATGATAATCATCATTCTAATAATGGCAGTTTAATAACATTTACAAGAGCAACAACGAAGAGAAAGATGAATAAAAATGTCAATAAGTACTTCTGGTGAATGTTGTTCATTGGATTTTTTCGCTCTCTTATTGATTAAGCGTGAAAATGTCACATCACATTAATGGTTTTACAAATTGATGAGTCGCTCTTTTTTTATTATTGATAATGAAATTAATCACATTATTTGTTATTCGTAAAATAAAGTGACAATTCCATATACATATGTACATACATACATACATATGTATATACCATACGTATATTCTATAGGTATTTAATAAAATTATATAGATTTTCGATCATCTACCTCCGCTCTTCCTCTGGAATACGTTTTTTTTTTTGAAGACTTTAGACGTATTTATCACTTTGAAAAGAACAAAAACAATAAAGTCAACACAAGTGTTTTTCATTAATTGAAATTTCAGTATTAAAGATATAAAATGTTTAAGAAACACATGCGTCTCCAATAGAAATGTCTGAGAAGGGCCTCTAAAAAAAAAAAAAAAAGCAAAAATAAAAAAATTACTGTCAATCAGAATACCATCAGTTATCCTTCAGTTAAGGGTTTTTCAATCCTTTACAACGACGAATAGGAACTTTTTGGTATAGGTTTAAGCTTTTATCTACTTGATCGCTGCAAACAAACCTTTTTCATCCGACCTCTACTGTCAGCAATTAACTAGACTAAGCAAGCAGTTCGATTAAAAAGGCTAGAATTAAGCCAAACAAAAGTTGTTGTGTTCCATCACGACGACACCAATGCACAACCATCTTTGATGAACCGACAGAAACTGAAAGAATTTGGATGTGAAAGCAATTTCATTCATTCACCATATTGCTTGGACCTTTCAGCTTAAGATTCTCTGCATAACTCTTTCAATTGTGTAAATTTAAATTCTATACGACCAATAGAAACACATTTTGTAAAGTTTTTGATCCAAAAAATTTTTCTACGCTAATAATATATTGACTTTACCCTAAAGTGGAAATATTACGTTTTCGGTCAAACGTCTAGCAGAACTTCTTCGGAAACCCAATAGTTGGCCTAAATAAGTATATTCGGAGTGTTGTTTTATTATTTCACCTTTATTTGATGCTTTAAAATCAGTTGTTATTTTGCTTGTTTTCATTTTTCAATATTGTATCTTTTTATTATTTTTTTTTTTTAATTTAAAATCGTTATACTGTGTAAATTATTTTACAAAACTATTGAACTTAGTATGCATGATTTACTAAATCTCTTATTATATCGCATTCATTTTATTATTATTAATTTTTTAATGACACTAGTTTGGCTTGATTTTCTTATTACCAATGAAGTAAAGGTTTTAAATTTCAATTTTATGATTATTACACTAAATCTTATTAATAAGTTGGAAATATTGAAAATCATTAGCATAAAATTGAAAGCAATACTACGTACATTAAATAAATACAAAATAATCTACAACAAAAAAGAGAATCATATTTCCATTTAAGAACTTATGAACTAAATGATAATATACAGTAATAAATAAAAATAAAACAATTTTAATTAAATATATAGGTCTGTAGGTACGAAGTTTTTTTTTCAAATGGACAAGGTCGTTCTTATATTAAATATACAAAATATTGTCATTGTTTATAAACATTACCGATATTTATAAACATTGAAGTGCAGTTTACTAAAGTCATTTATTGAAAAAATAATGGCTTTTTTACTACCATTTATAAACATATATGTATGTACATATCGCTCTTTTAATGCAACATAGTCGTATCTCAAAAAAACTTAAACTTGGCAAAATGCGATTTAAGTTTTCAAGACATAAGTCCTATGATCTAATTGCCCTAAACACTTTTTGCTATAACTTCGGTTCAGCTTGGGATATAAAACTGATTTTTTTTCAACATGTACAGAAGGTCTAAAAGAGCAATTTTGCTTAAGTAACTACAAATTTTTAATTTTTTGAGATATGACTATGTTGTAATAAAGGAGCGATATGTGGTCGTGTTTGTATGTATGTAAAGTAAAATATTATTTGTTGCTTCAATTAGAAGAATTTATGTCCCACTTATTTCAATATGTTTTAAATCACTTACCGTTATTCTTTATATTCAGTTTAAATTTCAAAATTTGACACGATATTACCTACTTTTAAACTGTTTAACACTGCTTTATCTGCTTTTTATAAAATCTTGTTCAATGGAAAAGATGTGTTTGTATTTCACTCTTTCTGGCTTTCTACTCAGCACATGAGGTGAAAGTAAAACAAAAAATGCGCAGTTGTTAATTATAGTACCGAATATAAAAGAAATTCAGCGTGGGAATATTTAAAGAAATAAACCTGACGTTTAATATATGGAATATAAACCACTGTGCTTAAAAAGTATTGGAATAACATTTTTGTTAAAAATTCAACAGATTCCACGGCCTGACACAGTATTTTTTCTTTATTTAAGAAAGAAGAAATGCTGATATTGTATGTATGAATGAACAGTATACTGAAATCAAACGTTAAGGGATAATTAATTTTATATTGTTATTCCTGGGGATTTTAATTTAATTAGTAACTCTGTTTCAGTGCTATATTAAATCTATAACTACCAAAACAAAAGTTAAAGGTATATGTATCTTAGAAAATACTGACTAAAGAGGGAATCTAATGTATCAAAAGGACCATTATTATTCTAAATATTAAAATTAAATAGTACCTACATTATGTTGTAAAAATTACCCGCTTTTCTCAACATTGTATACAAAGTAGTATTCATCGTAATTTTTCATTCTACTTAGTTTAACTTAAATTACCTTTAAAACGAATCCACTCCTTTTATAAATTAATATACTTGCAGAGTATTTAATCAAGTAGGTTTTATTTTAAAACGAAAAATAATTATGTGACATATTTGTCAATAAGAAAAATTAATAGACACAGTTTTGTTCTCTTCGAAATAGAAAAGCAACGGCATAAAAAAAAATATAGAACGACAGAGATGTAAAGAGTGTTGAAAGAACAAAATCCGTTTGATTGCGTTTAGGAATTCAGCTGTCTAAAGAGCATAAGTCGAAGAGAGACAGATATATAAGGGTAGTGACAAAAGCCGGCAGTCGGTAAGAAAAGAACAAAACGGTAGACAAACGACTAGCAAACGTTATACCAAATTAGTGCTTGTGCCGCCGAACAGAAGAGAGCTCCAACGAACGGAAAAAACGTGGTTTTGCCGCAAAACAGAAAAAAAAACTGGAAAACAGTGCAGAGAAAAATTGTTGAAAAAAAAGAAGCGGGTTTTTCTTTCTAAAATTTGTATGCCAAAAATATAGAAACCGTCAAAAGAAGTTTAAAGAAATAACTGAAGAAAAACATTAACAAATAGAATTTCTTTGAAAACGGATTTAAAGAAATTTGAAGAGAAAAAAAAATTAGAATAAAGAATGGAAAACCAAAACTCCACTCAAACTCCTGCCGCTGCTACTGAGGAGGCTGCAGCCACTAAGAATGGCGGCAACGCAACTCAAGAAGTCTCATCCACAAGTAAGTCGTAAAAAAAATTTAACCCATAAAATCTTATTGAAAAATTGAGAGACAAAAATATCTAAAAAAGAAACAGACCAACTTACACGAATTCTATTTTCTCTTAGTTTTTTTTTATATCATTCTTGTTTTTTACATTGAAATTAAATTTTGGGTGGAGTAGTTTTTTTTTTCTTTATTTCTCATTCTCTGTATTTCTTGTTTTGGGCGAGAATAATGAAATCAATTTAGTAGTTAAACAGTGAACAGCAAAAAAAATAAAACCATAAGTAAAGAAAAAGACAGCAACAATTTGGAAAAAGAATATTTTGTAAAATAATTAGTGGAGGTGTTTTTGAATGTGTTTGTTTGTTTGTATTCCAAAATGACGCATTAACCAAAATATATGTGTTCTCTTAATTTTCTCTACTGAATTGCCACCCAAATGTCTCGTCAATTGCAACCAACCACCAACAAAACCAAAACAATTAAGCTTTTTCCATTTGTCTTCTTTATCCTTTTTCTTTGCTTTTGCAGCTTGTGCTATTCTGTTATTCTCGTTAAAAATTTTGAGGTTGTGTTTGTCAAAAGTCAAAATTGATTTTGTTTTATTCACATTTTTTTTTTTTTCATTACTCCTCCCGTATTGTTTTATTTGTTGTTGATCAAGGGCAAAAAGAGGTGTTTCGGTAAATCTGCATTTCCTCTTTTGTTGTATTTTGTTTTCAATTTACTCACGTTTTTCGTATTTGTAGTACATTGTTTCTTTTTTTTATTTTACTCGTATGACAGCTTTTTGGATTCTTTTTTTTTTGTATTCAATGTAATTGTTGTTGTTCTATGTGGCTTACATTTGTTTTTTTTTTTTTTTTGTTTTCTAAACGGTGTGGTTAATTTGTTAAGGAGTTATAAATATATTTGCGTTCATGAGTTTCTTTATTTTTTAATTAATTTCCGTTTCAAATAATTTGTTTTAATAAAAAAGAGAAATGTATGTACCTGTGTAGGTTATAAAATATCGAGTTATGAGATCAGTTTTTACAGTTATTTGGCATTTAACCTTTGAAACAATCCAACTTAAACTTGAACTTCTTAAAATAGATTGCAAATAAAATCATTTTTAATAACTACAGTAAAATTTAATAAAAATGTCGTTCCTTGACTTCACTGGAATAAACTTAAATCGCATTAGCAGCATTGGTGCAATATAAGGAATGTTACTTGTTAGGTACGCACGCATGCCATAAATAAACAACCGTTAATCTATTTTCGTATTCTTTATCTTGATTTAAATTTGGTTCAGTTCTTTCGAAATGCTATTGGATTATATTTTTTTAGAAAATTAGTTTATTTTCCAATAATATTTAAGATTTGCATTCTATTTTGGCTCGATCAAAATTGAAAGCGGTTTTTACATACATTATAGGAAATATTAGTTCGCTATCTAGAAAGATTTTAGTTTGAAATTTTATTTATGTTGTATAGATATGAGTGGGGAACAATGGAAAATGAAGAAAGTGCAGGGCAAGGCATATTTATAATAGGTAGTACCGTCTCTACAAAAAATACAACAATGCAAAAACAACAGGCATTTTGTTTTTGTTAAAGTGCACGCGGAATGTCAAAAAAATTAACCCTCAAACCTCCATAAGAAATTAATAAAAGCAATTAATAAAAACTAAATAAATTTTATATATTGAAATTTCTTTTGATTTTTATGTCATGTTAATTACGCTAAAGTGGGGCACCTATAAATTACAAAAAAAAAAAAATATTCCATGCAGCCAATAACATTGTAAATAACATCGTTTTGTATGGTCATCGGGAAAAATGGCAGATGTAAACGTTATTTGTTAATGGCCATAGTTAGGCACCTACTTGGAGAGACCGAAATCTTTTTTTGGGTAATTCATCACTCTCGTCTAAATAAATTTTAATATAGTAAATCTCGGTTGTAGTTTAAAATATATATGTATTTAGTGTTAAAGGCTTAAATATTACTAATCATCTTGCAAAAATATTAATAAAATTGGCCTTGAAATAGTAATCCTGAAAAGGTACAAATAAGGGTTTATTAATGCGAAAATGATTATCGAAACAAAAAACAACAAAATTTTGACATTTCAAATCTCCGTCAGCTGTTGAGATAAGGTTACCTCTATATGAATTTACCTGGGTGCAGGGTGAAAATGATTTTCTGTTTTTTTTTTCGTTTGTAATTGTCAATGTGAAGTTGGCTGTGGGTTTCCTATTACTTTTGATTTAAATTTCATTCATTTAAAAATTTAATGCGTAGACACGAAAATGGAGTTTATAAGAGAATCAAAGAAAAATTTCATAAAGCGAACCACCCCTACTAAAATTTCAATAACAATTTGGTTGGTGGTTAATTTAAATGTTTTATTTTTATTACTCTTAAATTTTTAAATTTTTATATATAATTCCAAATTAATCTAATCTACCTATATGTATGTAAATGTATTTACGCTTATATGTACTTTGTAATGGTAACAATTACATTCATTTACTATTTACAAGGTCACGCCAATAGACTAGCTGTGCGAGTTTTCGACTTGTCAAAAGTTTATTGTTTCTTTGTGTTTTGTTTTGATAATTAGCCGAGCATTTGAGTCACAACCCTTTAACGCTCACTGTATCTTTTATGTTTCGACAACTAAACACCCTTCAACACGCAGTTCCATTTTAAATCCAAATAAATTAAAATTTAACATAAGGTCGCATAATGGTTTTAATCAAAGTGTATGCATATGTGTTAAACCAAAAGTTTAATACCTACATACTTATTATGAAATATTTATTATAGTTGTTATCTGAAATATGTATCAATTTTAACGCTGATGGGGTTAGGTTGTTGTCCATAAATGAACTCTTTAGATAAGATAGATATTTGGATTAACAAAAAATTTGTAAAGATATGCAGGTCTTTCCGGTTAGGTACCTGTAAAACGGAAATATGAAAAATCGTTTTAATATCACAACCATCATTAAAAAAATATCTGAATTTGGACGCTTAATGAATGAAATAATTCCAGTTTTATTGTAAAATCAAACGAATTTTGAATAAATTAATTATAAAACTTCTATGTTGGCTTTGTATTTTTTGTAAGGTCACTTTACATAAATGTCCACTGATTCCTATTAGTTGTTTTTATAACGGCATCTTTTACAGTTTTTATTTTTTTTTAATAAGGACTTTTATCATTTTCTGTCTACAAACTTGTGAAATTTCATTTAAATAATAAATAAAAAATTTATTAATATTGTGAAATAAACAATAGAATTGAAAAGAATGAGATCATCAAGCATTTTCTTTGTTTAATAATTTTCGTATTTCTTAAAGTCAATTCTTAAAATTAACCCTTTAACTGGCGAATATACTTCTTGAATTTCTGTTTAACATTTCGAATTTGAAAATATTGGAAAAAATACTAAAAAAAAAAAAACAAATTGCGAAAGTAAATTAAGTATTTATTTGGCACAAATAATTGCTTGGCTGTGATTTACCTTATCTAATTTTTTTTTCATGTAAATGTTGCCATGATTTTACATTTCCGGCTTTCAATTTTCCAGTCTGAACTTGGGACTACTGACTATACGCATAAACGTATAAGCCATTCATTGTTTTCGTAGATAATGACGGCGATCCACAAACCACATGAATATGTTGAACTCCACCTGGATGTTTTTCACACAAAATTCTGCAATTACAATTATTGAATCGGGAATTATCTTCGTAGCTAAAGAAATTTATTATAAAAACATAATTTTGATGAAAACACATTTTTGTAAACGTTTTCCAATTGTTAGTCTATTCAGAGGCTACAAAAACAAAGCTTAGTAAGCATTTTTATGGCAAAAAAACATGCTGCGAAAGTTTCATCATCAGTTACGGGAATTCAATTATTCAGAAATATTTCATTGTGCTCGGTAGAGTTTTTTCTTTGCAGGCAGAGAATAAGATTGTCTAAAATATTATGTACAATTATAACGTTTGTTGAATTTAAACGATTTCGTATAATATTGTTGGCAGCACTGTAATGGCAATGCCTAACATTTACCATTGAAAATTTAATTTTTTTTTAAAAATTACCAGAGTATAATAAACAATAGTATGCACTTGATTTTATTGTTCTAATGCCCTTGCAAATACCGGTTTCTAAATATGGTTTCATGTTTTCGTTGGAATTATTTTAGTTGATATTTTTGGAACAACATTATTTGTTGTATGTATGTATATAGGTCTGTAAATCGAATATAGAAAACAAAAGATGAAACCAACATGTAAAAAGTGACCAACTATAAAAAAAATACTTGCGGTTTCAATTTAAAAGTTTTCATTAATGAACGTAGTAAATAATAACAATCAATAAATTCCAAAAATTTAATTAATTTAAATTCTACAGGCATAACCCTTTCAAAATTCTATAGCGACAGCGCTTTTCAAACTATTCTGTCTGAGATAATAGAGCACTTCTTATTGAAATTTTTTAATTTTCCTACAGGAAAAGCAAACTTAAACCCCCCTGTTATGTGGTAGTATAAATACATTGAAATTTGTTCTTAATTGTATAATTTGCTGGCGCTTATCGTTGTGTTTAGAATATGAAAAAGTACGTAATATTTTAGATTGTATTTATTACCTGAACTAATGTGATTTAAAATGAAAAATAAATTTTTTAAATGCTTTGCGTTCCTGCCTTATCGGAATAATTGTGTGAAAGACAAAATATTAAATAAACAACAAACCATTAAAATTGACAATAAAATGTGCTGCATTATTTTTTTTTTTATTAATTTTTTGTTTTTATATTAAATATGTTTTTATATTGCCTATAACAAGCCGGGTAGAGGCAATTATAGTGCATGGAAAATTCAACAGGTGACTTGAGATATCACAGAAACATGATAACAAAGGTTAACAAAGAACAAGAAATAAATTCTGTTTAAACAATAAGAGATTCTTAGATGTTTTTGAATTATAAAAATAATTTAATTTATCAGATTCTTTAATTTGCTAAATACGTTCATTCATTCATTCATACATACGTATGTACGTATATATAGTGTGGTTTGAATTTATTTAAAGGAAGATGAATTTTTTTTAGAAATAATTTGTTTCTAATTTATTTAAATTCAATTAGAATATCTAAAAAATTTTTGTGTGTGTGTGTATACATCTTACAAAAGCAAAAATATATTATTTTTTATTCCTTCAAGAAAAAGTATGTTTTCAAATAATGTTATTTGCCCAAACTACGCCTATACGATACACGAACGATGAGCATGATGAAGTCATTTTGTTTTTTGTACGTGTTTGGAAAATTTAATTAAAATTATTTGTTTTATTTTTAAATAAATTTTCTTGTTTTTCATTTTACAGTTTATATAACGCACTTGTATTGAATATTTTAAATATTCTCTTTTTAATTACATTAAATAAGAATTAATAATGATGGATTTTGGTTTACATTGTTTACCCTAAATATTATACACACAATAATTGTTTTTGTCTGTACGTACATATTACAAAAAGATTTGTTAAGATTTTTGTGTATCAATAATTTAATTGTGAGCAGAATCAAAGCAAGCTTAAATTTTACTATTTAATTACATTACGACCCAACATGTTGTACTTTAATTGAACTATAGATCTTAGATTAGAAATTAAGTTTTGTAAAATTAATGGGGTAAAACTTAAAAAAAGGACTTCTTAAACTATTAAATTAATTTTTAAATAATCAAAATCATGCTGCATTGGCAACTGAAGTTCGATTGCCATTCATAATAGAGCCATGTGTCAAATTTATTTACCATTATATTGTATTTTATTGTATTATTTTCATTTTACATATTTGTGAAGTCGCCGTGATCTAGCAGGTAGTGTGTTGGCTTATAAGACGTAAAAGCCAGGGCTCGAGTCCCAGGCCAGACATCAAAACAAAATACAAAAAGTATTTTTTCGGCGATTTCCTCTCAGCAGATTTCTGGCAAACACTCTGAGAGCAAATAAAATTGCCATGAAAAGTTTCTCATAAAATCTGTCGTTCGGAGTCGACATTAAACACACACAACATAAGTGGTGTGAGAAACTAGGTCAATAATCCTGACCGATGTATGTATGTGAAGATGAAACTATAGGACTCTTCTCCTAGTCTATACTACTTAGTAAACTTGCAACAAAATCATGAAATCATGGCATAATTTTTTAAAATTAAAATTTGAAATTTATATTAAAAGTGTTCTAATATTCTAATATGTGTGTTTGTTTGTATGTATGTCTGTATGTATGCTATAAAAGTGTGTTAATTTATAGAATTTATCATTGTTAAATTAAAAAAAAAAAACAAAATCAAATTGCTTGCTTGCTTGCTCTTGTATACAATTTTCATTGTATATACAAACATTCCATTTGCTTATATCACTTAGCAAATGATTCACACTCATTGTTAAAAAAGTGTTTTTCTGGTTTATCCAACAAAACTGTAAGCTATGATAATGGGCCACTAAACGTAAATCATATTTTTAGTATAGCATTTACCCCCTCTATTTTTTTTCTTTTTTCTCTATTAGTTGTCTGTTATTTTTAAACAATTTTTTAATATTTTTTTTTAAATATTTTTTTTAAATATTTTTTTTTTGTTGTTTCATAGAATCAAAACGACGAAACATTTTTTGACTTTGAGTATTGACTGTTAATCATCATGCTTTGCTCTTTTTCTTCTTTTATATACACTTATATGCATGTATGTATGTATGATTGTGTTTCCTTTTACAAAAATAATAAAATAACATCAATAAAAAAACAACAAAGGAGAAATAGTGATAACATGTTTTGTGTGTTAGAAGAAATAATACAAAAACAAAAAGAATAAAATAGAGAAAAAATAAATAAAAACTAAATTAGCTACTAGAAGTACAATATTTCTAGAAGTTGAGAGGAAATAACGTTCAAAGAAGTAGAGGAAAAAGAGACATGGGGAGGCGAAGTGGTGCTTTCAAACTTAAGTATATCGTCTTAAAAGTTTGAGTTTATTTTTCAAATGCAAGATTAAACACATATTTGCTATACCTTAGTTAGTAAAGCAAATATGTTTTGATCAAAACCAAGAGGGCAGGGGAGGGGGAATAGGGGGATATAAAGTATTTTATACAATTTTTGTGTAAATTTTCAAGAGTTTAAATATAAATTCGTTAAGCCAAACGAATATTTTTGTCGGACTTTTAATTGCTTTTTGAATTCTTCTAATAATTAAGACAAAATTTATTGTTGTGAATACCACTCCCAATTGTTTAATTCGTTTACACTCTCTCTCGGTATTCAATGAAATACCTGCTAAAAGAGAAGAAAAATTTAAAAGAAAAATAATTTTTATAAAATAAACTTGAATCTTGAAAAACTCTGTCATCTAATCATGTTCATGATTATATTTGATGCGCTCATCGTTTTTTAGTGTTGTGAATGTATTGTATAATATACATACATATGTATAATACACACTCAAATAAGCTGTTATACTAACGAACTTTATTAAAAACAAAATTCCTATGCCCTCTACTCCACTGCACCAATTGGCCTTCCCAAAATCACTCGGGCCATACTACTTGTATTTTGACTTTTGCTTTTTAGTTGTTTTTCTTTCCTTATGTATGTGCCCACACAGTTAAAATTGTTTCTCGCAAACAAAATACAATAATTTTTAAGCTTTATAGTAAATTTTATAATTAAACATTGGTCAATAACACACAGTATTCAGCGCGTGCTTACTTGTGAGCGCTTTTTGTTAGTTTTCTCTTTGCGCATTTTTTTTTTTACTTCTCAAAATCTATTTGTTGGCATTCTCTTTCTCTACATTTTCATTCTTTGTATTTTCAATATTTTTTCTTTTCTCCCGCCAATTTAAAAAAGTTTTTTTTTTTTGTTAATGTATGTTTAACATACAAATTTAAAAAAAAAACATTTACAAAATTCCTCTCGTTTTCTATTTCTATTCTAAAAATATTTTAATTGTTTTTGTTTTAGTTTTTCCTTTTACCTTGTGATGAACAATATTTTATTATTGCTTCTTTTTTGCTATTGCTGCCGTTGTTTGTTTTCGATTTTTGAGAAATGTTTGAAATAGAGTTTAGAAATTTTTTTTTTGATCTCGTTTAAAACCAGATAATACTATCATTAAGTGGATTTTTAAGTGTAACTCTTAAGATTATATTGTAATCAGGGACCGAAAATAACTCTTATTTTTGAATTTTTGATTTAAAAAAAGCAACCGCATGGAAATGTCGGACAACAGAACCAAGCATACCATTTTGATTGTCTTGGACCAAATGTTTATAAAATGGAATACTTTTAAAAGAACGATTTTATTTTTTAGAAAAATAATTAAAGTTTATTTTTGATTTTTATTTTTTCGAGCAAAAATAAAATGTTATTTTTTGACTTTTATTTTTTCAAGCGGAAATAGAAGTTAAGTTTTGACTTTTATTTTTTCGAGCAGAAATAAAAGTCGTTTCTATTTTAATTCATGATGAATTCATAATATTTATTAAAAAATTCTTTAAAACAATTAAAGTAAATTATGTTAAAGAATTTATAGAATTAAGTTTTGCAATAAATGTTAATAAATATTATGAAATAAAACAAAAATAACTTTTATTTCTGCTTGAAAAAATTAAAATCAAAAGTAACTTATTTTTAAGGCGTATATCTTAAGATTGTATTGTAATGTTTTTGTAATATAGAAATATATAATTTTAAATTTAAAGAATTTATTTTAAATATATAACATTCCGTTGACTATTGTAAAATATGGCTTTGGAAGAGAATAAAAGTTTTGATATGAAAAATATTCATTCAAATTATACTCGGTGTTTTTCTATAAACTTTTAAAAATCAATTGCAACCGTTTTTACGCCTGTGCTATTTTTAGAGTCTTTGATTTATACGGTACATAATTTAATCCCCTGTTGTGAAGTCGCCGTGGTCTAGTTGGTTGTATGTTGGCTTATTATACGAAAAACCAGGGTTCGAGTCCCAGGCCAGACATCAAAACAAAATACAAAAAGTATTTTTTCGGCGATTTCCTCTCTACGGATTTCTGACAAAAAATCTGAGAGTAAAAAAAATTGCCATTAAAAGTTTCTCATAAAATCTGTCGTTCGGAGTCGACTTTAAACTGTAGGTCTTGCTACTCATGTATAAAATTAACACACACAGCACAAGTGGTGTGAGAAACTAGGTCAATAATTCTGACTGATGGGTTCTAATCATCAATTATGTATGTATGTTATATGGCGAACGAGTTCACAGTTTCATCTATTTCGGAAAATTAGATAATGTTGTAACTACTCCACACTAATTGATGCTCAAAGTTTACACGAATCTCTATGGATAAACTTGTAATTCAATTTATCTAGAGAAAAAATATAATCCCATTACAATCTCGGGGCAATGGGGGACGGTTCACGTTGTTTCTCCTTTCAATAAAATGAATAATTGTTCGCCAATAAATTTTTAAAAATCAAAAAGTAAAAAGTGTATTAGTCAAATGTAATTTTTTCAGTCTTTACTTTATGTATATGGAACATAATTAATTTCTTATTTTTATAAGACAAACGATTTCACACGTTTGTCAAACACAATTTTGTTTTCCATATAAATAGACAAATGTGTGAAATCGTTCGCCTTATAAAAACAGGCCCTAAATAATATTTATTTTTAAAGTATAAATTCTTTTCGTATTACATATTTAATTTCTAGTTCAAACATTCAATTGCTATACAATTGATAGAAAAAAACAGGTTTTTAAACTGCTGTTATTTTTTTTTTTTTTTACTAATTTCCGTTAACATAAAGTAGAAGAGAATAGAAACCGAAAAATAAAGAAAGTTTGTGTAAAAGACTGTTTGTTTTCATTTTTCTATTTTAGACGATCACAACCGAATATTTTTAAGTGAATGTAATACTTCTTCTTGCTATCGTCTGTTATACAGTCAAACAAATAAATAATTTTATTTATCGTGAATTGTTTATTATCATCATTCGTCCTATGCATATAAGCTTTTTCTTCGTTGAATGTTTCTTTTTTATCGTTTTTCTTTTTTCTTTTAATAACTAAATAAATATTCAGTAATAAAAAATATCCAGGAGGTATTCAAAATAAATAAATAAAAAGGTAACGAGAGAACTCGAAAAATATAACACTTCTACAAAAGGTTAATAAACGATAATGTTGTTGCTTTTTATTTGTCAACATTATTATCATTTCGTCTGTTAGTTGTCTGTCTATACTTTTTTTTTATTTATTTATTTACTTATTTAGTTTCAACAATTTCGAAAATAAATCAAATCACAGCCCAGCTTGTGTTATACTTTATTTTTTTTTTTGTTTTTTTTTATTACTTTTTAATAATTTGTTTTTATAGTGCTGTGTGTTCTCCTTCAAATGCGCTTTTTGTATTTATTTTCTATTTCATTTCTCATTCATTTGCTCTCTGCTTTATACAAAATGGGTCAAATGTTTGTTATTATCATAATTGTTGTTGTTGTTGCTGTTGTATTATATTTCTCTTTATTCCATTTTATCATTTTTCTAATCTTATTGTTTTTGTTTTATTTACGAAATATATGCCACTCTATCATTTCACTTCTATCAATGTTTATTCTTTGATTACGAGTTATCAATAGTTTCACAATTTAAATTTATATACAATATATGTATGTATGTATGTACATATGTATGTAAGTGAAATATAGTGATTACATTACATTTTCTATTTATGATTACACTTAGCACATGTAACAAAAACACAATACAAGCAAATAGAAAACAATTAAAACAAAAATATTTAATAAAATTACAATTCATGTATGTACATGGAAGGTGGATATTAATATTGTACTTTAATATGAGAAAAAAAACGTGATATAATAGGTACTTTATCTAACCTATTTAATTTTTAATAGAACTCTATTACTTTTGATTTCATTTTAAAAATTAATAATACTTAATTGACTTGGAAATAAAGCTTAGAGCTAAAACATTATATTTTTATGTATTTTGTATTACTTTCTATATATGTATGTATGTACACTAGCTGCCCGAAGAAATATTGTATTTATAAACTATTCATACAAGACTAAAATGTAATATTTCTTAGAGCTTCTTTGAAAGGTAGCTCATTGTAAGAGTACTTATTAAAATCACATTATTTTTTCTGCACAAAGCTATCCATATTTAGAAAATATTCTGCTTTTCTATTGGTTTTTGAAGTTTGCGATGGAGTCAAGTACTTTTCTTGTTTACGATTTGATGTCTTTGATATATCACACTGTGATCGGAAAATCATTAAAGAGTTTATGACATTATCCAAAACTTTTAGTTAGACAGGAACACGGTATAGATATTGCTAGGAGACTATGCATTCATCACCAAACAGACATAAAGTATTTGATAAAAATGACACATGAATAGTGAACCATTTTTTGAATCGAATTTTCATTTGATATTCACTGTCATAACGTATCGAATTCGAAGCTTCCATGAAGCGAATGTTTACAAAATGTATGATAAAGGACCAGAGACGATGCAAAGAGTAAAGCTTCGAATATGGTGGCAAAGATATGAATGACATCAAGAAAGGTAATTGTGTGTGATTGGAATTGGAAAGAAAGTATTGATAAAGAGGAGCTGGTCAATCGATCGATTATGATATCTACTGCTATCAATTAAATAACAAATTTAGTTAAAATGGTCTGAATTGTTTTAGATTAGAGCATTGTGCCTGGACTTTCAAATTATCATCTGTTTCGATTTCTCTTTTAATTGTTTACGTTTAAATTCTGTACAGGGCTGAAAAATGCAATTGGATACATTTCTCGGCCAAAGAACCCAGCTTTACACTGACGCAATGATGCATTTCGCCAAAAACGATAAATTGTCGAAAACAGTACAGAATTGAAGTTTTCAAAAACAACAAGCTTCTATTGAGAAAAAATATACATTAGCACAGAAATCAAACCATAGTTTTTAAAGTTTTCGATGCACTGAATCTCGGAGATATCAATTTAAACATTTTCGTTTAAATATTGGAAAAAAACGCATTTATGTTTTTTTTTAATTCATGTAGGGTTGGGTATCGAAAATTTTCTTGTATCCAACTTTATTAACCTTTAGAGTATGGAGTGGGGTAACTTAGCTCCCAAAATTTTCGTTTTTCTTCGCAAATGCTTCTTTTATGCTAACATAAAGACATAAAAATCCCATTTTTCTTTGGGATTAGTTACCAAGTTAGATTAGTTAGGTTTTTAGTTACCATACTCCATACTTTATGTCAGAAATCGAGCTTCTCGCACTCTAAGGGTTGAACTGATTCCAAACGATTTTCTTGCAATATTTCTTGACCGTCCCAGTGGTCGTAACAGTTCGCATATGATGATTTGCAACATTTTTTCTTGTATCCATCCAACCTTATTAAACTGATTCCAAAAGGTTTTCCTGCAATATTTCTTGATCGTCCCAGCGATCGTAACAGTTCGCATATGACAATTTGCAACATTTTGTCGACATGTCCGAAAATTAAACTACACTGCTCTTCTAGTTTCGTTTTCACTCTCCTCGTAGTTAGTATTTAACAGAAAAGTCCACAAAATTTGACGCGTTTTGTATTTGGCGTGTCTGCGAACAAAACTGAGTCCAGCAACAAGTTAAAAATTCAATGTTTCTTTTTAAATACTACATCTCATATTAAACTTACGGTCCCAAGTGTTCTAATAAAAATATTTGAAAATTGTTACGAATTTCATATACACCTGAAGTGTTATCTCAGGTATTAAATTTTTGTATTAATTCATTCATAATGTTGAAAATATGAAACATTTTCAATATTTTTTTATTTATTCACTAAAATATGTACATTTTTACCACTGTATAGTATATAGACTACATGCACATATTAACTTTTCGGCATTTACCATCCGGGTGTAAGCTATTATGTCAGCCATCCAAAATTTTTTCATTCATTCATCATTTTTAGTTTAATTGGTTTTTGCACAGAAAATGTTTTCTTGTTCCTAAAATTGACATTCATTGAAGAAAATTTGTATGTCTTTTTCTCCTACATTTACATGTCCATACATACATACATCCATACTTATTGAAATATGTACTCGGTTGTGTTTTTCTTTTTTGCGCTTATTTGTGGATTGGTTTCTTAATTTTTTTTTATATAAATTTGGATACGATGACGATGTGTTGTGATATCATTATTATTTTATTCAAATTTCGAATGAAGTAATGGGTTTTAATTAGTTTAAAATATTTGAGAGTAGCTTTTTTTTTATTTAAATAGTACGGTTTTTTTGTAGTACCGAGTTATAAATTCATTACTATAGTAAATATTACTTAGGGCGGAAATGGCATGTAATGATGGACGATAACAAAAGCTCATGTATAAGGAAGACATTATTTGTTGTTTTTTTTTGTATGCAGAAAGCTTTCTTTCAACTCTGACGAAAATATTAAAAATGGTCTACAATATAAAATAACTGTTTTTTATTTAACACATAGACCTACAGATGAAATTTCGACTTTTAAACTGATTAAGACATTACTCGTAGTTGTTTTTTATCCGCGGAAATACTATGGAGTGCGTTGTTTCGATACCACTCTGATGTGCCCCTCTGACGGTATATTAAACTTGGTCTACAAAATAAATAAATGCTGTTGTTAGATGAGCATTTTATTTAGCACATGGACCTACAGATGAAATTTCGGCTTTTAAACTGCTAAAGACATTACTCGTAGTTGTTTTTTATCCGCGGAAATACTATGGATTGCGTTCTTTCAATACCACTCTGATGTGCCCCTCTGACGGTATATTAAAAATGGTCTACAAAATAAATAAATGCTCTTATAAATGAGCATTTTATTTAGCACATGGACCTATAGATGAATTTCGATTATTAAATGGCTTATACATTAATCCTAGTGCTTTTTTATCCGCGGAAATACTATGGAGTGGGTTATTTCAATACCACTCTGATGTGCCCCTCTGACGGTATATTAAACTTGGTCCACTGATTAAGACATTACTCGTAGTTGTTTTTTATCCGCGGAAATACTATGGAGTGCGTTGTTTCGATACCACTCTGATGTGCCCCTCTGACGGTATATTAAACTTGGTCTACAAAATAAATAAATGCTGTTGTTAGATGAGCATTTTATTTAGCACATGGACCTACAGATGAAATTTCGGCTTTTAAACTGCTAAAGACATTACTCGTAGTTGTTTTTTATCCGCGGAAATACTATGGAGTGCGTTCTTTCAATACCACTCTGATGTGCCCCTCTGACGGTATATTAAAAATGGTCTACAAAATAAATAAATGCTCTTATAAAATGAGCATTTTATTTAGCACATGGACCTATAGATGAAGTTTCGATTATTAAACTGCTTAAAACATTAATCCTAGTGCTTTTTTATCCGCGGAAATACTATGGAGTGGGTTATTTCAATACCACTCTGATGTGCCCCTCTGACGGTATATTAAACTTGGTCTACAAAATAAATAAATGCTCTTATAAAATGAGCATTTTATTTAGCACATAGACCTATAGATGAAATTTCGACTATTAAACTGCTTAAGACATTACTCGTAGTTCTTTTTTATCCGCGGAAATACTATGGAGTGCGTTATTTCAATACCACTCTGATGTGCCCCTCTGACGGTATATTAAAATGGTCTACAAAATAAATAAATGCTCTTATAAAATGAGCATTTTATTTAGCACATGGACCTATAGATGAAATTTCGATTATTAAACTGCTTAAAACATTAATCCTAGTGCTTTTTTATCCGCGGAAATACTATGGAGTGGGTTATTTCCATACCACTCTGATGTGCCCCTCTGACGGTATATTAAACTTGGTCTACAAAATAAAATAAATGTTTCTCTAAAATGAGCATTTTATTTAGCACATAGACCTATAGATGAAATTTCAACTATTAAACTGCTAAAGATATTACTCGTAGTTTTTTTTTATCCGCGGAAATACTATGGAGTGCGTTATTTCAATACCACTCTGATGTGCCCCTCTGACGGTATATTAAAAATGGTCTACAAAATAAAATAAATGCTCTTATAAAATGAGCATTTTATTTAGCACATGGACCTATAGATGAAATTTCGATTATTAAATCATTTAAGACATTAATTGTAGTATTTTTTATCCGCGGATATACTTACGCGGAGTGCGATCTTTTCATACCACTTTGATATGCCCTCATGACAGTCTATACATGGTCTACAAAATAAAATAAAATTTTGATTATTAAATCATTTAAGACATTAATTCTATTAGTTTTTATCCGTGGATATACTACGCGAAGTACGTTCTTTCAATGCCACTATGATGTGTGCCCCTCTGACGGTGTATTAAAAATGGTCTACAAAATGAAATAAAGAAATGTTGTATGACGTCATTAATAGAAAAAAAGTAAATGATTTGAACAATTCGCTTGTATTAGTTTAAAATGTCAAGACTCTAGTATACTATTTCAAATGATGCATAACTAAAAATAGCAAATCAATATAATTGTCTAAAAGAATGTAATATTTGTGTTCTTGTGTTGAAAACAAATCTTAGCTTAAAAGAAAATAATGAACAAGTGTTAACCATAAACATAAGACCTGGTATACATGTATCAAAGATGAATAGCGTATCAACTAGATGTAAACATAAGCCTTTTTGTTGAAGCTACATCTATCAAATTAGCTGTCATTTGTTCAGTATTTTTCGTCATATCGCTATGGACGTCCACAGACAACGGCGTGTGTTCGTTAAATGGGCTTTAGAGAAAAATCCATTCTGGATGAATTGGTATGTTAAAACCCAAAATGATCGAATTTGTTAGGAAACCAATCCATTTAAGATTCAGTAGCTTCCGAATGGATTCATAAAAAATCATTGTCTGTTGGGGATTATGGGCTAGCAGCATCCAAGTTGGTTCATATTCCTATGAGAATGACGTTGAACATAATAGGTCAGTGAATACCATCAATCAAAAGAACGTCTTTACGTATTACACATCTCATGGGAGAAGATAATTAAAAATAGAAATTAAACCCGTTAAAATCTATGACCTATTATTAACAAATTCTAAAATATTTGCAATGACATATCGTTTTAATCTTTTTTAACCTTTTCTCTTACAGCTCAAACTGTTGAGCCTACAAAACGCAATTTGCGCGTGAAAGACATGGAAAAAAATGCAAGAAAACAAATATGGTGTCAATTTCAGAGCCATATTTAATCGCATACCAGGTTTTGTAGACAGCAACAAGGCTGCTGAACTATTGGTCGAAACAGATGAGTTCAAAAAAGCTAGTAAGTTTTGATTTGCAATACTTTTTGATAACGAATTTATTGTAATTTATTTTAAAATTTTTACTCCTGTAGATCATATTAAAGTACAAATAGATCGTGCTTTATATGCTGCTAAATTGCAAACAATACTTGCTGGCAAGAATTTGTATTTGCCCGGTACGTTTGATTCTAAGGCTTTATACTTGAAGGTTGAAGTACCTGCCGATGCTACACCAGAGAAAAAAACTGAAATTCTTAACATACAAGATTTTGCAAAGCATCGCACCGAGATTAGTAAGTTTTTATACGAGATAAACATAAACTGTTTTCCCTTAATTTTTTCATATTCTCTGTTTAGGTTTGGAAAATAAAGTTGAATTGGATATGGTTATCATTGGTTCGGTTGTCGTGTCACGTGATGGTTATCGCATTGGTCGCGGTAATGGTTTCAACGATTTAGACATTGGTCTACTCATCGAAGTCGGTTCGATAACAGAGAAAACGGTTATCGCCACTATGGTTCACGATTCTCAGGTTGTTGATGATTTACCAACAAATCTATTCCAAAAATATGATACTCCAGTTGATTTGATTATAACACCGACCGAGGTAATACGTGTTGCCAAACGTTTGCCCCGTCCAACTGGAATATTTTGGGAATTGCTTTCGGAACGTCGCCTTAAAATCGTACCCGTACTTCAAGTACTAAAGGAAACTCAGGAAAAAGCCGGCAAAGTTATTGTCCTCAAAGAGGTCGATACAGATGTTGAACAAAATCAGCAGGGCCGCAATCGTTTTCGTTTCTTGACACGTCGCCGTTTTGGCGGCAATCGTCGTTATCAGCGTCGTACAGTCTCACAAAATAATGCCGATCAGCAGCAGGGTGGTGAGAATAATGGTCAATCAGACCAGAAACGTATGCCACAACGTAAAAGACGTTTCAACAACCGCAGAAGGCGCCCAACTAGGGTAAGTTCCTTTGTTATTTATCACAATTCAAATACGATTAAGAGTTTTACTTAAGATAAATCCGAAATATATCTGTTTTGATTTGTATCTGTGATATCCGCGATTATACTGTTCTTTCAATAATAAAAAAATAATTCCTCTTATACAATTGGAATTCCATTAAGAAAATTTTTTAAAAATCTAAGGAAACTCGTTAAAGTACAACTAAACGGTTTTATTCGTTTTCTTTTTAATATTGCTTCCTTGATTTTTAGTCCGAAGGCGATCAATCTGGCGTAGAATCAAAGAGTCAAGAACGCAAACCTATGGGAGGAAGAGGAAGACATCCACGCAAATATCGTCCAAATCGCGACTTTAGTGTTAGAGTCGTTAATATTTCGCGTCAAGTACACATCAAGGACCTGAAGAGTGAATTGCGTAATCGTCAATGTAAACCAATGTCCATTACATGGAAGCGTAAGTTAAAATTCATTTAAATTTTTTTTTTGTCCATTAACCAACCAACTATTGTAATTTCTTTTCTACTCATTATTCTTGAAATAACGAATATGAAAAACAGCCCAGTTCCGTTGCTGTTATTTGCATTTCGGCAATCGTAATGGTCAGCCTTGCACTGAAGACGATATGAATAAAGTACTTCAAGCTTTGAACGATCTCTCATTGACTATTACACCCAACAATAAAACGAAAGCTGCTGCTACAGCTACAAATGGTGAAGATGGTGCAGCCGGGGATAGTGTAGAACAACAACAAACAGAAACTGAGGCGACCACCGTACCTCCTAAGGTTGTCAACTTGAAGGTGGAATTGATTAAATACAATAAGAACAAGAACAACAATAATAATGCAGCATCTGATAATGCTGGAGCTGGTGGCGCTGTAAATGGCGGTGGAGATCCAGCTGCTGGCGGAGATGCTAGCTCAGCACGTATTGAGTCCGTCGATACCACTACGGTATAGTGTGAGATGCGGGCTGTTTTAAAACGGCTGTACTTTTGGTTTGGATATTTGGAATCGTGCATTATAGCTTTGGATGACGAAACACTGATAGTTTAGCATTATGTTGTGGTACTATATATACGCTCTTCTCTCTAATGTTTCATCATTCAATGTGTGTCATCATTTTTTTTATTTCTTTCTGCTTTTATATATATATATACTGTGTAATTTAAATTTGAAATTTTATTTTGATCTGACGAATGTCCATAATTCTTAATAATTTATGGTATTTTGGATTTTGCTTTCAACTAAACTTGATTATAAAACTATTGCGCACCATTAACTGATGATGATGGTGGCTGATGGTGTTCGTTGTTCTCTCTCCTTACATTATTGATGCATTTGTTATATAGAGATCTGATCTGATTTTGTTTTGAATACTCTTTAGCGGGAATTTGTTATAAAAAGTACTACCTACCTATTGCTGCTGTGTTGGGCGGATTGGTGTTTTTACTATTTCTAGCATATTTCCGTTTTAATTATTGTTAAATAATTAATTTTATGTAATTTATATAAATAATGTAATAATTTTTTGATATTTTTTTTTTAAATATTTATACTACAAACAAACGCTTAATTAATCACAATTAACAAACACTCGACGATTTCCAAATATCCACCAATTATAAACGTAATTTTTTTTTTTATTTAAAATCTTTTCTTTTGATATTAATAGAGGAAGGATTCCGTCGTTGCAATACGCTTTTCCAACAGCTGAGCTGTTGGCTAGGCCGCGTATCTGTGTCGTCATTTGAAAATCCTTTCATGTCCCCCTCTATATCAAACTGAAAATATTTTTTTTTTTTGAATAAATATTTAAATAATTTCTTTTAACATCATAAAAAAGAAATTATCTAAATTGATAAAAACAAATGAACAAAATGAAAAAAAAAAAAATTTAAAAAAAGCTGAAGAAAAACCACAAAAAAATTTTGAAAAAAAAAACATTAAAAAAATCAAAAAAAAAAGAAGTTTAAATATTGAATACTGAACTAACAACCAACCAACAAACAAAACAAACAAATAAATGAATAATGTTTATAAACATAAAAATAAACAGAAAAAAAAACAAATTAAAAAAAAAAACGAATTATTGTCTTGTAGTTACAACAATATTTAACATTATTATTGTAATTTAGTTTTTTTTCCCTTATAATTTAATTGTTTATTATTCATATTTTTCAATTGAATTGTAAATTTTGTATTTTTATACATTTTCTTGTTTGAATTTTAAAGAAAAAATTTCTTTTTTACATTTTTTGTTTTTATAATTTAACAACATCATCAATTTACCTTATTACCATATAATAAAATAAAAAAAAACAACAACAACAAAAACAATGATAAAGATATATTACTTTCCTTTTTTATACAAAAGAATTGAATAAATATTTGAATGATGAAAATGAAAAATAAAAAAAAAAACTTGTGAAATTTTGAATCTAAAGATAGTTAATAAAACAAGAAAAACAACAAGAAATGATAACGAAGAAAAACTTTTCATTCGATTTCTAACCGTGTCCACTATTTCAATTCCACTATGTCCAACCGAAGTTTCATAATTTGTAGTAAATGGAATTTTGACTTTGATACGTCTCTAGTTTGGGATGGAAGCAACATTTCTTCGTACTAACGAAAAGATGATGACATCATTTCAATCGTAAGAAAAGATTTCGTTCGGGCGTAACGCTAAGTTATTATTTATGGAATAGGTATAAAACAAATTCATTCGTCATTTGTCGTGTCGGGATAAAAGGCAACTGTGATGCCAACTATACAGTATTTCCTCGCTTTATGTTGTTTCGATTAACGTCGTCAAAAATTTTGTTCCCTTAAACTTCGATTTGTGTTGTCATTGGATTTACGTTGCCTCTGTTGTATAGAAACAAATACGATATTCTACTTCCCTTTTAAAAGAAATTCAATACTTATAATAAAAATTTAGTATGAGTCCTTCGAAATTCGATTTACGTCGCCTTTTTCCGGAAAATTCTACGACGTAAATCGAGGGAATACTGTATAGAAGTGTAGCCAAGGCACTGAATGAACATTATCAGTACTGTACAAATTTAGGAAGTCGGTGATATTGATCAGCTATTTATAGTGTTCAAATTTATGGGATTCAAAAGGCCGATAAGGTATTACGTGTTTGCTGAAATTTGAAAGTTTAGTATCTCTGAAAGGCTTGAGGCAGGTCAGTGTGACAGATAAATTTTTGAAGTTTCGCCAACGTATGAAATAAACTTTCCGATGTTTATCATGCGAATTTGTCAACTTCATCATGGAGAGTGTTCTGCAGAAGGTGGAAGTTCATTCCAAATGCACAATTTTATACGAGTGTTCAATTACTTGCATACGTCGACGACGTCAACATTATAGGCCTTACAAAGGAGATATCACTGGTGTCTTTAGTGCTATAAAACAGTAATTTGCCAAGTTGTGGATCTGACAATTAATGAAGGTAAAGTAAAGTACATTTTGCCGACAGCTAGGGACTTGAAATTCTTTTACAAATGAAATTTTGAAGTGTTAATAATCCAACTAAATTTCAATTACTATTAGCTACCTTGGATTGGTCATTACTGTCGTAAGGCAATTAACGTATCCTTAATCCTCTATTGCGTGGAAGTATGAATGCTGTTACATAACTATGCTGTTGTTTTGTAAGCATTTTCGTATACGGATCAATAATGAGCTGTAGATTGGTATGACTAATCTGGCGCCCATGAGAGAATCCTAGGACAAGTCGAAATGTAATAAACGTAACGCCAATGCCACTTGATCAAGTAAGTAGTTATTGAGTGCTTGAATAAATGAGAATTTTTTTTCAATTTTTTTGGATTCAAGTAATTAATTGCCATTCTTTAGTTTGTTCAATTGTTAATAATTCGATTTTTATTATGAATTTCTTTGGTATTAAGGAAAAAAAAAAAAATTCCAAGTCCATTTTTTTTATCATATTATGTTTTTATTTATAACTTAATTTTTCTAATAATTTTTCTTTATTTTTTTTTTACATTTTATTACACATGTAATGTACTAATAATGTAAATTACAATAATTGTTCTAAACATTTATTAAAAATATTCATTTGCTTCTTAAATCTAATTACATGTTGTATAGAAAGTTAAAGTAAAAAATTAAATTAAATTTAAGTTTTTTTTAATTACAAATTCAGTGACATTTATGCTGGTATTTGATATTTACAAAATTGTTAATCGAATTGAAAGTTCGATGTTCAAAAACAGAGCTTGAAACGTATTTCAGAAAGAATTAAAAAAAATCTAAAGTTATCCACACTGTTCGATATTCTCTTCATTTTTTCATTAGTTTTGTTTTTAACTTAAAAATGGGCGGCCTCCTAATCACTTAGAATGTCGGCGTAGAAGAGTTTATCGAAATTGTACAATTATCTAATGGTCCTAGTTTTAATCCTCCATCTGACTAGACTGAAAAAATCTGAAAGCCTCTTAAGTATTAGGCATTTCTTTGGTAAGAAAAATTAAAATATTTTTTAATACGCTTTTGCAAGTTATAAGCCAAAAGGACTCGTTATGTGTTTATATTGTCAACAATCTCTGATATTAGAAGTTTTCACTTATAACTTTGCTTTTATACCTAGAATTCTAGAAAAATGCTTCACATAAATTATCGTTAAAATAAATTATCATGAAAATAAATGTAACCGTTTCGGATTTCGTCGTCGCTTCTCTTAATCTACCTGCTCACTGGCTCAAAGAAGTGAAGACGCTTTAAAATACATTTATAGGTTAGTAGCATATATAGATGTATGTAGTTTCAGGCATATTAGAATATCAAAATATTCCAAAGAGTTTGATACTGTGTCAGAACATATTTGAGAGAAGTAATGCTTTTGTATGAAAAGCACTGGAATATATATAAGAGGTTCACTGTTTCAATGCAGCAATGTGAGCAAATCAATTCGCAAGACCAGAGTCGTAAAACAGGCTAACTGAGAGAGAAAGCGTATGTGATGGAAAAACTTAATGGCAGTTTTGACGATCAAATCCATGCTATTTTAGTAGTAAGTAATCACTTTGTGAAACTATCGAGGACCTTCTCTGCAACAGTCGAGCCATTAGTAGGTTGAGGATCCTAGGCAGAGGTTTCTCTGAAGGTTTCAACTTTTTGTCGACAGCCGACATTAAGGCGCTCTCTATGAATTTATATATAATTTGAGCTAGTTAAGGAGTCCTAGGGCTTCAAGGTTGCAGTCGTGCTTTCTTGTGTGTTTGTGGCGGTATATTCCTTCGTCTCCTTCTCCTGTCTTTCCTAACTCTTCTCCTTTTCCAATTTCCGTATCTTCTTTCCTATCCTCCCTCTTTCTCATCTCTAGGCCTTATTACAATGGGTCATTTTGACCTACGGGTATTATACGTATCCCAAACGAATGATTGTTTTGTAATATCCAAGTTACATTTTGAATTTGAATGTTGTCTTAAGGTACTAAAAAATTTGTATCCATTTTTGAAATTAACACCAGCTTAACACTTCGAAATTGTGAATTTATTTCAAGTTCCTTTTTTTTTGTTTTTTCTTTATGTTTCTATTTAAAATATAAAATAATTGCATTTCTAAAATTCCTTAATTTTGATTTAAATTCATAAAAAAATACGATTTTTTTTTGATTTTTCAATTTGGTGCGATTGGTTGGTTGGTTGTGTTAAAGAATGAATTTCTTTCTCATTTGTGCTACGTGTATGGTGTTGTGGTGGTGTATTCTTTGGTGAAACCATTGGGTTTATTTTTGTTCGTTTAATATATTTATTTTGTTGTTGTTGTTGTTGTTCCCTTTATGAGGCACTACCACTTTTCTGCTGATGTGGCGAAGGTGTGCGATCAATAAATTCAATATTTTCCGATGTTTTTGATTTTTTCGAACCCGATCTTTGGCATTTCGAGCACATCTGCAGGGTAGAGCTTAGTGTTGCTAATGTATTGGTTGAGTTGTTGGAGTTGTTATTGGATTTAGATTTAGTAACCTTTTCAATGGGTTCATGTTCCGTTATGGAAGACGACGTTGTTACTTTCAAAGTTTCTAATAGAGGAGTCTCTATAATGGGAGCCAAACTATTGACCACAGAATTTGCCATGGCTTCTTCCAATTCTTTTTCCCATTCAGATTCTTTCTTTTCCATATCCTTACGTTTGAGCTCTTTGAAGCGATTATAGACAATAAACTCCTTGACAAGTGAGGTCTCGGGATCACTGTCACGTTGGGCTGAACGCTGTTTGGCAAGGCGTTTTTTCTTTTTATGTAGCGGGCGGGTTTCGACTATCATTTCTTCCAATTCAAGGCAGGGATCACAATTCAAATGGTCTTCGGGTGGCTTAAAAGATGGTTTTGTTTTCTTATCCAAGACTTCTTTAAAATCGATGTGACGTAGCAATGGTGTCTGTTGTAGTTCCTGCTGTGAACTTATGCGTCCTCCCGGATGTACACAGAGTAGCTGTAAGAGAAAATCATCCCGTTATTTAAATAAAAGCAAAATGTCTGGTTTAGTATAACCTTTGTTATTAAATCGATAAAATTGTGGCTCCAGTAGCGAGGATAATGTATAGGGGCACTTAGAATATGTTTGACCTCCACTAAAGCTGTATTGGAATGCACTGAAAAGGGTCGTACATTGCCACGCATTTCATATGCCACCACACCCAAAGACCACCAATCAACAGGAAATGTGTAACCAGCTACAAGAAAAGAAAAAAAAAAAAGAAAATATATTTCACATAGGAAAAGTCATGCAACCAATATTGGAAAACAATATTTCATGTCAATTTAAGTTTCAATTGTTTTCGTGTTGAAGTAAATGTGGCATATGATGGTACGTTACACATCCATATGTATGTGCCCACCATAACATACCATACCACACCACACCAACCTCAACTCAACCCAATCGAATTGAACTCATTTTCAATTTATTCTTACACCACTTACCCAATTCATCCAGTGCACACATAAAAACTTCAGGTGCCATATACGGTTTTGTACCTGACATGCTACAGGCAAGACCATCTTTAGCCAGTCTTGTTGCGATATTAAAATCAGTCAAATGTGCATGACCTGAAGTAATAAAAATAAATAGAAAACGAAATATTGTCAGATATAAATTGCTTTTCTATTGTTTTTGTTTTTTTCGATAATCTATCAAAAAAAAGAAAAATAGTTTGCGGCGCAAAAAGTTCTTTGTTTTCAATAAGCAAAAATTGATTAAATTCGTTGTTATATTGAATAAATTTAATTAAAAAAAAATTTAATTAATCATAGACAATATAATAACTGTTTGAGAACGAATTTTCAGTTGTTTATTTCAGATACATTTTGTGGTTTTTATTAAAAACCTAGCGCCCTGGAAGTCTAGTGGGTAGTGTGCTAGACTATTAGCGTGAGGGTCGTGGATTCGATTCCAACCAGAGGTTCTGGTTCGTGGCCCTACAACGAGCATATGGTCTAATTTACTCAGCTCGTCGTATATAATTAGAATATAATTTGTAATTGTATTGTAATTAGTAAATAAATAAATATTAAAAACTTAAGTGGATAAGAAACGTAAGTATGACTTTATAAACTCCAAGTGCACACAAGCTTTGGCATTAAAATTACGTCAAAACAATGATGATGCACTAGAGTGAGTTGGCATGCCGTTCAGTTCGCGATGATCAGATACAGATTCAGTCTGAATGTTAATAGATGACGTTAGTAAAACCTTTGGTCCCTAGCCCTGGTGAACTAGCTTCTCATACAACTTATGATGCTGTGGGTGCTAATTTTAGCCATATGTGGCGGGACCTACAGTTTAAAGTCGACTCCGAACGACAGTTTTTTTTTACAAACTTTCCATTTATTTCCAGATTTATTTATTTCCAGAACTTTTGCCAGAAAACTGTGGAGAAGAAACGGCCATATCTTTTCGTATTGCATTTTGTTGAAGATGTCTAGACCCGGGTTTTGAACCGATATTTTACACTAACTACTCTATATTAGCATTATGTAAAATTAATCTACCAAAAAATATGCGAAGAGACCGAACTATGGAGAAGCGACTAGTGTCAAGCTCAAAGGGCTTTTGTTATTCGACTAACTTTAAAGATTTTGTGTAAGGACTTCGGTTCAAGAACTACCCATATAACCATATTCAGTAATGCATAGTTTGGTGTGGTTGAAAATCGCAAACTTATCGTCAATAGAGCAACGTACTATATGGTGATTAGTAATGAAAGACTTTGATTTGATTAACATGCGGTTTAGGCTTACCACACGTAAGGCCACAGTTCAAATGCGTGGTCAAATATCTCCAACAAAACGAACATGAAAAATATTTCTTTCGCAACTTCCTCTCAGCAGATTATGAAAGTAAATAAAATTGTCATGAAGAAGTTTTTTAAAAACAGATCCCGCCATAATCCTAACTGAAGTGTTGTACTGACTCTTTTAATATGTATGTAGTTTCGAAAAGATGGTGTCCTATTGCATAAAGCATAAGATACTATAAACCTATTTATGGTTTAGAGTAATCCATTATCTACCAAGATCATGCGATTTGATTCAAATAGTATATATTTTGTGGGGATATCCTGCTACAATTTCAGCCCGAGAGGACTACATTACAACTGTCATTGCCGTGATACCAGTCGAATTGCTAAAAAGCTTTCAAAATTAAAGTTTATGGCTAAAATAGTGGGCACCATTTTCATTTTGTAAATGATAGAAGTCTTTTAATTCTTAAATTCGAAAACACGAATTTTTAGTCGAACTCGCCTGATAACAATTTAGTTTGAGATTACATTTGTCTAAAAATTTTTAAAATTAATGTATTTTCAATTTTAAAAACAATTTAAATTATTCTTGTTTTATTTGCACTATCATACTCTGTTGTACTGTGATGCGTATGATTAATGTTTATTACGTTTTTCTGTTGTTGATAGTACTCATACGTCGTGTGTTACTTTATGATGCTAATGAAATATAACAAGCGTTAAGCAGAATGAAGAAAAGAAAAAAAGAATAGGAATTATACAATAACAAAACAAACAATGATTGAATATTAAATCAGGAATGGAAATGAATTGAACATACGAATTTAAAAGTAAGTAATTCTGCTCATATCGATGAATATTGGAAGCTGGTTTGGCTTCCATTGATTGTTTACTGTTTATTCTCGTCTCTGTTATATTCTCGTCTCTGTTTCGCGTAGGGAGCTGTTAGGAAGGAAATAATTGCAGGATAGGATTTTTGTGAGTATTTCCCATTTTGTAACATATTGATATTGAGTTCGATTTGAACGAACATTGGGGTGTTACGGTCCATATGTTTAGAGCTGTTCTCGGAGTGTTTTCAGATAATAAGCATGGGCGGCCATGAGAGTTATACAGATGGCTTCGATATAATGGCTGGAATTGGAATTTTAAGAGATTGTGCTAAGCTTTGAGTGTAGTATGTTTCAGGTGTTTGCAATTACCAGGACGGCGGAGCTGTCATTGCGTCGTGTTATACGTTAGTTATCTATGTGAATAATCAGGCTGCTTTAATGGCATCGATTTTTAGTTAGGTTTTACGTGGGGTGGTACTTCAGTCTTATTAATCGAGTGATCAGACGATGCGCAGATACTTCATGATAGAATAAAGGAAATTGCAGAATCTCTAGTCTATTACGGATCAGATTCTAGCGTTTCAGAACGGAATGGTTACTAAATCTGTTTAAGGTACCATAAGTATTGGTTTTTAATTGCAACAAGAGCATGAACTATTGTATGCTTTATTGATAACTCTTCTTATTGCAGGGTTTGTAGAAATGTGGAGGGCATACTTTATCGTTGGAAACTGTATCGTTGGTCTCAAGCAGAACGGCCTTAACTCGCTTATTTTTTTTTATTAAATTTTTGTGAAAAGGTGTATGTATTTATGTTAAATGTATTGGAATCACAAAAAAACAGCTTCGAAAAAAGTGTGAGTTAGAGCCTTTCTACATGATACCGACGGTATGTGGAAATGTAGAAGAACCCTGATGCTATCTAGCACATTCTTGATCTTTGTATACAGATCTGCTGATTAACCAATAAATGCCTAATGTAGTCATAATGTATGTATGTATACATTTAAAATTGTTTGTCACTATTTTCATAATACCATCTCTGGCTCAGATAATACGAGTACTTTACATTTCACATTTGAATCGTTCTATTTGATAAGAAATGCAGTTAATGTCTGTTATTGTTTGTTTGCTCTTTCACCAAATGCGATGAGATTGAATTCAATAAAAATGTCAATCATATAGATATGCAAACATATAGACCCTCATAAAAAGACACAAACAAAATGTACACATTTTTAAATCTAACCGACACTGAAAGCATATTGGAAACTGTTGTTGGTTATTATGTAGGGAAAAAATCCTTCGTCTCAATGAAATCAATGTGAGCGATGGCTTTGGTTTGTGCTCTTGCAGGAAGGGGTTTCATTTAAGCAAACATAGTTTCATACTTATGGTAAAAGCCACATATCTATTTAAACAATACAAAACAAACACTCTTTCAACTACTGCTTCTACTATTACTACTGCTTGAAACTAAAAGGAAACTTAAGCAAACAACTCATACATCCACACACATTTTGGATTATGAGTTTAGAAATCTTGCATGTTGGGTTTTCAAGGCTATCGGGTTACTGATACAGTCATTGACAATTGTTAGACCGCACTTAATGTGCCGTTCTAAATTTGTATCACATTTTTTGAGTCCCCAAATAGGGTTGAAATATGAAAAAAAAAATTCTTTTGGCAACTTTCTCTTAAAAAAAAAAACCATTCCTGCTGTCAATCAAATACACATGACTGTATATTTACTAAGTTTTTCTTAAAGTTTTATTTCTATTTTAGGTAAAACATCTGTAGGACATATACTTAAAACGTATTTATGGTATACACAAACGCATGTACATATATGCAAGTACAAGTCGGCATGAATGGGGCTTTTCTTTTTAATATCAACACAAGTTTTATTTTGCATTGAAATCTGTTAGTTGATGGGTTTAAATGTGTACGAATAATAATTATTTTATCTCTCTATTTGAAAAATGTTGACTTGAAAAACCTTATTTTTAATAGGTTTTATTTTTTTTTGATTTTTAAATGTTTTAAAACAAAGAATAGAATTTTATTTAAAAAATTTACGGCTTTGAATGGGAACGACTTGAGAGTAGAGTAAATAATTTCTCAAAAATCTGTCGTTCGAAGTCATTTTCAAACTGTAGTTCTTGTCACTTATGGATATAATTAACACACACAACATAAGTGGTGTGAGAATCAAGGTCGTTATCCTGCCTGAAGAGTTTTAATAAATAATTAAGTAATTGTGTTGATATATTGTCGAAATTGTTTATTCGTTTATAACATCATTCAAATGTCTGCCACTTCTTCTCGGGGTGCTACAAACCGAAATAATACAAACACATAATTGATCATTACAACCCTAATGGTAGGATTACGACCTAGCTTCTCACACCACTTATGTTGTGTATGTGTTAATTTTATGCATGAGTGGCGGTACCTACAGTTTAAAATCAACTACGAAAGACATATTTTTAAGGAGTTTTTCATTGCAATTTTATTTATTCTCAGAGTTTTTGTTAGAAATCTAATGAGAGTAAGTCACCGAAGCAATATTTTTTCATATTTTTTTTTGTTGGTAATGGTAATGGTAAAGGTCATTACAACCCTTCAGTCTGGATTATTGACCGAGTGTCTCATGCCACTTATGTTTTGTGTGTTAATTTTTTGCATAAGTGGCGGGACCTACAGTTTAAAGCCGACACCGAACGACAGATTTTTTTTTTTGAGAAACTTTTCATGACAGGATTTTTTATTTTCAGAGCTTTTACCAAAAACTTGCTGAGACGAAATCGCCGAAGAAATACTTTTTGTATTTTGTTTTTATGTCGATCCCTGGCTTTACGTATAATAAGCCAACGCACTACTTACTAGACCACGATGACATTATTGCATAATGATGGCATGGGTTATACTGATTTTGGCGGATCGCGTTTGGATCGTTAGGAAAACATCATAAAAACAAGTTTAACCGCTTCTAATTGCAGTATCTCGGCGGCCAATTAACATCTTCTCTACATGAGATGACCATTCGTGTAGAATACCTAATGTGGCGTGATCTGTTTAGTACGTGCCGCCGTCACATGTCTTTAGCCTTCAGGTCATCTAGTTTAAGTCAAAATAAGTTGGAAAACGTTATTCAATATTGCTTCCTTTTATTTTCAAAGGAATATGAATCGACAATTTTGTTTATTCACGTACCCATTCATCCAGGAATGGACATTAACGCTGAAGATTATTTTTTGCACGACGCGTTGCCCGTTCAGCATTTTCAATTTGATTGAGTGTTGGCTTATGATTTCAATGGATATAGATCTCTAAGACAATCACATTTTAAAAACAGTGAAGTCTTTAAAGACGGTTTAAAAAATTCTATAAAACTGTGGGGATTTTTTTATCAGTAATTCCCAGGAACATTCCTTTCCAGAACTTCATTTGTGCGTCTGTTTGCTTAATAACAGTGAAAAATACATACTTACATATGTCAATGAAAGAAAAAAGTAATGAATTCGTAGAAAAATTGTTTAAAAGTAGCAAGTACGGTGAGTCAAAAAAAAAAAAATTAAAAACTTTTGCATTAAACTTACCAGAACCATCCAGTAATATGTTATCTGGTTTCACATCCCTGGAGAAAGAAAATGTAAAATAAATCAACAAATTATTTAAGAATTTTAGATATGAAAAATAGTTTAAAAATGAGGGGATGCATTTTTTTATATCAAATATTGGGCATTTATCGTTACTGTTACGTTGGTTATGATTTCTTTTTGAATTTCTGGCTACTTCTGGATAATATGTGACAAGAGAATTATTAATTTTTTGAGGCCAAGAAGGTATCAAGCTAATTTAAGTGAAACGTATTTTAGTTGGAACGCTTTTCATCAATCGCATTCATAGCAGCCAGATAAATGAAGCATCAAATCGTCAAATATTTGGAAAAAAAATCATCGTCAAAGACTTTCATTGGAATCGTAAAAAAATCGTCAGAAAAAATAAATAAATAAATCGAAAGATTTTGAAAACAAAAACATAAAAAGACAATGTTAAGCAGGGATAATATTATATCATCTATACCTATGTGTGGTGTAAATATTAAGGAGTCAATAGATCTTAACTTTATGGGCATGAAAATTCAGTGTGATGCTCGCTTGGTATCTTAAGACGTTGCAACAAATACTACACTTCGTCTGATCTATTTACCAATTACACCATTTATAACCGACTGAAAATGGAATACAACTTTTATACATAGGTCGTTGCTTCAACATCTATTATGAGACTTCTCGACCGCGTTCAGGAGAGGGCTAAGCTGCTCAGTAATGACGGTATTCATGCATTAAAACATCGTTGCAATGTGGTTTGTGTTTTACTCTTCTATCGCTATTACAATGGATTTTGCTCGAGCGAAATAAGAGACTTGTTCGCGAGAATCATTTATTCCTACGTAGCACTAGCCTTCTCGGCGAGCACATCCGTATGTGAACGATTGACCAGTGGATCGAACACTGAATTACAGCACCCTGAATTACAGACAAAATTCGTTCTTTTGTCGGACTATTCGTATGTGGAACTCCCTTCGTGCAGAAGGTTGTAATTTTTTGGATTTTAAGGCATAAAATACAGACGAATTATCACAGATGTTCGCAAATAATTTAGAAATATAATGCAAAACAATAAAATACAAAGTTTAAAGTGACTTTTAACATGTTAAAGTAAGGAATATGATGCAAATTTTTAATTTAAAAATATCGTCAAAATACGGACATAAATCGTTACATCGTCAATACGATATTTTTGGAGTAAAAAAATCGTCAAAATGACGAAAAATCGTCAAATCTGCCAGCAATGATCGCATTCATTGTCTTTGTTAGTGGACGAAGAGAAAAATATGCCAATATACTAGTGTTTTCAGTAAGATAACAACCCCAAATACTACTTCAGTTTCGTTTTGTTCCTTAAGGTCTAATTTGCCTTCTATATAGCATATTACAAATTTAACTATTTGTTTGATTAATTTTTTCACAAGAACTTTTATAATTTCAAAAATAACACATGGAAAAAAATTCAAAGGAAAGAAGCCTCTAAAATAAAGATAATTTGTGGCCCAAGGGAAACTATTCAAAAATGCATTGAAACCTAAGAGTTCAGGATATAAAAACCCATTAGTGCAGAGAAGAATACGAAAGACTTTAAAATTGTGTTTGGCAAATACGGTGGAATTGAAAAAAACTCTAATTTGAACATTTTATATCTTTCTATGGCATCGATTTCAATCATAATTTCCATTTAAACTGAAATATTTTTTTTTACTTTTCCATTCAAGTCCTCTTTTTCTTTTATGATTTCATTTTATTTAACAAGTCTGCACAAAGGACTCTTAAAAAATTTTTATTGACTATGGTTAATTGAGCAAATAAAAAAACCAAGCGAAGTGTCGATGTGTACTCACCTGTGAACAACTCGTTGTGTTTGTAAATAATCTAAAGCACTACCAAGTTCACAGACTAATAAGGCAACACTCTCCTCGGAAAACTCCACCTGTAACAGATATTTATAAAAAGAAAAACAATTGAAAAGAAAACATACATTCATACATATGTTCGAATAATGTTCGAAACATTAATAATTTACGATGTGTAAAATAAGATTTATTGCACCCCAAAGGTAAAAATACAATACAAGAGGAAAATGTTGCAATAAAAAAAAAGAAAACAACACTGAGAAATAAAATCCTTTAAAATAAGAAAAAAAAAACAGAGAAATTAAAAGAAGGGATACAAATAAAAGTAACATGTAATCCTTTATACACATTCCTACACTAAGTCCCAGAAAATGATCATTAAACCCAAAATCGTCTTTAATTTCTATACATTTCTGGACAGAGAAAGAGAGGGAGAGACAGATATTAAACACGCCACTCATTATGATAACAGATTTGTTTTCTTAAATGTACCATAACAATCTTAATACGTATCATAAATATCCACTTAAGTTACACATCACAACAGCAGGAGTTCTTCTAAATCCTATATTAGTACGTCATCTATGATAAGATGCTTAAAATTTGAATACCGTGTAAGGCACCTACGTGAGATTAGTAAAGTTTTGAAGCGATATCCTTTTAAATGTTGCTAGGTATTGTCCATAGTACAAAATTTATTTTCCAAGCTTATGTCCGTGCTTCCAGCAACCAGTGTAAGTTTTGTATCCTCAACATTTTTTACCGCAGTTTTTTTTCCCCTTAATATGGGATCTCGATATTAATCTCCTCTTTTGTAAATGTATTCCTATAAATGTCACATAGTATGCCAATCTTGGCATTAAATTTTATTGGTGTTTCAAAAAAAGGCTTCCATGTTAACGTCTCAATTATTTGATATGGTCGTGGATATATTTATAGCGAAGCAAATCAGTTTATTAAAGATATTCCTAAGAGCCTCCACAACTGTTTGAAGCACACGTATATTTGTTAATTTGTTTATAATCTCATAGGCGTCTAGAGATAAGCATAGATGAGAAGAGAGCCGCAAACGTGGGATTGAGACTGATTTTTTTTTTTTTATAAAACTCCTACTAATGCAGTACATTGTTCAGGTTTTTAGGAAAGGTGGAAAGAGGGCAGATGCAAACGGCAAGGAAACGAGTTGTTGCTAGGTGACTATAAAATAGCCAGTGCTATACCTTCACCATTAGACAGTCTATAGCAATCGTCTCCAAGAAGTCCTCAGTTTCTCACACTACTTATGTTGTGTGTGTTAATTTTATACATAAGCTGCGGAAACTACAGTTTAAAGTCGAAACCGAACGACGGATTTTTTTGAGGGGAATGACCAGAAATCTGCTGGGAAGAAATCGTCGAAAAAATACTTTTTGTATTTTTTATTTTGATGTCTTTCCTGGGACTCGAACTCTGACTTTACATCTAATAAGCCAGCACGCTACCAACTAGACCACAGCAACCCCCAATTTTTAGACAAAATGTACTCGTAATGATGGACACGTTAAGTTAACACAGACACAGAGAATTGGTTAGATCTTAGTTCTAAAGAGAGCAATTCAAATCTCTGAGATTCAAAAGTTGCTCTCCAAGATGTTTCCAGTTACCCGATGAAATCGAAACTGTATACCACATTAAGTTCAAATGCTTGAGATTATGTGGAGATAAGGGAAAACGTTCATCCTGGTTTTCGAATTTCAAAATTAAGTAGCTTCATTCCTCCCTCTCCCCACTGGAAACTGGAAAAAGGATAACATTACTAGCAGGCCAGACAGTGCCATCATCTAGGTAGAAACTAACAAAATTGCTCGTGAGCTGAACATATCAATACATCACATATTGAAAAATGAGCTTGGACTAAAGCCATTGAAGTTCCAAAATGTGCAAGAGCTCACCGATGGTCAAAAACAAGCTAGACTGGAAAGAGCCAAGGAGTTACTTCGCTTGCACGTAAGTTACCAGTTACCGAATTTGGTTTTCTCCGATAAGAAGCCATTCCAAATTGAGCAGTTTGTGAACAACCAAACACCAGAACTCAAGCGCCGCCGATGGTAATGGTGTGGGCCACCTTAACAGCCGATGGTCGCTCCCCGCTCATATTCATCGACCGTGGGGTCAAAATAAATGCCGAATATTATCGGGAAAATGTCTTAAAGATAGTATTGAAGCCCTGGGCAGACAAACATTTCGGCCGCAGACTATGGGCATTCTAACAGGACCCAGCACCACCGCACTCAGTACGTGTCAACCAAGAATGGCTTAAAAAGGAGGTTCCTCGGTTCATTTCGACCGCACAATGGCCACCAAAATCTTCGGATCTTAATCCGTTGGACTTTTGCGCCTGGGGTATTTTGGAGAGTAAGGTTCTCACTAAAAAATACCAAAATGTCGATCATCTCACGACGGCTCTTCGCCGGGAATGGGCCAAAATACAACAGAGTCACTTTCGTGCAGCCTGTGATGGCCTTGTCGGCTGTATGAAGGCCATAATTCGTACCAAAGGTGGCCAATTCGAAACTGATTCTAAAATTTTATGTTATTTCTAACATTTTTTGCTTCTGACAATAAAATAAAAAAATAAAAAATAAAAAAATAGAGCGCTTTACTTTGTTGCATTATATATCAACCACCCTGTATATCTGTAATGACGTCCTGAGCCAGATTGTCTATAAAAACGGTCTCAACGGTGAATAATCTCTGCAAAGTGAGTACAGTAAAAAAAATATTGCTTTTAAGCTGCTGAAAAGTTTAAGGAATATTATCCTGAAGAACGCTTCATATCAAGACAAAAGGGTAGTATCGTAAACGCAGTCATACTAAAAAATTTTAAGACTTAAGCTAATAGGCTCTTATAAAATGTTGAAATAACGTAAATCGAATCTGTATTTCAGCTTAGATTTGATTGATTTGCTCTCTTTGGAGTTATGTATTTAATTTTTTTTATTGTATAGAATAATTAATTGACTGTTTCAAAACTTACTCTGTTTTGGAGATGATATCTTAAATCACCGCCTGTCAGCAGATCACAGACCATAAATAAATCCTCTTCATCTGTTCATGATGATGATCATCAATTGTAATAAATAGAAAACAAATAGAATAAGAAAAATGTTAGTTTCATAAAAATAATTTCAAAATTATTTCAAATAAAAATAATGTCGAATACAAGCAATAAAATAATCACTTTAATAGGCAATAGTTAAACTTTTATAGCCGTAGCGTGTATTGTGCCAAATGCTGCAAGACATTTCCTCTGGCCGTTATTATGAATTTGGCTGTCAAAATGAATACAAAAATATTTCTAGAAATTTTACGACCTTTTTTTGTTTATATTCGTAAGATTTGTATTGAAATTTGAGGAATTCTTTTCACAATTTGAACACATAAGAGACTGATTACCCAAGTCTTATAAAAAAGTTCATATATTACTCCAAGAAGCCACTTAAATGGAAATTTAGAAACGTTTGCAGGCAGCAGTTTGCATTCAAATGTAAAGAAATTGGATTCCACAATGAAAATCGTTTTTAAATTTACGAAATACTGCTTGAAATTCTGCAAAGATTTTTAACCCAGAATCTGGACTACACATATTTTAAATCTGAATCTGATCTCAGAATTGTTTCTAAAGGTGCAAATATTCGAGTGGATCACAAGCCGATAAGATTTTTAACTTAGAAGCTAGTTTTTATTTTTCTGAATGGTTTTTGGATAGGTTAGGTTATGTTAGGTCGTAGTGGTAGCTCTGATATCCCAAAGCTCACTTGAGCACGCATGGCGGCCCGTTGTGATTCCACGGGTGATTCGCAGTCCCTGTACTAACCAAGTTCCGCCAAATCAGGGAAAAGAAGAATTTGATCAGCGCAAGGGCTGCACATGGTTTTTGGATGACATCGAATAAAAATCATCCAGGGCTTTTGAAATATCTTAGCCCAATAAAACTCGATTTTTGACTACATTTGATTGGATAATACGTCTCTAATTAAAGTTTTTTTGAAATCTTATTATTGCTGAATCTATTTTGAATTTTTGCGACATCTTTTCTTGGCTAGGTGAGAAACTCTGGTTCCAGGGTTAGTATTTTTTTTGGAAAAATGTGGGACTGTATAATTGATGCTACATGATGGATTTCTTACAATGATCCGTAGTACAAGAAAGAAACCCAGACAACTAGCCTAATCATCCGTTAAGCAAAATTGGTTTAAAAAGGAGAGCAATTAGTTGAAACGACATTCCTGTGATAAAATAAGGTTGGCGAAAACATTGAAGCTAATTATTGCCAATACTTTGAATGAATTGAGATCGTCAAGAATCTCAAGATATGATTAAACCATCTTCAGTTTCATAATAAACTTCATAAATAAATCGATTTCTTGCCTTAATGTTTCGAAAAGTCTTATAGGCACTAAATATCGATTACTAAATAAGCCTCCTTTTTGTTTGAAGACCATAAAAATAATGGCATAAAACTGAATTATTTTCATGTTTCATTTCAAGAAAAAAAAATCTTTTAAAATCCAACGTACAAAGTGTGAAAATGTACTTTTAAGTTATTTAAACCAAACCTACTTTACATATAAAATGAGCAGCACTTGTGCGCATTATATGCATACGATTATACTAAGAAAAATATTGTACTTCAAGTGGGATTTCATAAATTTCAACGACTATGAAAACGAAAATGAAATATTTTACCTTGAAACGAAAACCATAAATTCACCAGAAATGGATGTTCCAATGAGGCAAGAAGCTCTACTTCCTTGATTACGCCACCTAAAGCACCACGACTTTCGCATGCTGAACGACTGACGTATTTCATCGCATATAATACGCCACTATCACGCTTTTGTACAATGCATACCTACATATAATGCGGCATAAGGCGGGAGACACATGTTGATTTGTAGATGTGAGTAACAATGCACAGTCAGTTGTTAAAAGGTATTCAGAGCCAAAAAATAAAAGAAAGGAAAATAAAGGAAAAGAGAAATTATTTTTAAAATAAAAATTTTCATTTCTAGATATAAAACCGAATGTGATGCATACATTTTTTTGTTAATAAAATGTTTGAAGATTTCAAAATAATATTGTGATAATAATTTTGGAAATTTAAAAATTTACAAACTGATTTACAGAGAATAATCATATCTGGTATCCTAGGGTGACAATAGATTTACTGCCTGTTTGTGCAATTTTTTTTTTGTTTGTTTTTAGGGAGACCGACACTCAGAAGATGAGTCCTATTTATGCAGGGCATTGTGTTGGAATACAAGAAAGATAGTTATTGGAGAAAACAAACAAGAGGACCACTGAAAAGCCTGGGCCTGTTCGTAAATTCATTACTGCACTCGATTATAAGATTATTTTACGCTCACACTGCTGATGCTTCTTTTTGCTGATTTATTTGTTTGCATTTACTAAAGAATTATTAATAAATTTGATTTTTGAACTGGACAATAACACAAACGGCAAAATGTTGTTAAATGCATAAAAGAGAAGTCATTTAAGGAAGAAAACAAGAAAATTTCTATTAAAGCTCTCATTCTCTCACTCCCACTCATTCAATACATCAGCCATTTTTATGATTAGTGTTTTGTGTTTATTTGCGCATTATATGATTTAATGTTACATTTACGAACATTTGATAGCTGCAGTGTTACCAATGTTTGTGTTTATGAACGTAATGTGTATAACATCCAGCGCAGTAATGCAGTTACGAACAGACCCCTTTTATTACATTTTTTTCTCGAGTTCTACGTACATACTACATACATAATTGGCCATTACTGCCTCCAGTCAGAATACGACCTAGCTGCTCTTACCATTTATATTGTGTGTTAATTTTACTGATGACTCAAAGGACCTTCATCATAAAGATTTTTGTGAAACTTTTCATGCTAATTTTATTTAATCTCAGAGTTTTTGCTAGGAATCTATTGAAAGGGGCCTGATCTGGGGTTTGAACCGAGGCTTTACATCTAATAAACCAACACACTACATACAAGACTACGCCGGGATTTAGTTTGTAATAATTAGCACATTCTTTTTTCTATAATCGGTATTTATGGACACCTAATGTTCATCAAACAATCAGACAATCACAAACCCACAGAATCTATGTTAGAAAGCGAATTCACACGGTTGACACTTGAATTCACACTGAAAGATTAACACTAAAACTACCATAGACGGGTAAAATGACCCATTTTGAACTTCTTGTCAGAATTTCTTGAAAATAACATTATCACATCACCATTTGCCTTTACGACTTTTATTACATCAAATGTGTGTTCCAAGATTTACTCGTCCCTTGTTATTTTTTATAAATATATATAATCTACCTTAAATACCGCATTTAAGGGGGTCGTTTGAACCTCTTTGGTAGGAATAGGAATACATGAAGTATCGGTAGGTTTAGTGTTAATAGGCTGTGAGAATAGTAATTTCAATAAATAAACCATTTGGCACCCGAAACAGTTATGAAAACTCCATAATTGGTTATTATAATGCTTCAGACAGCTTCTCACGCCATTTATATTATGTGTGTTAATTTTATCCACAAGTGGCGGGACCTCGAATTTAAAGACGACTCCGAATGACAGTTGTTTGAGAAACTTTATTATCAAAGTTTTTGCCAGAAATCTGCTGAGAAAAAATCGTCAATGAAATAATTTTTCATGTTTTCGTTTTGAACTGTGATCTTATAAATCATATTACCTAGTACACTGCGGTAACTTCCACTAGATTTGATTTATTAAAAATGTTATTCTGGCAACACCTACATATAGAGTGTGTCTTATGAATGTTCCACTCCCTAAACACCTATTTTTCTGCTTAATAATCGCGTGCAGCAGAATTCTATTCCTCATATATCTACGCCACTTACTAGTTGCATGACATTTGTTACTAAAGTAATGTTTTTAATAGTTACTTATCTTATAGATGAAGTTATATAAAATGGGGGGGAAAAACATTAAACACTGCATTACCATTTATGGCCACGCAAATATTACATGATATCATAAAATCTTTATGGAAGGTGTTTATATGAATACTGTTTTGAATGGAACAGTTTTTAGTACGCTCCCTAAAAGCAAAGTAGATGTTACTCAGCCGATTCTCACTCTCTTATAATCTGGAAAACTTTGACTACTTTTTTTTGTACTTCCAACACTTAGGGAATGGCACCTGCTCATGCAGTGCACTGTGTTGGAACTAGGTAAATGTGTTATGGGCAGCAGGAAAGTTTGTATAAAGACCTTTATATCATCAGTCTTTATATTATAACTGAAAGGAAAGTCTCTTGCAGGGAGGGAATATGGTTAAAAAGCGAATTACGTCTGTAATGCAGTGTGCAGTCCACTGATACAATCGACGATAAATGGATGTGCTCGGCGAAGAAGGCGAGTGTTACCTAGAAAAATAAAAAAAAAATGATTCTCAGGAACACGACACGCCTTACGACGACTGAAGAGAAAAGTATACAATCTAGTCTAGAGTTCGTTGTTTAGCAATTAATGTGGTATTCGAATTCCTAAAATCCTTCAAATCACAAGCAAAACTTCATATGAAGGATAGGTAGCACTAACTTTATGTGTAAGAGGTTTTCCCATCATTACATCCAATACAACTTCACAAGGGTCGATTTTGTTTCTTTCCATCGATGAATGGAAACTCAATTATCCAGGGACTTGCAGCATTCGACCAATCTATTGTTTAGGAATTAACTTTTTTAATGATGAATGGAAACAATTAGAAGATGGAAAAGACAAATACTTTGATGCCCTAATTTACCGATAAACATATTTGACAATAACTAAACACTTTCGAACCGTATTTTGTATCAAGCAAATTGATGCTTTGAGCTTTGAAAAGGGCACAGTCTCTAGAACGGGTATTTAAAAACTCCTGATACACATAATGGAAAGCCAAAAATCAATATTTGGTAGACAAAACAGGGAGTATGTCATTAAAAAATTTATATTCATAAGTATGTATAGATACGTATTATATATGTATTGTAAATAAAGGTAATTACAAAATAAACAGGTATAAAATAACGGTCGTTTAGAACCAACTGTTTTGTATTCCTACAAACAATAAAAACGTTTTTGGTTACTGCTTTTCATTTATGTGTTGATGTGTACGTTTATTAAATTTTTGTATTGCTGCTTTGGGGTTTGTTTATGGAAAGAAACATCTGCTGCCATGGAGGCTTCAAGGACCATGGCAACCAATGTAATCTTATTTTTTCTATCGAATTTCGTAGTAAATTGGTTGCTGTTTCATTATGGCCTACAAACCGTAATGTGGGCTTATAGTTGGCGGTTAAAAGTGTTTGATTTTTCGTATACAAATACATTCCGTAACTTACATTCTCATCGTCAACAGCCGTAAGCATTGAGGTTTACAAATACAGAAAAATTGTATACTTTTTAACTGAGTTGGGTCACGTAAAGACTGCTAGTTAAGTAGTATTAGAATATTGGCATATAATGAGTGATTGCTTTACAAGCAATGTTATGCTTGGTATAATTTTCATTATACTTGACAATTTGAATTTCTCCGTAAAAATTATTAACAAATTTTTTGAAGTCATTATTTGATATTGATTTGTAAAAAAGACTTACACTCTTTTATGACTGCATAAAGACGACAACGCATAAAATCTGCAATAGCCCAATTCCTAGATTTAGCCCGAGCAATAGAAATCCTCCTTGGAAATTCAACACTGTTTCTGTAGACACTTCATTAACCAAATCACCAAAGAAGAATATCTAAGCCTCATTGCAGAAAAGAAAACACGCCTAAAAGAGTATACCGACGGTAACAAATCTTTGCATTTCATAACAGCATATGCTATAGTAGATGATTGTGGTAACAGTCTAGTCCTCCGAACACTTTACACTTACTCCTCTCTGTTCACGGCAGAATTTTGTGCTTTATTAAGAGCTGTCCAGCTAGCAATTCACACAAAGAAGAAAACTGTTATTTTTTCTGACTAACTTTCTGTGCTGAAAGCCTTATCCAATCCACTAAACAACAGCTGGCATATATTAATTAAAATCAGAGAAGTCCTAATTGGAAATGAAGAAAATATTAGGATACATTGGATCCCTAGTCACACTGACATTCTTGGAAACGAAAAGGCCCATGACAGTGTTCATGGTATCACTGTTTGAAAAACTTGATCTTCAACGACACATAAAAAGAAATTTTAAGGAAACTACACCTAATTATCATTATTCTGTGATAAATCCGAATAACATTAGCCCCTTCTCCAGACTTAGACTTGGTCATACAGCTTTCTTCCATGAATTTCTTATAAAAAGGTCAAACAATCCACCTTGCAACAGATGTAAAACCAATTTAACTATCAAACATATTCTTGACGATTGCCCAGGATTTTCCCACTCAATGACGTACACATCAACCAAATGCCAGATTCACCAATCTTCTCAATGAAACAACATAATATGAATAGTATCTACAACTTTATCAAGCAAACTAGATTTCTTATTTAAAAACCCCTAAAGCCGATAGCCTTGGCAGCAAGTACTTTCATTTTTTTTTTTAGTTTTAGAATCTAATATTTAAAAATTAATGCCACTTTTCGTTGTTATTTTATAACTGAAGAACGGGCTCACCTATAAAAGCCAAATGTCTAGGCTTTCTTTGGACTATTTAGTAGATGGTTTATGTGAAGTTTGCCACTCCCACTTTTACACCCACATTTTCTATTTATCTAAAATCATCGATTTGACTAACTTTTCTTTCAAATGTTTGTATTTATTCAGTTAAAGCTTTTATTAAGAGCAAATTTTGCCCCGCCCACTTTTTTTGAAAATTACTTAAAATTAATTAAATTTTAAACTGTGCATTTGATTATGTTATGATCTTTAGCAAAGTTGTTGTGCATGAGCCGACGAAGATTTCTAAGTTGGTATGACCAATTTCCAATAGATGGTGCCACTGAAAATTACTCAAAATGAATTAAATCTTAAACTGTGCATTCTTTAATAAAGTTGTAACGAATAAGCCGACGGAGATTGGTGCGATTAATTTCCGATGGATAGCGTCAGTGGAAATTATTAAAAATGAATGACAAGCATTTGGTCGACCTACATCCCAAGCACGGCAGATAAGAGCAATACGAGCCTCAGTATCAGACGAGGACTGTGACTGGAAAATCTTCGAGTATATGCCGCTGAGACTCTTTCGCATGAACCACTTGAACAACGAGAAGTGAGATTAGAAACTGATCGAATGCTTATTACTCAGGCCCGTTCATCTGAATCATCAGGACAACGCGAAACAAAATCAATAAAATGATTCAAAATTAATTGGACATTTGTGCAATGCCTTTCCTTCAAATTTATTTTAGTTAGGGGCGCAGCAACACGTGCAGGGTACAGCTAGTTTATTTATAAAATTAAAATAAATAAATAATAATGATTTGTAAAAATAGTTGAAATAAGTGCCAAAGAGAATAAAAATTAGACGTTTTTTATGTAGAAATTACTACGTTATTATGTTTCGTATATATTAAAGCATTATAAAATTATTTTCTTAAGAATTACAATCTAAATGACTTCGTGATTTAATTTAATCATTACGAAACAATTGTTTTTTGAAATCTTATTTCTGTATTAAATACCATGGAAATATTGTTTTGTGTATAGACTTACCTTGCCAAAGCTGCCTTTGCCAATGGCGCGTAATATTTGAAAATGATCAAAATTGACTGAAATTGGGGGAAAAATTTAGTTGAAAAAAAATATTAAATATTTAATAACAAATTAAACTAGATATGTGTAGTATACTGTTACATTATATAGAATGATTTAAATTAATGTTTCATTCATCACATCATTTTAAAATATTAAATACTCTATTAAGAAATATTCTTATTATTGCAATTACAATGAATTTCTTTTGCTTGGAAACTCATTAAAATTTCAACATAATTTAATAAACAACTAGAAACATTGTAAAAGTTAACAATTCCTTGGAAACTAATTAATTTTCCAGTATAACTTGCAAAACATCTGCAATGCCTTGTTTTGCAATACTCGTTATTAATTATTATTTAAGGTTCAAGAGCTGACAGACCGACAGCAATATTTAATTGTATTTTAAACTTTTGAAATGACGTGTTAATTCCACTTCTAATATTAAGGAGTGCGCACAAAAAAAAACTGGACTTTCACTTTTTACTAAGTGGCGGATTTTTTTCGTTTTATATTTCAATTAAAGTTAATAATATTTGAATTCTTTTGTGTATAAAATTATTTTCTGACCGAGGTCTCAGAGCATCCAACTTTTTGAGCCACTTTTCCTCCAGACATTTTAGGGTCTTTTAGAATAATACGTATTATTTTACTTGCTTTGTTTTGGTCGACAATTCCTTTTTTGCTTCCATTTCCACGCTTTCTCTCAATACTCAAAGACTCCTTATATGGTTTTATTCTTAGCTTAGAAACAGTTTTTTGAGTAACACATTCGAACCTAGCAATCGTTTTTTGTAAACGGCGCAGTTTTTCATTGAGAATTTCAATTATTTTTTTACGACATCCTTTTTGGGGGCCCATTTTCAAGAAACTAATTTTGCTATTGCAATGAAATGTAGCACGTGGATTTTGAAACAGATGACTAACAAAAACAATGTAACGGTATTAATTTTTTTCAATTATGATAAAAGTTAAAAGCTTAATAGTTGGCCCATTTTTTTTTTCCGTGCGCACTCCATAGTTTTTAATAAGCCTTGACTTTTTATTGTTTCCTATTATTATTACGTTTTTGTTTATAATTTTTTTATTGTTAAAAAAGAAAACAAAATGTTTAAAAATTTCAAGCGAAATATTTAAAAAAAGAACAAATTTGTTCGCTGTTTTAGCTTTCAGGCATCAGGTAACGGTTCAACTCCTGGGTCAGACATTTCTGATAAAACGAAATATAAAAAAAATATTTCTTCGGCGACATCCTGAGAAATAAGATATCTGAGAAATAAGTGACAATCCAAATACTACAGGTTTATAATCAATCCCATCGAATGATATCTTTCGGGTGCTGGTAAAACGGTTTTTTCCAGGTACAAATTCCCATACAAATTTTGACATCTTTTCTCGGTTTAGTGGTTGGCTTTAGAAAAAGGATTATTGCTATTTGGATAGAAATGGGTCAATTTCGATCTCCGGGTACTGTACTTGTCTTAACTGGCAAGTACACGTCCTCTAATCTATTATGACATAAGGTGGTCTTAGAACTACATAATCTAAGGCATTGTTTACTGTCACTTTTTGGCTGACCACCAGACATATTCGGGAATCAAGAGCTTGCGTACGCCAAGATGAGGCTGAGAGCGCTAAGGTCTTGGAAATGTTATTGTCATGCCAAAATCATGGTTGGAATATACCTATCGACTACGAAATGCCTGGATCTGCGGTCCAGGTTTTATGAAGAGACCTGGAGGACCCAGGTTTAGACCATCTTAGACATATCGATATTACGTGATGGGATCACAACTATGTCTTAGATTGTTTTTTGCAGTACCCGATACTATTGCACTATTCAGACTGAAATAATGGCTATAAAGATTGTCACTGTGTGAATACGGTATCATAGTATATCGTATGGTGATGTACGTATTTTTACAAACAGCAAAATGGCTATTAGATCGCACAACAATGTGTGCACTATAGCTCAGATGAGTGTCTCTAAACACTCAATCTAGATCTCTAAACTAGATATATGGATTTATTGAAGGCTCAATGGTATGACAGAAGTATAAATTAAATATAAAACTGGCACTTGAACTACAGAACCTTTTAAAGACATAAATTACCAAGTTGCTCAATGCCTTCATCTACTTTCAAGCATGTTTTAGATTGTATTTTAGTAGACAACAAATATCCACGATATCCACCCTTTTTATAAAGGAGTTTAAACAAAATTTCTCTATTTTCTAAAAATAGAATTATTGGTGGGGGAAAAAAGACAGAAAAGTAAAGTATTTATGACACTCTCGCAATATGCTACTGCAAAGTGTCACTGTTTATACTTATCCCACGCATTTCATAGTGCTTAACTATGAACCAGATAAGTGCTTCTCCTTTGTTAAAGTACTCTTTACGAAAATGCGTACATATGGTACATGGTGTGGTAAATATGTGAAGAAAACAGACACCTATACATTCACAAAGTATACACAACAAGTACAATATTTTTAAGGAAGTGAGAAGAAGAGAGAATACTCACCATCATCGTCAGAGAATAGACTGTTATTTGATCTATTTGATGAATTGCCAGCTCCCATGACTACATATGCCTGTATATGTATAGTCTATGTATGTTGATGAAACTACAAAAACAAGAACAAATTAAAGATGGTGTCAGTTTATTTTCTGCACTGAATAGTGTTGATATCCAGACATCATTTTCCTTGGTATTACGCTTTACGTAGTTTATACTTTTTCTCTTTCCAGTTATTGTTTTTGTAATTCTATTCTTATTTTAAGTGTATTTTTATACTATTTGACTTGAGCTGCTTATGTTCAGCTCTCCTTTATTTGTGCTGTTGTACTACGGTGGTAGTATTGATGTTGGTTTATAGTTCCATAATACAGTTGTTATTGTTATTACTTTTTAACCTTTTTGTTTATGTTTGTATTCAATTCGTTTGTTTATTATGACATTGTCACCATGGCAACATAAACTTTGTGTTTGTTTTTATTGTCTTTAAGGAAAAATAAAAACTGTTACGTTTTCATTGAAATTTATTGTAACTGTAAATAACCATTTTGTTATTTCTATTATAATTGCACAATTAAAATAGTTTTATTGTGTTACATTTTGGTATTGTTTTGGTTAATTGTTGCACAAATTCATTGATTATGTATCTAATTCAATACAATTCAATTCAATTATTCTTTGTTTGTGAAATTGTAATTTTAAAACCATACAATAATCTAAAAGAGAATTATTTTCATTATTTATCTCTATTCTTTTAATTTTATTTCTTGTGCTATGAAAATAAATAAAAAATAAAGTTGTCGTTCAAATACGATTAAAGGCAAAACAATTTACGTCAGAGTTTACAAATTTAAAAGTTCAGGGAACTTGAATACATTTAATGTAATCTGTTCAGACAGTTTTGCGACATGTGATTACCTAAACAGGATGTCATTAACATATAATCCATTCAACATAGACAAAAAACGGAATATGAAACGAAACGGAGTAAAAAAATAAAAAAAATTGGAACAAAAAACTAAAACAGAAGAAGAAATCAAATTGGATTCAGATCAGACAAATGCAGAAAATCAAATCAAATAAAAAGCATAAACACTATTAAGCACCAGCCTGGAAAATGTTCGAGAGTAAAGTCCGATGTAACATCTTCGGTCCAGTGTAGCGTATTAACACCCAGCAGCTGTATTGGCTTAGTCATGTTGTTCGAATAGAGGAGGATATCCCTGCGTGACGAATTCGACGAAGAGGACGGCTTTAGACGCTTGGAAGGATATGTTAAGCTAGGCCGAAATCCGTTAATCCGGTTGTGAATTCAGAAAATTTAGAAAGTAAATGTTATTGTCTCAAATACACAATGCGAAAGCCTTCGAACGGCAAACATATCCGGAATTAGCACAAAACTTGAAAATATATGAAGTAAAAAGCGGTATTTTAAAGTGAAATTTATGTCGTTTGATACAATTAAATGAAACATATTTATTGAATGCTGATTTTTCTCTATATGTTGAACAATTTTTCGTATTTCGTCGATCAACGTTAGGTGTTACATAAGCTTAAAATTTTTTAGCGAACGTTAAACTCTATCATCATCAACTGTCATATATTTAATGTAGACTAATTGACTGTTAATATAATATTTTCATCTTATTTTTTAATTAGCATAAACTAATGCAAAGATTTTTTTATTCTGTTATACGAATAGACATGACTCAACACTTGTTACTCTCTCTAATAGAAAAGTGTGGAGGATTTTTGCTTGTGACTTAATAAAATATTCGTCTATTGGTCGGCAATATGCTTTTAAAAAATTGAAAAAAAATTCTTTTCTTTGTTAATTTTTATTTCTGCCTTAGTAACACTTGTACTTTCTTGAAAATGATACGGAAATAAGAAAAACTAATAAAAAAAAAATAAGGCTGCTGTCACAACATGACATCACACTGACGACAAAAAGTAATAATCAAGTCGCAGCGTTAACTTTTGTGGACCATTAAACAGATTTTGTTTTTACATTATATGTACACATTTACTGTTTATTTAGGCGTGATCTTTATTAAATACTTCTTACAAATATTTTTAAAAATATAATTAAATATAAATAAAAATAATTCATAAAAATTGTAGAAATCTGATAGTAGTTAAATTAAATTCATACATATATAACAGGATCTTAACAAAAACGTTTGTGTTCATTTAGGCACCGAAACGTCTTTGAATCCAAATCTAAAGACACTTCTGTACTGTCTCTGTTAATCAATCTTTCATAAATGAATGTGCTCCACTAGGAAGTAAAAAAAGGAGGAAATTAAAGCAAACCGATTTCATGAATACTGCAAGAGATATAACTTGTCATCTTCCTCCGCTGGATCACTTTCCATTAATCCATTAATAGAGTATTCTTAAGTGGGCTGTAAGTCGCCGCAGCCTGATAGGTAATTTGTTGACTTATAAAACGAAAAGCAACAGTTCATACCACAGGTCATAATATTCTTCCTCTCAGTAGATTTCTGGCAAAAACACTGAGAGTAAATAAAATTGCCATGTAAAGTTCCTCAAAAAATCTGTCGTTCGGAGCCGCACGTCCTGTCATTCACGTAAAAAATTGACACATACAACATAAGTGTTGTGAGAAGTAATGTCGTAATCCTGACTGAACGGTTGTAATGTCCAATTGTGAATGTATGTACGTATGGCTTAAGTGATTAAGGTCGTGTGCTCCTGAAGACGTTGACAAGATACAAGGTGTCCCGGGCAAAAACTCTATAGTGACAGATATCTCGAGATGCAAATCTAAATTCGTTGGTTTCAAGCGATAAACTTGATATTATGAAACTTCTTCTCAAATACTCTGTGTCTTAAAAGAAGTTAATCAGTAAATTTTCATTAAATCTCGACTCTATTAATTGATCGATAAGACTTTATCGAGAATATAATGTATCCTAGGAGAAGCTTTTGTTGTATTAAACGTATGCCATTCATTAAAGGCTAAAACATATTTTTGCTTTCATTAAAGGTGTAAATAATTATATACAAGATGATTTCGTTTTGCTTTTAAATTTCATAAATTATCTATTATATTATCAATACAAAAAAGTTTTTGAAGAAAAAGATAATCTTGATACTTGCTTAATATTCTTAAACAAGAGAAAGCAAAAAATTATTCATACGAAACTTTTTTTTGTTTTATAACATCGTAGTAGAGCACATAGTACATAGACATGCTATGGAATTATTATTATCGTCACCAATGGAATTTATTAAATAACGATAATGGAGAAATCTGTATTAGACATGCATTCATTAGACGTTGTGAAATTATTTAATGAATACCATACTAAGCAAAGAAAAAAGAAATATTTAATAAATGATTATCAGTTTCAGGAAATAATTTCTTTTAAGGATACATTTTATGCACAACATATTTATTATAGAAGTTCCAAACTGAATCAAAAGTGGCAGTACATATGTATATACTTAGAATCCATCAATCCATTAAAATAATTTGGGTTCCAAATATTACAGTATCTGTACATATACTGAATGTACCTACTTACTAGTGTTTTATTTACTAATGCTACCTCTAACATACTGCAATTAGTACACCACTACGTATACTTAATATTTTTGAATAGAAGACGGAACTGAAATACTCATACGCACTGTGTTGTTCTACAATTTCCGTATAATGCTTTCTACTTCTATAACGATGTAGTACACCACCACGTATACTTAATATTCGTGAATAGAAGAATACAATAAATTACTCATACGCACTTTAGTGCTCTACATTTATTTTGTTATTTACAAAGCCTATTAATATGTATATATTCCTGCAATATAAAGAGAAACTGTAAAATTTGATGCCAATTATTGTTTAACTAATATTTGTCCTATTCTAATGATAACAATTGTAAAATCTAAAGGAGACGGTATTTTTAAAATGTGGGAACTATGAGATGGAATACAATTTAAAAATTAAAGTTATTTATAGGCAAATAAATCTTTTTTTGTTTAATCTGTGATTTACGCACATTTTCTGAGTTTTTGAGATTATTTTTCAGGGCCTTACCTTGACTGTGACTAGGGCAAGATGCACCCTAGTCATCTGTATAGCCAAAGATTAAGAAGAATAAGAGTCTCTTATTTTTATACTTTTAAAACATATTTTGTGTTATTTTACAATTGGGAATATAAAACAAAGAATTTTTTAAAACAATTTTGAGAAACGAAGTACAGTCAAACCCGGTGTAACGAACTCCATGGGACCAGAAAAAAATATTTCGTTAAAGACAAAGTTCGTAATAAACGGGGTGAAGTCATAGAAGAAAATATAAAATACAAAGAATTTTTTTCATTTATTAAAAGAAAAAGTATTTTTTTTATTAAAAATCAAAAATATGTGTTAATTCTTTCTACCTATCAGCAGATTAAAGTTGCTGAATTGTAATTTAATGCTGACACATTAAAGAAAAGTAAAGACTATTGAGGGTTCGTTATAAAAAACGTAAAATGTGGGAAATTTAATTACTGGGACCATTTAAAGTAGTTCCTTTTAACCGAGAATACGTTATAAACGAGTTCGTAATAAACGAAATTTTTTGTATGAAAAATGTTATTAAAACGTTGGGGCTTGAAAATATGTACGTAAAACCAAGAAATCATTATAACCGAGTTCGTTATAAACGAGTTTGAGTGTAGAAGGTAAATGCAGCAGTTGCCGTAGTGTAGTAGGTAGTGTGTTGGTTTATTAGACGTGCGGTCACGGTTCTAGCTCCAGGTCAGATATCTCTAGAAAAAGAAATTTAAATACTTCTTCGGCGACTCTGTAGATTGTGGAAAAACTACCTGCGAGTAAATAAATTTGCCATGAAAAGTTTCTCAGAAAATCTGTCATTCGGAATCGACTTTAAACTGTAGGTTCCACCACTCATGTATAATATTAACACATACAACATAGGTGGTGTGAAAGCTAGATCGTAATCCTGATGGAATACCAAATATGTATGATTTGAAAAGTATCAACGTTTCTAAATTAATATTTTCCTTCAATTATTTTGTACAATACAAGAAACCAATAATTTACGTATTCAATAATTTATTGGTGTTTCTTTATTTGTTTTCTTTGTTGTTCTTTAAGTATGATTATTTGTATGCGATAGTTTAATTAAAATCTTTCTAATTAAAGGGCAAAGTTCAACAAACTTTTACTGACACCAAAAGGACACCAAAATTTGTATATAAAAACTTATAAGCCGAATGTCAGACAAAACAAATCCAAAACTGTAGACTTAGTCGTGGTAAAACCTTATTTTTATCATATATTTTATTGACTTCGTTATGAGTTTGTTATTTAAACACCGTTGTTTCTGGCGTTTTCTTTTTGTTGTTTTTTTTTAAAACGAAATTACCATTTTGGATTATTTTGTTTTTCTAAATTTTTATGTTGACTCCTTTGGGTTTAATGCCGTCTTTGTTTACATTTTTATTATCACATCATAATATAACACTTGAATAATAATGAGAATAATTTTTTTTTATACCCATACTCATCTAAAGCACTTGAATTTTAAATCTGTACACATTTTTTATAATTAAATCACTTTTTTTTAACATTTTAAATTAAAACATCACATCCTTTTAATTTAAATTCTCTTAATTTATTAATCACAAAATAAATTTGTTTTCTCTCCCTTGGTTGTTGTTTTTTTCTATAAAAATTACTACGATTTGATTAAAATGAAAGTAAATGCCGAACGTCCTTTGTTATTAATTAATTTGTTATCAACGCCACGAAAGCCACAAAAGTACTAAATAAAGGATTCTGATTTCAACAAATCCCTTAACCAAATGAAAGAGAATGTATTCTGTAATTTATGAAAGGAAATAGCTCATGCGTAGTCATTTTCTCTCATTTAAGAGAATTTTGAAAAAATTATGAAAAACCAGTCTGCAGCAAGTGAAACAACAATTCGATGAAAAAGAGAAAACAAATGCAAACACAAATGCAGAGAAATATCAACAGATATACTAGGGTGTGTTTGTATATACGTAGAGAAGTGTCTTTGCCAATGCAAGAATATTTCTATAAACACAATAGTCGCAATGCAGTACGGCAATCTCCTAAACATAGAATACACGGTTGTATATGGGAATTATTATTTTATGTAAAGGCACCGCGACAACAAGCAAATTTTTATTGCAAAACTTCTATGATTGGGGCGTTTATATGATATACATAGAATTAATCCATTTGGCCCATGGTGATACAACAGTCGTCCATTTTCCCTAGTACTGCAACAAGCAAGAAACTACACAATAAAACTAAGAACGTATGGATGTTCTAAATTTCCTTAGGATCAACAAATGTTCAATATTTGATTTCTTGCATTACCCTGTCGCCAAGAGAATCATACTAGTTATGGGTACTAAGATTTTAGAATAAATAGGATCCATAAGCCTCTCAGATATTGTAAGAATCACATCATCCACCTAGGCAACTGCCCCATATCTTGCCTCATATATTCGTTCGTCACAATCACCCCCATCTTGTGAAATTCCGCTCTTTATCACATCTTCCACCGCTAACTATCCATCTATTCCTTGGCTTATGGTCAATTAAATCAGTTAGCGTCCGGAGACTTTACTAAAGATTGGACCAAAATTTCTGTTTGGATATAACTGAAGATACTTTCAAAGCAATCCATATTACAAAAGATTTTCATTTTTTCTTGTACTCAATGCTCTTCGAATTATACTGCTCTGTTCCAGGCTTTCTCTGGGGAAGAATTTTTTCGGGATTCACAAATCCCGAATCCCGGGAGTTTTTAAAATTTGTCCTGGGGTTTTCGACATTGTGAATTCATATGTATTTTGATCCTGCAAAACGTCTTGAAAAAAATTTTACATCACTCGACCTCGATAATAGCATCTCAAATCAGGACAGCCCTACTTCCATTGATAAAAAGTTATCTGATGCCATCGAAGAATGGAAAAGCCTTATAAAACGAATTAATAGGGTAACTGGTTTAGATATTCAACTGTCCAAAGGAATAGATTTATTTACATCAGGAGGTGGTAGAGGTGAATATTTACAAGCTGCATACAGCTTGTTAAAAGTTTTAACAACAAAAGTTGATTTCGAGAAGTGTTTTTCTACGGCGGTGTATGCTGACAACAAAATTTGTCCAAGCCTATTAGACCACATGCTAAATGCTTTAATATTTTTCTTGGAATCCAAATAATTTTCTTAAAACTAATCCATTTGCATGTATGTATGAATAATTTTTATTTTTGTTAATTTACCCGGGATACGGGATTTAATAATCTCGATTCCGAAATCCCGGGATTTTTAAAAATCAATTCTGTTTGGCATCCCTTGTAAATACATAATTGGCCATTCCAACCCTTCAATCAGAATTACGGCCTAGCTTCTTACACCACTCATGTTGTGTGCGTTAATTTTATACGCCCCGCGAGTGGCGGGGCCTACAGTCTAACAGTCTACAGTCATTTTGATGTTTACCTGGCATTATTTATTCGGTGTACAATTTTTGTGCCTAATGAATCAAAGCTGTTTTCATAACTTTTGTGAAAAATAAAGTTTTATTTCTTGCTTTCATTTTGTATTTTGTTTTTCCTTTATTTATATTTATTTATTTACGCTAATTAACTTATTGTTTTTGTATTCACTGGTTTTATTTACGCTTTTGATGTCTTCCTTTTAATTTTCTTTATTTCCTTTTTCAAAAAAGTGCACTCATGCAGAACGCGTCACAATATCCCAAAAACTTATTGTGTTTGAAGTTAGACAACCTTTATTATCATTGAATGATTAGGCAAATATTTATTGAACCATAAGTTTTTAATTAAAATTTACAAATATTTGCACTAATGAACTATGGAAAAAAAGAGTTTAAATTTATTCAAACCTTGTAATAAAGGTCACACAAGTATTCTACATTAGATGAGTTGACTGTAAAACAAAAATATAGATTCGGTTTAAGAGTTCTAAGGAACATAGTAAATTTGAATAAATTTTCGTAATGAAAACTAAAGCAATTTGATACATAGATGACATCAAAGAGCGTATAATGAATGAATTTGAATTTCATATTAACTTTCAATTTGACTATGTAATAATAATATTTCTTCAAAACTTAAAATATTCGATATTAAAATATGCTAGATTTATTACGCTATGATCTCTTTATAATAACAGTAAATTGAGTGGTGAAGTATACATACATACAGACATAGTTAGTCATTACAATCCTTCAGTCAAGGTTACGATCTAACTTCTCACACCACTTATATACACGGTGGCTGGTATGTATTGCAACCAACTTCAGGTTGTTATCATTTGTAAACCGCTCGTCTAATATTAGGCAGATTTATTCCAGTGACAGTTCATTTTATTATTTACAAGCTTACAAAAGCATATTGAACTATTGCATTCAGAATTCAAGCGTGATAGTGTGATTGCTTTATATTTGACTGGAAACCCACAGGTGGCTATCGTTAGAGCAAATGTGAATAAGTCTTTTGTTTCTCGTACCCTTGCTCGTTACCGTGATACTGGGAGTATTGCATCGCGTCCAAAAAGTGGACAAAAAAAAAGAACAACACTAGAAATTATCTGAAAAGTGAAGACCAGATTTGATCGAAATCCACGCCGCAGTGGTAGAAAAGTTGCTCGTGAGCTGAACATATCGTGAGAACGGATGCAACACATATTGAAAAATAAGCTTGGACTAAAGCCATTGAAGTTCCAAAAATTGCAAGATCTCACATCGACCGTGGGGTCAAAATAAATGCCGAATATTATTGGGAAAATGTTTTAAAGACAGCATTGAAGCCCTGGTCGAACAAATATTTCGGCCGCAGACCATGGATATTCCAATAGGACTTAACACCACCGCACTCAGCATGCGTCAATCAAGAATTGCTTAAAAAGGAGGTTCCTCGCTTCATTTCTACCGCACAATGGCCTCCAAAATCTCTGGATCTCAATTCGTTGGACTTTTGCGCCTAGGGCGTTTTAAGGAGTAAGGTTCTCACTAAAAAATATCATGAGTCGATCATCTCAAGACGGCGCTTTGGCGGGAATGGGCCAAAACACCGCAGAGCCACTTTCGTGCAGTCTGTGATGGGAAGGTGGCCAATTCGAACAAATCTAAACTGATTCTAAAATTTGATGTTATTTCCAATATTTTTTACTTTTGAATAATAAAATTAAAAGAAAAATTAAAAAAATATAGCGTATTACTTTGTTGCATTATATATTAGCCACCCTGTAGTGTGTGTTAATTTTAAGTCTACTATGAATTTGAGAAACTTTTTAGGGAAATTTTATTTATTCTCCGAATTTTTTTTCAGAAACCTGTTGAAAGGAAGACGCCGGAGAAATGTTTATTCATATTTCGTTTTGTTGGAGATATATGAACTAGTGATTGAACTGACATGGCGTACTTTAAGCCAATACACTACGTACTAGACTACAACTACCAATTTCCATAGACAGCCTGCAGTCAATATGCATAAATACGTGAGTATTGTTATTGTTATTTTGTTAGCTCAAAGCTATGTGCCTTATAATATGTTCACTTGAAAGTCGTAATAAAGAAGGGGCGAAATTGAACGAATTGATGAAAAAACTGATCTGCCATAAAATTTATTGCGCTTGGGTGGGAAGTATTGATATATCCATCGTATAATATGAATTTTGGTTCACCTGACTATCAATTATCTTGATATCTGCAGACCTGCCTCCATGGAAAACAATTATTCATCCCAATTATTCCGAAAGTATTATAAAGTTGGAGCAGTAGCTTATTGATTTAATACAAACAGCAAATATGCATTTGATATTCTAAAAAAAAAAAAAAAAAACAAATAAATTTGGTTACAAGTTTGTGGAAAAAACGCTCGTATTCTTTTTATAAGACGTTACATTAAGAAAACAAAATTAATTAAGGACTAATGTTTGTATGTTAAAAAACAAATTAAAGATTTTTATATTTACTTCAAATGGAAATAAATTTGTGATCCGTCTTCAGTTAATATGACACCTAAACCATTAAAACTTTTGAGGCTTTTTTCATTTTGTAATTTATTTTAGGTTTTGTACGGCTGTAAGCGAGTAAGTGATGTATTAAATTAAACAACATCAAAGCAAATTAATATGATGAATAAGAAAGAGTATGAATACGATTTTTAAAGTCTCATGTAAATTTGAATTTATATGAGAAGGTGTAAACACAAGCATAATGTTACAAGGTATAGTACAGTGAGACGCAAAACTAGAACTACTTTAAATATTTACTTTATGCTGTTATACCTTTATCGCAGCAATTACTTTTGTTTATATTTTTTAGTCATATAAAAAAATAAATAAATTTATAACTTGTGTTATCTTAATTTTTGTTACCACTGTAATGTTTCCTATATATGTTTAGCTTTTATCATATGCTTTTCTAGATGACTTGAAAAGGAAAACATTAATTTCCTTCTTTTCTCAAGGGAAACAAAAAACAAACTGAATAAAGGAATTTTGTTTTGTAATCTCTCTTTGATTCTTAATTTTTGACATGAAAGGAATTCATATCATATTTTTAATCATCTCACTTCCTTCTTTATGAACACGTGCTATAGCCTTGAGAGCGTATAAATGCCAGAGGAAAATAAAGACAAAATCTTATCATTAAATCCAAATACGTAATATTTAATGTCATTTTGCAAGTCATTAGAAATTTAAAACAATATCAAGTTTTCATTGTGTAAGTTGCCAAAGTAATTATGGCTCAGGATTAATACATAAAACAAGTGGAATATAAAACCTAAAATTAAATACTATAGAACCAATCGTTAGATTACAAGCCACTCATGGCCTCTAGCTATTCCTGGCAATAGATTAAGTGTACCCTTCAAGGCATTCAGATGGATGAAGGTTGAGATAATTCCCTGCCCAAGTGTTGTGATGTTAAAATACAATGAGCACTGCAAGCGTTTGAATTGGAAACATAAGACATCTGAATTGTAAATTTCACAAGGTTGAAATAGTTTATAAGGAACGATATTTTTTCTATACTATTTTCCATATTTCGACTTTTTCTTGAGTCTGCTAGATCGATGCTTGCGTATTGTATGTAATGACCAACACGTAGGAAGTGTCATGATTTATGGAATTAAAATCTAGAAATCGTATATACTTCTAACGGAGTTTGATATCAATAATGTGGATATACCGAAGTATACCAAAGAACTCCTCAAGAGTAACAAATTTAAGGGAACAATCTTTTAGCTTACATATGGCCTAGCAGCATGCATATGGTATAGTCTAATAGGTACTATGTTGGCTTATTGGAAGTAGACCCCGGTTTAAATCTCAGGTCAGACCTCTCTAAAAAAATCCAAACGTGAACAAATATTTCTGCAATGATATCCCCTCTGCAGATCTATAGTTCGGAGTCGACTTTAAATTGCAGTTTCCGCTACTCAATTATAAAATTAACTCACACTACATAAGTGGTATCAGAAGTTGGGTCGTAAACCTGACTAAAGTATTGTAATTACAAATTATATATGGATGTATGTCTTAGGAGTGTTATTATATCAGATTATAGAGTTAGATTTTTGTGGATAGCTAGCCTTTTTAAAGTTTTAATGTTATTTGCTCTACTAGCTTCAAAAGTTCAATTCACTGACCAACTGCGAATGTAGATAGAGTAAATATATCGCAAGCTGCCAACTTTGTTCTTTTGATCAGCTTTATTGTGGATGTTCTTAATTAATTAATTCTTTTAAAGTGCCCACAATAAAATGGAATATTTGATATTCGTACTGGATAAAATTCATTAGAAAGCATTTGTTTTGGATTTTTCTTGTTTCTGTTATTTGACGTTGTTATTCTGTTTGGTTTGCTTATCAAAAATTAAAGGTTTATGAATATTACACTGTAAATTACAACAAAGGCTTTAGGCAGGTAAACATTAAAATCTGAAAAAATGTTGTAAGCTTTAGCTGAGATATTTGAACCAGTATGCCAGTCTCTCAATGGCATCATCTTTGGTGTGGATATAAAATGTTGTTCCAATTAGTAAACTAAAATAACTACACGGAAAACACAACGATGGCGACATACATATGTATATGTATTCACATACCAGCAAAATTTACAGATGTATGAACCATGTTATTTGGTCTGTCGAAATTACACTTAGAAAGCTTACTTTTGAAAAAAGGTAAGGGATTTCAACAGAACTATTTTCTGACTGGCCATCTTTCGTTAATATCTTCATTTAGTAAAATATTATTTTTTTTCTTTACTTTACATTACTAGAAGTCATAAGTACATACAAAACCAACAGAATAAAAACAAAACATTTAAATAGTACGAGAAAAAGTGTTACAAAACACAAATACACAGAAAAGTATGTGAATAGCATCAAAACAGGGATCAAAATACAAAAACAGCATTACTTGGAAATATTGAGAAGCGACATACATACATACATAATTGGTTATTACAGCCCTTCAGTCAGGATTACGACGTAGCTTCTCACACCACTTATATTATGTGCGTTAATTTTATGCATGAGTGGTGGGACCTACAGTTTAAAGTCGACTCCAAGCAATTGATTTTTGACAAGCCTTCTCATGGCAATTTTTATTTACTCTCAGAGTTTTTGCCAGAAATCTGCTGAGAAGAAGTCGCCGAAGAAATACTTTCACATTTTCGTTTTGATGTCTGATTTGGGTTTGAACTCGGGCCTTTCTAGATTACGCCGTAGTAGTATAAATAAAGCGAAGGATAATTTTCCTAATGAGTGGTATAACAAACAGAACAGTGGTATTGTATACTAAAATATTGATCTTTGTATTAAAGGATAAGTCGTCGAAGTCTTTTAGGTAGCGTAATGGGTTGAACGTGGTTTATCTTCAACCCGGCCATCTGCAACAAAACGAATTATGAGAAACAAAATTCTTTAGCGGTTTCCTATCAGTAGATTTCTAGCAGAAACTCTGAGAGTAAATAAAATTGGCATGAAAAATTTCCTAAAATTCGCAAACGATGTAGGAGTAAACTTTAAACTGTATGTTCCGTCCTTCATGGACAAAATTAACAGACATAATATACAGTGGAAAGCAAATATATTAGTACAGCAATTCATTTTAGGAATTTCATGTATTTCAAGCAGAAGTTTAGCTTAAGAAATTCAAGTTTTTATATTGATTTTATTAATTTATCCTCTGTTTTATTATAAAACAAAAAAATTTTAATGTTTCTTACAAAACAAGAGAAAAATAATGAACATTTTGTGATCACTTTTTATTTTTGCACCGCAAAAGTGTTGTAATCCCCAAAAAGAATTTCAATATTTTAAATTTACTCTGAGCTATTATTGGGAGTACAAGCACTTTTGCGGTGCAATAATAAGAAGTTATCAGAAACTTTTCATTATTTTTCTCTTGTTTTATGAAAAACAGAAATTTTTTTTGTTTTATAATAAAACAAAAATTAAATAAATATAAAGACTTTAATTTTATATACAAACTTTAGGTTAAAATTTAAGAAATTGCTAAAATATATTGGGGTACTAAGACTTTTGCTGTCCACTGTAGGAGGTGCGGGAAAATTGATCGTTATCCTGGCTAAAGTTCTGTAATGACCAATTTAGTTGTAGAAATTTAGTTCATAACGCAGTGTTATCAATAACAGTGTGTTCTTGTGGAAATACATAAAGCATTTAACAATAAACCGATCATGGACGGGTCAAATGACCCGTTTTGAACTTCTTGTCAGAATTTCTTGTAAATAAAATTATTACATCGTCATTTACCTTTACGACTTTTACTACAAAGTACATCGAATGTGTTCTCCAAGATTTACTCCTCTAACTTTTAAGTGGCACCAAAAAAAAAAAATAATGTAGGAAAAAACAACGCGACTGTTTGAATAAATTATGTTTAAAAGTAGAAACGCCTCCGCGAATAACATTTACTCTTTCGATAGCTACGAATTACTATTAGGAGCGAATAGACCACGATCGTCCCCCCGGAGCTCCTGAATATACATATACACCAACGGTTTAAAACTTTGAAGTGGAGTCTACTCTGGGAAACTGGCCTAAACATTTCTTACCGACCGCCGGATTACTGTAATGCTTAATGCATCGTCGTCTTGATCGTTTCTGACAATCAGGTCGCCATAAGATCTCTGTTAAGTGTTGTGAATAACTCCTATAACGTTAGGGAATGTCGCCGCTATTTCGACCTTCTTTCTGGGAGTTTCAGGGTCTTACCAGCCTGGGCCCTTGGGCACAGAAACATTCCGGGAATCTTTAATTATTTAACACTAAACCTACAATGGACGGGCCAAATGACCCATTTTGAACTTCTTATCAGAATTTCTTGAAAATAACATTATCACATCGCCATTCACATTTACGACTTTTACTACAAAATACATCGAATGTGTTCTCCAAGATTTACTGCTCTTTTGTTAATTTTTTTTACCGAGAAATACATGTAATCTACCTTAAATACCGCAAGGGGTCATTTGGCCCCCTTTGGTAGGAATAGGAATACAAGAATTATTGGTAGGTTTAGTGTTAAATAATAAAAGAAATAAACGTCGACAGGACGATTGGAAAAATTGAACAATTTCCCTTTATCTAACTTTTAATCATCGAATCCATTAAAAATAAAAATTCTTTAAGCGCAAAATAAAGTTTAAAATTCAAATTGATTCTCAAAAAAAAATTTGATTGCTGACACAGACAGCTTAATCGTGAATAAAAACATCAATTTAAATTGTTGTAACAGAAAAAATAAAACATCTGTTAATTCATTTCACTACACGTTTCTTGTTGAGAAACTGTCACAATTTTTTTTTTTTAATTTTTTGATTAATTACTATTTTTTTTTAGCAAATTAGACAACATAGTGACATTATTTATTCACGCCATTAAGTTTGATATCGAAAGTATTATAAATTGATGGCGATAATAACAGTTTTATTAAAACGTAAATATTTCATTAATCTTCTGCTTTAAATGAGTTTCAATTTCTTTGGGAAACTGAATCTGCTTTGCTTTTTCACCACATTTATGAATTAATCTTTATACATTATAATTTTCATGATGTACAACATTATAAAAAAAACTTTTAAAAATCCAACAAATTTGTCATTAAAGTTTAATTTATAGTCAGAAAACATGATTAAAATTTTAAAATTTAAATCAAAAGTGTAGACTGATGAAAATTTAACCTGTGGTGCGACATTTTATTCGCTGCAGTTTTTTATTCTAATTTCTAGTGAATTTGTGTTTTACACAGATTCCCAAAGGAGTCGTATACATGTTCACTTTTGTACAAATATTTATTCTACACAGCATGTATGCATTCTTCTATACATTGTACCATAAAGACATGCTCATACTGTTCTGTAGGAAGTTTATCAGCATTAATGTTAAAAATAGTTTGAGCAATTTTTTCTATTTTTACAAAAATGAAGAGACATGCATACATATCCATGTAGCCATGATGCCAAAATTGCCAGATGTAAAATAAACACAGTACAAACTATGCATACATAATTTGTGACTACAACAAGGATTAAGACCTAGTTTCTCACACCACTTGTATTGTGTGTGTTTAATTTTATACATCAGTGGCGAGACTAATTTAAAGACAACTCCGAACGACAGTGCTTTGAGAATATTTTCATGGTAAAATTTATTTAATCTGAGAATTTTTGCCAAAAATCTGCTGGGAGGAAGTTGCCAAAGAAATATTTGTTTATATTTCGTTTAGTTGGAGATGTATCATCTGAGGTTTGAGCCGTGGCCTCACGTCTAATACCTACTAGACTACAGCGACTTCAAATCGTAAATAGTCAGAAGTTATCAGATACTATTAGTCACTCAATGTCAGGTTAATAACCAGACTGTTGTAATAAAAACACGATGTCAAACTCAGTGGTATTATACACTGTGATCCTTGTAATTTAAGGATCGTATAATTGAAGTCGCCGTACTGTAGTAGATAGTGTGCTGGCTTATTAGACATAAAGCCAGGGTCCGAGTCCCAGGCCATACATTAAAATAAAATACAGAAAGAATTTTTTTGGCGATTTCCTCTCAGCAGATTTCTGGCAAAAACTCTGAGTGTAAATTAAATTGCCATGAAAATTTTCTCAAAAATCTGTCGTTCGGAGTCGACTTAAAATTGTTGGTTCCGCCACTTATGTATAAAATTAACACACCCAACATAATTAGTGTGAGAAATCTAGCTAGCTTAATCCTGACCGTAAGGTTGTAATGAAATGGCAAGAAAGAAGGCCGAAATAGCGGCGACATTTCCTAACGTTCCTGGAGTTATTCATAACATTGATAGAGATCTTATGGCGACCTGATTGTCAGAAACGACCAAGACGACGATCCATTGAGTATTACAGTCGGTAAGAAATGTTTAGGCCAATTTCCCAGAGTAGACTGCACTTCCAAGTTCAGAACCGTTGGTGTATATGTATATCTAGGAGCTCCTGGGGGACGATCGTAGTCTATTCGCTCCTAATAGTAGCATTGCTGAAGTGTAATTCGTAGCTATCAAAAGAGTAAATGTTATTCGCGGTGGCGTTTCTACTTTTAAGCATAATTTATTCAAACAGTCGTGTTGTTTTTTTCCTCCATTTTTTGTGCCATTTAAAAGTCATTTTTTATGTGTCAAGGTTTTTGGATAATGCCGTGGTTTGGTTTGAAAGTGTTTATGTGTCGTCATAAAATATGCATTTTGGTTATAAAAACTTGATGTTTAAACTAACGTACATTTGCATGTGAAGTAAACGGCAACGCTTTTATTTCATTTTTTTAATTTAAAAAAATTTCATGTTATTTTGCATTTCTCTGTCAGGAAAATTTCTCGTTAGAATATTAAATTTTTGATGCAAATACGTAAACAAATATTATTCTACTGTCCAGCTACGCTACTAGGATTGCTCTAGTCTCGCATATAAATAATGCCTCAATTATTTGCTTCAATTATTCGTGTTATGCCGGTTATGGGGTTGTTTTGCTCTTTTCTTTATAGGTATTTATCGATTACTATCTTTAAATGCACAGTGTTAGCTGTGTGTTCTATTTCCTTTTTCCTTTACTTTCAAATGTCAATTATTATTATTTATTTACATGACACAGTTGAGCTAGTGCTCTAGTGTATGGATGTGTAGTGTTTTGTAGTGGATGGTTATTAGTGCAAAATATTATGACCTGTTGACAACTTTTGCATACGAATGTGAATATTTTAATGTGAGTGGAGGTTTTTATTTTCTTGGTTATTTGTTACTGATTTTTTTTTTTCTAATTGTCATAACAGCTGGAGACTATAAGGAAATCATTATTTCTATTCCTTGTATTTTATATCTTTTGTAATCTTCCTACAGAGTTTCTTTTGTGTCTATTGCAAGATTCAACAGGTTGCAATGTGATGCCCTTAGGTACTAGGTGTCGTTTTTCTTTCTTTGTACAAGTCATTTTAATATTCATGGGGTCAACTGTTAAGCGCTGGTTTTATAGAAAAATTATAAAATTAAGAGCCCTTTAGTAAGAACGTGTTTTTTTTGCTATTAATAGGTATTCAATATTGGATATAGTGGTAGTAGATTAATTTCAAGAGCTCAAGCTATTTTATTTTTTAAAAAAAAATCTTAAAATTTCAATGTAAGATTCACTAGAACCACCACATTTTGTAAATATTGAAAGATGCCTCGGCTTCATAAAATGAAAAAAAAAATTAACATAAGATTTCCTTACTATCTACGTGATGTAGATAAAAATCAACTCTCATGTTTGAGCCAGTGTTTCGAAGTCTTGAGTGTCTTGAGACAACTCTACCACGTAAAGTGGGCCAAGATGCTTATTAATGTTATTTAACTTCGTTGCAATGTGGATTGTGTATCGCCGTTTAACCACTACTTCAATGGTAGGTGATCGATGGAAATGATGGATCTTGTTGCCGAAAATATTTTTGCGGTATACGTGTCTGTAACGTGGTACCCTTCTGTGGTTTGTGGATCGCACAATCCATTACTGATAGAATTCGTTCGTTAGCCAAACTATTAGTACATATCTTCTTTCAAAATCGTTACAGTCAAGCTAATTCCCGCTTTCTACAAAATGGCACATTGGAATTCTATTGATCTTGTAATGATCAGTTCCGATATTATTGGTATTTAGTTAGAAACTTCAAATAAATAGTACATCGCAATATACTAAGTTTTGCTCCCCACTGTATGCATAAATTACTCTTTTTAAATTTAGTCTTCAGATGATAAAAACATGTGCTGTACCGCACTTATTGCTTTGTTTACTGCAGACAACGATTTTAACTACCACGGTTGAAAAGAGCATCCTTTGGACTAACATTTCCATGTACTCTGTATGGTGTTCGTTTTAAAGATAAAAACTTGGAACAGAAAACTTAAAGCCCCCGTAAACAAGATTCACTCAAGAGGAAAAAGTCATTAGAAATATTTTATGGTTTAGCACATGAGAAAATGTAGACATAAACGCTTAACCGCAGGATATTTACTGGGCTCCATTAAATGGCTCAATGGTTAATGAGAAACAAATAAAGATCCTAACATGTTTTAAGTAAAATTTTCTTAAATTCCTATTTAATATTTGTGAAATTGAAAACTTGATTTGTTTTTTGTTGTGCGCTGGTAGTCTAGCGGATAGTGTGCTAGACTATTAGGGTGAGGGTCATTAAAAAAATACTTTTTAAATTACGTGACTATTATTTTTTCAGTCTAGCATGTCACTGCTTAGAGACGGTTCATATTCAAATCAAGGTTCCATATAGCCTAATAATCCCATTGCCTTTTGTGGTTTATCGAAGTTTCTCTTTAAATTTCTTACCCATTTCAGAGCACAAAATCAGAAAAATTTTAAGTGTGGCCTAATAAGTGGCCTAATAATAAATTAATCTATATGTATAAATGAGAATAAATTTGCCGTGCTTTTAAAAGTATGAGTAAATATTTAAATGAACAGTCATTAAAGAAATATGATACTTGCTGAAGTATATTGGATGCCATTAAATTTTGTTTTTGCGTTTTACCAAAAAGAGAATGTACGTAAAAAAAAAAACTGAAAGAGGCTGTCAAAATGTAAATTTTCCTCTACTAATTACCGCCTTAAGGAATAGACTGTTCCACTGGCTTTAATGGCATTTTTTCCTTAAACATCAATAATAAATGATGTTTGCTACCATTCATATTGAAATTTTAATGAGAAAAAAAAAATTAAATAGACGCAAATAAAAGAATGAAAATTCTAGTATGCTAAGGGATGAATTTTAATTTAAAATTTGTTTAGTAAAAAAATTAAAAAAATTTTAATATTCTATAAAATCTCTTCAAAAAATTATTTTTAAGCATTCTTCAGTATCCTAAAGATACCATTAGCAAATGTTAGATTTTTAATTGAACAAACAATATTTTCTATGAATCCCATTGTAATTCCCATTCAGCCTTTGTAGATGTATTTCAGTAGGATACCAACCATACTTCCTTGTGCAAATTGTGTTTCAGTTCACTCTTCTCAGATGAGTTTTTTCCTGAATTGGGATCTATAGGTTACGAAAACTGGGCAATGACAAAAAAATTGCTTGCTTGTTTCGATACCTTCACTGTAATTTATAATAGCCAGACAAAACACTTCCAATTTGTTGATTACTCCTTGATGACTAGGTGCCCCTATTTTGCCATAATATGCGATGCCTGAAGTCGCCTTAGTCTAGTAGGTAGTGTGTTGTCTTATTAGACGTAAAGCCAGGGTTCGAGCCCCAGGCCAGATATCAAAACAAAATACAAAAAGTATTTCATCGGCGATTTCCTCTCAACAGATTCGTGGCAAAAATTTTGAGAGTAAATAAACTTGTCATGAAAAGTTTCTCTAAAATCTGTCGTTCGGAGTCAAATTTAAATTGTTGGTTTCGCCACTTATGCATAAAATTAACACACACAACATAAGTGGTGTGAGAAACTAGGTCAATAAACCTGATTGAAGGGTTGTAATGACCAAGTATGTATGTGTGTATTTATGTATATATGCGATGCCTAAAGTTGTTGTTAATTAATAATTAAATCATTCATTTTGGGACAGTTCTTGATTCTATTCATAAGGGATGCAAAATGTTTTACAAATTAGCACTGACCCATATTACACATTCTCTGATCGCACGTACCTTTGCTTTAAAAACGGTCTCCGTTAGCAGGAGGCGTAATTTAGCTTATAGTTCTGATATACGAGTATTATATAGTGATCCAGTCCCTTTCAACCTCCATGTTTAGAGTTATTTTTGTAGGAACAAGGCCTCACGAGCATTTATACCAAAGATCTGTGTGAACAAGAGTTTTGATCTGATACTAGAGCAATGTAATTAGTCGCGATTAATTTATACAGGTTATACCTTGCTGATATATTCATACATTCTCTTTGCAGACGATTTTTGCAACATTTCTGCCACAAATCGAACTTGTATTTTTATCGGTCGTATAAAGAGTATAATTTTTAATGCTCTTATCCTTCCCGCGCTACTTAACCCACAACAACACATTCCTTGAATCTTCAGAATTAATTTGAAGTAGTTTTTTTTTTTATTTATCGTTGGTTACCGCAGTACTGTGGTATAGGTTATACTTCCTCACGTTATTGTCTTATCGGCCTTGACGTTGTTTTGTGGGCCATTTTCCAGATAAGTCCGGTTTCAGTCCGAAAGCATCGATTGTCAGTTTCAGCTTACCTAACTTTAAGTTGAGATGCGTCTCACCACCATTTATATTTTTTGAGTGATACAAAATGCTCCAAGAAGAGTACAATTTAGTTGTCTGCATTTCGTTTACAATAAAATTCTAAAGTATGTCACTATAATATACTTTCCAAAATTGTTAAAAATATCAAAATCATTGTCATATTTTTTGTCATTTATTTTTACATTTATTTAAAACAACATTTAAATTTAATTTTTCTGTTTTTATTTTTATTATTCTATTTTACTCGTACTGCAATACGCATGATTAATTTTTATTACAATTGTACGTCATGTTTTAATGAATGTAAGATGCTTAATAGATTATAACACGTGTTAATGAGGTTGAATAAAATATAAAAATATTAACAAAAAAAAAAAAAAAAAAGAGAAAAAAACAACAACATAAACGTGATATAATTAAAAACCATTTAACATATACAACAAACAATCAGTATTATGGCTCTTATCAGTCTACTTTTATGGGAGTATTTTATATGCAAATGACGTTAAGTATGTTTGCCAGAAAATTGTTACATCCATGATTAGTTTTCCTTATTATTAGTTCGTACATAAAAGGGCGTTTAACCCAGCATCTATTTTATCTTCTTACTTCTTGCATTATCTTGTTTCTATTGTGGAATAAAGTTCTTTCCGCTAAGTAGGTGATTAATCTACTGTAACTAATATTAGGATAGCAGGTCAATTTTTTATACGTTCGTTGTGAACTGAAGGGCGAACATTGGCCAAAACATGAGAATTTTGTTTTGTAGTCTATCGTACAATGAATTTCAGAAGAAGAAATGGATTTATCAGATCGTTTTAAAAACTGGGTCACTTGATCTTGCATTGACATCTGACAAAATTTGTACACTTTCCTTGGTTATATGTTGGACACACAGAACCAAATTAAACAAAAATAAATAAACAGGACGTTGCCGGAGCCTAGTTGGTAGTGTGTTGGCTTATTAGACGCGAAGCCGGGGTTCAAACCACAGGTCAGACATCAAAACGAAATCCCAAAAATTTATTTCTTTGACAATTTGCTGTCAGCAGATTTCTGGCTAAAATTCTGAGTGTAAATAAAATTGCCATGAAAAGTTGCTCCAAAAATCTGTCATTCGCAGTCGATTGCCATTATGTATAAAATTAATACATACAACATAAGTGGTGTGAGAAATTAGCTCGTAATCCTGACTGAAATGTTGTAATGACCAATTATGCTACATAAGTAAACAGGATAAACAAACAACAACAAAATACATGCATCGTATGGTAAACGGTAAATATATACGTAGAAATTTATGTAGATTATGTAGTTTAGATCTAGTTTAAATGAGTGTCAGCGGCAGAAGAGTAATTACGATTACTGGCAAACAAGACCCTTGAGAATGTGCAGCTGTCTGACATTAGTATGATATTCGTAGGCCAAGAAGCCTTTTTAAAAACGAAAACCATGACCACAAATTGCCTGGGTTTGTTGTTGAGCACTTTAACCACTATAATCATAGATGCCAGATTTGACGATTTGAAATAAAGAATTTACATCATGTCCCTTACTATAGTACATTAAAAGCCACTTTAAGCCAAATTTTTCTGTATCTTATGTCCTTAAAAGCCAAAAAACTATAATCTCTGCACGAAGGGAGTTCCACATACGAATAGTTCGACTAGAGAATGCATTTTGTGTGTAATGCAGTAAGCGATCCACTGGTCAATCAACCACATACATATGTATGTGCCCGCCAAGAAAGGTGAGTGTTGCGTAGGAATACATAATTCTTGGGAACAAGTCCCTTATTTCGCTTGAACAAAATCCATTAAAATTTCGATACAACAGTGAAACTAGATCACTTTGCAACGATGCTCCAATGAATCGATGGAGTTCGATACCCTACCGTCATTAATGGGCTACTTCATTCTTTCTATGCTGTCGAGAAGTCTCAAAATAGTCGTTGAGGCACTGCCCAAATCCACTTTTTATGACGACATAGGAAATGAAATAGAGGAATGGAGATAGAGATTGTAATTTTTTTTTTCATTTTAATTGTAGTTACTATTTAGGAACCAACGCTATTATATTTTATTTTTCAAAACAACTAAATGAATTCTAATTCATACTTACCATCTTTGGTTAAAATCGATTGACATTTAAATCGTATTATTTATTAACGAATGCAATTCTTGTCTTTTTATTTTTTGCTGCTTTCCTTTGAAATGCGATGATGAGATTAAATTCAATAAAAATGTCAATTATAAAGACATATACGCCCTCATATTAGTACACGAACGGCAATATTTTTAAGACACATTGAGAGAATAAAGGGAACCGAGTACATTATCTTGTTACTGTAGTTGTTGTTGGTTGGCATTAAGGGTAAAATGTAGTTTATGAAATCAATGATGGCGGAGGTTTAGTTTATGCTTTTTGATTGCGTGTATGAGTGTGTAAACATAATCTCATACTTATGGCACACACACTCATACTAAAAAAGTATTCAGTAATGTTTCTAATACTACTAAAAGTCGAAAACGAAATGATTTATGAACACAACACATATACTCCCACACTTTTCGATATTCTGAACTCTTGCATGTTATCGTTTCAAGGCTATTGGGTTAGTTAGGCTATATTTTCTCACTTTTTCTTTTAATTTTTGTTTTAAAGCTTATGTGTAGGTATTTGTGTATATGGTATACATATATTTACTATGTGTGTATATAGTAAGTCAGCATATATGGGACTTTTCACTTTCTATAGTTTTAGTGTGAAACATTAAAATCTGCCAGTCGGTGAGTTTTAATGTGCAATACAATCACGTTAATGATGCTTCATTTATTTTATCTCTTACGTTTAAAAACGTTAAAGGGTTCTGTGTGGTGAAAAAAAGAGAAAATAAATGAATATTTCTTTCTGTTTTTTTTTTCTTTCAAAATGTTTTAAAATGCTGTGTATATTTGTTTTGCTTTAATCTCATACTCAGAAGGACGAACAGTATTTCTATAAAAGTGAAAATGAAGTTTAATTAAACCAAATAAAATATTTATTGAGTTTTATTGATATTTTTTCTTTGCGAAAATTATAGTCAAATATTTATTAAGGAGCGCGCACAAAAAAAAAAAAAAATGGGTCCTACTTTAAGCTTATAACTTTTATCATAATTGAAAAAAATGAATACCGTTACATTGTTTTCCTTAGTCATCTGTTTCAAAATCCACGTGCTAAATTTCATTGCAATAGCAAAATTACTTTTTTGGAAATAGGCACCTAACAAGAATGTCGTAAAAAAATAATTGAAATTTTCAATGAAAAAACGCGCCGCTTACAAAAAGCGATTTCTAAGGTAAGAATAAAACAATATAAGGAGTCTTTGAGTATTGAGAGAAAGCATGGAAGTGAAGGAAAAAAGGATTTGCCGCTCAAAACAAAGCAAGTAAAATAATACATATTTTTCTAAAATACCCTAACATGTCTGAGAGAAAAGTGGCTCAAAAAGTTGGATGCTCTGAGATCCTTGTCAGAAAAAAATTTTATACACAAATTTCATTCAAATATTATTTACTTTAATTGAAATATAAAACGAAAAAAATCCGCCACTTAGTTTTATTTCTATAACGAAAAGTGTAAGTCCAGATTTTTTCTTGCGCACTTCTTAGTTATAGCTTTCGTTCAGGAGAATTGATTTTTTTGTAAAGCATTTTTAAAGTATTTTGAACAACCAACATTCATGGAATGGCCCTTACTCATGTAGTGCATTGTGTTGGAACTGGGAAAATATGTTATGGAAAGAAGGAAAGAGGGCATAGTGTTTATGGAAACGAGATTTAAATTCTTTTATATCATAAGTGATAGTAAAGGTCTCTACAGGAAGAGACCTCACATACCAACAAATACGAACAAAACGAAATATGAAACTCTGAGAGTAAATATAATTGCCATAAAAAATTTCTAAAAAATCTGTCTACTTTAAGCTGAAGATCACGTATAAAATGAACACACATAACATAAGTGGTGATAGAAGCTAGGTCGTAATTCTGGCTGAAGGGTTGTAATCGAGCATCGAAATCCCCTCTATTCATCCCACTCAGAGGCTAAACGTATATGTAAGTGACTCAAACATTTTACGGTTTTTCACCTCAATCTCCAAAGTGCTCGGACTGCAATTAAAAGAATATGAATGGCAAACAATGCTGTCATCTGTAATATGTTTATATGCTGCCACAAGTTAGAGAACCAATTACTGAAAAAAAAAATTTTAAGCTTTAATGAGGTTATGTTGTCTATCATGATTTAGTTTCGCTGGTCGTTGGATTTCAATGAATGTAGATTAGTCAAAAGCATCAAAGTCAATGCTAATAAAAGTTTATAAAGACGTAAACTCTGCTTTTCTTTTTAAAACAGTAAAACTCCAGAGAATTTCGTTTCCACAAATTCATTTACCACACGTTGAATGAAGAAGAATGAAAAATTAAGTATTTTCCTATTATTTTTATTAAATCCTTCTAAATACATTTTATAAGAAATTTTTGTTAAGATTAAAAAGAAAGTATGAAGAGAATGAAAAACCAAAATTATTATAACAGGTTATTTAGAAGGAAATTCGTATTAAATCGTTTGGCTCTCAGCAAAACCAAAATATTGTGGCAAAAATATTTAATTTTGAGTTCTTGGAACATGATTTTAAATCTTATTTTTAAATTCATTAAAAAAAAGTTTAAAAATTTAGGTAAAATTCAGATTTCAGGTTTCAGATTATTACTGGAATTTTAAACGTAAAGAATAAATTTTTGAAAATAAACCAATAAATTTAGAAAGAGGTTTAGATATCCTATATTTAATGGCACCTAATCTATTGCATGCTACTGAAAATGGCAACCACAATCACGAACCAGCTGTATGAAATACGCATAAAAATCTTCTAATATGGAATGAAACATGATGCTGGAATATTTCCTCATGACAATATTATTTTGTCAAATTATTTACAACCTAATTTCATAGATTCATAGCTTGTAAATTGAATATTCGAGAATGCTTAATTTCTTCCTGTAATACCAACTGTGCATGAACTAGAACTAAAACGTTAGGTTGTGGTAAGAAGAAAAGAGATTCTAGTGTTTATGGATGTTGAATTCAAACTTGTTTTTATTGTCCGTAGTTGGAAAGTTTTGGAGGAAGATACAAGGTGTGCCATCTATTGGTTTATTGGTTATTTCGAATCTGGCAATACTAATGCCATACTCTTCTATTCACTAAATTCCGTATATTATCTCCACTGACGGTAATGAATTGAGTGAACAACGTTGGGATTCATTGGGCCTTTTCTTTTCGGATAAACTTAATGTTTTTTTTTGGTGGGTATGTTAATTAGCAAAATTTTCAAATTTGGAGCTCAGAAAATCCATACATGGGCGCGGATTGTTGGCCCACATTTATAGGGACATCGCATTACTGTCAATGGCGACATCTATCGCACCATGATAATCGATTTGTTTGTACCCGCTCTTCATGGTATTAATGTGAATGATGTTTGGTTTCAACAGGACGGTGCAACTTGACTCGATTTATTGTGTCAAACGTTTGATGGCCGTTGAATTAGACAAAATGTTAAAGACAATTGGCTGCCAAGAAGCTACGATTTGACACCGTTAGATTATTTTCTGTGGAACGCCATTAAATAAAAATGCTATGCCGACAAATCAGAGACAAATGATCATTTGAAGATCAACATTCGTGATGCCAGGTTTTTTAAAAGAGATTATTTATGTGATTACATCATTCATTTAAACTTTGAACTTTACTGACAATTCGCTCACAACATACTCTTGTTAAATTCCATTTAAATTTGCGGTTTTAATTATAAAATCCGTTGGACATATATATTGCACTCGTTCCCATCATAAAAAAACCACTTAAAGTTAGTGCTGTTATGTGACTGTGTAAATGCTGTTGATTGACAAAACCTCTCATATTATTGATGACGGTTTATTGAAAACTTAACTGGCAGTTGGCTAATATAATTACGCGGTTTTGTGTTTTATTGTTATTAACGTAATCCAAAACAAGGTAAATTGATGATATGAAAAATAGCGTAAGAACGGTAATGATATTGTTAATGAAAATGCATAAAAAATCAATAAATTTTTTAATTTATCTCTCTTTGATTAAAATTAAATTGTTGATATTATTTACTCGTTAATTACAAATTTCATCGTGATTAAATATTTAATGTATGCGGTGTGGTTGTTAAATTAAATTATATGATAAGACCATAAAAGTTAACACATTAAGGAGATAAACGATGTGATAAAAAGGAAATCGTTACATTTTCTTTCAACTGTAGCAGGCTGTAGGGTGATAAAGTTCCAACAGCTGTTGTTTAGACAAAATGCCTTCTGTGGGAATGTATGTATTAAAACCTACTTTTCGATTGCAAGAGTCGTTGGTTACCCTTTTTATAATGTTCGTGTTTAACACTATCCTCTATGCGGACTTAAAAGCATTTAGAATTATTATTGGCAGGGATTATGAATCTTCGTAAGTTTATCAAGATTAAAAACCTGTGATGGAAAAAAATAAATATTAAAAATAAAGTTGTTGGTTTACTCACCGTGAGGCCGTGGTTCAAACCTTAGCTCGGACATCTGCAACAAAACGGAATATGAGAAAAAAAAAATATTTCTTCAGCGAGTTTCTCTCAGCAGTGAATAAAATTGCCACAAAATGTTTCTTAAAATATTTGGCGTTAAGAGCCAACATTAAACTGTAAGTCTCGTCACTCACATACAAAATCAACACACACAATTCTGACTAAAGGGTTGTTAATGACCAAGGCCAGACATCAAAACATAAAAATAAAATACAAAAAGTTTTTTTTCGGCGATTTCTTCTCTTTCTCTTCCTGTTTTTTAAAATATGTCGTTCGGAGTCGACTTTAAACTGTAGGTCCTGCCACTGCTGTATAAAATTAACACACACAACATATGTGGTGCGAGAAACTGTGAGCTTCTTGGGGACGATTGCTGTAGACTGTCTAATGATGAAGGTATAGTTCTGGCCTTTTTATAGCCACCAGCAGCAACTCGTTTCCTTACCGTTCGCATCTTCCCTCTTTCCACCTTTCCTAAAGCCTGCACAATGCACTGCATGAGTGGGGCTCATCCCCTGAGTGCTGGTTTTATAAAAAAAAAAAAAATTATGTTATGTTTCATGCTAATACATAATTTTTCAGATACTTTTAGAACCTTCTAAGTGCTTATATTTTTAAATACCTTCTCTTTCAACTAACCATATGTACTAATTATTCATGTAGCAACCACTGTCTGTCAAGGTATATTTAATTGCTTTAGAAATATGTACGGATAAAGGATGTTTGCTGATGAAATGATAAAGCACCACCGTAATTTGGGTAATGTTTCACTCTTTTTTTTCACCACTACAACGGATATTGGTCTCATGGAATAAAGTGATTACTTCCTGGAAATCCCATATTTTTATGTACAATATTTGTGTTTTCTTTTTTTTCAAGTATTTTGGCACACAATGTAATTTATATTTTCGTAGTTATCCTGTGCCTTACAATGCCTTTCTCTCAGATTAGAATATAATGTTCTCACGTAACTATATCCGCCCTTTTAAAGTATATTATTTCTTATTTTTAAATTAATTATGTATGTAACCGTAAATATAAAATTAAGTAATTATTTTCTAATATTACAATTGGGAAAAAAATCCTTTCAATGTACATATTTTTATTATCTCCACAACCCCAAACGAAATAATACCAGAAATTTTTTACTGAATTTGTTTTTATGAATTTTATTTTTGCCAATCGTTTAAATGCATAATTCTGTATAGAACGGTTCAGTGTTTGTTCGCCCTTTGGCATACAATTGTAAATTTTAAAAGTAAATTATGAATTTTAATTTTTAAATTGAAATTAATGAAAATTTTCTGTAATTTTCATAGAATTGTATGAAAGAAAAATAATAAAAAAAGTAATTTAAAACTTATTAGTAATATGCCGGCCAATTTCACCCTCCAAGAAAATATAATTTAAACATTTTCTGATTTAATGAGTTAATTTAAAAACTTCGCCTTCTTCACTTCTTCCTAAAATGTGGTTTATTATCGGAAATTTTCTAGCGTCTGTTTCATTTTATCAAATGTCTATTTGATACATTATAGGCAATGGAAAGCTGCTTACAAATAATTATGAGCATAAGGTTTTTTAAACAAATTTTTATATTTAACATGAAACTTTTATGATAACTTTTATAATAACACAAATATTATCGTACCATTGTAATACTTTGAATTTTTTCAAATAACGTGATAAACAAACGCGCTTTTGAGAAAATTCCATCTAAAATCGGAGGTATTACAATGAGTTCCTGGAAACTCCAATTAAACGTAAAGTGAAGAGGAAAAATCAATAATTGATAAACAAAACAAGGAGACTGTAATTAGAAATTTATGTTAATAAAGTATGTATAGGCAGACATGCATAAAATAATAACAAATATTTACATACATTTACACAATATGAAATGGTAAGTTACCAGGTACGAAATAATTGCTGTTTTATTATTGATCATAAGCGGTAAAAGTTAGCCAGCATGTGGTTAAAATTAGCAAGTATTGCATTATTAGTATGTAATGTAATCGTTTGTGTAATTCTGTGAACCATTCGATGTGTGTATTTTGTTGTTGTCTGGTTTTTTTCTCTACTTTTTTCCGTTCTCATTTTTTTCGTAATGTTGAGATTGAAAAGGAAGCAATTTGCTATTTCTCTCAGTAACATCAGTTTTATTTGAATATTTAAAGACTTGTGAGAAGATACACATATTATTGACTTCATAGTGTATAGTCCCTTCTATGAAGAAAAGGTGTTTTTTCTATTATGTCGAGCACAATTAAAGAGAAAATTTGTCGTAAACCTTTTGCTTTCACAAACGAAACTCAACTAGATTGTAGCTTTAAATGTAGTTTTTAAATGTGAGATTGAACGGCAATTAATATTATTCTTTAGCAGTTTATGCAGCTAAAACGTGATTTATGGCAGCGAAATTCAGATTTATTCATCTCTGAGTTTCAGTAATAATGCTTCAGAGCTATATTACCATAGAATCTGTCATCATCATTTGAGAAGAAAAAAATTATATTATATATTATACAAATCATGCAAATCATTTGCGTATACGTCGTTGTTCCTTTGGGTAAGAGCATATAAAAAATAAAAAATTGCTGTGAAAGTTTCTCACAAAAATATCTATTGTTCGGCGTTGAGTTTAAACTGTAGATCCCGCCATTCATGTGTAAAGTTCACATACACATTATTAGTGGTGTTAGAAGTTCAGTTGTTGTGCTGATTAAAGCGCTGATATGATAAATAAACGGGTCTGTCACTTCTAATGTACAATGTCTTTTTATATAAAAAGAAGACATGTAAATTTTTATTATAATATGGATTATCTTTACGATTTCAAAGTACAAAATTGTAAGCCTTTACTGTTCTCATAATCTGTCTAATACTTTTCCACTTGACTTTAAATTGATTAATTATTGAATCTACTGTTAGTTTATCATTATAAGATTATCATAGTCTAAGGTTATTACAATAAAAAAATAATAATAATAATAAAATCAAATTTAGATAAGCTAAAGCCGCTGAAATAGTCAACAATTTGAATAAAATTTACTGTTTTCAATCCTTTAGACTTTAAAATTGTATTTTCCCATGTAATCTCTTAAGAAACAAAGAATATGAAATGAAAAAATTGAAGTAATGATTGGTATGCTTTAAGAATACTTTTGTTTTTACTCTCATGAATTCAAAACATGACAACACAATATTTTTTATTTTCACGTTTTCCAATTGTTTAATTTTCATGGGAAATCATTAGTAGTATTCAACGTAAATTTACTTATGAATTAGAATACAATTACTAATTATATTTAATTATTATGAGGGGAGTAACGTAGGCCTTATGGTCGGTTTAGTGTAACAGAGTAGAGTGTTAAGCTAATGGTCTAGCACACTATCCACTAGACTACCAGGGCATCCTAGTACAAAAGTTAATAGAAAGTAAACGTTAAACAATCTTTAATATAAAAGAAAAGACATATAAATTAAGAAATGATAAATAAATAAATACTGTAAATTAGTGAATAAAATAAAATCTCTTTTTTTTAATCTTTGTGGCCCTAAGAAGGGACCTTCATTTATAATAATGAACCATTCCGTAGGGAAACGGAACTCAAAGCTGTTGTATTTGATGACAGGATTGTACAGACAACTGTTTAAATTTAACGTCTAATGTTGATTTAAAGTTTGTTGTAGAGATCAAAAAAGGACAAACCTTTTATCTGGCAAGTTTGCATAAGAGGCATCCAAAAACCTAATTAATATAAGAAAAATCAAAATTTGTTAATAAAATCATTGCAGATAAATTAATTAGGTACAGTTTTATGTAACATTTTCGAACAAAATATTTGCGAATAAAATAAAAATTTTCTGTAATTTATTATATTTACAAAACAAATGAAATGAAGTAAACAATATTAATTTGTAACTATTTTTGTACACAATATTTTTCTAATTAATCGGATGAAGGAAGAGTTATTGTTTTCATATAAAATTGAACTCAGTTAACCTTTAGTGTCTGTAATTAATTTTAATCAATAATTATACTGATATTGGCATTAATTAATCCACATTGATGATTATAATGTAGACTTTTGTCTGTGTATTACATAAAGGGCGCACTATTCAATTCAACAATATATCCTTTAGATTACTTTAATTTCATTTCATATCTTTAATAAAACTACTCCATTTTAATTAATATTGTATCGTAAATAAACGCCATGAGTTAATTTAGTTTCGAAATAAATACGATGCCATTTGTTATAACAAATTATATTGAAAGTTAACGTTAATTGAGAATGATAGGCGGATATTAAAGTGATTATCCATTAAAAGCAATAATACTTTATACAGTGACATAAGGAAAAAGAATTTTCTTTGCTTAAGATACTAATTAAATATAAAGCAATAGAAAAGACATAGTATGTTGAGCATATGCCACCATTGCTCATACTAATATTTTTCTTCATTTGAGCTGAGCCCCAGTTACCCCACCTTTATTGACCTGTCGTCTCTAGGCAAGAACCCAGATTTTGATTTATTTTTTATCAAAACAAAACTTGAAATAAAAACTTTTTATTGTTTATATTTTATTGGAAACAATTAAAAGTTTTAAAAACTTATGCAAGGTAGATTCGTTCATGTATAATCAAGAAAATAACTTAAAGCTGCACCAAGTGTGTAAAAGGGAAAAGTTTAAGAAAAGTTTTAAAACAAAGAAAAAAAAATTACTGAATATAAATATATAATAAACATCTATGTTCTACTCGTAATTGAAAGAAAATATCTAAATTGTTTTTATTTTTTTAATTTTGAATTTTGAGAATTTAAATAAATATTCTTTATCGCAACATAAAAATATATAAAATTCATTAAAATAAAAGATTTTTTCATAATTTTTATGTCTTTTTATAAGATTTATTCTTCAATCAAATTTTAAGGAATATAAGTTATAGTTTGTGATTTAGGAATGAAATAGGAGTAGAAGGACATAAGAAAATTCTGTAGCTTGCGTGTTTTATATACTAAAGAGTGCGCACAATAAAAACTGGACTTATGCTTTTCCTTATAGAAATAAAACTAATTGGCGGATTTTTGTCGTTTTATATTTCAATTAAAGTAAATAATGTTTGAATTCTTTTCTGTATAAAATTTTTTTCTGACCAAGGTCTCAGAGCATCCAACTTTTTGAGTCACTTTTCTTCCAGACATGTAAGGGTGTTTTAGAAAAATACGTATTATTTTACTTGCTTTGTTTTGGTCGGCAAATCTTTTTCTTTCACTTCCATGTTTTCTCTCAATACTTAAAGCATCCTTATATTGTTTTATTCATACCTTAGAAACTGTTTTATGGTTAACACCTGCGAGCCTAGAAATCGTTTTTTGTAAGCGCCGCGGTTTTTCATTGAAAATTTCAATTATTTTTTTACGACATTCTTGTTGGGTGCCCATTTTCAAAAAACTATTTTTGCTATTACAATGAAATGTAGCACGTGGATTTTAAAACAGATGACTAAGAAAAACAATGTAACGGTATTAATTTTTTTCAATTATGATAAAAGTTATAAGCTTAAAAGTAGGCCCATTTTTTTGTGCGCACTCCTTACTTATCGATTATCAATTGATTATGTCGTTGAATTATTTTTGTTTATTGATTTTGTGACGCAAAAAAATGCGAATTGTTACTTTAGTTGTATTATTGCAAAAATTGGGTTCACATCCTTTTAATAAAATTTATTTCGAAAAGTTATTCTTTATTGTTTATTGTCATGAAATTTTATTTTCAATTTATAAAAAACTTTCGTTTTTATGTTTTTGTACAAAAATAACATCGAATTATTTAATAATCGTAAATAATTTCATAATTCCATTAAATCTTGTTGGCAATATTTGTAACTCCTTTTTTGTTGAGTAATGTTGGGAATTAAAAATTATTTTGTAAACCGTAAAAATCTCCAAAAGCTTCTTACAAAAGTATTAAAAACAACTGGAATTGCAAAAACTGTTGAATCAAACGAAAAACATTAATTTTTATTTTTAAATTTAGTATTGGAAATGATATTTGTAATGAATTATGTGGAATAATTCTCAATAAAAATAAGCAATTAAGGTGCTGATGATGACACAAGACAATTTAATGTTTTTTAATGAAACATTTGAGAATAGGCATTGAAATGTGATGTATTTTAAATAACTCAATAAAAGAAAAAATTCAAAACGTACAAGTAAAGCCCTACTACTGTGATGTCCATGTGAATAATCAATCTTTTGTGGATGACTCTGAAAAATACATAAAATACATAAGCTTAGCAACAAAACGCTCGGCATTTGTTACTCTTTCCTTTGCCTTTTGCCATTTTCGAAAACATAATTTATCTTTTATTATTTCCCTTTTTTTTTCTTGTTGATTTTGATTTCGAAAAATAAAAACATTTCCTTTTCATAAAATCTATTTCTTCCTTAGCAACACTTGTATATTTTTCGAAATTATTAAAGAAATAAGAAAAACTAATAAAAAAAAAACGTCTATTGTTACAATAGTTTTATCATGGCATCACTCTGGCGACAATGAAAATATCTCATGTTAAGTTGTTAGCCACTTTGGACCATTACGTAAAGTTCCTTTTTAATCAATGTCTACACATTTATTGTTGACTGTTGTGTGAGCATTATTTTCTGGTACATTTCGTTTGTATATTTTTTCATATATCTTTTCTTTTAAGGATAGAAATTAAAGAGTGACAATAGCTAAGTTACATACATAAGGAGTGCGCACAAAAAAACTGGACTTACACTTTTCGTTATAGAAATAAAACAAAGTGACGGATTATTTTCGTTTTATATTTCATTTAAAGAAAATAATATTTGAATTCTTTTGTGGATAAAACATTTTTCTGACAAGGATCTCAGAGTATCCAACTTTTTGACCCACTTTTCTTCCAGACATATTAGGGTGTTTTAGAAAAATACGTATTATTTTACTTGCTTTGATTTGGTCAGTAAATCCTTTTTTTCTTCCACTTCCACGCTTTCTCTCAATACTCAAAGAGTCCTTATATTGATTTATTCTTACCTTGGAAACTGTTTTTTGGTTAACACCTGCGAGCCTAGCAATTACGTAAGCGGCGCGGTTTTCATCTTTCATTTTAATTATTTTTTTATGACATTCTTGTTGGGTGCCCATTTTAAAAAAACAATTCTTTCTATTGCAATATCGGCACGTGGATTTTGAAACAGATGATTAACAAAAACAATGCAACGGTATTCCTTTTTTCAGTTATGATAAAAGTTATAAGCTTAAAAGTAGGCCCATTTTTTTTTGTGCGCACTCCTTATATACAAAAGGTCCTATCGTTCATGCAAGGAGCACAGTTAATAATAGTTCACATTATTTGTAGTGACGAGTGGGTGGACATTGCTCAATTTGTTGGAAACAGAAACAATATGAAAGAAAATATAAAAACAAAATAATAGCAGCCTAGTAAGTAGTTTGTTGTCTAGTAGTTAGTGTAGTATGTTGGCTTATTAGACGTAAGACCATGGTTCAAACTCCAGGTCAGATGTCTCCAACAAAACGAAAAAAACAAGTATTTTTCGACGAGTTCCTCTCTACATGAAGCCTTCTAAAGCCTTCAATTCACAAATTTTTTAATTTTACGCTCATTAGTGGAATAAGACGATGGTGCTTGTCCTATCGGAATATTTCCCAACTCAAATTAAATGTTCATGAACACAATCTCCTTCCTTTCTTCTTCCTAAATCATCTTTTTCAAATTGCATAACAATGCCTTTGCATGCATAGTGTTCATCCATTGAGATTTAATCAATTTACGTAACAAAGAAATTTTTCCAAATTTCATTTATTTTTTAATTCTTTACATAATTTTAAAAGCTTCTTACGTTTTTTATTTTCTATTCAAATAAGATTTATGTGAGGGAGAATGGCAAATTTTATTGTATTTCTACGAAATTCGATTTCTTCGAAATTAGATTCCATCTTCTGCACAGGAATTGTTTGTAAAAGAGCAAATATTATGCAAATCAAATAAACTTTTTCATTAAATATAACTGATGAATATATTGTACGTATGTATTCATTCATATAATGTCCGTATCAAATAGAATGTGAATAAATGGATTGAATATAATATACCATAAATACAATGGAATAGAATTTCAATATGTTGATTTATTCTTTTGAATTTTGTGTTTAATAATTGCCCAAATTTAATTAATTTTAAAATTGCTTTTATTGACATATAATTCGAGGATGCGTTATTATCTTAGCGCTCTCACTTGGCGGTAATACTTCTTCTAGGGACATTTCGAAACAACTTGCAGCAGGACTACCACAAATACCCCGGAATTGTTGAAATGTGACCACCATCTTTCAATTAACACTTCCATAGTCCATTTTATTACTTTTAAGTAATACTTCCATAACGTATACTTAATACTTTTGTTCAAAAAACATACAAAAAAATTACTCATACGCTATGTACAGTACAATAAGTTGCCTACCCAAGTTGCCTTCCAAGTTTACTTCCAAGTTGCCTACCAAGTTGCCTTTCATGTTGCCTAGCAAGTAGTCCACGAAGTTACCCTCCACGTTGCCCTCCACGTTATCCTTCAAGTTGCCTTCCAAGTTGCCTTTTAAGCTGCCAAGCCAAGTTACCTTCAAAGTTGCCTTCCAGGTTGCCTATCAAGTTGCCTTCCAGGTTGCCTACTAAGTTGCCTTCCAAATTGCCTTCCAAGTTGCCTTCCAAGTTGACTGCCAAATTGCCAGCCAGGTTGCCTTCCAAGTTGCCTACCAAGTTGCCTACCAAGTTGCCCGCCAAGTTGCATACCAAGTTGCCTTCAAAGTTGCCTACCAAGTTGCCTTCCAAGTTGCCTATTAAGTAATCCACCAATTTGCCTTCCATGTTGCCTTCTAAGTTGCATTCCATGTTGCCCACCAAGTTGCCTTCCAAATTGCCTTCTAAGTTGCCTACCAAGTTGCTCACCAAGTTGCCTTCCAAGTTGCAGATGCTCCTTGTCTGAAGAAATTTACGACCTATTAAGTCACGCGGAAACTAAAAGACACAAACCAATCTCATCACTTAGGGGATAATTTTGGAAAAATTGGAGGTTTCCTCAAATGCAAATATTGTTGACGACGTTAAAATTTAAGAAGCCGCTTTATATACAAATGTTTGTATGTCAAATAATTTTTTCTGATGAAAAAAGTTTCATTTGGGTAGTCCTGACTGATACAGTTGTAATTGGCACGATTTAAGCCAACAAAATATTGTTCGATCGAAAAGGAATTTTGGTGGAGGAAGCCTTATGGGGTGGGGAGCTTTCTCATACGATTTTATGCTTCCTATTTGCTTTATATCTGCCAAAATGAATTCCGAAATGTATACGGAATTGCTTGAAGACATTCTGTTAACACAGTTAGATGAATATCCTGATAAGAATTATGTATTTCAACAGGATAATGCAGCAATACATGTATCTAAACACAGTTAAGCTTGGTTTTTGGAAAGAAACCCTAATTGCAGTTCAGTGCAAAACCTTGGTTTGCGTCGCGTTTCTTCAGACCCTATTAGCGACGCAAACCGGGGTATTAGTGTATTGTTAAATTTTTTCGGGCACTCTCATTGAGCAGTAAAAGTTGAGTATAGTGATTGTTAGAACTTAAGCCTTAGTGTACAGTTTCTTTTGTCGCTCACTGTATATACACACTTAATGAAATATTATCTCTCTTTGTAAATTACATTGTATGATAATAGCCATATTGCACTAGAAGAATAAATAATTCAAGTATGTGGAAATTTCTTGATTTTTGGAGGCTTTCCTTGAAATTGCTTTGTTTAATTCAAATTGTCTATTAGTGCGTAGGTTAGTCAAGTAAAGCAGTTTAAATTTAATTAATTTAAATCATGTTGCCAATTCTAAATTCATATCATTCTTCAGTGTTTTTAAATCACAAAATTTTGATGTTCTTAATAAAGAAAAAGTTCCACGAACTTTTAATAGCTAATGAGACAATCAATATTTTTATTTGTTTTAAACTAAGGAATTGAACAATGGAAGTAAAGATAAATTCACATATACTTACATGTTCATTGAATAGAAACTTTAGTTGTAGTAATAACGCTTTTATTGAGTATCAAATTCATTTTTATCGGGTTTTTTTAACTTTTTTTTTGATATATTTTAGTCGAACTGCGCTTGTTGTTATGAATTTTTAAAATTCTCTGTTTTCGTTATTGTTTTGTGTTGTTTTTCATTTTTAAATTTTATTATCGTTTTTATTTTCATTTTTTTATATCACATAATAATGGAATAATAATGAAAATAACTTTCTGTTTCAAATAGAGCACGAGCACGCGTTCTTGAAATAAACATTTCGAAACATACATTCACAGAAATTTGTTTGTGAAAATTTATTAATGTTCAGAAGAAAATACTTTTAAGTGAAGATTTTAAATAAAATCTTGTTTTTTGTCAATAGAAAAGGAATTTTCTTGCGAATCTTCTCCTTTTTTGCGTTAAAATTACTACGATTTCTATATAACGAATGTAAAAGACGTGTATTTTGCGAATTAATTTGTTATCAATACTGCAAAAGCCAACAAAGTACTAAATAAAGTACAAATTTATATTCATCCCTTAGGAAAAACACTGAATTCTCGCTGTTATTTTTAGTTATTTTCTATTAATGCTCGAAACACAATAAACGCTACGCGACAAACACAGCAATCTCTCAAAAATAGAATGCTTGTATTTATATGGAAACGATTGTTTTTAAGGCAGCACGCCAATAAACAACGATTCTGTTGTCGTACTTGTAGACTATTTTCTATTTTTGTTCGTGGCAATGAGAGAATTAAAGTTCGCAGTGAGAGGATTAAAGCAATCAATCTAATAGCATGCATGAAATAGAGTTTTTAGTAAGTTTTTAGAGTTCGATAACTCAAAAAACTATTAGTGACATGATTGATGAAGAATTAATGAGCTGTTTAGTTTTTATTTGTTTTCATTATGCTGTCTTTATTATAATTAACGTGTATTCAGCGTACGTTAGGCTGGAATTGCAAAATTTCTGCGTTTGCTGCATCATGCTGTAAACACAATGAATGCATGAGCTTTAAAGAATTAATGAGCTTTTTAGTTTTCATTTGTTTTCATTCTGCTGACTGTATTATAATTGACGTGGATTCAGCATACGTTCGACTGGAATTGCAAAACTGCTGCGTTTGTCGCATCACGCTGTAAACACAATGAATGCAAAGCGTCAAACACAGCAATTTTGTAACAATATTGGATGTTGTTGATAATGATGCGTTGTACTTTAAAATAATTATTTCCACTATACAACCAGCATACTCTATTTTTGAGATATTGCAAATTGTAGTTTCAAATCTGCTGCGTTGCGCATAGTGTGTTTTTGGCATGAGGCATACAGGATGAGAATATCCAAAGTTCAAGTGAAAACAAGTCATGCGTAAAAAATTTTCTTTTCGTCGTTTTAACTCTTAAGAGAAGTTTTATGAAATTTTAGAAAACAGTCAACAAGTTAAATAAACACAATTAAAGAAAAGAAAAATCCGCATTTAAATACAAAGAAAAGAGGGAATTTATTAAATAGAAATTATCAAGAAACGCACATAAATATGCATATTAATCATGAATAATGATTGAAATATTTGTTTACGTGAATATTTCACGTGAATGTATTTCGTGTTGTATTTCATTTGAATTATATTTTAAGATATTTTGAATAATTAATGTTAGACGAGGTTTATTTGACCTAAATGGAATTAAAAATTCTTTTTTAATTTATTCTTTATATTAAGCTAGTCAAACATTAGAACCTAATCGAGCCAGACTATTTATTACTCCATATTCAAATAGGATTATATGATTGTTAAACGTCTTGACAATTTAAACATATGCTGTTCTCTGGCATGTTGCTGTGTCCTCGCTGGTTGGATGCCATTTTATAGCCTATCCAAAAATACATTTGATTTTAGGTTATAGACATTGTCTCTCCTTTTGTAGAGGGTATTTCCCTGTTCATGCAGGGCATTGTGCTGTAATACAGAAAAGGTAGTTTATAAGAGAAAGAAAGAGGGCGTAGTGTGTGATAATTTTATTGCCTTATTTTTATGACCAGTGTATCAATCTATATCTTTGTCACTTTTTTTACAAAAATTCTCACTTCATTTTTTATATTGTAAGTGAAATCATACATAGTGTCAGACTAACAATCGAAGAAACATTTTTAGAATAGGAATAGGGCGGGTGATACAGACCATGCAAAAACTCTACAGGTTCTACTCAAGAAAATCATTGTACAGTCAAACCTGGTTATAACGAACTCCGTGGGACTAGAAAAAATAGTTCGTTATAAGCAGAATTCGTAATAAACGGGTTTAACACAAAAAAAAAATATAAAATACAAAGAATTTTTTAATTTATTAAAAACAAAAAGTATTTTTTTTTATTAAAAAACAAAAATATGTGTTAATTCTTTTTATCTAAGTTTTTTCTGGGGGTTCGTTATAAAAAAGATAAAATGTACGAAATTTAATAACTCGGACCATTTAAAGTAGTTCCTTTTAACCGTGAATTCGTTATAAACGATTTCGTAATAAATGAAGTTTTTTGTATGAAAATTGTTATTAAAACGTTGGGACTTGAAAATATGTACGTAATAATCAAGAATTCGTTATAAACGAGTTTGACTGTATATAGAAAATTTACTTGAATGTTTACGCTCATTCGTTCTTTTTTGGGTTCTTTAATACATCCATGATATGATAGTTGAAATCAATATTTTGCTTTTATAAAAATCTATGAAAATCTTGCTTTAAAAGTTGCCAAATTTGATTTCTATTTAAAATTGTCAAATGCTTTCCGTAATTTTATTTTCATTAATTTTGCTTTGCGTCTAAAATACTTGAAAACTAGATCTATCCTTTACTCACCCCCTTTTATGAAATTTTTTTATCATACCCAACGAGTATATGCAAATATATTTGAGGTTACATTGCTGGAATATTATGTAGCTTAACATTGCTGCTGTCTTAAAGCCAGAAACTTAGTGATACACTGTTCATAGGTGGCTTTGATAACGATATTTATATGTATTTTATTTATTTATCGCTCGTATAACGTTTAATATAGTATTTATCACTGCTATTATTGTTGTCGTGTCTGTCTCTCATGACTATACATATACCACTTTGAAATGCAAATTATTTATTATTTATTTACATAATGCATCAAAAGTGCACTTGAGTGTATCAGCACGTTAAGTGTATTTTTACGTTCATTAAATTCATGTACATTTGCATTTTGAAGCATGCACTTGTACAATTGTAATTACAAATAAACAATACCATTGAAGGCGGGCAAAGAAAATATTAAAAATTATGATTTATATAAAATTTGCTTTTTTGTTGTTATTGCCTTTATGCCATTTTTGTTAATTAGTTTATGAAATATATTATTACAGGCTAGAAATTACATAAAACTTTAAAAATAATAATAATAAAGGATCAAAATTTTACATTGTTGTCTACTCATGGCCAGTAGATTGGCTAACAAGAGACCTTTTGATGATTTGGACTTCATCCCACTATATAGGCATCACCACTTGAAGGGTTTATTTGTGTAAAGATGAATGTGAGTTTTAAAATGCTGAATGTTAACTATTCGGTGCGTACTTTTGTTTCGCACTGTACAAAAATTGTTTTAATATGTTTTGCAAAATATAAAACTTTTATTCTTTTTTTAATTTTTTAATGTTGTTTTTATGTACTCTGCACTTAAGCTTTTGATGTCCGCTTTTGATTTTGTTTTTCATACATACATACATGCATAATTGGTCATTACAACCCTTCAGTCAGGATTATTGACCTAGTTTCTCACACTACTTATGTTGTGTGTGTTAATTTTATGCATAAGAGGTGGAACCTACAGTTTCAAGTCGACTCCGAACGACAGATTTTTTGAGAAACTTTTCATGGCTATTTTATTTTCTCTCACAGCTTTTTCTAGAAATCTGCTGAGAAGAACTCTCCGAAGAAATACTTTTTGTATTTTATTTTAATGTCTGGCCTGGGACTCGAACCCTGGCTTTACGTCTAACCATTTTCATGCTATACTTAATTAGACTTTTATCGGGACAACATTTTCCAAATCTTTCTATTTGTTTGAAGCTAAGCAAACAAAATTATGAGTGAATAATTAAATAATCACTGCAAAGTTAATTGATCATTACAACCTTTCAAGAGAGGGTTACGACTTGGTTTCGCACACCACTTACTTTGTGTGTGTTTATTTTATATACGATTGGCGGTGCCTATAGTTTAAAGTCAACTTCGAAAGACAGATTTTTGGGCAACTTTCCATGGCAATTTTTTTATATTCTCAGAGTTTTTGACAGTAATCTGGTAAGAGGAAGTCACTGAAGATTTTTCATATTTCGTTCTATTGCAAATGTCTGACCTGAGGTTTTAATTGTGGCTCTATGTCTATCAAGCCAATACATTACATTACATTTAGATCACGGCAACTTCGTAAATCATGGGCGACTTTGAATTTCAAATAGACGAATGTAATTGCTATTCTCGGGTACTTTATTGTTGGTCAACTAGGCTAATTATTGTAATTGAGATCAAAAGGTTGAATTCTAGAATGTTTGGATTAATTTAAAATAAATATTAACGAAGTCGCCGTTGTCCACTAAGTACTGTGTTGGCTAATTAGACATGCGGCCTCGATTCAAACTCCAGGTCTAATATCTCCAACTAAACGAAATATTGAAAATATCTCTTCGACAACTGCCTATTAGCTGATTTCTGGAAAAAACTCTCAAAGTAAATACCTTAAGTTGTTTTTTTAAATTTTAATTTTTTAAGAGTTGCGACTTGCTAAGTAGTTATTTTGTTTTAAATTGTCAGTATTTGATTAACACACAACAATCATAACCGAAATTAATAATGAGAATTTAAGTAAGCCTTGTTAATTATGTAAACATAACACTTGTTAACATACATAAATCTTATCCTTGTGTATGTTTTTAAACAAGTACAAAAAACATATGTTTCTTCGTGTCTAACCACAGGGTATGTATATTTGAATAAAAATTTTAACACTCTACACCAAAATAATTTGGGGTTATATTGTGTTTGCTTATATTAAATTATTATTATAATATATCAGTGGGTACTTTTAGATTTTTTTTATTGTTTAAAAGGAAAAAGAAAATAAAAAGAACAAATTATTGTATTTAACACTGAACAATAAAGAAATAATATTTGAGATTTTTATTTCAATTATTTTCTTTTGTTTCCTTCGGATACTGTTTTATTTGTATTGTTAATTAAGAATCAAAGAGTTTTTATTATTTCGTTTTATAATTAACTACCGAAAAAAGAAAAAAATTAATTTCGATTTCAACTACGTTTCAGAGAATGTACTTGAATCCATACGTAATACCATTATATACCATCATGCCGCTAAAATGTTGTTTTGTGTTTGTAAATTAAAATACGTGAGAAAAACAACAGTTGTAGGAATAAAATACTTTAAAGTATGTCAGTAATTTAGGGAATTACTTTTATTGGAATTCTTGCATAAAGGTTGTTTACAATTTGACATTGCGCTCTAACTTTTGTTAATTATATCACACAAACTAAACATTAACATTATGGACCGTAATATATGTATATAGAATACATACACACTTTAGTCAGAATTCCGACCTAGCTTCTCACACCACTTATGTTGTCTGAGTGTGAATTTTATACATGAGTGGCGAGACCAAACGACATTTTCTCCTTTAGGCTTTGATAACACTTTTGCATTAAATTAGGATCTAGTTTCATAGTACTGATGGAACACATGCCAAAATGCCATATTTTTATTCGACATAATGTTTCATGTGCTTTTGATGGATTACAACATAATAGTGATCGAGGTAACCCTCGATTTACGCGGTTTGTTGTGACCGACGAAATTATGTTTAAATCGAAAACGCGTAAAATGAGGTTAAGAATTCATATAAAAGCTTATTTTGGGACCAAAAATTACGTATATCGCATAATTCGAAACATAAAAAACATGTAAAACTTACTTTTGGTATTTAAAAATTGTGTAAAATAACAAATCATATAATTTTTTATTATTAAACTTCTATTATTTATCCAGTGCAAGGCTAATTTCGACTTATTCACATATTTCACACATCTAAGGTTCATAAACTTATTTAAAAATAATGGTTTCATTACAAAATCCCCTGAAGCATTAGAACACAATAAAAGTGTTACTCTCGGCAGCAGTAGAATGTTTTTCAAAAACATACGACCTTTTCGGGATAGATTTCCATACCAAACCAGTCTTGTCGGCATTAAATACTTGATGAGGATGATATCCTCCTTTATTATCTGCTGAAAATCATCATCATTCAAGTCATCCGATAAGGATTCGCCTTGGATAAATAAATATCGTAAACCAGCCCTTTTCTTAAATTTTTCGAACCAGTTACTTGCCAAAAATTTCATTTTGCAATCGGCATCATCAGATTGCTCCAAACAATCGAAAATTTTTAAAGCTTTCTGTTTAAAGTTTTTCAAATAAATTGTTTCGAACATAAGACACACGTTTTGATGTAGCGGCAACTCCATCACAAACACTTTTACGCATTTTATTTTCGTTTTTTTGAATTGATCGTATCGCATTCATTTAAATTTAGAATTTTTCCTAAAGATGAGGGCTTTTCTCCACCTTTTAACCTTGCACTTTATCTAGCAATGGGATGGCTTTTTTCTTTTGAAATGTTTTTTTCTGCGCTGGAATCATTTCTAAATAATATTAAAATATTCTCAATCTTTTTATACTTGCACTTTTACATTATAATTTTAGAAAAGTTTAAAAAATTAACTTTTTTACAACGCATTTCAAGAAAATCGAGGGTTGCCACCACTTTTTTTATCACGATATATCAAGATCGCTTACAAAAAGTCGCGTAATTAGAAGAATGGATGTTATTTTTGAACCGTGTTATATCAAAATCGCGGAAATGAAGTATCGCGTAAATCGAGGGTTACCTGTACTTAGAAAATTACCTTCTAACGATAATAATATCACCACCTTGCTTTTTTGTCTTAAGAGAGGACTTAGACAGACAGGCAAATAGTCCACAATGTAAGGATTTCGATCTGAATTGAAAAATTTATTTTTGCCAATAGCCATATTATAAATACTCTCCTAAGACAGGAAGTGGTTGTAGTTGGGGTAGTGCGTTGTCTTATTAAACGTGACGCCACGGTTCAGATCCCAGGTCAGATGTCTCCGACAAAAGATATTCCTTCGGTTTCTCCAAAAATCTGTTGTTCGGAGGCGATTTTAAATGGTAATTAGTGTCCTGGTAGTATATGCTGGACTATTATCATGAGGGTCGTGGGTTCGATTCCCACCAAAGGCTCTGGTCGGTGTCACTACACCGAGCATATGGTCGAATTTATTCAGCTTGTATATAATTAAAATATAATTTGTAAATGTATTGTAATTAATAAATAAATAAATAATAATTAAATAAATTGTAGATCCTGCCACTCATGTGTAAAATCAACGTGCAATAATACAAGTAATGTAAGAAACTGTGTCGTAATACTGATTGAAGGCTTGTAATGGCCAATTACAATATTTTTTCTTTGTTTTTACAATAATTATCTGACCGCAAAGATAAAACAATTTTAAAGGAAAAATAAATAAATCAACCTTATAATTATGAAATACCAACGGACTAATGGCTTATGTAAAAACACCAAAACAATAAAAAAGCGTATGTATATAGTATTTTCTCACAGTATATGTAATCATAAATAATCCTTTAAATGGCCCAAACCCAATATATTACAGAGAATTCAAAAAATTGTAAGACACACTTTATAAACATAATCTTGTCATATGAGTTGGTGTATGGTCTTTACAATATTTTATGGTTTAGAAAAAAGAAAAAGAGAAGATTAATGATTGTAATTTTTATTTTGTTTTACCTTTTCGTTGTTACCTTTGATAAGAAGACTTAAATGTTTTTTACGGCTTGGCATACTAAATGTTTCTATAACTTTTTCAAATAAATTAATGAACGTGTTTCAAACACGTGTCGACTAAAAAATCTCAACAAACAGCAGTTTAGACCTTGAAAAGTTTGAAAAATATTTTTTAATATGTCTAGAAGTTTGTGAAAATTTTCAGAAATATTATAAAATAATTCATTAATATATATCATACATACATACAGGGTGGTTGATATATAATGCAACAAACTAAAGCGCTATATTTTTTTAATTTTATTGTTCAAAAGCAAAAAATGTTGGAAATAACATAAAATTTTAGAATCAGTTTAGATTTGTTCGAATTGGCCACGAAATTATGGCCTTCAAACGGCCAACAAACCCATCACAGGCTGCATGAAAGTAGGCTCTGTGGTATTTTGGCACATTTCCAGCGAAGCGCCATCTTGAGATGATCGACATTTTGATGAGAACCTTACTCTCCAAAATGCCCCAGCCGCAAAAGTCCAAAGGATTGAGATCCGAAGATTTTGGCGCCCATTGTAGTAGCAGAAATGAAGCGAAGAACCTCCTTTTTAAGCCATTCATGGTTAGACGCGTGCTGAGTGCGGTGGTGCTGAGTACTATTGGAATGTCTATGGATCTTCGGCCGACCATCGGCCAATCGCAGGTGTCAATTTTCAGCTGACCTCTTTGGCAAACTGCTCAATTTGGAATGGCTTCTCATCGGAGAAAACCAAATTCAGTAACTGGCCACTTTCGAGCAAGCGAAGTAACTCCTTGGCTCTTTCCAGCCTAACTTTTTTTGTCCATCGGTGAGCTTTGCACTTTTTGGAACTTCAATGGCTTTAGTTCAAGCTCATTTTTCAATATGTGTTGCATTCGTCCTCGCGATATGTTCAGCTCACGAGCAATTTTTCTACCACTGCGGCGTGGATTTCGATCAAATCTGGCCTTCACTTTTCGGATCATTTCTGGTGTTGTTTCCGTTTTTTCGTACACTTTTTGGACCCGATGCTTCACTGCCGGTATCACGATAATAAACACTGGTACGAGAAACAAAAGAGTTATTCACATTTAAATGCTGGAGGGCTAGAACGATTGCCACTTGTAGTTTTCCAGCCAATTATAAAGCAATCACACTCTCACGCTTGAATTACATCACGAATAACTTTTCTTCTGAATGCAATAGATCAAAATGCTTTTGTAAGCTTGTAAATAATAAAATGAACTGTCACTGTAATAAATCTGCAGGTATCAGACTAGTGGTTTACAAATGACAACAATCTGAAGTTGGTTGCAATACATATCAGCCACCCTGTACATATGACATAAGTACACATCATTTAAAGTCGAAAAATATTCGTCTTGGTTTCTTCACTTTAAAAATTTATAAATAAAATCCAATACTTTAAACAACGAAAATCAAATATTCTCCTTCTTTCCATTCCTTTTAACATTATCCATTTTCTCCTTGGCTATCATTACTAATTAGAACTTTTGTATGTTTGCTTGCTGCCAACTAACTTTTGTTGTAGTTTTTGTTAAACCAAATTAATTCATTAACGGAACTATTGTATGTGATTTTAATTAAAATAGAGTGCTTAAGAACACACGGGCGAATAAAACCTTACCTGTTAAGAAATGGATTGCCATAAAACAAATAGAATTCGCAATTAATTAAGAAAGCAATTTGGAATTGAATGTGTGATTAGCTTTGAACTCTTTTGATGTTATTAAAATTTGTATTAATCTATGTTGAAATAGTGTAATATCGTTTAACATTAATATGAGAAACAAAAGCTACACTACACATCGAACTGGTAGTAAACTGACAACTTCAGTATGAGAAAAGGAGATAAACAACTAAGCGAACGCAAAAACGAGCAATGTGAACAATATACACAAACAAACGAGAAAGCGAAAACAGTAGCATTCCACTTCAAGAATGTTCGTCTGACTGTTTACGTAGGCCTATTAAAAGGAAAGACAAAGCAAGCGACTAGCAGTCATTCTTGTGTGAAAACGCGTTGCATTTGAAGAGAACAGTCGTGGTTTGAAGATCTCCGCTATACAGATCTAACGAACGAATGTAGTTGTTTGCACAAAGACCGTAAGCAAAGAAGAATAGCAAACAAGCAATTATTCCTGTATACGACAAGTAATAAACAGTGACACACAAAAATAGTGCGGACAATAAAGAATTTAATTGAAACTAAAACACCAATTTATTTTTATTTTGTTTGCAATCAACGAACCCATAGTTTAAAAGTATTTAATAAGGAAAAAACGTAACAATAGATTTAGAAATTACCGAAAAGGAGTTACATAAAATATGTGATTTCATGATTATACAATTCAACTACTTCACGGCCAGAGAATTCGTTATTTTTGTCCTGTTAACTTACAAACAAGCATTAAGCCAGTGTTTCTTGTTGAAAACAAGCGCTCGCTCATATAAAGGTTGCTGTAATAGAGAGGTTTATTTTGGGCTCAAGATGGTTTTCCTTAGGAAATGCTTGACACTCATGTAGAATTAATTGTGCTACCACTATGGGCTTAAATGATGGCCTAAGTGGGACCTTTTCATTCTAGGGTCCGCCGTCTAACCTAACTTAATGCTTTAAAAAAAAATCTGAATATTTTCTCAAATTTCTTTTTTATTTCAAAGTGCAATCCTTCCGGTTAATAATGGAAAATAATTTCATTCAAATGGCTGCCTCGACTGGCGATGCAGTAGCCTATACGATCGACCCTCTAATATACGTTTCAAGAGATAACAGACAGTTTTTACTGGAATACGTCCATTTCACAACAGAATATCTGAGGTTAGCTTAAATTCATACGTAATAATCCTACCTTTGATCTAACTTAAGTTCGAGGCTATTTGTTTCAATTTCCCTCCCCTACAATAATTACCCATTCAACCTTCCCACACAATTACCGATTAACACAAATGCAATTAATAATATTGCAGATACATTTTGAAAAGAAATTATTTAAAAAATTATAATTTACATCGAAATATATGATTTTAAGGTACAGTTGATTGGCAATCTGAGGCATTCAAAATAATATTTTGTTGTTGTTATTTATGAAAAGGTTCGCCATACCATTTGTGTTCTTATCTGTGTCCACATTTAAGTTTATAATTTTTATTAAATCTATTTTTATGCGGTTTTATGTTGAGGTTTTTTAAACTTTTTTTTTGTAAAAGTTTCCTTGTAAAGACCTTTATATTTGCGATTGTATACCCGAAAAGTTAATTAACTTTGTGGAAGGTACATAAAGAGAAACAAACAATAGAGAAAGTATGGGATATAAAACAGATATTTGCTTTTAACTTTAGCCAAAGTACTCTTTAATACAAAGAAATAGTGGAAATAAAAATTCTCTTATGGGTATTTAATGAACATTTTTTATATAACATAAGTATTACAACATATTTCTTTTTAATAAAGAAAAGAAAGAGAGGAAAAAAAATTAAATGACCCGAAGGTTTTATTAAAACTTGGCCAACAACCGCGTTTTAATTTCCTTAAGTTTCTTGTCAACAGATTTATTCATTGTTTTACAACAGAATAAGGTGACTATGAGTATTAATTTTTAAAGCATTTGATATTTTTTCCCTACATTATTAAAAGTATATTACAAGTCAAACTAAATTTTAAAATTTCAGAATTAAAGCACGAATTCGACTACAAAATTAATTGATTTCTCAATACTCAATAAGTAGGTTTTCGTATATCGATACATACTACATGACACATTACGTTACTACTGTAATTTAAAATTAAGTATACTTTTTCTGCATTGGACTATGAACGTTATAATTTCGATGAAATATTAAAAATATGGCAGCTATGGTCACGTTCGCCATCATGCCCAGATCTTTAAACATTCTAACATTCAAAAGCAGATGACGACAGTTTTGAAGTGTAGAGCACTCGCATAAAAGGTGTTGCACTGACTTCGTTTCCTTTACACCATGTCAGATTCCGCAGTAATCCTGTTGGGGCATAACGAGCTTTTTGGCGAAATTGCTAATAGTGCAGTGTCTCGTTAGAATTCCTGTTAGAGCGCAAACAGTTCTCTTGTCAAATCCAAGTATTTTCCTCGTTTTCCTTCTGTGCACTGTTTGTCACCCAATGTCCAATCCACGGCTATATCTAAAAACAGGGCGATTCTGTTCCATATATGCAGTGCTTGAAACATGGCCTCATGGACTAGTATAAAAATGTCATAAAAAACATTTTCATTTGAGAATTGCCCTCTGAGTGGCAATTATTTTGTAGGCATCATCAGCCTTGATATTTAATATGGTAGGGATACGTATGGATAATTTAAAGGAAGCTATAAGAGCATATTGGATATTTACGAGAGCTTAGTATGAGGTTGTTTTGTATCGGAACTTTGTAGTCTGGAGCCTAAAGTCTAGAAATGGAATCTTCGCATATCGAAAATTGAGAACCTCATTTCGACAAGAATATTTATACAGATATGTATATACAGTCAACCCTCCTATAACGCAGTGAGTGAGTACAAATCACATCATTCGTACCGCGTTATTTGGAGACCAAGAAATACAAAAGGCAAGATAAATTATAAATTATTTTTATTGAATTCAAGAGTTCATATAAGGATTGATAAAAAAAAAAATGAAATAAAAAATAAACAAAATTAAGAAGGGCATGTAAAATAATGTAATTTTTTAATATTTATCCTCACTTGGTTCATCTTCATTCATTATTTTTTTATATAGAAAAACCAACTGTTATTGTTTTGCACGATACTGTATCCCGGCTGATCTTTTGCATCGAAAATAAAACTTATATAAAGCCCTCTTACAATATCTAATTACTATTCATTCATAGGCTGTGAGGAAGGAACTTATGGGATGAAGTTGAACGCAAACTGCGCTATAAGAGTATTTGCTGTCGCAATTTCAGCCCCGCGTTATATGGAAACCGCGTTCGGAGAGTACCGCGTTACAAGAGGGTTGACTGTACATACATATATACATATTTATGTTATGTCTCTAGAAACCAATATATAAAAAGATTTTGTCTTTTTGTTACCATCAAGTACATGTTTTACTTCCTCGGTTAGCCAGCAGCTTTTATTTTGGTCTTCATATTGTATTCAATTTTTCCATTTCTTTTATGGGCTTAATAACCTTTTGTTTTCCTTTATTTTGTCTACGTTGTAATTAATTGGCCTGCCTAGTATTTCTCAAACATTTATTCCTTTTATGTTGTTTGTGTTTTAATTAGAATACCTTTGAGTTTAAAGATTAAAAAGAGATTCTTAGATAATTTGTACACTTCATTCATAGAATACAGTGGTCAGGAAAAAGATGTGTCAAACTGTGTTTATGTTGATATAATTACGCTAATTTATATAAACTAGCGAAGGGCGCTGTAATTACATAATTTTTTAATTTAAAATGGAATACATCCACGTCAAAGTGGAGAATATAAAATTTTTCACATGTTTTTTTTAATATTTTTTCTTATTTTACTCTCTACTAAAGAATAAATGTCATAAAATCCTACTTTTCATTTTTTATGCAGGCTGTCTGGAACAGCTGTAAAGTTAATTTAATTACTTTAAATGAAAATGGCATTCTTTTGCTGTAATTTAATGAATTTACAAATATTTTCGTCAAATTTATGTATGTTCATAAGAAGCTTTAACAAACTTTCTTAATACGTTAACTGCCACGTCAGAAAAGAAAACAAATGAACAGAATTTACGAGTTAACTCGTACTTTAGTACTTAACGTAAAAAGAAAAATAAAAAAGAAACATACGATACGTAATATCATCAACAAATTATTCAGTGACTTGAATCAATATTTATTCAGTAGACTGTAAAACAAATGTTTTTCCAAAATTTGATTACAAAAACAAAAAGGAAAAGGCAAAGGAAAAAAATTTAAATACATTCGATCAAATAGCATCCATAATACGATATAAAATAAATTTCCCTAAGTTTTTAAGTCACGTAAGATTAAATACAAACAAAGACACAGCGAAGGAAGTCACCTTCATTAGTCTAATGTTTGATTTGAAATAATTTACCCGCTTCGTGCTCATTAAAATTTTAGAAAATGATTTCGATATACGTCTTGTATAGTAACGTGTAATTGAATGAAATTTTGAAACGATTTTAATGGTCTTTATTCATTTGAGATATCCTTACATGTGACATCCTATCCTTACAAATGACGCCGATGATTGAATTTCTCTCTCTTTTCTTTGTTTTTTGTTAAACTGATTACGAGTATTATTCAACGATTCCCATAAAGCAAGAAATGAAGGGATACACGTTCCAGATTTATGTATCTAGATACATTTCTAGATGAATAGTTTTAAAAGTAAGTCTTTTAATATGCATGTTGGTTAACGACTTGGTTAGATGTAAATCCACCTGCCCGTGTTTGTTTTCTATTTCGTTTACTCTTTTTCGGCGGGAGAATTTTGACGGTTTATCTTCCTTTTTGTGGAGGTAATCCGATTGTTGTAACATATTTTCATTGTTTTGTCGCTTAATTGGATGTGGTGTTTTGGCCTCGGTCCTTTCTAACTGCTATTTTATTATTCACATACAATGATAGGACTATGGGTAAACTTTTTAGTACGATGTTTTAGCAAGCTCGTAGGTGTGTGTGTGCGTGTGCGTGTGCGTGTATGTATACGTAATGACAAGACTATGCCAACCAATATACTTCAATTAAAAAAAATTAATTCTCCTTTAAAAACTTTCTATTGTTAGTTTCTTACAATTTACAGCATTTATCGTTGTTTCCTTCCCCTATTCTTTTAAAAACTTTATACTGTTGTATTATGACTATTATATTGTATAGTTATAATCTTTTTATTTAAGTTTTCTTTCTTAACAATATTCGACAGAGAAATGTTCCTTTATTTTAAAATTTAAGGTACAAACATATACAGCCATGGACATTAAATTAGCACAAAATCCATGTATAGTTTGATTGTGAATTTTTTCTGATTTTTATCTTTTATCTTATCTGAACAGTAAATTAGCACAACGTTCATAAAAGTGTTTTAGATAAAAGTTTTGTTTTATTCTTACGATATATTTTTTTAATTTTATAGCAAATCATTGCTCCGGCAGAAGAGAACCTTATTATCGTTCACTTGTAGAACGATGGGAAAAACCTGACTGAAATTGACGAAATTTCGAATTTCTGGAGAAAAATAATTTATAACGTGATCATTTTCCTCAAAACAGACATGGTAATGTCGTAGAAAACAAAAAACGAAAACCACGTGTCAAGGAAACAACCGTAGTCGTGGAATGCGTTATTTTTCGGATGTCAAAGAAGGAGCATTTTTAATGTCGTCACGCGATATTTTGAACGAAATTAATTCTCCATTCAGATTAAATTTATCGAACAGGCTCATTCGATGACGTCTTAATCACGGCAAGCTCTTTGGATGCTCTTGCTGAAAGGATCCATTTCTACCAAAAGTAAAATATAGTCAAGCGTTTAACGTTTGCGCGCACGCAGAAGAATAAAGACCTCTCATTCTGGAAAAAAATATTTTGGAAGTGATGAAACAATGCTAAATCGTATGGGACCGGAGGTTAGAGTGGTAATTTAGATGCCAGACGATAAATCCAAGCTATGATCAAATGATCATAACGCATGGTCGAGAAAAAACAATGGCTTGGGTAGCATTTTCATTGCACCGTGTAGGTTACATTGTGATGATTAATAAAGAAAATGGATCGTTATCAGTATTTGGACAAAGAATGAACAAAACGGAAGCATGAGTTTTTAAATACATGCCAGTTTTATTCATATTTTTTCAAGATAGTGGCCCAAACACACAGCTGAGCTGGCAAAGAATTGATTTTATAAAGAGCACATTCCCGTTTTTGACTGGCCAGCGAAAAGTTCTGTCTTAAACTCGATAGAAGACCCCTGTACTACTGCTCAACAAAAACACAAATATTTGAACGATTTGTGGATTGGAATACGGGACGCTTGGTACTCGATTCCCAAAATTTTTCCAAAGTACTTTATCCCATAGATACCACGCGGTGCTTGAGAAAAGAGGCTACTCTACTAGATATTGATCAAATAAACTGAAACGTTAATATTTTTATTATTTCTTAAAATATAAAATTTTTATTTGTGCTATTTTATTGTCCAACCAAAATTTTGCGTTTGATATGTTGCAGGCCTTAAAGAGCAGACGATTGGCAATTTCTTCAGAATTTTTAATTTTTTTAAAGAAGACTATGCATCTTAAGCTTCTATGTTTAAATTTTTTATGAATAGACCTGAAATACTATAAAAAATCTGATTGTTTTGAAAACGAAGTTTAATGTCCATATATGTATGTGATGAACACATGATGATTCAATGTGAAGAAGTCACCGTAGTCTAGAAGATAGGGCGTTGACTTATTAAACCTGAAGCCACTATTCAAACTATTTTATTTGGTGAATTCCGCTCAACAGATTTCTGGCAAAGACTCTAATAGTAAATAACAAATCACCATGAAAGTTTCTCAAAAATCTAACGCTCGAAGTCGACTTTAAACTGTAGGTCCTCAAAAAATGATAAAATTAACACATAAGTAGTGTGAAAAGCTAGGTTGTAATGCTGACTGTACGGTTTTAATAATTAATTGTGTATGTAAGTATGCAATATAACTAATTTATATGATCTGTATTAGTTAAGGACAATGCGAAAAGTTATTGTGAGTCATGATTTGTCACAATGCATTTCACTTATTTGCTGAGTTTACCGGGTGCTGTTATCAAAATAAGTTTTCACTTTATTATTGTAATTTTTCTTTCTCATTTGATTAATGTTTACGAGTGGTTCATTACTTATTTTCCTTTGGTTTGTCTTTCATTTTCAATTTAAAAAAATTTTTGTTATTACTATTTTTACATTACAAGGTAAGTTCACTTTGTTGCATGTAGTTACCAATTAAATTGAAACTATTCTGTTCGTTAGAACTTGTGAATTGTGTACAAAAAAGCAACTGACTTGAAAGTGTTCCGTTAAAATATAGAGATTTTTTTGTAAACAATTTTAAGCTGACATGTTTTCAGAAGAACAAGAATTTATTTTAAATAATTATAAAAAAAATTATACCCATGAATAATCATGAAAAATTTTCTTAATCATTCGAATTTGACTTAACTGAGTAAGAAAATTTAAAAAACTTAACTCGCCTGCCTTACTAAAATCTGAAATTTGATATTGTAACGAAAATTAAAAAAAATCTAGATACTGGTGTTTTTGCAAAAGCTACAAAAACAAAAACCATGAACTTTTTTATATATTATTGTACTGCGTAATATAACAGGGTTTGTTGCATAAACAAATGATAAGCAAATAAACAAAAATGTACCAACAAACACCAGTATAAAAAATGGTAAACAAGTAAACAAAAATACTACAACAAGCACTACAAGAAAAATGTAAACAAAATACACAAACAACAATAATGAAAACATTATAGAGATCTCGAGAAGGCGAAGCTACTAACATTCACCTTCAACAAGCATACATTAAACTATTTACTATGCCATATAAAAGGCAAGGCAATTCAGGCGACGGAGTTAGTAAAAGTTCAGTCAGTCTTGTATGAAAACGCGTTGCTTCAAGAGAGTAATAGTAGTTTGAAGATCTCCCTTACAAAGATCTGTCGTATAATTGCATAGAGTGTAAATAGAGAAATAACCAAGGAAAGCTATTGTTGTTGTATACATCAAGCTGTGAACAGTGGCACACAGAATTGTGCGAACAATAAAGAATTTAATTAAAATTAAGCATACATTTATTTTTATTCATAATTTGCAATCTACGAGCCCATATTTTAAACGTTTATACGAGGTGAAAACGTAACATTATAAGTTAATTCGTATTAGGAATAACATCCTTATACCATAGCTGTAGAACTTCATTGCACAGAGTTAAAGACTTGCTAAAGGTATTCTCAGTAATTATCAGGCTCTAACACTAAAAGCAGCTCGCATACAACCTTCTTAAACACTTTATCTCATACGATAGTTCAATGGTATTAAAAGCGGATATTTAAACGAATAAGTTTAATTAATTTTTTTAGTTTTTATGTTGTTTTAATTGAAAATTATTTTTATTTACAGTGTTGCATTCGTTGTCCTCTGTGTGCTTTTCTTCCTTATAGCAAATATTACTTTGAATTGTTATTTTTTTTATTATTTATTGGTTTACGTCGTCTGTGTGGGCATGAAAAAATGCATTTAAATTCATGCACATTTAATGTGAAATTTTTAGTTCAAAATTGTCATGACCTGTTGCCTGTTTCTACATCGTAATGTAAATATTCTACTGATGTTGGTTAACAGAGGACAACAGTGGACAATGCCCTAATTACGTTTATATAGTATGCTCAGCAGTTAATTTAAGTCTCAAACTGAAATTTAATTTAATTCTTTAGAAAATCAAGTCAGTTCTGAGCAATCTTTAATTAAAATTGTTGGTGGAGTACATGTGTTATAAAAATGGTCTTACTTAACTGAGCATTTCGTTTGCTATCACATTCAAAAATAGCCAATTAATTTGAAATGGGCAACCAACCACGGAAAATATTTTGTGAAAACTATATTGAAAACCAATATTTCATGTCAATTTATGTTTCAATTGTTTGCGTGTTAAGGTATTTGTGGGATTTGTATGTAGATAACACATACATATATATTGATAATGCCATACTACACCTCTTATATCCAATACACCCAAACATAATCCAACACAACGGAACTCCCTTTAGTTTTACCTTATCTAGCACCCAATTTGTTCGAACATATAAGCTCTTGAGATGCCATTCATGTATTGTTTTATACCTGAAATCTTACAGGCAACAACATCTTGTTGCGTTATTAAAATCAGTCAATGATGCATGACCCGGAGTAATAAAACTAAATAGGAAAAGATTTCTGCTCTGATATAAATTGCTTTTGGTTTGTTTTTCTATTTCTATTACTATTCTTATAAAAAGTTGACAAAGTTCTTTGGTTTCCACTGAAATACGGAAACGAAAATACGAAAAATAGTTTGTGCGAACAGTTTGTTTTTCTTTGAAATATTTGTGTTTTCAACTGGAAATAATTTATTATTGTATAAATCATGTATAAAATATCTGCTTGAGAGAGTTTCTAATTGTTATTAATAAACAGCGGAGTTCAAGAAATGGTGTACTTTTCACGAGGTTAGCAGAGTCGCCTTAACTCTAGTATGTAGTGTTTTGGCTTGTTATATTACAAACCAATATTCTTACACAGTAGATTTTCCTCTTTGAAATTAACTACAATTGCCATGAAATGTCTCGCAAACGTCTGTCGATCAGTATGAACTCTAAACTGTAGGTCTTGCCACGAATGTATACACTTAATACATACATCATAAGTGGCATAAGAAGGTAGTAATCCTGCTTGGAGGATTGTAATGACTAATTATGTACATCTGTATGTAGCAGAAGTCACCGTAGACTAGTTGGTACAGGGTGGTATTTTGATCTATTGCATTCAGAAAAAAAGTTATTCGTGGTGGAACTCAAGCATGATAGTGAGGTTGCTTCATATTTGGCTGGAAAACCACAGATGGCTATCGTTAGAGTCCTCCAGCATTTAAACATGAATAAATCTTTTGTTTCTCGTGCCTTTGCTAGTTACAGTGATACTGGCTATGTTGCATCGCGTCTAAAAAGTGGACGAAAAAAAAAAACGGTAACAACTCCAGAAATGATCAGAAAAGAGAAGGCCAGATTTGACAGAAATTCACGCTGCAGTGGTGGAAAAATTGCTTGTGAGGTAAACATATTGCGAGAACGGATTCAACACATATTGAAAAATGAGCTTGGACTAAAGCCATTGAAGTTCCAAAAAGTGCAAGAGTTCACCGATGGACAAAAAAAGTTAGACTTGAAAGAGCCAAGGAGTTGCTTCGCTCTAACGAAAGTAGCCAGTTACCGAATTTGGTTTTCTCCGATGAAAAGCCATTCAAAAGTGAGCAGTTTGTGAACAAACAAAATGATCGGGTTTACTTGCCAAAGAGGTCAGCTGAAAATTTGCACCAGCGATTGGTCATCAGAATTCAAGCGCTGCCGATGGTAATGATGTGGGCCGCCGTAAAGGCCGATGGTCGCTCCTCGCTTGTATTCTTCGACCGTGGGGTCAAAATAAATGCCGCATATTATCGGGAAAATGTCTTAAAGACAGTATTGAAGCTATGGGCAGACAAACATTTCGGCCGCAGACCATGGACATTCCAACAGAACTGAGCACCACCGCACTCAGTACGCGTCAACCAAGAATGTCTTAAAAACGTGGTTCCTCGCTTCATTTCTACCGCACAATGTCCACCAAAATCTCCGGATCTCAATCCGTTGGACTTTTGGCCTGAGGCTTTTTGGAGAGAAAGGTGGTCACTAAAAATACCAAAGGGTCGATCATCTCAAGACGGCGTTTTGCTGACAATGGGCCAAAACACAGTAGAGCCACTTTTATGCAGCCTGTGATGACTTTGTCGGCCGTTTGAAGGCCATAATTCGTACCAAAGACGGTCAATTCGAAGAAATCTAAACTGATTCTAAATAATAAAATTAAAAGAAAAAAAATTTTAAAATATAGCGCTTTAATTTATTGCATTATATATCAGCCACCCTGTAGTGTATCGACTTAGTATACGAAAGGCCACGGTTCAAACGGCAGGTCAAACATCAAAACGAAATATCATACTGCTTATGAATAAAATTAACGCAAACAAAATTGTTATGTACGAGGGTATGTAGCAGAGTACATATCTGTTACACATTTTCATTTAATTTTGAGCAAAATATTGTGAAGAATACTGTATTTGTTTTGCTCTGTAAATATACAAATTTGTGGCAGCTTTTTCGATAAAAAAAAACTGATTCACTATGATAAGTAAAAGAGGTCGCGTTTGAAACCCGAAGGACCACTATCAACAACAGATCTATAGAAGTCACCGTGCTATAGTAGGTAGTGTGTTCTCATCCCAGGTTAGACATTAAAACAAAAATATGAAAATATTTCTTCGGCGACTTCCTGTCAGCAAATTTCTGATAAAATTCTGAGAGTAAAAATTACCATGAAAAGCTTCTCAAAAAAATCTGTCGTTCGGAGTCGACTTTTAACTGTAGGTCTTACCACTCATGTATAAAATTATTGTACACATCAAGAGTGGTGTAAGAAGCTAGGACGTTGGGGGTACTGTACTTGTCGCAGTTGACAAGTACACGTCCTCTAACCTAACCTAGCCTAAGTGTCTATAAAAAGCTGTGTATTTGGAGCAACGATTATGATTAGCCTTTCAAAAGGTAACATAAGTTATTCATTCAAGATTTGTATTGGCAAGGAAGCTTACGGAACAAACGATCAGGTAAAAAGTCATAAAACCAGTGGAAAAGTATTTAAAAATATTGATTGTGAACCTAATTTTATCTGACAACCATTTGTTTCAAGGTTTACGCTTCACTTCAGACCAATATATACGATATCTACTCCGTGCCTTAAAAAAAGGAAAATATTAAAAAAATTCACACATTTTTACTTGTATTTACTAAAATTTAATATTTCCACACTTTATTTTCATACCGCAGTGCGTATGATTAATTTTATTGCGTTTTGCTGTTAATGACGTTAATCATACGTCATGTAATACGATGTTTAGTGATAATAAAGATGATGATGAATTTTTAACATATAAAATCATTTGCATGCATTTACGGGTCGTTTATTCTTTAAAACACATGTCATCAGTTCACACATCGTCTATTATTAGGGGCCTAGGGGTTTTTAAGAAATTAAGAGCAAATAATTCAAGGCTGTATGTTGGTTACATTCTTGTTAGTAGAAAAGTTTTGCTAAATTCTACAGCAAAATCGAAGCAAATAAAAGTTAGAACATACAATGTAAATCATATTTGAGTGGTCCCAAGCAATAGTAGGCTAAGTTGAAAATGAAACTTTCAAAAGAATTATTAGTAGCAGTATTTCTGTATGTGAGAGAGGAGAAGTGCTGCATGTTATTACCTTGTGCGTAAAAAGTCATTTACATTAGCCGTGAATGTCTTTCTCTTGAAAAACTTTGCTTCTTTTTAATTTAATTTTTTTTATACGAACGACATAACTCACGTATTTCTAAAGCACGCATCAACCATTATTTCTTTGTAATTCACATTGAAAGACGTATTATTTGTTAATAACTTCAGTGGATGTCAGTTTTTGTTTGTACTGAGATGGAATTCAATAAAAGTGTCAGTCAAGAACAAGAACGGATATACAAACATAAACACTCTTAAACATGTCAGTCTATTCAAACGTAAGCCCATGTAAAGAGCATAAAGAAAATTTTATTTTTTCTTGTTGCTAAAGTTTTTCATGGTTATTGTTAAGGGAAACACACATAGAGAGTTAGGATTTTGCTCCCAAATGCAGGGTTATGATTGAGAGTGTATGTAAGCAAAGTCTCATATTAATAGCCGGTGCCACACACATATTTATTAAGAAATACAATTTGAAGTTACTGCCACTACTACTACATTTTAATAGAAATTGTGCTGAAAAGATCTCATCTCTCTTTACATTCTAATGATTCTGAATTTAAAAATTTTGTATGTTAAGGTTTCAAGGTTAATTCATCTTTTTTATTTATTTTTTGTTTTATTTTAGTAAAAATAGCTGTTGGGTTACATACTTACGCATGCATACTTTAAATCAGCATGAATGTGTTTTTCATGCTAATCACTAATCACTGAGAATTAATGGATAATACAGTCATGATAATGATGATATTTTTTTTTTATCTCCCCTTTTAGAAAATGTTAATGTATTCTGAGATGAATATTTTTTATTGAATAGATTTTTGAAAATGCTTTAAAACATGGGTAGAATTATATTTATTTATTCCTCCGCTATAAGGAGGATTATATTTCTAGAAAATTCAAACTATTATATTAAATCAGAGAGAAGATTTTTTAAAAATATACTATAACTAGCTGACCCTAGTTTTGAGGTGAACTTCGTCCCGCCCAAAATTTAATTTTTTTATTGTTATATATTTATTGTAATAAACTTATTGTAATTGTTATAATCGCTCCAAAACAAAAACTAACAGACATACATATTACGTACGTATGTACATATGTGGTTGTAAACAATCGAATTAGCCGACTTATAGATATCACTTAAACTTACCCACCAAATTGCATTCGTCTACGATCACTATGTCCCTAAATATTAAATTTTAAAGGTTTGCCACGCCTACTTTTTGCTATAACGAATTTTTTTAAACCATCTAAACCTGAAAATAATGGCTAAAATCGGTTCAGTAGTTTAGGAGTTATAGGTATCACTTGAAGGGGGAATTTTGATGGAATTTTCGATATCGACTCTGTGAACTTGCATATAAAATTTTAATTTTATGTAGCTAAATATTAAATTATATTATGGATATGAAAATTAGATGTTGTCCGATCCTCAGACCTACCCGAAATGCACACAAAATTTCATGAAAACCGGCCGTTCCATTTCGGAGGAGTTTAACCACTAAAACCGTGACACGAGAATTTTATATACTATACAGTATTCCCTAATACTAAAGAACTAATACTATCAGATGCATTTATTAACATACATTTTATAAAAAAAAAAAAAAAATAAAGTAATTGAATTTTTATTCTATGTATTGAATTTTTTTAAAAAAGGGGGAATTCCTTAATTTTGTTTATAAACAACGTAAGGCGGCATAAATAAAATAACGAGGCAAATCGAAGTTGAAGGGAACAAAATTTCTGGCGACGTTAATCGAAACAACGTAAATCCGTAGGGAATACTGTAATGAATAATTTTTATTATTTAATTACGAATTCGTATATTAAATATTTCAGTTCTTGCTATTCCCACTGTAATTATTACTGTAGTAATTTCGACTGTAACTCGCGCTTTAATTCTCGCTTTGGATTTCGCTGTGATTTACGATGCAATTGCTTATGTTCCCTATATAATTCTCTCTCTAATTCCCTTTGTAATTCCAGCTGTTCCCGTTGTAATACTTCGTGGGAATATTCCATCGAAAAGGTGTTTAGAGAAAACATAGTAAAGGCCTTCCTTACCGACTGAACATTCATGTTAAAGATAACTCTTTCAAATTATGGTTGAAATATGATTCTGCATCAGGCTAAAAATAAACAAGTTGGCATATAGTGCGGTTTCAAAATCTCTTAATATTCTGGCCAAAAGAAATAAATTCAATGTTATTTAGTTACGAATATATAAGCTTAAATGGAATGTAACTCTAATATAGGAGATGCAGTTCAAAATGATGTTTTGAAGCTTTAACACCGCGTCCAGCAAAAGTTAGAGTTTTTTTTTTATTTTGGTAAGAATTTTGGGTTGTATTACAACCTAGCACTGTCGAATGCCAAGATTCTAACTACTTAGTTATTTTAGGCACAGAAATTTGGATAGCGTGATGTCTAGTTATAAAAAATTATTCGTAATAAATTTCGTTAGAATATAATATTAACGATTCATTTGTTCCAAGAATATATAAGAGAAGATAAATTTAAGTCGAATGCAATAAAAGCGATGTCAAAAAAGAAAAATAACATTTAATTCTTGTTAAAAGACGGTATGACACTTTTTAAACTATTGAATCTGTTTCTATACGTATACATAATTGGAATTTATTCAGCACTACGACCGAGCTTCTATTAATTTTATACGTGCGTGACGTGAGGGACAGTTTAAAGTCGACTCCGAAGAACAGATTTTTGAGAAGCTTTTTATGGAAATTTTATTTTTTCTGAGAGTTCTTGTCAAAAATCTACTGAGAAGAAGTTGTTTATTTGGAAATGTCTGTCCTGGGGTTTGAACCGAGGCCTTACGGTTTTCAAACTTTGGTCCGACTAAAGGTCTTCTGGACCTCCTATTTAACCGTAACAGTATAAGAAATGCTTTTAATAATATCATAATCCATTAACCACTTGATTTTAATACTTTATTTAAATTTTATCATAATTTTATCAATCAATTTTTATAGCTACAATTTGATTTCCTTTCATCTCTGCTAAATACTTTACTGCCAATTTACAAATTGCAATTAAAAGTTTTAAACATAAAATGTTAGATTTGAAATTTTAATGACATCATTAAAACACATTAAAAATCCTTGCATCATTTACAAGTAAAACGTTGTAGCATTTTATAATATAATCACTTGATGGTTTTAAATCATATTTTTTTTTTGTCAAACAAATTAGCAAACAAAATATTTGTTTACATAAATTTATGCTTAAATCCCACAGACACTAGAAAAAGTTTGTAAAAATTGTGGATAAACACAAATCGAAAAGCCAAAAAATCAATAAATCTGTAGACATGAAAAATTTACCATTAAATATTTATATTGTTAACAGAGAGGCATATGTACAGACATGTATGTATGTATACATAAAATAATAAAAATGTAACAAAAGCGTACATACGTATATGCATAAGTATGTACTTGTATAATATGAAATGGTAACAATGAAATGAACACTCAGGGAAAAAAGCAAATTTTAGTAAACACAGCATCCAATGTTGTCGTTTTTATTGCTATTTTTGTTTGCTTTTATGTATAGAGTGTATTCTATTAAAGTTTGTTAATTTTTTTAAGTACATAGTATGTAAGGGAACATCATATTTTCTAAAAAAAATTTGATTTATTCCTCTCCATTAGATTTAAATCATCATTTGATATTAAAGTAACAACAAGGTATCGAACTTTAAATAGGAAAACAATAGTTCTTATGCTCTATTAACAGCAGAGATCTCCAGATGTTTATATTTTTTTGAATTGTTTCTATACATGAATTTAAGGTTAGTGACGTAATTTGTCTCTTTTTTTGAAGGCATACTGTCACAGTAGTTCAATATATTAAGAGTCGGGAGATTTAAATGGTATATTAAGTAAGACAGAATAAAAACGAGTAACATATTACAATAGTGGAGGCAAATGTCCATATTTCCAGCATAAATTATATGCAAATTTTTATCTAGAATGTGATTTTAAAATCATAATAAAATGAAATTGTAAAAATAGTCACAATGGTTTGACTTCTTCTTATTTTATAAGTCGAGGAACTCTCAGTCTATATACAGAAGAAACGTTGTATTTTCTATTTTCAATCACTTTTTAATTTTTTTTTTATCATAATATCAGTAGGTTCGTGCGTGTTAATGATGACGTCGTAGTCTAGTTGATACTGGCTTATCAATGTGGACGTGAGGCCACGGGTCAAACCCCAGGTTAAGCATTTCCACCAAATCAATGAAAAAATATTTTTTCGGCGACTTCCACTCACTAGATATTAGATTTCTGGCAAAAGCTCTGGGAGTAAATAAAAAAATTCCCAAAACCTGTCGTTCGGATTGGACTTTAAACTGTAGCCCCCCAACATCTATGTAATTAACACACACAACAAACACAAGTGGTGTTAGAAGCTAGTTTATAATATAAACTGAAGGGTTGTAATGGACAATAACGCACAGAAAGTCAATTGAAACTTTAAATTGAAGAAGAAAAGTTTTCTGTAGGAATTGTAATTTATTTCATTGCAGTTTGATATTATTAACTAGAGATTTCAGAAACCCATCCAACATCAAAAGGAAACTTCATTTGCGTTATTATAAATTTACTGTTGTCATAAAATTTTTCCTATGGAAATGCAATTTAAATATGTTGGTTGTCACTTACTGTTCGTAGAACTAATACATACATAAGGAGTACGCACGAAAAAAAAGTGTCTACTTTTAAGCTTATAACTTTTATCATAATTGAAAAAAATGAATTCCGTTACATTGATTTTGTTAATTATCTGTTTCAAAATCCACGTGCCGAATGTTATTGCAATAGCAAAAATAGTTTTTTGAATGAAAGGGTGGAAGTAGAAGAAAAAAAGGATTTGCCGACCAAAACAAAGCAAATAAAATAATACGTATTTTTCTAAAACACCCTAAAATGTCTGGAAGAACATTCTTTGTCAGAAAAAGAAAGAATTCAAAATTTTAATTACTTAATTTATTATTTATTTTAATTGAAATATAAAATGAAAAAAATCCGCCACTTAGTTTTATTTATATAACGAAAAGTATAAGTTCAGTTTTTTTCTGCGCACTCCTTATATGACATTTTAATTAATTACAGTATAAATTCATCTCATTTAATATAGAATTCAAATGAAATTTTTATAATTCCTACTTATAGAACGATTGTAGAAAAGCCTACAAATGTCAAATATTAAAGATTGCTTTTAATATGTTGCGAACAAATTGCCACTTGTTTCACACATTTCACAGTGTTTCAAGTGTCATCACCACAATATTTCAAATGCAAGTGGATATGACGAATGTACATGAGAAACCCAACACCGATACATTGACAAAGTTGACATTAAGTACACAATCTGTAGACATCATCATCCGAGTATTGACTGTTATTTGAACTCATTGATGAATTGTCAGCATCTATGACTACATAAGTGTTTGTAGAATAAGAGATGAAAGAGAATAAATTAAGGATTTTATTTCCTGCACATAGCTCTATGGATTTCCAAACGTTTCATTCGATAGTTTAGATGTTGCTATGCTTTTGCACTACGTATTGTGTACTTGATGTTTGTTGTTGTTTTATTTTCATTTTACCAAAACTAAAAATGATTTTTTAAATGAAATGTTGATATTTATTCATTTCATTTTCTTTTTTTTTTCCCATTTTTATGTATGTTGTTGCAGAACAAGTTCCCCTATTTATTGTGTAGTAAATTTGTTATTTTTATTTGTTATTACTTTTCATTTTATATTGTATTTTATGTTATGTTTATATGTACATAATTTTGTTGCTTTTAATTAATAAAATTAATTAATTGAATAAAATTAAAATTAATAATAGTACGATACCAACGGAGTTAGAGATAAATATTGTTATTCTTATACCGTCTTTATGGATAATCTTCATGCATAAACTTCACTTTCTGATATCAACGGTATAATACAATTGATTTTATTTCCATGGGCGGACAAACCATTTCCCAAAAAAGGCTAAAAATTCTATTCTCATTTCTTTTTAAGCCAACCGAGAAATCCATAAGATTTATATTAGAAAATCTGTTGGTGTAAGAAAATCTGTCTTACACTCAATAATTTTTCCATTGGGCAAATTTCTGTACTCTTGACTGCTTATATTGATAGTGTTAAATCGGACTCAATCTTAAACCTGACATGGTTATTTCATAGTCATGAGGCAATTGCTGGTCATCGTTTTTGTTGAAAAACTTCTATGATACAGGCATCTCAAATCTACTTTGGGCGTCTAAAGTTTTTCCCAAGAGGCGATTCGAGGGACACTACAATGAGGTGTAATCGCGTGGAATTTTAAGTATTCATTCTGCTGAAGACATGCTAAATTCCAAGCGACTACAATCAGAGGTTCAAAATTATTTTCGGAATTTCAGGTACCTGTTTTTACTATCCAAATAGTATAACAAATGTGGACTATAAGTGAACCCATCTCTAATATTTTCATACCTGTCGACTGCATAATACTTGAACACGCTTTCTATTGTGGTTTTATGTGTAAGATACTGGATTGATCCATTTATTATAATTGATTACATTTCCTTGGAAACGTGATCCAAGTACTCACTGATGGATCCATTTACGCCGAATATGAAATGTTAAATTATCCTTTACACTAAGCGAATTTGTTATCAAAATATATTGATTAAAGATCCCTAGAATGCCGAATGTACCTAGAGGAGATAGCTAGACGTTTGACTGTTATTCTGATGTAGATTAGGACATGGTAGCACTGAAAGTAACAACTAAGGAGACTCGTTTGCAGTAGAAATGAATAGTCTTGAAATCCGTTTCAAATAAACCATCGAAAGGGTTTGCAAATCCTTAAGAACAGTGCGTAATTTGGGCATATGAATTTTAGCATTTAAGAAGTATTCGATTTCCTCATCTATGTATGTCTTTATGAACCTTAAAAAATGAGGTATTTTTTATTGTTGGTGCATTTGTTGTGTAGAGGTAGCAATTTAATAAAATTTACACAAAAAATTTAAAAATGTTGTTAAAAAAAAAACTCTTACAGCTTAGTTTAATCAGAATCAGTTAAAACTTTCGGAAACTTATTCAAATAGATGAACTGAAAATAAATTCCTTCAAGATTTTTAAAAAACTTCATAAAACGTTTCCAAAAGCAGGTAAAGTAAGTTTAAAAAAAAAACTTTGAAGTAAAGAAAGAAAAGAAAACAATAAAGACAATAGAGACTTTGTAACAAATAAAACTTTGTAGAGGTGTTTGCATCAAAAAAAAAAAACTTTCCAATATATTAACGAAATTTTAAAAATAAAATAAAATTTAAATCCAATAAAATTTTGTTTTGGAAAGTTTTATTTAGCCTCAAAACATACTTTTGGTTGCCATAAATGTGAAAAAATAAAAAGGATACAATTATTTGCCACATATATTGTACTTCGAATTTAAATAAGATAAAAAATACTTTCAAATTGCAAATTTCAAATTTAATTTTGTGCAGAAGAATGATTAAACTTTTAGACAGTGCCTTGAGCATTTTATTTTTCAAATTGTTTTTAAATTTTGAAGGACTTATTAGAGTTGACTTTTGTATTAGTTTAAACGATAAGAGCTCCACGAATACACGACTATGGAATGTAGTTGAATACATATATAAAATAAAAAATTTCCGCCAAGTGAAGTGAAGAAAATTTAATTACATACATACATACATAATTGGCCAACCCTTCAGTCAGGATTACGACCTAGCTTCTCACACCACTTATGTTGTGTGCGTTAATTTTATACATGAGTGGCGGGACCTACAGTTTAAAGTCGATTCCGAACGACAGATTTTTTGAGAAGCTTTTCATGGCAATTTTTACTCTCAGAGTCTTTGCCAGCAATCTGCTGAGAGGCAGTCGTTTTTGATGTCTGACCTGGGATACGAACCCGGGCCTTTTGTCTAATAAGCCAACACACCACCCACTAGACTACGGCGACCACAATTAATTACTTTTAAAAATTGTAATAAAATAATTCACAGAAATTGTAGGAATATGAGAAGTTTATTACAAATTTCATATTCATATTCATGGAAAGAATATCTTCTGATGTTATTAAGCCGCTGTAGTCTAGCAGGTAGTGTTTTGACTTATTAGTCGTAAAATCCGGGTTTAGGTATAAAAATGAAAGATGAAAAAAACAAAATTTCTTCAACGTTTTCCTCTCAGCAGATTTCTGGCAAAAACTCTGCGAGTGACCTGCCATGAAAAAGTTTACCAAAAATCAGTTTTTCGGAGTCGACGTTAAATTGCAAGTCCCGCCACTCACGTATAAGATTAACGGACTCAACATGAGCCGTGTGAGAAGCTAGATGCACTGTCCACAACTTTATGTAAACAACAACAATTGGCTTTTTTTCTATTGTCATTCCTTTGTTTATATCCTTTGCATAAACAATAACAATTACATACTAGACAATTAACTAAAAAATATATTTCAAACGGAGATTACTATCTTCAAACACACCACATCTTCACACAAGACTGACTGAACTTCACTACATCTTTCGCCTGCTGTGCCTTGCCGTTTATATGACAGAGTAAACAGTCTGATGAATGTCCTTGAAGGTGAATTTTTATAGATGTAAACATCGTTGATTACATTTATTCTTGTAGCGTTGTTTGTGTATTTTTGTTTACTTGTTTACTGTGCTGTTGTTTGTTTGAGATAATTTGGAAACAGGTTTGTTTACTGCATTGTTTTTTGTTTTTGTATCTTTTGTGTATAATTTTAATGTTATACGATGTAAAAGCTAAACCTAGATTTTTCATTCTCATAACAATATTAACATGCATAATTTTAATATTTCTTTCTATAAGGAGTGCTTTATTCACAAGTAAATTTTATTTACACCTCTTTTTTAAGTTTACACGCTAATTTTATACAAAAATGTTATTGCATGAAGCCTACATATTCTAAAAATTGGAGCGTGTTTTAAGTGATTTCTGCAACAACTATTTTGAACTTCTAATACTGTTGCATACATGCGTCAAGTGCCTGTTTACCTGTTTAATTCTGTTCTTAATAAAGTTGACATTGACACAGTTTTCTGTTATTAATTATAACTTATAATGCTATCCTCATAGTTCTACAGTACACCAGCACGTATACTTAATATGCTTGATTAAAAGGTGGGAATAAATTACTCATACGTACAGTGCTGTATGGCTACAACTGAGTCAATTAGTGTTATATGTAGTATAATATAAAGAGAAATATTAAAATTAAGGGGACAACAGTTTGTTTTGTTATTTAGGTTATTACATTGCATGGATATATAAAGTTTACTTAATGATAATATCCATAACATATATGTAGTCCTTATGAATGTTAGAAATAAAGATTTAAAATACAATAAATATTTATTGAATGATTAAGTTCAGTTAACAGTAAATTACATTGTATTGTAATAGTCATTTATTATAATTTTCACACTACTTAGGAAAATTATAATTAGAGAAAAAGATATTTGACATTATGGTAATGGCGCTCACTTGTTTGTTTTCAAGATGTCTTTTATTGGAGTCTGGATAAAGGTAATCTACATTGTTTTGCGTATCATAGAGACAGACTATGAAATAATTCGCGTTTGACATCGTTTTTTTGAGTTCAAGCTAAAAAAGTAAATGCCAAATTAGGCAGTCTTTTATTAAAATTTTATCTATGATATTTTAGGAAACAACAACATAAGTAAATGTAATAGTTCTAAAAGAAAAACTCAATAAAAATTATATCAGACTAGACGTAGGGTGGGAAATATAAATGTTTTAAATAACCATTTCGACTAATTTAACGGCCATTAAATATTTGACATCTCATCGATTGTGACATGAAATTTGTAGCAAGTTGCACCATCCTATCAATCAATACTATGAAGAGCTGGAACAAAAAAATCAGTTATCATGGTGTGATAGGTTGCTCAATTGACCGTAATGGTTGCGCCGCTCCCATATTAAAAGAAATATGGGCCTATGATACGTACGCTTCACAAGGCGCACCTAATAGTCACTCGTAATGTAGGCATTTGCTTCTGTAAAACTACTTGTGAGTTTTCTGAGCCATAAACACGAAAAATTTTGCTTACAAAAGACATTTTTTTTTTGGCAACATCGACATCATTGTGCAGTTTCTCGTTGGCCCAATATATCCCAACGTTGTTCAAGCGAAAATCGATTTGTTAGCTCAACCTAACCTACGCCGTAAAACGTAAATAAATGTAAAAATTTCTCATGCCCGTATAAAATGTGTGGCGTTAACGCTTGGCAATTGGAAAATCCAATTTTAGCAGAGCGTAAAGCAGTGAAGTTTGTTGTAAAACAAGTTTGTCATTGTTAAGTAATGATATGTTGGCTGCTTAGAGTCCAATTTTGTGAGTTTCTCTTTATTTTTTATTTTCATTTGGCGATTTTTATTTAACATGGTAAGTTAACATTACTGTTCTTGGCACAATGTCGACGCTTTTATTTAGGTTGCTCATTACAACGTAAAAGCTGGGCGTTAAATTACGTTGCGCTTTACGCGGTAATTTAGGTTGGGCTGTCAATGGATGGTAACCAATAAATGGTCCAGCCTAGAACATATTTGAAAGGAAACCTTAATAAAAGTACTTTAAATTATTTCAACGAATGTATTAGGTACTAACCATTTATATATTTTTTAATGGTTGTACTATGCAAAACCATACTGTTTAGTGTACAAAATTTTATGGCGGTTTTGCTGAAATGAAGACAAAGTTCAACAAACTTTTGTTTACTCATTTCTTTTTTCAAAAACCTTGTAAGATGGCTATCATACAAAATATATCCAATAACGAAGGCACAAACATTTACAATCCTCCTCTCTATACACAATTTCTCATATACATGTAGACATAAATACAGACGTATATAGTATATAAAAGTAACTTTATTTGTGGTAATAACGACTTTATTTTATTATATTATCCTGGACTTTAGTGTAAATTTGTTATTTGAACACCCATTGTTGTTATCTCCTAAACGTGAACGCAAACTGGGAGGAATATTCTTTTCTATACTTTTGCGTAGAATTCTTAAAGTTCATGTTTACTTTCATTTGTATAATAATGGAATAAGAATGAGTAACTCATGTTTAATGAATTGTTTGTTGTTTAAAGAAACACCTTAAAATATAAGGACACATTTCTATGTGGAATTTATCTTTCTTTACTTAAACTTTTACTTACACAGACTAGTATAAAACACAAGTATTTTTTGCATAAAGAACTTTAATTTGAATAAAATTGATTAAAAATTTTATTTTAATTTTTTCTTGTTTCTCTTTTTATTAAAACAACTGCGATTAAATTTGAACTGAAAATATTTTTTTCAAATGAATTTGTTGTCAAAACATCGAAATTCACAAAAGTACTAAATAAAGTGTACAAATATAAACTTATCTCTTAAGGAAATATAAGAGAACATACCTTACGAAGAGAAACGAAAATTCAAATGTAAAAGTTCATGCAAAATTTGTTACTCTTCTTCAGAGTAAATGTGTGAAGTTTCGTAAAATTATCAACAAGTTAAACAAAGGAAATACAATATAAAGGAAAAAATCATGCATACATAAAGCAAAAAAAAAAAAAGAGAAAAGTTTTTATAAATGCATAGAAACATTAGCAATCTTTATCCATAAAAGTGAAATTTTTGTTCACGTGAAATATATTTTCTCCTGTACTTGCAGAATGGTGATCTTTAATGTTTCGTAAAAACGTTCTCTTTTCCATAGAGATACACAAACAGTGGACAGCAAAAGTCTTAATACTGCAATATATTTTTACAAAAAAAGTCCCCACAGGCTTAATACTCTTGCACACAGTCGCGATATGACTTCAAGAGTGTATTTAGGACATCATTTGAAAGAAAGTTTACGTAATCGGTAAACCTTTAATAAAAGCCAACCACAATACTTGCTCAACTTACTCATGATACCACCAGAAAACACTAAACAAAACTTGTACATTTACTTCCAAATGGTTCAAATGGGGTGCTCGACCTTAATTTATATTCTACTAAATAAAGGGGACAACATTTTCATATAAGGAGTGTGCACAAAAAATACTGGACTTACACTTTGTGTTATAGAAATAAAACTAAAATAAAACTAATTGGCGGATTTATTTCGTTTTATATTTCAATTAAAGTTAATAATATTTGAATTCTTTTGGGCATAAAATTTTTTTCTGACCAAGGTCTAGCATCCAACTTTTTGAGCCACTTTTCTTCCAGACATGTTATGGTGTTTTAGAAAAATACGTATTATTCTACTTGCTTTGTTTTGGTCGGCACTTCCACGCTTTCTCTCAATGCTCAAAGACTCCTTATATTGTTTTCTTTCCATAGAAACTGTTTTTTGGTTAACACCTGCAAGCCTAGCAATTGTTTTTTATATGCGGCGCAGTTTTTCATTGAAAATTTCAATTATTTTTTTACGACATTCTTGTTGGGTGCCCATATTTCAAAAACTAGTTTTGTTTTGCAATGACAATTAGCACGTGAATTTTAAAACACATGACTAATAAAAACAATGTAACGGTATTCATTTTTTTCAATTATGATAAAAGTTATAAGCTTAAAAGTAGGCCATTTTTTTTGAGCGCACTCCTTATTAGGGTTCTGAATCTTAAATTGACTAAGAGTCATTAGAATCTTTTTCTTGTTTTATGAAAAACCTTAAAAAATTTGTTTGTTTTATAATAAAACAGAAATAAATTAATAAAATAAACCTAAAAGTCTTAATATTTTATGCAAACTATTGGTTGGACGCAAAGCCAGGGTTCGAGCCCTAGGCCAGAAATTTCTTCTTACAAATTTCTGGCAAAATCTCTGAGAGTAAATAAAATAGCATGAAAAGTTTCTTAAAAATCTGTCGTTCGGAGTCGACTTTAAACTGTAGGTTGCGTCACTTATGTATAAAATTAACACACTCAACATAAGTAGTAATAATAATTCTGACTGAAGGGTTGTAATGACCAATTATGTATGTATGTTGGTTAAAATTTATGAAACTGTCAAAAAATATTAGAGTACCAAGACTTTTTCCGTCCACTGTTCCAAGAGACTATTGCTCTTAATATCATACAAAATCCACTCAAAAGCTGTGCGTATAGGTTTTAATCATGACAGGGAAACAAAATTTTGCTTAAAAATTATGAAAATACTTTTTATTCATTACAATAGAAGATAAAGGGATTTACAGTAGTAAAACAATATTTCTTAAAGGCTGAGGTTTAATAATTTTCAAATAGAAATGAAATCATGAAATACTGACTTATGTATATATTAAGTATCAAAAGAAACTGCACAAATGCAAATATACGTTGATAAATTTCATTGCAAGTTTTTAAAATTGAAACAAAAAAAAAAGAAAAAAAGTCCCAAAATATTTCGAAATGTTGTCAAATTTTTTTTGGGCACTCTCTTTAAGTGACAAAAGTTGGGTTTGATGATTATTATAATTTTATCCATAGTGTACAGTTTCTATTGACGTTCCCTGTCTATTTAAAACAAAAATTAAATTATTAAAGAACATAAGATTTTGCTATTTGCATTTTTATTTGCTACACTTTATTTTATTATTTACTCTTGAGTTCATAGTGCTAAAGGCAGGTAAGTGAAGTATTGGAACATCAAAGCAATTTAATATGATGAAAGATTTTTCAAATTAGAAAGAAGGAAAGAAAGAAATTTTGGAGATTTGATTGTCTATTGGGAGAAATAAATTTGAGCAATATGTTACGTAATATTCTACACTGAAGTGCAAATGTAACATAACTTAATATTACTTATGGGGTATTATCCGTTTATCTGAGATATTGCTTTTGATTTTTGATTTTATATTTTCATTCAAATGGGTTATAAATTGAAATTGAGTTCCTCTAAAATTAATTTATTTGTATTTATGTATAAGAGAGGATGTACATAAGATGAGAAGAAGTCACAGTTATAGAATCATAAATTAAAATCTCTTGACCAAGACAACTAAACTTAGTTAAAGCCTTAAAAAAATGTGGCAGACAAGGCACAGCCAATGAACTCTCCAATGAATTCTCTACATTGGAGATGCCTTTAGGAATTTCCAAGCTTATAATTGACAAAGTAATCGTAGATTTTGGGCACGAAAGAATGGCGCAAAAAATCTGCCTTAGGCTGGATAGAAGGCGTACGGCATAACTGTTTAAACTCAGCACTGTTGTAGGGGTTAAAGCGAGGCATTGCATTATTAGCACGATTGTGTAACGCTTGATTTCGGAAGAAGCTTTGGAGATGAGCAATTTTTCGCAAAAGAAAGGAACATCTGGGTTACTACTATTTAGAGAGTTTGGATGAACTATTATGCATCGATATAGGAAGTGTAAGTCGTTTCATCCGAAGCACCGAGTGGTTCCTGGAATAAGGGAAGAGTGCGAAACTGAGCTATAAAATGCACCCTATGTGTGGCCTAAGTGTGTTCACTCATACTCCTTAAGTGGACAGCCACTTCTATCTACCTACCTACATACATACATACACAATTGGTCATTATAACTCTTTAATCGTGGTTACGACCTAGCTTCTCACACCACTTATGTTGTTTGTGTGTCAGTTTTATACATAAGTGGTGGAATCTATAGTTTAAAATAGAATTTTCATTGTAATTTGATTTACTCTCATGAGGTTAACCAGAAATCTGCTGAGACGTCGTCGTCGAAGAAATATTTTTTCTTATTTTGTTTTGTTGGAGATGTCTGACATAGGATTTGCACTAACGCCTTACGTCTAATAAGCCAGCATAGTACCTACTAGACTACAGTGACTTTCCCATCAATATCCCATAAATAGTCCCATACAAAATATTACCAGTATTTACCCGGGTACTTTGGTATACAGTTAAGGGTGGTAAGGAATAAGGAATTTGCTATTCAAATTTGTTTCCCATGCAAATTACATGATATTGAATACTTTTTTTGCATTTCAACAGAATTTTATTTCTTTACTTTCCTTTATCTCTCTATTAATTTCATAGCCTTGACTTCTTCTGAAGACTTTGTCATTGCCACATTGCATGTATTCAGAAAGAAGGAAGTCAAATTAATAAAAATGTGAATTGTTTTCATGTCGGAAATTAACAAACAAAGATTGATTACAAAACAATTTTCTTCTTTGTTCTTGTTTTTTGTGTTATTTTTTTTTTTTTGCACAGCACACAAAAAGGAAAACAATATTTTTCCTTTCAAGTCTTCAACAGAAGGATATGTAAAAATACTACGCATATGGGAAAAGCTACAGTGGTGATAAAAATTAAAATAATACACAATACAAAGATAAAGAACAATTATTAAATTAAGATAAATTTTTACTAATTATTTGTTATTACATTATAGAGAACTAGGCTCTCGTAATTATTGTTTAGAACGAAAAATTGGTAAATCTTGATAAATTAATAATTCAATTAAAGTCTAAAAGTTCTTAGTTAACAGTTTCAATAATATTACTTTTGCACTTCAGTGTAATTTACTATGTAACATTATGTTAATATTTACACCTTTTTAAGACTCTAAAAGCTTTTCTAATTTGAACAGAGTTTTCATCATATTAATTTACTTTGATGTTTAGTAAATACATCACTTACTGATATGCTAACAGCTCTACAAATAATAGCAGAAAAAGAGTCTCATGTGTTTTAATATTTTTTTTGTTTCTGTTTTACGGTATAAGAATTTCACAAATTTATTCCTTTGTATAGTACAGGGTGGCTGATATATAATGCAACAAAGTAAAGCGCTATATTTTTTTAATTTATTTTATTGTTCAAAAGCAAAAAATGTTGGAAATAATATCAAATTCTAGAATCAGTTTAGATTTGTTAGAATTGGCCAATTATGGCCTTCAAATGGCAGACAAAGCCTTCACAGGCAGAGCCTAGTGGCTCTGCGGTATTTTGGCCTCATTCCCGGCGAAGCGCCGTCTTGATATGATCGAGACTTTAGTATTTTTTAGTGATAACCTTACTCTCCAAAATGCCGCAGGCGCAAAAGTTCAACGGATTGAGATCCGGACATTTTGGTGGCCATTGTGCGGTAGAAATGAAGCGAGGAACCTCCTTTTTAAGCCACTCTTGGTTGACACGTGCGGTGGTACTGAGTCTAGTCGAATGTCCATTGTCAGCGGCCGAAATGTTTGTCTGTCCAGGGCTTCAATTCTGCCTTTAAGGCATTTTGCCGATAATATTCGGCATTTATTTTCTCGATGAATACGAGCAGGGAGAGACCATCGGCCGTTACGGCGGCCCACAACATTACCGTTGGCGGCGCGGTGTAAATTTTTAGCTGACCTGTTTGGCAAGTAAACTCGATCATTTAGTTTGTTCACAAACTGCTCAATTTGGAATGGCTTCTCATCGGAGAAATCCTAATTCGGTAACTGGCCACTTTCGTGCAAGCGAAGTAACTCCTTGTCCCTTTCCAGTCTAACTTTTTTTTTGCTATCGGTGAACTCTTGCACTTTTTGGAACTTTTATGACTTTAGTCCAAGCTTATTATTCAATATGTGTTGCATCCGTTCTCATGATATGTTCAGCTCACGTGCAATTATTCTACCATTGTGGCGTGGATTTCGATCAAATCTAGCCTTTACTTGTCGGATCATTTCTGGTGTTGTTAACTTTTTTCGTCCACTTTTTGGACGCGATGCAACACTGCCAGTATCACGGTAATGAGCAATGATACGAGAAACAAAAGATTTATTTACATTTAAACGCAGGAGGGCTCTAACGATAGTCACCAGTGGTTTTCCAGCAAAATATAAAGCAATCACATTATTACGCTTGACTTCCATTACGAATAACTATTTTTTCTGAATGTAATAGATCAAAATGCTTTTGTAAGCATGTAAATAATACAATAAACTGTCACTGGAATAAATCTGTCATCTGTTAGCTGCGAGCGGTTTACAAATGATAAAAACCTGATGTTGCTTGCAATATATATCAGCCACCCTGTACATATTATTAATCATTTTGGATGTAAAGCATTAGCATAGAATGTTATAGACTTTACTGGTATTGTCTAGGGGACAATCAACCTTCTATTTAGAAATTTGTCTAATACATGGAATGTTTTTAAATTTTTTATTCGTAGTAATGAAGCGCTGATGCTAGAATACAGATTTTTGCATTTAATATCGCAGAATTTGTCATCGCTTGCTTTTAAATTAAACCATCTTCGAAGAGAAAGAAGAATTATGAAACAGACAAATGCAAGCTGATGTTAAATGAATAATTTCATCATTAACAACAATTTAAACTAATTGTTTTGTACATTATCATGCAATTACAATAACATTTTTAAATTAATTAATTACACTTTTATTTAAAAGAAACATAACCTCACAGTTCGAGTCCCAGACCAGACATCAAAATAAAATTCAAAAAGTTTTTCATCGGCGATTTCCTCTCAACGGATTTCTGGCAAAAACTCTGAAAGTAAAATCAAATTGCAATGAAAATTAACACACAAAACATAAGTGCTTTGAAAAACTAGGTCAATAATCCTGATTGAAGGGTTGTAATGACAAATTGTTCCCATTGCCATACCAACGCAACCCCATCTCTGTATTTAACATTTATGAATTGGTTATGTATGCGTTGATATTGTATTTTTATAAATATTTGTTTTGATTTGATTCAATTACAAGGTAGTTTGTTGGCTTATTAGACGAAAGGCCCGAATTAAAATCCCATGTCAGACATATGAGATGAATATGAAAATATTTCTTCGACGATTTCTGACAAAAAAAAAACTTTGAGAATAAAAAAAATTGCCATCAAAAAGCTTCTCAAAAATCTGTTGTTCAGAGTCGACTTTAAGGTGTAAGTTCCGCCGCTTACGTATAAAATTAATGCACACAACATAAGTGGTGAGAAAAGTTAGGTCGTAATCCTGACTGAAGTAATGGCCAATTATGCGTGCTTGCACACAAAAGATCATCGAATTGTTTCAATGTATCGATAAGTTACATAAAATGTTTTTAAAATATCGATAAATAGCATTAAAAATCAGTATAGTGCTGATCTCTTTGCTTTACTATTTCTACCTTTTATTTTGAATTTGTGGTCTTCTTTAGTTTTTGTCTTTATTTTATTTTTTATTATTTGCATTTGTTTAACTTGTTGAGTGTTTTCCAAAATATTACAAAACTTCTCTTAAGAGTTAAAAAGAAGAGAGAATCATAACGCATGACCTTTTTGCTTGAATTCCTGATACTCTCTCAGTGTTATTTTATGGTATAAAGAAGAGAGAAAATAAAAAATTAATTCTCTAGGAATGAAAAATTTTATTTTTGTATCCTTTATTTAGTACATTTGTGACTGTAGAGGTGTTGATAACAAATTCATTTGAAGGTAACAAGGCTTCTCCTGTTATTTGTATCGAAATAATTTTAAACGAAAATAAAAAGAATGAAAACAAAATTGCTTTGAAAACAAAAATATGCTGAAAGAAATTACGTGAATTTAAAATATTTTATTAAAAGCATTTTGTTCTGAAAACATAAAATTAATGTTTTTTATTTGGATACGTGTACGTGCAAATTTCTATGAATATAAATAAACTGCCAAATCTATATGTATGTGCTTATATTCTGAAATGCCTATGGCAACAATGCCGGCTATTTAGGAAGAAAAATTCTCATTAATATTTCATTATTATGATCTAATAAAAATGACAATAAAGATGGTGCTTTATTTTAAAAATGCATTTAAATCGTTATTACCACAACCACAAGTTTCAGTGGTCAACAATTATTAATGCCTTCTTTGTTGGATTGAGTTTGTCTGACATCCAGAACTTATTTTTTGCTTAGAGAAATAGTGTTTACTGTTCTAAAATCGCTGATGGAAGTTAAATAATATTAAGACAAGATTACGTTTTCAATTTGCTGTACTATCACATTCTTATTTATTTGCGTTTTTCTATTAATTGTTTACAAAAATTTTAGTTCTACATTCTGCAAACGTGTTAATAAAAGTATAAAAAATCGATCTAATAGTTTGCTTGAACTTAACAAGAAAATGTCGAGTGACTTAATACCGTACAAGGTTTATCTCCTTTAAAATTCCTAAAAATAAATCTCAAGGTAAAGAAAGGAATTTAAACGTTTTCCCAGATATTTCATTTTACTCTCTTCGGTACAATAAGTACAAAATTTGATATATTGGTGCAATACAATATAGGTTTTACTCTACGTATTGCACGATAATTTATTGTATTCTTGTGTAATTAACTTCAAAATCGTAAAGCAGTACGAAACGGATGAGTAATTTATTTATGGTTTTCAATAAAAAAAATTAATTATACGATCTAGTGTACTTATACCATATGTAGAGAGTAGTGGTAGATGGATGCTAAGTTAATCTCTATTTCTAAAAAGGCTGATAGCCCTAAGAATAACCACCTAATTTCAATTTGTTTCACATTTTCCAGGGAAAGTAAATATCAGCATGTGTCTACCAAACTGTTTGGAGACAGACAATACGAATTTCGTAAGACCAGGGGCCGAATTACCGCATACGTGATCGAGTAGCTTCACGTATCGAATAGACGGATTACAAGCAGACGTATCGAAATTTTATCAAAATGTAATAGATTATTTTTACAATGGAATAGAATTGAATTTAATAGAACAAAATTTGCGCAGCTACATTTGTATCATTGTGCTTATCGTCGTCTGATTCTGAAGACGTTTATAGCACAGCATGAGGGACAAACGCAATCCAATGTCTCTATCGACTAATGGTAGACTGCCGTTGATTCTATGGGTGAAGACAGAATAGGTGTTTTTGCATCTTTTTTCTTTTTCTTTTTCTTTTTCCATAAATTCAGCTTTACCATCATCAAAATCGTCTCCTGGTAAGATCCGCCTACAGTTTTTTTGCTTTGATGTCTTGTTAAAAGAAGTTTTCCTTTTGGCATTGAATTTTTGGTCAGCAAAATTAATATAACCTTTCTTCATAATTTTCCGTCCTTTGTTGGTGAACCATAGGTATTCAGTTTAAGAGCAAGTCCCTACCACAATCTTTTGGCTGTTGCTTTTTCTTGGCTTCAATTTAGCAATTGAATCCAATCCAAACTTGGATGATCGCCCATATACTGCTCCACAACATCTTTTTTATCCAATTATTTTATTAATATTAATTCGGGCATAATAATTCTAGTTTTATTTTATTAAAATAATTATAAAAAACATATATTTTTATAATTTTTTTGCACGTACAACATGTTTGGGCCAAAATAAAAATATTTTTCGATAGCGCTGAACTGACGAGTAAAATTTAAACAACTGATACTCGATTAGAACCTCGTTATCGTATGCTATTATCTTAAATTACGATAATCCCAATTAGAAAATTTACAAGCAATATTACTCGATCAAGTATGCGGTAATTCGGCCCCTGCTCTACTGTCGATCAGATGGTGTTTCTTTCCGAAAAATGGAATCAGTTGTAGTAACATTGTAGCTGTAGACATTCTAAATTACAATTTTCAATGACTTTTGCAGGGTACACTTGTATTAAAACTTATTGCTTTTGATTGCAGTATTTTGGTTCTCTCGTTTTGTTTTGATCTAGCTGAGGAATTGCACTATATCAGTTCTTATAGGTAGAGTCCTATGCAATGAGTTTAGGTTAAACTCAAAAGGCTCTTTTCAGTCTCTAAACGTAACGTATTTTAAAAAGCGCTTTCATCATTCCTGTAGAAGCATTAAATTAAGCGTCAACATGTTGTCGTGTAAAGCTATTTGTAACCTTACTTGTTTTTTTTATTGACAATAATTCAAACTCTTTTATTGCTTTTTATTTATTTTATGTCATTGTTTATATGTTTCGTTTGTTTTTCGAAAGTTTTTTTTTTATTCTTTGCAATACAATTTTTAAATACCCATAAAAGAAGCTATTCTGGATTTTTATAGTTCCTGAATTCGTTTGACTTTTGATCTTAAAAAAACAAAACTTTTGAAACAAAACATAAAAAGAAATATTAAGAGAGAATGTTCACCCTTAAGCTTTGGAAGATTTGTAGGTTTTATATCAAAATCATAAACACGAAATAAACAAAACAATCTGTAAAAGCAAAAAAAAAAAAAAAATTTGTATGCATTCCCCATCAAATAATTCAAAGACTTTAAAAGAATTATTTTTTAAAATACCAGAAACTGCTAATTTGTCACTACAATCTTTCAGTTAGGATTACGGCCTAGCTTATCTTAGCAATTACTATTATCCACAAGTGTCAGGAACTACAGTTTAAAGAAGAAAACGTACAACATATTATTGAGAAAGTTTTCAAGACAATTTTTATTTTTTAGAGTTTTTGCCAGAAATCTGTTCATTGCCGAGAAATTTTTTTTCATATTTCGTGTCCAGCAAGTCTGGCCTGGATTATAAAAGCAGCTCAACTGCTAAAGTTCAAAAATGTAACGCCCTTATTTTTTGTGACAAAAGGGATTACCGCGAATACATTTTCAGATATTTCGTCCTATTCATGGCGCAATAATTTCCTGAATTACAAACCATGTACATTGAGGATAAAACGTGACACACCATCTTTGCAACACGTGTTATTTTGATTAAAACGAATTCTTTTTGCCAGTTGAATAGACATTGATTCTTAAAAAGTTATCTACAATCTGACTCAATAATATCAGAAATTTCGAGAATCCCTGCTGAGAATGTAATATGCGATCATAACGCTCGAATACCTGGTTTGTGCGACACTTAATGCAGATTTTAAAATAATTCAAGGCTTCAGTCTTGAAAGAGGTATAATATGGAACATAGTAAAAACAATTACAAATTTTTATGCAGAACAAAAGAAATTTCTTGAAAATGTTCTTCATTGTGTTCCATTTATCGAATATTTCTGAATTTGGCGCCTGGAAGGATGTGTTGTGGCAGGCCGAAATCCGTTAATCGGGTTGTTATGGACAATTAAGAAAGTAAGTAAGCACAAAACTCTAGTGAGAAATCTTTTTATTCAAATCTAATTACTTTCTCCGTAGTCTATCAGGTAGTGCTTCGGCTTATTAGATACAAGGTCTCGGGTTAAACGTTTGGTCTGACACCTCCACCAAAACGAAATGAAAAGAAAATATTTCTTCGGCGACTTCCTCCCAGCAGATTTCTGGCAAACACTCTGAGAGTAAATTAAAAATTGACAAAAAAAAAAAAAGTTCCTCAAAAATCAGCCGCTCAAAGTCAACTTTAAATTGTAGGTCGCAAAATTCAGGAATAAAATTAATACGCACTATATAAATGGTGTGAGAAACTAGGTCATAATCTTGACTCAAGGATGTGTGGATATAGTATGTACGCAATTATACCCTACGAGTAATAATTTTCTATAATTTTCTACTTTTCGATTCATTCTAGATGAATTACTGGCTCGAGGCAAAAAAATTTGCAGAAATTATTTGCATTCATATTTTATTGAGAACTTTTTGCATATCCTTGTTGTTACATTTGAGTGAAATTTTATACATTTTATTATAGTTCAATAAATTACGGAGAAAAATGAATAAATATTTTCATCTGTAAAGGAAATTAGAATATTTATTTTTAAAAAAACAACAAAAGAAAAAAAAAAAAGAATCACAAGTATTCAAGTGCATTTGTTTTGTTACTCAGAAAAAGAAATTTGTGGTAAGAAATATTCACAGAAAATCTATTCTTATCTATTCTATTCTATTTGCCTAGTATTTATAAACATGGAACACAGGTCTTAGGAAAGTACTTTAATCACTACGATTAACCTCCTTTAATGGGAAGGGAAAAAGAACATGAAACAATATTATTAATTGAGTTATAAGTTGGCATAAGTTGATTGCAAATATATGCTTTGCACGAGAACACAATTGGATTTTTCCCGAAATCATTACATACATATCTCAGATTTTAAACATCATTTAAATGCCTCAACTATTAAGAACGACGAAATATATATGTGTATATGTATACAAGCATGCTTAACAAAAATTTTTTTTTTAGCTAAAATTATGAATCTCGGAACCAATTAAATGAAAATCAATACAAATGTATGGAAAGCGTGCTTTGTTTTGCGTCGTTTCGGTTTGCGTCGCATTTTTTCAGGGCCTATTAGCGAACTGGGGTATTCGTGTATTATGTTTTCTAAAACTTTTGAGTTATTAAAATTATACAAAATAAGACTCCCCATATTTACACTCCCTCGATCTATTAGCCTGATTGAGCTGAAGAAAAAAACAATGCCAAATGTGAACTGAAAAGAGGAAGTGAACGTTTTGCCAGATATTTTTATTTTTCTTTCTCCCATATAAGGCATGAAAAATTATGAAATGTGGATACAATACAATATAATTTTATGAGATTCATTAAATACTCATTCCTTTTAATTCATAATTCTTGCCTTTCATAATGACTGGCTTTGTAGGTCGTTAAATAGCAATAATCAAGACAACAAAGCAAGTTTCATTCCATAGTTTTTAGTTTTTTCTATGTATTGGACGAGAATTTATTGTTTTTAAGTGCGATTAACTACAAAATTGTAAGGCGGCACTAGGCGTATGAATAATTTATTGATGGTTATTTTTCCAACAATATTAAGTATACGTTCCGGGGTACTTACACGTCATGCAATACGTAAATACATACATATGTATGTAATCTTAACTAATTCAAAATATATTGTAATTCAAAGTCCATTTTTCAATATATTTATCATTGAATTACAAACCCAACGTATAAACATTTTAAATTCTTTTCTAAAGTACATAACCTTATACAACATTTTTTGGTAGCAGTTCTTTTAATTCCTTAGTATTTATAATCTTCAGAATTTAATGTGAAAAAATTTTTAATTCAAAAGTTTTTACACAATTTTTTAATACTCATATAAGAAGCTTTCCTTATGGTTTTTAGAAAATTTTCAATTTCTGATCTTAAAATCTACAATTTAAAAGAGGATAAAAACAAAATTTAAGGTAAGAATAATTACCAATGGGATTTAATGGAATTTTCAAATTATTTATGGTTGTAGATATAAATAAAATAAGTGAAAAAATACCATAAGAATAACACATGCATTCATTGTCAAAGCGTCGAAAAATAATGTTTTAAACTTTTTGGTTTTTTTTGATTACAATGAGAAAAAACAGGTTAAGATGAAAAGCAGAATATTAAAATATTTTGAAAATATTACCGTTATAAAGAGGATAAAAATTAAATTGAAAATTTCTAAATTATATTCATTTAGTAGAAGTGGCCGTAGTCTAGTAGGTATACTAATACCCCGGTTTGCGTCGCTAATAGGGACTGAAGAAATGCGACGCAAACCAAAACGACGCAAAACGAAGCACGATTTCCCATACATTTGTATTGATTTTGATTTAATTGGTTCCGAGATTCGTAATTCTAGCGGAAAAAATAGATTTTTCAATAAAAAATATTTAATTTTGTTTTTTATAAATAGTTTTTATTATTGTAAAAATATAACAATTCATTAGAGTAATATAACAAAGAAATTTTAAAAATTCAATTTCGAATTTGCACTAGATTTAAACGGGAAACCCCCTTTTTATGTTTGAGCTTTGTACAAACATTTTCGTAATAACGACGAAAATCGAAGCAGTAACGACGCAAATTCGAAACATGCGATGCATACTGAAACAAAAACGACGCAACTTGGAAATCACAGAAATTTTAAAAAGACGCAACTTTGAAGCAGACGCAGAACGAGGGACGCAAACCGGGGTATTAGTGTAGTGTGTTGGCTTATTAGCCGTCAGGCCTGGGTTCTCAACATAACGAAATATGAAGAAATATGAAAAAAAAAAATTCAACGGCAACTGGTTCTCATCAGAATTCTTTAAAAACATCTAAAAAATCTATTGTTTGGACCGACTTTAAGACTGGCGGAACTTGTCACTGGCTAAAGGATTGTAGTGACCAATAAGTACGTAATTCATGCAGTGGAAAGCATTTCTGAATTGATTTTTTATTTCTTGCAAATATTTGAAATATGAATATAAATATAATTCTCTTATTCTTTATTTAGCACTGGCATATTTGCATAGCTTCACAATATAGGTGTAGAAAGTGTTTCGCAAATATTGAAACAAAAAAATAGAGCAAACCAGTAAATTCTGGGATATGTTGTAGAGTAAATTCAAATGTAAAACCAAATGTAGGCAATTTGCGTGGCCTGGCACTCTTTTCCATAGCCACTACCGATGTTATTTCAGAATTGGTTCTTTAAATGGCAAAGTAATCTTCTGTTTTCTTTAAAAAAAAATTTAAAAAAATTATTAAATTAAATTTTACATACATAGTTGGCCATTACAACCCTTCAGTCAGGATTACGACCTAGCTTCTCACACCACTTATGTTGTGTGCGTTAATTTTATACATGAGTGGCGGGACCTACAGTTTCAAGTTGACTCCGAACGACAGATTTTTGTGAAGCTTTTCATGGCAATTTTTACTCTCAAAGTCTTTGCCAGAAATCTGCTGAGAGGAAGTCGCCGAAGAAAAATTTTTTGTTTTGATGTCTGACCTGGGATTCGAACCCGGGCCTTTTGTCTAATAAGCCAACACACTACCCACTAGACCACGGGGACTTCTAAAAAATTTTAGTAATTAAAAATTCATTATCAGACGATGTAATTTTCTTAATGCATTATAATTTGATTTTAATGAATGTGGGTTATTTCAAATATGGAAAAATTATATTGCAGACTAAAGCAATTTGAATATTATAACAATCAATATATCACAATAAAATTGAATAAATATTGAGGACAATTGTTATAAGAATTTTTTTTTTGAAAGGAAATTAAAAATAATATCAAATAATAACATGTAACAGACACTATATAAACAAAAACCAACAAATAAAGTGTAATAGTAATAAAACAGAAACAACAACAAGAACAAAAATTATTAAACCAAATAACAAAAATGTTAATGGCAACTGGTTAAGATGTGTGAATGTCCTTATTCCTTTGTTTTTTTGTTTTTTTCTTTGTTTATCCCATACATCCACACATGTTTATGCTGTCATGGTTGATGTCAATTTATAAAAACATACGTATATACATATTATGGATGCCAATCGGGAAATCCCTGGATTTCGGGATTTACAAAATCCCGAATCCCGGTATTTTTAAAAACTTGTCCCGGAATTTTTCGGGATTTTCAGAATTGTGAATTCATATGTATTTTGACTCTACAAAAGGTCCTGATAAAAATTCTATATCACTTGATTTTGATCATAGCACTTGCACCTACTTGCATTGCTAAAAAGTTATTTGATGGTATAGAAGAATGCAAAAGTCCTATAAAACGAATTAATAGGGTAACTGATTTAGATACTCAACTGTTCAAAGAAATAGATTTATTTACATCAGGAAGTGGTTGAGGTGAATACAGCTATCTTGGAACTATTTTACCAACAAATGTTGATTGCGAGAAGTGTTTTTCAACGGCAGTGTATGTTGAAATTCGTTCAAGCTCATCAGATCACATGTTAGATGATTGAATCTTTTTGTTGGAATTCAAATTATTTCCTCAAAATTAATACGTTTGCACGTGTGTGAATAATTTTTATTTTTGTTAATTTACGCTTTTTTGTTACTTGTTGTGTTGCTTTTTTTTTGTATTTTATTTTTAATGAAATATAATTCTGATATAATTGGAATATAAATGATTATATTTGTTCATTTTTATAAGTAAGAAAAAAATCGCGAATATTCCCATGATTTTTCGGGATTTTTGGATCCCGAATTATCCCGAAATATCCCGAGATTTCGGGATCAGGATTACAAAATACCGAATCCTGGGATTTTTAAAAATCAATCCCGTTTGGCATCCCAACTACATATGTACATGTGCAGACTATTTTTATTGTTTAATTTCTAAAACACATATGACACAGGTACTTAAAATACTATCAAAAGGAATAGGAAAGGATAAACAGTGATAATTTATGGTAACATATTGATAGAGTATCTTAAACACTTTACTATCGAGTTCTTCTCTTTGGTTATTCTATTTTTAGAAAATTAAAAGAAAAATTATATTGAATTTCCTTTAAAAAGGGAAAAAGGGGTAGAACTTTGTACTGCAATTAAATACCAAGTAAACTCTTTTTGATAACTGTTGATTGTAGGCAGCACACATACATATTCATATGCATATACCTTCACCTATCACGCTATTATTACTACCACGTAAAACAAAAAAGTTTTTGAAGAATAAAAAGTTCATGAGCGAGGAATATTGTAAAGAAATTTTACTTTACTTTGGCAAAATTAAAAAAATTCCAAATAATGTAAGGACGCCAATACCAAAGGAGATTCAATATCAATACTCCAGTATCTAAACAGTTTTATAAGAAAAGGGATGACTACAGGATTAATACCCAAAGTTGTTGATAATCGACTACGGATTACCGTTGCTGAAAACACCCTGTAAAGCACCCTAGGATTGCAGCCTAGGAAAGCAGCCAGAACACTTATTTGTCTTGAAGTGCACTAATCCTTCTACTTAATGAGTGTAACGTAGTTGCGACTGATTTAAAATCTTCGTGTTTTAAAATCGCCGTGGTCTAGTAGGTAGTGTGTTGGCTTATTAGACGAAAGGCCCAAGTTCGAATCCTAGGTGAGACACCCGCCACTCATGTACATAACGCATACATTATAAGTGGTGTGAGATGCTAGAACGTTATACAATGGGTCAATTCGACCTCCGGGTACTGTACAAGTACACGTCCTCTAACCTAACCTAACCTGCCCTACTCTTCTTGTATGTGCCTTGTGTCCTGGGGATGTGGGAATAGGTCTCATTTTATTAGCTTTAATGTAACATGATTAAGCGCCTTCGGGAATAAAGACATTCTTGTAAAGTGAACAGTTCAGCAGACCATGAGATGACAGACATTATTACTTGAAGATTTTCAAAAGCCGCAACATGATGCTCATCTGTGCTTACAATGATGTGATACCGTCAGGATGTTCTGCGATGTTGCGTCAGTTGGGTTCTTCCCTTTAGTAATGGAGGGTCAAATAAATTTTTTAATATAAGATGAACGTCTTGCATTAGAATAACTATCTACAGTGCTATTGAAATTCATCCAATATAAATTGAGATTTTAATTTGATTTTAAATTGTGCCATTTGTGAATTTCTTTTTACGGTGCGGTTAAAACATTCTAAAACATCTTTTCAAGTACTTTTTTGGAACTGTAATTTATTTTTAAATAGTTGCTCTAAGCAATTTGTAGAGATACAATTGTTTTTATTGATCTGTTGGCGACCAAGTGTACAAATATGTACATTCTAATAGGACAAATTTTTGAGACAACCAATTACTGTATTTGCCTTGGGATTTTCTAAAATGCTTACGTAGTCTAGAAGTATTCCACGTAAACAATAATAGGTTCCCTTAAAAAAACAAAAGAAAGAAAGAAATATAAAGCGTACTGCTCATAAAATAGCAATCAAAATAACAACATTGTATGTGTCATTATTACCATATTTCATATCGTACATAAATAAGTACATACATATGTACACTTTTGTTATATTTTTATGATTTTATGTATGTCTGTACATATTTTAATAACACATACATTTTTAATAGCAATTTTATTTATTTATTTATTTATTTGAATTTCTGCACAACAAGAATGAATCTTATATTTACAGTACAGAATTAATTAAGGAAAAAAAGTTGCAAACATAAAAAGAAATAGAATTACTTAAAAATTTACTTAAAACTAATACTTAAAACTAAAAGAGGGACAGAAGTAGAAGAAAAGGAAATGAGAACAATTTGTACACACACATAAAAAGAAAGAGTAAAAAGATAAAAAAAATAAAACAAAAAACAGTAAGAGTATAAAAATAATTAATTAATTAATTTGATAATAAAAATAAAAAAAATTATATGTTATTTGAGTAGCAAAAGTAATATATGTAAATTAATTACAGAAAAATAAGAGCAATTGCTTTCTAAAATGCGTTACTTTACCAGTTAGTTGTATACTGTGAGGGAGCGAATTCCATAGACGAACTGAGTAAATTGAGAACTGCCGCTCAGAGACAAGTGTGTGATGTGCAGGAGGTATTAATTTTCTTCCCCTGCGTGACCTGGCGAAGATAATATTATCAAATAGATATTTAGGTTCCTGTGTATAAATGACTTTATGTAAAGATAAGAGCACTCTTATTTTAATCAAATTCTCAAAAGATACCCCATATAAATTTTCAGAAACGGAAGATGTAGAGCTAAATCTTCTTAAACCATAGACATATCTAATAATGTTGTTAAAGACAGCATTAAGTCTTCGCTTGGATAAGGAATCAGAGTTAGCGAAAATTTCGCAACCATAAAGAAGGCCAGGTATAATATACGATTTTGCAAGAAGTATTCTTATTCTCTGAGGTGTAAAAGCCTGAGTAGCCCAAAGGGATCTGAGTTTCACATACGCTTGCGCCACAGCGAAATTAATGTGATCGTTCCAAGTCAGTGTGCTATTAAAAATAATGCCAAGATTCTTAGCCTTGGTGGTCAGTGAAATCTTGCTGTTGTTCAGAAAAATGTCATCGGTAATCACGGGACTGCGTAATCTTTTATGTATCAAAAGACATTTAGATTTAAGGGGATTCAAGAAAAGTCCATTTGCCAAGGCCCAGTTGTGTATACGCTTAAGATCAGCATTGATTCTGGCAACATTCGCCGACACCGAATCTTCCGGGCTACTCAGATATAGCTGCACGTCATCAGCGTACATATGTACTCTACAAAAGGACAACTGACTGGGAAGATCATTTATATATAAGGAAAACAGAAGAGGTCCAAGAATGGATCCCTGTGGTACTCCTCTATTCAAAAACAATGGTGAGGAAGACATGTTATTTGCATAAACAGATTGCGAGCGATTCATTAAATAAGAGGCGATAAGTTTAGTGGAGCTATGAGAAAAATTGAAAAAATAACGAAGTTTCATAATCAGGGTATGGTGATTAACAGAATCAAAGGCCTTAGAATGGTCAAGAAGAACCAAGAAGTTCAACCGATTGCGATCCAGTTCCCTCCTAATATTCTCGCTCACGTCAATTAGAGCCGTTATACAACTTCTATTCGAACGGAAACCTGACTGCATATCACACAACAAGTCATGTTCCCGTAGATATTCACTTATCTGACGATTCAACAGTTTCTCAAGGACCTTGGAGAGATAACATAGTATAGCAATGGGTCTGTACTCCCCATTAGATTTCGGAATCGGTATAATCCTGGCATGTTTCCATTTGGTGGGGAAATGACCAGACATGATAATGAAATTAAACAAGTAAGTAATGAAAGGTAGGAGTTTAGGTAGAATAATTTTCACAAATTTTGGATTAATGTCATCATAACCGATTGCATCGGACTTAATACACTGACAACTAGACAAAACGTCGACCTGATTAACACACGTAAATTGAAAATTACGCAAATTGTTAGAAGCCATGGAACTAAAACTGTAGAAATTACCATCAACCTGTGTTCTAGGTAAATTAGTAAAAATATTATTTAAGTCGTTCACGTCAATAGAGACATTGCCATTTGTAACCGAGCTTCCAAGACCAATGTCTCGAATGGCTCTCCATGTTTTATTGGACTTCAGAGCTGTACCAAAATGCCTACTATAAAATTCATATTTAGCGCGCCTTATACCAGTATTCACACACCTCCTGGCTGCACGATATTCGCATTCAAAATCAGGTGTTTTGAAACGTTTCCACCTGGAGAAAGCACTATCCCTACGAATAATCAAACGTTTAATATCTGCCGTAAACCAAGGTTGAGTTTTCGTACACTTGGACTTAGTCCTTAACGGAACAGTTTCATTAAAGAGCCGAAGAATGTTATCGTCAAGGAAAGCCAGTTTCTCATCTATATTAGGCATATAGTAGATGTTATCCCATTCAATTCGGCCGATATTCTCATTAAGTAAATTATAATCTATGTTTCTAAAGTCACGAAAAGAGTAGATATGTTCACAAGCAGGAATACAAAAATCATATGTCAAAAATATAAGGTCATGTTTAGAGAAACATGAGGCTGAGATTTGGTCATATAAAAGAACTTTAGAAACATTACTGACAAAAAAGAGATCCAACAAGGAGTTCGAAGAAGTAGTGTAATGTGTTGGGTTAGTATTATTGACAGAAGTAAGTCCAAAAGGGGTCATGCTATCAGTCAGGCTACAATCGTATAAAATATTACAATTAAAATCACCACAAATAACTATGTCATTGTAATAAGCTGTCAAACTTTCCACCTCATCTAGAAAATATTCGTAGTTTACCCTACAATTAGGTCTGTATACACAGCCTACCAACATTTTACTGCCATTGGATGAAATTTCGATGAACAGATATTCAACGCGATTTATGCCATTTCCTACTACACCATCCATATTACAGTGATCAATCAAAACACGAGACATACAACGGAGTTTACAAGCTATATGCTGTCTTATATAAATGGCAACACCACCTGCACGGCCATCTCTATCATTGCGAAAAAGCTTATACCCCTTCAAATTTACTAAACCATCAGGTGATTCCTTATGAAACCACGTTTCTGAGACGCAAATAACATCAACATTCGAGCCTTCAAATACCAAACGAAACTCATCGATTTTCCTATTTAGACTCTGAGCGTTTATATGACAAAATGTAAAACCACTTCTCTGTTTAGACAGGATTCTCACCATGCTCATAGTTACATCATTGGAATTTCCTCGCATATCAATTATGTTGTCCATTTCTATGATCTAAATATCGCAAACTATTAGTAATCGTAACGCATTTATAGAAAGTAGTGTGGAAAAAAAAGTAATTTAAAATAGCTAAAATAGTTAGAATTTGATAAAGAACAAATTGTATAGGGTAAAAAAGTAAATAATTATTCAAAATAAAATTAAAGACTAAAATTTGAAACTTATTATAATATTACGGTTGTTCACGAAAAAAATTTAATGCATCTAATTGTTGAATGCAAGACGGGTTGTCATCCTTTTTTCGCTTAACGTACACAAGGCCACGAAACGTGTAGGCTGAGTAAAGGTAATTACATCTTTTCAATGTTAAAGCCTCTCGAAGTATTTTGTAGTTGGTGCTGGTTAGGTTCTCCTTTACGTCAATAAATTTATTAGATTCAAACCCAAGTAGATTCAAAAGAAGATTGGAGTTATTTTGTTTCTTAAAATTACCCAGTGATTTTAAAATCAGATTTCTATCATGTGGTGAAAATAGTTTGACAATAATAACTGTATCAAGAGAACTATTTTTGGTTTTATTGCTTTGCTGACGGTATATAGATTTTGTAGCTGGTGTGGAAACGTTTACCGTTTTACAGATGGTATCAAAAATATCTGAAAGATTTTCATCTTCCTTATAAGGGATGCCATTGAGGCGAAGATCACAAGCCACCAATAAATTTTCATTTTCATTGCTTGGATTTTCAAAGAGTTTATTTCGGCCTTTAGTGTTTGAATCTCACCCTCTACTGTTTCAAGCTTTACAACACGATTATGACACTGTCAAGTTCCGTCCTCATTTCTTGTATTCTCTTGTCGAGTTCCTTTAATAATTGATTTTCAAAATCAATGAAAAGAGATTTATATACTTCCATTTGTTTTTCATAACGCTCCTCGAAAAGGGCCTGTATTTTATCGGTAAGCTCACAAGTTAGTTTATCGAAACGCTTTTCGATAATATTTATAGTCCTAAAAGGGGACTGAAAATTAGGTACATGAGGTGCCTTCGCCAGATTTTCAACGACGGAACTTTGTAGCACACTCCTTACGCGCTTGTTAGATGTACTGCTACCCATCTCATCTATTTCATCCAGTTGATTAATATTTGTGCTGCCAGTATCTACGTTATTAGGATTATTAGTTCTCTTACTCTTTGGTTTCATATTATAAAAATTGCAAATATGTAGTTGTAAATATTAATAGAAGTGTTGTTTGGAGTTTAGCCGGAAAAAAAAAGTTATATTGTTTTAAATTATATTGTTTATTTAACGGACAAATTTATGTTCCACCAATAAAATGAGTTCCACAAAAACTTTATTTTGACAGGAGAAATTAATTTATAAACAAAAGAAGATTATATATTTTTGTTTTGTTTTTATTTATGTTTCGTTATTATTTACCACTTTGGCGCGACAAGATTTTAAGTCTTTTGTTATTGTAATTGTACTGTAATGTTTTGTTATTGTTTCGTTTATATAATTTCGGTGTTTTGTTTAAAATTTTAAGCACAGAAATTTAAGAACAAAAGTTTAGCTGTTTGAAGTTGTATTTGTAAATTTTATTTTATTTTGTTTTTGGTTCGTAATGTTGTTTTGTGTTTTGTATTTTATTTTGTTTTGTTATTGGTTTGTAATGTAAATTATTCAATTTATTGTTTACAAGTTTGACTGATTTTAAAAAGTATTTCTTTCTTATGTTGTTTTAATTTTATTAAATTTGTCTTATGTCTTACATTTATTTTTACAATGTTGTTTTATTAATTTTGTAATTATTAAAAAAAAAAAAAAAAAATTATCTGGAACAATATCATCAAATTTTTCAAGAGAGATAAAAACACACGTCTGCTCACAAAGACGATTGAATTTAATGAATTTTCATGTCTACCATTTATCGATTTTTGTTTACGCTTTTTCGTTTTGTGTTTGTTTGTGTAGAATTTATTAACATATTTTGGTGTATATTGCCTTTAACCATGTTTATTTAAACGTACGTGGCCCAAAATTTTGAACATTTTGGCTAAAATTGTTAAAAATAAATGTTAATTGGCCGTAAAGTGTTTAAGAGAAGTTCAATATAATTAAGGAAAAGCCATATAAAATTATGAATAAAGTATCGCATGCCATAAGAGTATAAAAAGTGGAAACTGGTTATATTAGGGAAAACCGAAAGAAAAATCTAAACATTAGAAGTTACAAATTTTCTACATCTTTGCCAGTAAACTCTTCCATCAAGAATTGAAAAATTATTTTTA